>CM062835.1:11193101-11942717 GCA_031772345.1 Himalopsyche anomala
TCTGGCGATTTTCGCCAAATACTACCAGTCATTTCAAGATCGACCGATGCCGATGAAATAAACGCTTGCCTTAAAACATCGACTCTGTGGCGCTATCTGAAGAAACTTCAGCTAACGACATGCGAGTTGTATTTCTAAACAACCATCTGCCGCAGATTTCTCCAAGCATTTGCTGACTATCTGTAACGGCCGTGTTCCTGTTGACGAATCGAACGGATTGATTTCGATTCCACCGAATTTTTGCAATTTCGTCTCAACGAAGGACGGCTTCATCAACAAAATGTTCCCAAACATCTAATCACAAAAATCGCAATTGGTCGAGTGAACGAGCAATTCTTGGGGCTAAGAAAAAACATATGGATCATTTAAACTTCACAATTCAAAATCAAATCGTTGATCTACTGCATTACTTTAAATCTATCGACTGTACCACGTGAATAACATCAATGTAATTTAAATACTTTTCATTTTGAATTTTGAACAATTATTGAACTTAATTCATTTTGAGTATTCATTCAACTGAATTTAATTAAACCAACACAACATTTATTGATTCTGAGGCGGTACGAAGTTCGTCGGGCCAGCTAGTATATTATAAATGTAATATTGTGCAAAATGAATTTAAGCCTACGTATTTCATTGAGAAAAGATGTCAAAACAAGAAACGTCAAAATAAAGCAACTTTTGTTTTTCGAACGAAAACAGAAAAACGTTTTCAAAAAAAGAACATTAAGTATTCAGTGGCGCTATTTTCATAATTCGGATCATAAAAAAACTTGTCAATTTACCTTTTCCCCGATAGGTGGCTGATAATTAATTGTTTTGTGCTATTTTTAATGTGCTAACATTGTTGCTTTATGTATTATTATGCAATATAAGTTCGCAATAAGAAGAGGCATCTTATTTAATCTCAAACCATAACCTGTCTCTTATCTATCAGTTTAAATGTTTGGCAAATAATAATACTATTTTTAGGTACTTAGCATGTTAAATAAACATTGATAAAACAAGAGAAATATTCACTATTTCGAGAGAAGAATTTCTCTCTGTATTTAATTGTTTTGCTTAAAAATGCGAGATAACAGTTTTTCTACTGCATATAAAACACAGAATTAGCCCTTCAGACTTGACGACAGGAGTAAAAAACTGCTTTACTTTTAAAAACATTCAAAATTTTTAAAAATATCTACAACAAGAAACAATGAAAATATTCGTTTCACACCTATCTGATTTTGTCATTGAAGCATTGGTTTTATATCTTTTATAGATTTGGCGGTAACTTTGTGGAAGTTGATTTTGAATATGAAATTAAGTTTGATTACTTTGTCATATCACTTTTTGAGCTACAACTTCTGACTCGTGTTTCGCTTCTTTGGGAAGCATCATCAGACAGACAGTGGCGGATTAACATATAAGCAAATGCGGCTCGCGCTTGGGGCCTCCGAAAAGTATAGCCCATAGACCTTTTGTTCAGATTTTTTTATATATTTTTAAATTTGAATCGTTCAAATAATGTACATTCACACAGATTTTGTCACTATCTTAATATATCTAAATCTTAAATTATATATTTTTACTATTTTACTTGGATTTTTCTGACGTTAACATAAATGTTATCAGAAAAACAGAGCCTCCAAATTTTATTGCGCCTGAGACCTCCCGTTGACTTAATCTGCCACTGTAGACAGACTATCGCAACTTTTACGAATAAACTAAAAATTGATTCAAACCTTATGTTATAAATGGTTTTGCTTTTCGAAACAATGAATATATAACACAAATTAGATTTCAGGCCCAAATTCGACAAATTATTTTGCGTCAAAGCCTTATATTATATAATATAATTTTACTTTATCGTTCGGAGACTTAGGGTCACAAGGCACTAAAGTAAAGCTATGTTTTTGTCGATAGTTCACTATATTATAACAGTAAATTTACATTTGTGCTTCTAACATTCTAATTTAATTTGCAGATATATTCCACTGTATCTTGTAATCGGTTATATTTACGAGATGAAGCTTTGTGTCACTAATAAGTATGATTATATCATTGGTAAAGCCGAGCTGAATTTAAAACAGCTATTTATGTAGTTAGACCTTTGTGACCCTAAGCCTTTGAATTGGCAGTTTTAATACACATTTAGTCACACAGTACGAACAGTATTTTTTCAGTCAATTTATAGATATCTGTTCGATGGCATAGATGTTTGTATGTCTAAAAAATTATCTCTCACCCTTACAAGCAGTTTTCGTAGAAAAATACTTTGATTTGGAGATCATTGACTTGGGAGCGGACATGGATAAAAAAACAGATTTTGGAAACATCACAAGATCTAATGAGTGAAAAATTAAATGTATTTGATTAATTTCGCGATGTTAGAAATCACTGTCAATATAAGTTGAGCATGCCTACAATATAATTGAAACACGCGGAACAAGAATTCTTACATTATGTGTTTACTACGCATACAATAAAATCAACGAACACTTTGTCTTTCCACGTGTTGTGTGACCAAGTGAGACTTATCAATTACAAATCTTATAATATAAGCTTTTTCTATCAGCATCCTTATTTTATGTACTGTGCTAAAATGTAGAAATTTATCAACCTAATAACCAACATTTTTAGTTGACCAACTTCTATTGAAATGCTCCAATATCCATATTATATGTGTAATATGTATATTGGTGACGGATTTGTTTGAACAAAAAAAAATGTTTTTATTCGTACAGTTTTGAAAAACATTCATAAAAAAATAAATTCTTTTTGTTTTATTTTATTTAAATATCCTATATGCTTACTCAAAACATTATATTACATATTTAATTGGTATTTTTGTCTTCTTTTGTATCAATTGCAACGTTTTGTGCATCTAGTAAATTCACTGCAGCTGGTGAAAGTTCTGAAAAAAAGGTTTTTTTATTAAAACGGGTCTATTGTGGTTTCAAACAAGATGTAAAATGAAGAAAAATGCTATCCAGAGAAAAAGATGAAGTATTATAATACCTACGGCTATTTTTGATAGTTAGTTTTAAATCTTAGATATATTTAGAAAACAATAGGCAAAAGAATATGGTTCCGACAATTGTATACTATTGTAGTTATTTCGTGCAAATAATTATATATATATATATATATATACATATATAGTTACCGTCAAACTTACCAACATCCAAGCAATTTTTCGGGTTATCCCATGGCTGGCGATCGGCCGTTCCAAGTATAATGAAAACTAGATTACTGAAGAAACAAACAGCGGCTGACAATAAAAATACAGCACGCCATTGGCTGATGTCATTCTATAATGTGAAAAAAGCAAAATTAAATAACAAACTCGAATTGCACGAATTTCAATTATTTTTTCCGGAAATGACGCTCGATTTTTTTTTTTTAAACAAGAAAACATGTATCTCAAAAAACTTTAGTTAAAAAAGTTAAGGTATTGAAATATACATTTATGTTGTACTATTTAAAATACGTCTAAAAGATTGTACTATTGAACGGAATGGTTTATTAATAGGTCCATTAAAGGTGAAGTGAGCCGAGTGTCATTTTAAAAAAAAAATAGTTAAACGCGTTGTAGTATTTTAAACGTCTTAAAGTATCTTAAAAGAGAAGTAGCCTCAGTTAATACAGATTACAATAGTGTTATCTCCGTAAAACGAAAATAAGCAATCCACAAAAACATCAAGTAAAGAAGTGATTGTATTTAACCCTCCAGAGACGAGAGCTTTTTTTCGATAAAAAATTTTTTTTTAAGCCATATTGAAGTCACGGATAACTTTTATTCCTAACAAAAATTTTAAAAAAAAACGCAAAGTTGTTGAATAGAAACCCCGCATGACTATATGATCATGTTCATCCTTTTATTACCGTGTAATATTGTGTACAGACAGTAGTAAGGACGAGTGTGACCGTATGAGCACGCAAGCATTCGGGGTTGAAATATAGCTAAACGTGAAATTTTAAAAAATATTCACACTTTGACTTCTTTAGATCAACATCATTTCAATACAAATATATTAGCAAAAAAAACTGTAAATAATTTGATGTTTTGATAAAAAAATAACTAACAATTTCAAAAAGTCCATTTAAAAAAAACGGAAATTCAAAAGATCGCATGTGATTTTGGTGGCCGTTTCTTTCCTCGCTGCTGATGACTAACTGAAGTCTGTACCATTCTTAACCAAATATGAGTGAAAGCAACGATATTCAGGTCGAAAAAGGATGAATAGTGGGATCAATAGACAACGGTGTTTACTGTGACCATATGCTCACGCTCGTCCTTGGAGGGTTGATAGTCCAAGAAAAATGATTTACCGTCCTACTTGTTGGCTCACTTCAAATCTAGATGGCTCATATAATACAAACTTTACTAAAAACAAACGTAGATACTTTAACATTTTGGTATTATAACTAAATTCAATGACTGTTCGTTATTAGACTTATTGTGATGCATTTTAATAAAGACTTGTGAAAATATTGATATCAAACTACAAATTAAAATTTATTTTGTACTTACCGGATCATCAAGTATTGCACCAGCTGATAATGGTGCCATCTGGGCACAAATGGCGCCTGCCAAATTGGATAGGCTCATAAGTGTTCCGGCAAATCTTGGAGAAAGGTCAATGTGATTCAGCTGAAAATTATTACACGCATTGATCAGTAATAAATATTTCACTAGCTGTAAGCCCGTTGACCTCAACGGAGGGATTTTTGTTGCATTTTTAATAAGTCAGAAAAGTTACTGGCGTGAAAAATAAATTACTAACCTATTTATTGAATAATCCAGAAATTCTGATAGTAAAAGAAATATATCTCGGGGCGTATATCGACAGCCCTGCCCTGCAGTATTTAAATTGTAAATTATTTATTTTTGGAATAATGTTCTAGTTTGCTAACAACTATTTTTCGTAATAGCAGAAATTTCGTAAGTTATTAAATTTTTGGAATAATGTTTAAGTTTGTTAACAACTATTTTCCGTAGTAGCAAAAAAAGTCCTTGTAAATTACTTAATTTTTGAAATAATGTTTAAATTTGCTAACAATCATTTTTCGTAGTAGCATAAATCGACCTCGTAAATTATTTAATATTTGGAATAATGTTTAAGTTTGCTTACAATAATTTTTCCTATTAGCAGAAATTTCGTAAATTATTTAATTTTTGGAATAATGTTTAAGTTTGCTAACAACTATTTTTCGTAGCAGCAGAAATAGATCGTAAATTATTTAATTTTTGGAATAATGTTTAAGTTTGCTAACAACTATTTTTCGTAAATATTTCATTTTTTAAAACATTTACCAGAAAAAATATTTACAAAGCTAAATTAAACCTAAAGATCAATTAATCTGAACCGACTTTTGCGTCTGTGTTGAGTGTCAGTCGTCAATTCGTTTGGTGTTTATTTTACTTTTGCCAGAACGTTGTCAGCAAAAAGCCTAGTTTTTCATCTTCATAAGTACACCCGATGCTTAACTTTTCCGGTTCTAATACCCACATTTTCTTAAATATCTATTTTAATATGGGTGATACAATATTTATAATTAAGGTATTCTTATATCATAGTTTTTTGGACTTTTTGTAGTTTATATAAATACGCGATAACGCGATGCGATGGCGAGATAAGCGCCCGCTTATCAGCGATCGTTCGTAAGATAACTAGGCTGAACGCGTCAGTTGCAAATACATATTTGTACTGGAATGACGTATTTTTTACGCGCTACTTAAAATATGATTATGGAATGATAGGAATGATGCAGAGAGATATTTTAAAGCCTTTAGACCATTTTTTTAAAAATTCATAAGAATAAGGCCACTGGAGTCCCTAAACGACCCCCATCGGCAGAGAAGTATTTTTCTAGTCTCCGAGCCGCGAGAGTTAATCATTATATGATTTTAGAGTAATCATTAAGCATTTTTTAAATTCCCTCTGGTACTCAACGTTGTACCCACCACCACCTGCTATGGCTTCACACTCTACTTACAGGATGTATTCCGCAGCTTAACAACGTTAGCCGTTTTCAAAATTTTGCCAGGGATGTCCCGAGAAGAAATTCCTCAAGACTTGATTGGATGCACTACAGTGTGCAGAATGATAAGCAATTTTTCCTGGTCGTTATTCAAATCTGGACGTTCCCAAAGGATTTGACCAACTTCCTGAATCATATATCCGCATTTATATGTAGGACTATTTACTAACCGGCCAAGCTGGAAGAGCTTCCCAGCGAAGTAACCGTGGCCAGTTAGTTATTAATCGGTTGGTCCAGAAATTAGGTCAAAACTTTGATTATCTTCATTCATTAGTTAAGTATTATAAAATACCACAAATCCGGCACAGCATACTGTGTCAAATCCAGCAATCAATGTTATTATTCCGATCGTCAGAGTCACATTTCCAGCTGGAATCGTTGTCAAGACAACGAGTAAGATCGCTGGTACCCAAGTAGCTAAAATCAAAAGTACAATAGCTTCAAATTATGCTGGTTGTCGATTCTTCAGAAATGCTATTGTTTAATCTTCAACTCAGCTTTTATTACTCACTTTCACAAAATAACTATCAGTTTCACTCAGCGAGTCATCATTTTACAACTGTTTAAATGAAGGGCTCAAAACAACGGTGGGCTGCCAATACCTTAGCATTGAGCTCGTTTAATATCTAAACTATCCGCGGTGTTCCGAGATTAGATTGAAAGAGTTCCAAGATTGCAAAAATGAAAACTATTTTTTTCTCTTCAATTCCATGTTTCAGTTGTTTTATTTATTTATTTTACATGAACATTACAAAAGATTGACAAATTATACATTTATAACTTTCACAGTTTAGGAGAAACAGAACACAATTCAATATTAAAAAGCAGTAGATTTTTTTTAAATTTTAAATTAGTAAATAAGTCTACTGAGTCCCCAGTGGCATCTCCATTGGCAAGCTGGTTCTACACTTTATGAGAAAAAACAATGAATGTCCACGATTTCTCAAAAATCTTGTAAAATAAATATATAAAACAACTGAAACATGGAATTGATGAGAAAAAAATAGTTACTATTTTTGCCGTCTTGGAACTCTTTTAATCTAATCTCGGAACACCGCGGATAGTCTTGATATTAAGCGAGCTCCCTGCTAACTTATTGGCAACCCTTCGTTGCTGAGCTTCGTTGCTTCGTTGCTTCGTTGAGCCCCTCATTTAATCGCAGAACGTGAACATGGGAACATATCTTGGGTCACTTGAAATGTTCCACGATACGGCGAGAACACGTGAATTTTGTGTTCCAGGACATGTTCTGGAACTATTTGTTCCTTGATGTATGCCCACCTTTATTTAAATTGATTCTAAAAATGATTTATGATTTTTCGCTAGGAATTGTGGATTTCTGTGATGTACGCATTCATGATTGAGAGGTTACGGGCTCGATTAAAAGATCTATGTATGAAAATTATTGTACTGGGATTCGAACCCGTGAACAACTGAAACCAACTGCGTTGACAATTCTACCAAGGACTCATTGATTTACCATTGCTTTTTTCCAAGAAGAGAGGTTGAGTGACTGAATACCAAACAGTTCAAGGTAGTATAATAATGTATTTTTACTATATGATAGTTTAAATTTTATTTTACTACTTTTTTCTAAATTTCCAAAAATACCATGCAAATTCAATTATATTACACACCATAAATTGGCCATAAATAGTACTTTCGTTAACTTGTACAGTAGAACCCCAATTGCACTACCCCGAATTACGCGCTGGCTTGAAATATTCGCCGCAAACCCACTAATTGCAGTGTTACATTCCATTGTCGTTGCTACGAGACGGTCGCGTCTGTGCGGCGCATAAAGTCAATGTATTAAACGCGTGCCAGGCTATACACGTATAGCCGGGCGACTGTCTATGTGTTCGATTTTGGCGCGCATTTTATCACTTAGGAACTAATTATTTCGTCCATATTTTTTTTTGCAAAACTGAGGGAAATCTTAGTTTTTCATTTTCTTCGGAAAAAAAAACAAATCCTTAATTTTGTATGAGATTCACTTCCCCAATTACACTACCACGAATTACACTGGGGTTTTACTGTATTTTAATATTCGGATGCTGACTTGAGTACTATGTATTTTAATAATTTTGTTACATATTAGTTTTGAATAATTGTCTGGCTTTAATAAAAGTTTTATTTAAAATTAAATATTATTCATTTTTTACCTGCAGTATTAGCAACCTTCCTTACTGTAATAATTGAAAATATCTTTCTATTCAATATATAGTCAGCAATTTGAGAAGTCGCCAAAGCAAAAATCCATCCAGCAGTAACTGGCAATATTGACAATAGAGCGCTCTGTAAGTAAAAATGTAATATAATAATCACATGTAAAATTATTAGAAAGAAAGTTATTCTGTTTTCGAAATTTTCATTCTTCTGAAAAACAAAATGCTTCTCAGTTTCGGCACGTCAAAAATCAAGCACAAGGCAATGTCGTGATTGAATTTTATTCTGACTCGAAATGATAAACAATTAATTTTAACAGGGTAAAGATCAACCGAAAACAAAGCTGTGTACATTCATATCAACGGTATTAAATAAAATGATACGGACGGAACGGTAAGAACAAAATTGTACAGACTAACTTATTCAATTTGATGGATTCGCATACATCACTTTTTTCGTATTCATTAGCTCGGGTGAAAAAGCGTCATCAAAAATGTAATTTTATTTTATTCTTTCCGGGACATATGTACACGCAGATTAAAGATTCCAATACTGGTATAACCGAATCCGAGATTCAAGTGTCCACGATGTTTTTTTAATACCTAATATTTATTTACATATAGGAAACAAATGTGGGGAATTTGGAAGATTTACCTGCTCATTTAAAATTAGCAAACTGCTTAACTGAATTAAGTTTTATATTAAAAATTATATTCCACAAAGTTACCGCCGAAAGATGGCTTAAACATAGTTTTGATAATGTCGTAAATAACACCCATAAGTCATAATGGGCTTCTTTATTAACATTATTTTAATGAACTATGTAAATTCAATCAATAAGTACTAAGTAAATAAACTATTAACAAGACAAGAATTTCCAAATATCATTCGTATAATAAATAAAATTAGATATTACCGAGCGTAGAATGAAATGATTGACTTAACATGCTTACATTTTTGACATCTACTTTATGCGCCATCTTCAAGTAGCTAGGAATTTCAGTTTGTAGCATGACAAAACCAAAAATAGACCCTCCTTGTGTGACTACCAAAGCAAACACTCTTGGAGACGTTAATATAGCCCTCCATGGCACTTTCATTGTCTGTGAAAAAAATGTGTTATTGTTTTCGTTATACATACTTAATTTTCAGAATTTTTATGAATCTTCGTGAATGAACATTTCAAAAGTCGCAAACTATGATTGAAATGCTATAAATATTCTTAATGATAAAACATCAATAATCATCCCTGTTCATCATACAAAAATTGAAAACGGTGAGCCCTGGTGTCATTACACCAGGGCTCACTGTATTTTGTATTTTGTATGAATTTAACACAGTTTTGTATTTATGATCAGACTGCTTTCAGCTGGGTGCGTCCTTACCAGGTATTTACTAGGGTATTTAAAATAACACAGTCTCAATCAAGAAGTCAAATAGCGACATGTACATATGTGGAGACAACGTCATCGACACTTTTGCCAATTTCGGTTCTCGGGGCATTTGAATAACAAACCCCGAGGCTTAAGATGTGCTAATGTTAACAATAAAATTTGTATAAAGAGGATTTTATTCATACAATACAAATAGGGTTTGATAATCTTTACACTTTGAGAATCTCTGTACATTTTGGGTGGCAATAAAACAGGTAAGAAACATTCAAACTCTTTCATTTATTTAGTAACATAAAATATTACGTACGTGTGACAGATGTAAGTTTGTATTATAACTGTAAAATTACTGACCCAATATATTATTGTTCGAAGATAATGATTTAATCTGCAAAATCAAATGAATCCCTCGAATGGTGTGTAATAATAAGCAATGATAGTGTTGATAATAAAATTTCGCGAGATTTTCCCGGGACATGAAATAAACCGAGACTTCAGAATCTCAAGTATCTATTACAGTTATTATAAATTGAATGCAGAAAATCGGCTCGCGGCAAATAAATAAAATTGGTAACATTACATTTTTTGTCTCCGTGTCTCCAATTGACTCTTCGATGTATCTTTTCTCTTCGAATGATATTTTTTTATGCTTGGCAGGAGAATCAGCGCCCAGGATTGCCCAAAGAGATCCTATCACAATACTTGCGACACCGAATGTGTAAAATATACTGGTCCATCCAAGTCTGCTGTCTGACAAAAACCCTGACAATGGTAACGCCACAAGTATTCCAAAACTTGATCCTGTCGAATACATAGCATATTATAATAGTTATACGTTTATTAAGAAGGGGTCTAAAAAAATCCGTTCAAAGTAAAATCATCATGCCTCCGATGCCACTCGTTTGAGAAAACAACCTTACGAACAAAATTCATTTTCGAGCTTTTTATAAGTTAGTGATTAATTTTTCAAAAGGGCGTATTTTCATGATGATTTTTTTTTCAATCGCAAAAATCTGTTTTGGAAATGAACCGTTTTGTACAAAACATGTCGACTGTGGAAAAGAAAAAAGATGTAACCCACACATTACAAATTTAACAGAAGACACAAAAACGTTTTTCGATGATTTTTGGCTTAAGGTGCACGGAGACTGATTTTTTTTTTTTTTTTTGGATATCAAATTTATGGAGCTTCAAGTACCAGGACGCGCCAGCGTCAAGGTTCTTCCAGTCTCCTTCATCGATAAAGATTTTGAAAAATTGTAAATTGCATCCCCTTACCGTCGTTCGCAGACGGAAGGGCGCGATCACTACAGAGATAAGAAGTTCACGGGAACTCCATATGCATTATTTTGCAAATCACATTCCATATGCTTCCTCCATACTATATCCGTACATGTACACACACATGCGGATACATACATACACACATACAGTATACAAATTGTTTTTAAACAAAGAGAGTCATTTTCGTGATGCTAAGTTCGTTCTAAAGTTGACAAAGGTGCACGGAGACTGATAAACTGGTGTTTAATTGACTTAATATTGTATTATTTTATTAAATGCTTTAAAAAAACCTTTTTTCTGGTCGAATTTTTCCCTCATTATTTAAAACGTTAAAACTAATTTTGGATACTTATATGACATTTTCAGCTTACATCCTTTTGATAGAACGTGTATCAAGAGTTGTTTACATTATGATAATCGATTTTTTTTTTTTTTTTAAATATGTGAGTTATGTCTTTTTGCCTTTTCAAAGTCGATGTGTTTTTCAATTCAATGACGAAATAAGCTTATTTTTCAATACTTACTGCCACGTGGATGAACGATTCAAAATTATTAAAGCGATCTCTTCGAAATATGCATTAAGGTAAAAAATGGAAATAAGCCTTTTTGAAAAATTACTCATCAGTACCAATATTGGTAGAATATGTATGTTGAACGTAGTGTCACAAAAAAAAAAGTGTTTCAAAAACTTTGATAAGATGTTTAAATAATAAAATAATGATTTTACTGCAAAAGTATTTCAAAAATATTATTAACCATTGTATATAAATGCCCCCATCCGATTCCTCTCTGTTACTGGAGACCATTTTCCAAGCAAAGTGTGAATCGAAGGGACCAGGCACCCTTGAGCAACTCCTTGCAATCCTCTAAATAAGCAAACTCCTTTCCACCCACCCTGCAAGTCGGTTACAAATTGTATAGTTGTACATACATAATATGATACAATTTAGCACAGACAATATTATATAAAATAATAAATCAAGCATATTGTATGTGCGATAGTTGTATACGAGAAAACAATTTTACCAGTCACTCGAAATCCATTCGAGGAGGAACGACATGACAGAATTCCGTGCTTAAAAAGGCAAACATTGCATTGGTATTTGATATTATTTTGTGAGACTTTGTACTACGCTATTAACTACTAAATAATATTTAAGTAGTTATATTTTATTACAATCTAATGGATTTACAACAGACTGCGTAGTCAAATGGTTAACGTCGTTGGCTTCGGTTACGGAGGTCACGTTTTTATAATTTGATTTTTAATTTATTTATAGATTTCTGTCCAAAGGCATGGATTTATGTGATTTTTTGATATTCTTTCCACCTATTCTACCCTTACAACTGGCGTAGCAATAATGATATGTTAACAACAAGTCATAGTCTAATCATATCCTTATAACTGTACTATCTTTGAAATAAAAGAGGTTGAGTAACTGAGTAACTATAAATTCTCGTAGAAACACTTCTGTTGTAATAAACTACATAAGAAGTCCATTTGCTCCACATTTGGAACGGACGTGATTTAAAAAATATATGTATTGGACAGCAAGTGAGATTGCTACCTGTTAAAATTAACGCATTCACGAGTTCTCATTATATCCGTCGAGCGTCTTTGTCGCAAATACAGTATTGCGAGGATATCAGTTTCAAAACCTACCTAAAGACAATTTTTGATTTTTTTCAAAATTGTTATACCGACTTGTTGTCTATTTCAGTACTTACACCAGCGGTCACCAAACTACGGCCCGTAGAAGATTTTCATCCGGCCCGTGAAAAGTTCTGGTCAGAAATTCTGCATAGAAATTATTAATATAAGAAATATAAATTTTCATGATTTAGTTGTGAATTCACGACAACTATTTATTTCAAATCATCAATTGTCATAATACTATCTGATAGGGGACTCAAAGTGAAGGAAGTTGAATAGAAATTGGAGGCGAGTCGATCAGATGTTCGTTTACTCAAAAAATTCTCGAATATTTTCATTTATTGAAATTATATGAAGGGCAAACATTTGTTTCCATTCTAATTATTATGTAACCACATAAAATGAAATAATATTCTGATTGAGTTCCAACAAGAATTTATTTATCGTCCGGCCCGCTTAGTTTTTAAAAAGTTCAACCCGGCGCGCTTCTCGAAAATTTTGGTGACCCTGATCTACACAATCAATTTTCAATTTAAAAACCTCTCTAAATACAGAGAAAACGTGTTTAGTCTCAAAACCTACTCAAATCCAAAAAGCCCACGGCAGTTTTTTGCACTTAGCCAAGAATTTTGGTTTTTGGATTTTAAATTTAGGTAGGTTTTGAAACTAAGGCGCTCAATACTAATGAATCATGAAAAGTTTGTACATTGCTATGACAAAAATGGAGACTAAATTAGTTTTGTATTTTCTTTTTTTCTCAGTGCTTACAAGGGTTGCAGCAATCGGTATCAGAAGTGTGGCGAATCCGTTTGAAATCAGACCAATGGTGACTAGCATTTTCCCGCCGTAATGGTAAGCCAACTGACCAGCTGGAACCTGCATCACCATGTAACCCCAGTAAAATGAACTTAAAATATAGTCTTGTTCAATCTTGGGCCATTCAAATATCTGAAAAACAATAGCGTACCATTACTTTTCGATACTTTTCGGACAACAACCATAAAACTCCATGAATGAGTACTATGATTATATGTGTTCTATATTTTCTATTGGATTTATTTAGAATCTACGATAGATATAACAATTTTCTGTCGATTTATACATCTTCACTTATCACGCTATTCAAATATTATATTTATGTTTTATGAAGTTTGGTGTGTTAACTTACCATTTTTTGTTCATCGGGTTTTGTTTTGTCAGTCATTGCAATTATTGCTATACTCATGCTTGTTCGAAGACTGAACGCACATCCTAATACCAAGAAGAGGGTGAAAGCTTGAAGATGTCTGTATCCCCATCCTTAAATGTATGATAGTCAATTTAAATTTATGTTCTATGGATTCGGTGGGAAGTTTGTGGAAATTCATTTAGTTTAAAAAATCTACTGATTGTTTGATATGAAATGATATTTTTTATGAAGATGTTTCATAAACAGGCAAAACACTTCGTACAATTATTGTGTGACTTGTAAGTTATTTCAATAGTTTCGCTGCTTAACATATTTATTATTTAACGGAAACATCTTTATCGAAATTTATTTAGGAAACTGTAGATTGATTAAGTGACAAATTATTTGGATTATTTCAACTTAATTGAAAATTGGTTGCAGATACACTTCTTTTTTTTCGAAAAGTTCGGTGATTACAATCAGATATCACGGCGTCATGGTAACATAAAAACATTATTATTAATTAAGATATATATTTTTTTTAAATAATAATAATGAATCTTAAAAGCCTTTCACGTAAATATTTTGATATTATCAAGATGATAAAGAGTCAAAAGTTTTACTTTAAAATAAGCGTCCATTTCATTAGTCAGACAACTCCAAAAAACTAAATTTATTTTAATTATGCAGTTTGTGTAAAGTTTTGCATTCTATTGGGTCAATTAATCATAAAAAATAAAATTATACCAAAACAAATATAATGCCTATAAACAAAATAGTATTGTCCGGGCTATTACACGACTATTTCACAATGTCCTACTACTGACGCCAACAACATAGCATGTTGAAAAAATGTATAAATCTTGAGCACAAATGAATAACACTTGATTTATCGTGATGGCAAATTGAATATTGCTTTTCCATATCAAAAGAGGTTATTTTAAACTGTAATGAACTGGATGATCGATGTATCTAAAATATGTGTTATCACATAATTAATTGAATAGTCACAAACACTTAGTTGTAAAATATAGTAAAGAAAAGTAATATGATTGTATTCATCACTTAGTTTTTAGCACATTTCTTATGGAGGCTTCAATAATTTTCATTAAAAATTAACAGTTACAAAATACCCACCTGGATTCGGTGATCCTGAGTCAATTTCATTATTTTTTGTTACTTTCAAATTTGACATGGCCCAATTGTTCACGTGTATATGCAATACTTTATAACAATGCGTGAATTTTACACTTTGTTCTATCTACAACTAAAAAAACTGTTTGACGATGCTACTTACAAAAAAATATATATGGTCCTAGATAACGAAGCTTAGATACGCTGTAAAAAGATTTGAATACTTAAGACCAGACCACCTTCTCCAAAAAATATTATGAAATTAGATTCGTTCCCTTACCAAAAGGTAGAATATCATAACAATATATATTTCACACATGTTGTTTTGTATTAAAATGGTCCAATCCTTTTTCACATGAAATAAGATATCGACTCCTAAATAGGCAGAAAATCGTAACCGACAACTTATAAATTTTACAAAAGTTTTTTTTAAATTAAGTTTGAAGTGCGGTTAGTTAATAAAAATATATGGCCAATACCAATCCTAATATTATAATATAATAAAACTTCCAGTTCTCTAGATTTTCTCAACCGGGGTTCACGTGAAACAAACGATAACAAGCCACAACGCTAAAATCCACAAGCCTTAAATAAGACCAGGCGAATGAGATAACGCTCTAAAAATTGATGTCACTGTCACTGTCACACATGTCTTAGGCGATATTGAAAATTATTGGCTTAAAACGTAATTTACCGAATGTGTGTCGCTGAAGTTATTTTGCCGATCATAGGTTGATATGGCCTCCTAATAGTAGTATCTCAACATATTTACAAGAACTGCATGTGACTTAGTTGATTAACCTCTCTTATTTTAAAAGATTATGGATATAAAGATAGGACTAGTGGTAAGTTTATCGTTCTCGCTACGCCCTGTTATTCCAAACATCTACACATTTGGGCAGAAATCTATAAATCTATTCTATTCATAAAAAAAAATTAACAAGAATCTATGAACAAAACAAAAAGGATCATTAAAAATGCTTTAGATAAAACCTTACGATGTCTCATTTTAAAGCACATTTAACCATAGTATACACCAAAAATACGCTTTACAGCTATGTCACAAGAGTAGTAGCAATTTAAAATACTACTAGCTGTAAGCCCGTTGCCCTCAACGGAGGGCGTTTTTGTTGCATTTTTAACCGGATGGCTGCCACAAGCGTCTTAAGACGCGAACATTTCCGTGAACGGTACGCCAATCATACATAAAATGACGTCTTTGGACGCACGCTTTGAAAGGAATTTTACTAACGTAAATCAATTATGTTAAACATACAACTGTGTCGAACACACTACGACATCTATTGGGAATATCGTCCTATACTCACAATTGAAACAGTTTTCGTTTTTACTACTTGAAAAAACGATAAATTAAAAAATATATATAATTGGAATTAAACTCGTGGCGTGTGAGGTACCGCCATACATACACCTGCTGGCAGTTAAAAGGTTAAATAGTCAGAAAATTTACTGAAGTGAAAAATAAATTGCAATCCTATTTATTGAATAAGTCAGCAATTCTAAGCGTAATTTATTCGCTAAATAGATTTTTTTATGAATACACCCAATTCTCTAAAAGAACTAAAATACACCGGGACTGCAAAACAAAATATTCAAACAGCGGATATAATAAAATATATTCATAAAAATCATAATTGAGCTGCCCTGCTGAGCTGCTATATCTAATATCGACAGCCCTGCAGTATTCATATTTTATAATTTTTAGAATAATTCGAATGTTTCAAGTATGCAAACAAATATCTTTCGGAGAAGAAGAAGAAGACCCCGGGACATATATCGACAGCCCTGCAGTATTTATTCGGTATGTCCAGTTTTTAAGCAAAATAAATTTGTATCCCACTTGTAAAATAATCGATATAATAAATTTTCCGTAAAAAAAATATTTTGTTGGTTGCAGAAACAGACTACATTGTAATGATGAAATCTATAGTAAAAAAAAAACTTTCAAAATAACGTTTCGATATTAATTAGGAAACATCATCTCGAACAGTCATCACTTGGAGTCGTCATAAAACTCGAACTGTGATTATGTCGCTTAGCAACCAAAAATTATATAGAGCATGACAGATAATAAATTGTGCTGCAATCGTAAAAAGAAAAGAAAATTATTCATTACTTTTTAATTTCTCATGATAGTCCATGTCGATTCGCTCATGTAGAATAGGAGCAAAGTTTTTATTTCAGCAAAGACAATTTATTTGCAAGATCATCTGGCCAATTCATCAAACACAACATTGACTCACCTCGGCAACATAACAATTCAAGCTGTCTTTAAGTATATTATCAACATATTTTTCAAATTATAAATGTCATAAATAATACAAATCTAAATCAAATAGCAGAAATGCAATCTTTTGCATGCATACTTTTTAATTTGCATACTTTGAAGACTTTCTTATACAAAAGCTTTTTGACATCATCATTAAAAGTACGGCGCTTTCAATAGGTTGTCAATAAGGAACTCAATCCCGAGATTTCGGGATGCACAATTTTTCCAATCCTGGGATCTCGAGATTGACCATTCTCCATAAAATCGTAGGAAATTTAAGATTCTGAATTGAGATTTTCAAATCCTATGAATTTACGAATTTCCTAAAATGAAAAACTTCTGTAAATGAGGGAACGCTATAAAGGGTTTACTGTACTTACATTTTTATTATAAGAATTTACATTTTAATTAAGAATTGTAAATATAAATCACATAAGAAGATATTTAGCAAATAAACGCGTTCTTTACAATGTTATCTATGTAGCAATATTTGATACACACAAAGCGAGTGATGAAATTTGTTCGTAAATTTTCTATTTCTAATCTTACTTCGTAAGCACGTGAAGCGTCTCTTACTAAATACTCAAAATTATGTTGCATTTTAGTTTTTATAGGTTGCCGACACTGATATGTAGCAGACTTGAGAGTGGGTTGATTATTTGGGCTCCGAAAAGTTCAAAACATACCAGGTGGAGAAAATTCAGAAGAATTTTTGAAGAACTGTTTCTTACGCATGCTCACATTTAGTAGTTTGAACACCCAAAGAGAAAAGTACCCGGCTATAAATTTTTTTCGGCTTATACGAGGTCAAAATGAGAGTTCCGTTAATCTTAAGAATGTCAAACTTAAGAATCAAACAGAACAAATTTAAGAATCGTGGATATGCATTGTTTGTTGTTATGATATGAAGAATCAACCTGCCTTATGGTAATGCCACTGGAGAGAGCTTTATCAGTGTTGAAAATTATTGCTGAAAATGTTACAATATTCCTCGTGAACTTTTTAAACATTTCTACATCAGTAACTGTCAAATGAAGAATTGTTAAAAAATTAAAAAGGTAATGTTAATTCTATTGTATTTGATTTTGTTACGCTTAGTATTTTTTTTTAGCTTAGATTTTTTTATTAATAAAAATAAGAGGTCACTGCCTAATTAACCAAACCACTGACTGACTCCCTGTTTACTTTTTACCGATGTATGTTATTGAAATAGAATAATATGGAATAATTAACTCTACTGGAATGTTTTGAAAATCCTATTAAGCTAGATGTTATCAATTAAACGAATGTTTGTAAATAAGTCTATTATAATTATAGGTGTCGCTGTAGACCACTACACGTGCCTATAAAGATCAGACTGCAAATTATTGTTTGAATATTTTTTTTCATTAGGTAAAATAAATAAAAAACATTTATATTTTAGTTGTTTTAATATATTTAACGATGTTTCAATCATCAAGCCTTAGTACATAAAACCTTAATTAAAATGTAGTAAATTTATATTTATACAAGTCTTTTGTTTTTAAAAATATGTATACAACGTTCACATCAATTTTCAAACATTATTTAATATTGCAACGATGATTTTGTCATAGATGACTTATTGTATTTTTTCATTTTAGTCTATTTGATTGTTAAGTGTAGTATATCGTCTACTAATTTTATTAAAACAAACTGAACTACAACTTTGTTTCCGAAAACAGACGAATGATTCAACAAAACAAAACATGATAAATATTGCTTGTTTGATATTCATACATAACTGTTAGCAACTTTTTAATGCTAGTTAATTATTTAAAAAAATAATATTTACAAATTAAAGCTGAAAATAAAAAAAAACACTTCTTTTGAGTATTATTAAATACCATATTTAAAGTCGGTCTTCCACTTCTCAATAAACAAACAAAAAACCAAATACATTCTATTATCATTTTAAGAAGTATTTGGTGTTCAATCATTTGAGATCATTATATTCAACAATATATCAACCACACTATAATCTCAACATTCACACATTCATTTTTTATTTATTTATATATTATAAATAAATATATAAAATAAATTTTAAGTTAAGTAATCATTGGAACATTATAAATTAGTTTTTTTATCCATTGGATATATATAAAGTTGAAAAATAAATACAACTTCACCTTAATTCAACTCATTGAATTTATTGGCTGTCATTATAAAATGGGTTCAATATTGGAATTAATATCATGTAATATTGTCAAATCTTTCACATAAATATGCTTACGTTTATTGCAAACCTAAATCAAGTTTTAATTAAACAAAATATCTCTCTTCTTAAATATCTGAATTATGTATTTATCAACAAGGATACATTTTTTAAAGGTAGGTGACAACAACAATGTAATTCCTAGTATACTTTAATAATGTTTTTTGTTACTGAACTATTACGGAAAATGTCGAAATTTTCTTGAAAATATTGATTACTCACAGGATTTTTTTTTAAATTGAGTAACATGATCCAAACTATGTCGAATAATGTAAATGGCTTAAAATTTTAATTATAATATTAAAATTGCCAATATTGAGAAATGTATTGTATAATTGTATAGATGCGTAAACAAACCTTTCCCCATTTTAATATAATCAGCCTTATCCATAATCTTATTCAAATTGGGCTTATATTGATAGTCATTAAAATTACATTGAAACTGTTTTTAAATAGTTCTCGATTATATAAATAGTTACAAAGCTAACTTAATACTATCGGAGCTTTCAGCTTTTGATTAGTCTTAAAAAAATCATTTATAACTATAGTAATAATTCCACTTCACAGTATATATAATCAATTTATATATATATATACACATGTAATGCAAAGTTATTATGACTTTCAGGTACGTATTTTGAGCCTCCAAATATCACATGTATCTTGAATACTTATTTTTTAATGTTTTTTGATAACATGGCTTCTTTTTCAACGATTTGCGGTTTCTTTTCTTTTATTACAACAGCCATTTCTGTAACAAAGAAAAACAATAAATTTAATTAAAAAAATAATCAGTAATAGTAATTGACAATTCTAAATAAAGTAACTCATTTAAATAAAACCACACATAAAGAATAATTGTTATATTCTTTTATGTATAACTAAAAGAATATAATTCTTTATACATAAATATAATTCTTCTACCTTTATATTAACTTATACTTTATATATTATTGACTTATATTAAAAGCAATACTTCTCTAGGGACCATTTATCAAATAGTCAAAATTAGCTGTGAATAAACATTTTACACTCAATAATTTACTGATTAAAACGTATTCAAAATTACCTACCTATACGTAAATAGGTAGGTATTTATTTAAAAAAAAACAAATATGCCAAAGACTGCAAAATGTTTTTGTATTAGTTTATGTTTGATTTAAAAAAAATATATAACAAACCTTCATCCCCGAAAACATTATTTGGCTCGTTCCATTGTTGTCTTTTTGATGTAGAAAATATAATGTAGAACAAGTTGGATAAGAAGTAGACTGCTGCCGTTGTGAAGAAAACTGTTTGCCATTGTTTTGGATTAGTCTAGAAATAAGAAGAATACAATAATTATTATTCAACCAAATTAAGTAAATCCTTGTTATCGATGAATCTATAAATCCATTAACGGAATTTACAATATTTATTACATATATCAATTTTTAAATATTCTATTCCACTACACTATTTATATGTTTTTAAATGTGTTTCGTTGAATGTTAGATGCTTACATTATCTGAGACAATAAAGCCAACAGTCAACGGAGCAAGTCCTCCAACAGCATTGGCCAAACAATTCGTAATTCCCATCAAGGATCCAGCAAAATTGGGCGTCAGGTCAATATGGTTCATCTGGAAAAAAACATATGATTAGAATTAGAAAATTTTGCCGACACCAGTAGCTAAGTGTTCGTGTATTTTAATCATTAGAAAAATATACTTCGAGTATATATTATTATGTGTGCAATAGAATCAAACAACTGTGACGTTTTCAAAATTCTGTCAAACTCGATTTTATCAATAACATGAATGCATCTTTTACTTTAAGAAGAACTAAAGTTATATAAATAATATATTATATTTACCATGTAACCCATGTGCATTCCTGAACTCAAGCCAACCGTTACAGTGATGATTCCCACTGCTAACATGGGACTCCCGGCAGGAACAAATGATAAAACAATCACACCAATAGCTGGAAGCCATGTCCCTAAAGAAGAAAAGTAAAATGTCAATGCATATTTTAAACATTTATCAAAATAAATTGACAAAATTTGTATATATGTTTTAATGTAATCAATATCTTTATATAGGACTATTAAAATAATAAAAAAAAAGAATATCTTCACTTACCAACTGAGTTGAAAATTTTTCTTGTGACAGTAACTGAGAATATTTTCTTGTTTACGATGAAATCTGAAAGGAAACTCATCGCAAACCCTCCGATCCACATAGCAGCATAAGGCAGAGCTGATAACAGACCACTCTGTGAAAGAAAAAAGAAAGCTAAATTTATTTATATCCAAGATTCAAACCACTTGTTAATTATTTTTGATAATACTGATTCTCTATAAAGAGAGTGGGTCTCTCTTGGTATAAAATAACAATCAATTATAAACTTTTAAAATATTCTGTTTCTAAATATGGATTTCAAGAAAAGTAGGATTGTTGCACGTTAACTCACTTGTTTCATATCAATTCCCAGAACATGCTTCAAGTATCCAGGGGTTTCGACCAACAACGTTAAGAATCCCCAATTGCATCCAACATGGCCGACTATCAATGCAAACACAGGAAGAGATGTAGCAAAAGATTTCCATGGTGTCTTTAGCGGCTGAAACAATAAATGATTTTATTAGGACTGGATTATATTTATTGGCATATTATAATAAATGGATTGAAATAAATACAATAAGTAACCAACACTTTGTCTTTTTAGCATTACAATCTATAATACTTTTATTACTATAGTAGCTTTATACAATTTAGATTAACACTTTTTTGAAATTTTAATCGAAAATAAATATTTGAATTGAACATTAAAACCATTTATGTGATGTGAAAATGATAAATAATGTTTTGTATAACGAGAAATTTCAAGTCGGAAACACTAGTATTATATAAATATATTATTTAGTCTAGTCATAATATTCAAATTTATAAGGATCTATGTAACAAACTCAAAACATTTTATTTCTTTGCTAGAAGTAAACGATTTGAAATATTAATATTTGTTAAATAAAAAACCACATATTTACTCACTAAACTATGATTTAATTTTGTTTTGTATGATAAGGTCTAAAGTAAAATAAACAAATTTATATTCTCTGCACAGCAAAAAGAACATTCTAATTATTACGATTTTTTGCTCTTTTATAAGATATGGAGATGTTAGAATCTGTTTTCTTATCTCTATGTTTCTATGACGTCTGTCAAATTTTATACACCACCAGATCGTTATAATATATTATGTTGAATGGAAAAAAACCGTAATGCAGGAAGAGTAAAAATAAAACTGTTTTAAAATTACATTAAAAATATTTTTTGGATAGACAAAAGTGATTGTATATACAATACATAAATACGAATGCAATTTACACAAAAAAAATGTAAGAGTGATGCAACAGTTTTGATTATTATTTTTGGAATGGAAATTTCCAAAGGTTATGCGTATTACTGAAGATAACAATCTTAAATGTATTCAGCGCTTTTGGAAAGATGTCATGCAAAAAAACGAAGATAGTGAGAACGGTAGATCTGGGTTCCACTGAAAAAAACGCGAAACGAAATGCGAGTTAAAACTATTTATGAAAAATATTCAACGAAAACGTTCAATCGGTATAATATTCGTGACTGGACCAAAACATTTGAACGATAGATCGAGGAAAACGGTAAATCGGGGAACGATTAATGCGGGATTCTTTTACATTGTTCCTATGGGTGTTTGGCCGGAACTATGAAAAATAAACGATCCATGCGGGAAAACGAACAATGCGAGAACGGTAGATCGGGGTTCCACTGTAGTATATTCGATAATGATTCAATAAGTGTGAATCACCTCGAATCGACAACCTTCTAGGATTTGTATCACTGTGTTTTGAAAGCAAAGGATTTGTGATTAAATTCGAATTTGATTTTCTGTGAGTCATATATTTTCTAACTCTGCCTGCTATTAGCAGACCAATGCTAAAAAAACTTAATTAAGTAGGAAAGATAGTGTTTTGCATGACTCTAATATATCCATAATGGCGAACAAAAACTAGGCCATGAGGTCGTGAACGGTGCTTGTCTTGATTGTCTAGTATAATCTTGCCAAGATTATTCTACAGTGCCATTGATACATATCAAAATATAAATATATAATAGTACAAACCTCTCGTTCCTCAGTATGACCTAGCGAGGACTCGATGTAGAACTTTTCTTCTTCTGAGATAGACTTATGTGAGGCTGGGGAATTAGCTCCATAGTAGATCCATATAAGCCCAGTGACAAGTCCAACTGTGCCAATCACGTAGAAGGTAAAGGGCCAGCCGTATGATGTTGATGCAAGAATACTGGACAAGGGCATGCCAACGACCGTACCAAAAGGTGTTCCTATAAGAAAAAAATAATAGAATAATGAGTTTCTTAATCTGTTTTTCCATAACGAATATAACTTTCATTTTGAAAGTTTATGAGGTGGTATGAAAACATTAAAGATTTGGATTACTGTTATCAAATGATTTGACTGTGTTAAGTTCATTAGTTTTTTTATAACATAATTATTTTCAATATTTTTGTGTTATTAATTGTATATTTTACAATTTTTTTTAGATTGATAATTTAGAGTTTAGACTATCGATGGCTCCAACAAACCCTGATAATCAAATTTGAAGTTTTAATGGAGGAGTAAGTTACGACAAAACATTGCATATAAAAGAATAATATAAATATTATATATATTTCTGTGTTTGTCTGTCTGGCTTATAACATCAAAGATATGCACACCACAGCACACACACACAAACATACACGCGCTCTCTATCTCTCTCTCAGTTTGTTTTTGCATTATGCGCATCGAGTACATTGACTGAATGTTAGCAGGTTACACTAGTTATTAATATTGTTTTAAGACTTTTTTAGAATGATTAATGAAGTACAAATCAAAACAATCACGTTTCATGTAAAAAATATATTATTTACTTATAGATTGGTGCTGTTTTTATTATCAACAATGATTTTTTACTGGCACTGGTGACACTGGTTATTCAGGGGTCTTGAAAAATATTAAATTACCATGTTTTTCTGCGTATGTACTTTGAAAATTTTGTTTTGCATTAGTTTTATTGCATATCTGATAAATGTCAACAGAAAATAATAGTATGCAAGAATTTCACGTTTGTATCAATACAGTAAGACTGCAAATATGACACAATTAAATAGACTAAATTTATTAAATTAGTCAAAAACTTGTTACCATGGTAAATACTTGAATTTTATTTTATTTTTTAACCTATATTTATTTATTTATATGAATAATGTTTAAATGCACATTTTTATTCGCTTTTTTATAATTTTCATTATATTTATTTTTCTAATGACGCCACTATGTATATTGAAATTTAATGTATTTTAAACAGAGCATGTATCTTTTATAAAAACATATCTTTAACACAAGTTAATACGATTGCTTATTTTATTATTTACATGCAAAACCGAAAAAAATACTCTTGAAAATAGAAGTCGCAGAATTATTTTGAATATTACATTATATTAAACTTATTCTACTTTTAATGTGAAATGATTTTCAAAGTAAAGGTTCACTAAAATAATCTACGTAAGGTTGTTACGATACTCATAATGTTTCTTATAAATTATTTTGTACTTTTTTATTAATTTTATTATATTTTTTAATTTAACTTCATATTATAAAATGACGATTAAAAACGTTTTACTAAATTGACAATAGATGGCAATACACGACCGCTTTAATAGTAACAATTTTGTTTATGTACAATAATTTTATACAACTACATATTTGATTTATCTTTAAAATTCTAAATGTTCTTTTGAGATCAGCATGTAAATTAAAAATAGCTCCAAACTAGTTATGATCGTAATTGTTTGTTTAATGCAAACAAATAAAATGTTTCATTAAAATTTGGAATTTAAAATGAAATGTCAAGAAAATGACATAAAACTCATAAAACGGTATCGTTTGTCCGACTGTCGCATTGCAATGACTTAAAAGGCGTTAGTCAACATGCACAGATAAATTGCAACGCAAACATTAAAAAAAAAATCCCTTCGCTTTCGTGTTTCATTAATCTACATTAAAAATTGCAATTTATTAAGACAATATTTAATTTTTCGTGTTAACTTTTAAAGTAAAAATATTTTTTATTTTTATCATTTCATTGAGCGAATATGCCATAAAATATATTACCTATCACCATAAAGTTGCTCAATCTACTGCGCTCGTGGTTAGGGATCCATTTGCTGACCAGGGTTTGAATGCCAGGGAAGAATGCTGCCTGTGATAGACCTTGAAGTACTCTAAGAGCACACGCCGCTTGCCAACCACCCTACAAAAAAAGACATGAAGAAATTTTATTCTAGAATTAATTTTATGAAACAACTTTATAATGCTACCATAATATTAATTAGAAAATTATCAAGCATTTTATGTTTCCTCGAATATTAAACCATCATCATTCTAATAAATAATGTTATGTGTTTACTAAAACTTTGTGGATCTTGCAATGCGGTTTTTTAGTATTGTGTGTATTTTTATTAAATAATTCTTTTCCTGCAAATATCCCAGTAATATATTAATTAACAAAGATTAAAGAATAGGGAAAATATTCTAGAAAAACAAATAATGATTATTGACTGTTGGTCGCATGATATGTGTGTTGTGAAATTTAAAACGACATGATACTTTTGTTTCCCTTATCATATGGTAAAGCAAACAAACCTTTGCAAATGCAATAAAAGTGAATAAAACAAATAAGAAAATTTGAATGCATTCACTTTTTCTGTAAATTGGCAGAACATTTCTTATTGTTATGAGAGTTGTGCATGTGATTGACAATGAAATAATACTCAGCATCGAATAACTCAATATTAACGGTTTGATTAACGACCTTTTGTCAAAAAAAATCGCTCTTTTTGTTTTTATACAGTTATGTCTGTACTTTCACAAGGGCCATTACAAAATGGCGAATTAACACATGCACATCTAAATACAATTGCTGTTTTACGAAGACAATATAATATATTTATAAAATATGCATTTGCGCTGCATAATAATAAGCTTCTTATGTCTTACCTAATAGCGCTGGAAAAAGATTACAATTCAATAGCTTGATTTTTTTGAGTAACACATGATAGAGTTTTAGATTGATCCGTGTATAAAGAGAAAACTTATCAGAAACATTGGCCAATTAATTTCGTGGAATTTAAATATACTGTATCGGTTTTATTTAAAAAACTACTTTTTATATTACAGGAGATATTATTTCTTAATATTTTCAAACCGATTTTTTTTACTGTCCCATAAATTGTATCATCTAAGTTTCATAAACAAATAAAAATCAATGCATAGTATGAAATAAATAATTATCAGGAATCTTTTTTTAAAGCCCATGTAATATATATAGTTTTCAAAATGTATGTTATTTGTTACAACAGATGTTTTTTAATTGTCTCACAATGAGGCGGAGGAGGTAACATAATATGTATGTATACAGCGACGTTGTATATTTATTACAATTAAGAATGAATCTTTGAATATCTACACTGAAAAACACAACAATTCACAAAAAATAAGAATTTTTAGGTTATCACGGTTTTTTTATTTTTTTTATTTATATTTTTACTTAAGAAGAGAAGGCTTCCAGTTTCTTGACTATTTTCATGACTATAGTTTTTACATACAATTAATATTCTTGTGCATATGGATATGAAAGGATATGAAAATACATTTTCGAATACTGATTGTAAGTGTAGATTAATAAATGTTATTGAAAGCTGCTTTAATAAAGATACTATTTATGATTTGTTGACACTATTTTCAAAGCGATTTACTGAATATCACGATATAGCTTTAAAGCAGGGCTGTGGAGGCATATAAAAAAAGACGATTTCGAAGAATTTTTTCAATAATTTCATTGTAACATAAATATATGTATTCTATCAGATCATCTTTAGTCAGCCAAGGATGTAATGTCAACACTATGTATTATTGTGGTTTTAATACACATCATTAAATATATTTTTTTTAAATGTTTCGAACCGCTCATTTTTCGCAACTCCACGACTCCGACTCCACAGCCCTGCTTTAAAGCAATGTCTGAACCATTTTACCAATACTCCAACATAAGCCACAAAGTCGTAAATTAATACCACAGAATAGTTTAATGATATTGAATGAAAAATATATTTACCAGGTGAACCATCCATGGTGTCATCAGTGTAAGAACGCCGTTGACAATCATCGCCATTGCAAAAAGAGGTTTAGGTCCATATCTGTTAGCTAGCTGCCCAGCAGGTATTTGCATTATCGTGTACCCCCAGAAGAATGAGCTTAGAATAATCCCTTGGGTCTTCTTTGGCCAATCGAAAACCTATAAAAAAAAACATTGAAAAATTCAAATTAAAAAAAATAGTTCATTGACTAATCTTCAAAGTATTAAAATATAAATAATATTTTCTCACAGAGTCCGACATGATTTATTTAAATCCCATGTTTATAATAAATAGTTAAATAGTATGCACCCTCATATTTTGGCTTATATTGGTACACTACTTAAGTAATTTTATCCCAACCCTATAAAATGATTATCTAAAAGAACACTATTTTTTTGCATATTAATGATATGGGTAACCTTCATTTACAAGGTTATTTATTATGTCATTTCCCATACTTTGTACGTATTGGATAAAATACAAATCAACATGCATGTATGTGGGTACAATTTTATTGCCCAAAATGAACAAGTATGTAAACAGAATTGCTAAATACTCGTTTCGCTTTATAGATGTTTACGAGTTGTTATTTTTTTCAAACCGTGACGCCAAAAACAAAATTTGATCAATCAATTAAATTGTAATTAAAATTAGGAATCATTGTATAAACTGTATCATTTTTGTTGTTGTTGTGATATTGACATTAAAATAAATTTCAAAACGAGAAATATGCGTTGGTATTTACGATGAAATCATAAATTTGTTTATAATTTTAAATTGAATTATATTACAGTTAATTATTCACCGTTCTTTAAATATTTAATAAATATAATTATTAATTGATAAAACAGAAATAATATCTTAGCTTAAAAGATGTAGGTTGTTTATTTTACTTTTACGTTTTAGTTTGTAAACTTTTGCTAAGTTTACAAATCTTCTACATTATTTTTTATTACAAAAAGTCTTATAACATATATTCATATACCGATTTTGACAGAATTATAATCTAATGTATTTTTGAAATAAATATTCATTTTATAAGTTAACCAATATTTTGCAATTAATTATGCATGTAATTGTTGTTAACTATAATACCTACTCTGCTATCAGTTAAAATAAAATATTATTTACCATACCACTTTTAAAATGTACGCTATAAGAGTGAAATATAATGTAAAACACACTCAGTAAACATTAATTGTACTGTAATGACGACATTATTGAAATGATATATTATTTTGATTACGTATTACTATGATTCTTTGATAAAATTAAATATAATGTACATGGATAGGTATGAAAATAATGTGAACATAAAAATTAAAATCAAATTAATGTGTCGTTTAAAATTGTGCTATTTGCGACTGGAAAAATTCCACGAAAACTTATAAAAGCATACTTGAAATTGAATTATATCATTTAGATTTTTATGAATATATATTTATGCAAAACTTGTCTATTTTTTCCAATATTTTTATTAAATGAATAACGTATTATTATTGTACAATATCACTTTATAAAATATTTAATTTGGTCAGTTATTTCCGTAAAACTATTAATTTATTAGAATAAACAAATACTTTAACGAAGGGATGTTTTATAAAAGTTTTTAATAAAAATGAATGTATTAAAAAACATATTAGTTCGTATTCGACAATAGTAAAATACAACATACAATAATTATTCAACATTTTTTATTCGAAAAGAAGACTTTTAATAATGTATGAAAATATCATAATAAAACGATCTAAATCATATAACGAACTAATACTGTACTAGCAAAAAAAAACTATTAGTTTATTTACATGTAGAAAAAATGTTTTTTTATACACAATACATAAATCGGGAAATATGCATTGTATGTAAAGAGTATACATTTATTTAAAACATAACACGGCTTGGATGTGCAGTAAAATCTCAATCTATCGTTTCCGTATTCACCATATTCCTGCTTTCATCGTTTTCTAGAATTACTTAATAACAATGGATTGGAGTTTATCATTGTGGCATGATAAATGCAATTTGTATAATTGTGAAAGATTTCAATTATCTTATTCTTACCTCAATGCTATGATGCGAACTGTTTTTGTCTGTCATGGCTATCATGGCTACGTTCATGTCAACCCTCATGATGTAGGCTACGGAGACGCAGATGAATACCAGGAAAACCTGGAGATGCCGCATTCCAAAACCATAATCTGAAAGTAAATATTAAAGAATATAGAGATAAAACTGTGACAAAAATTTGTAGTATCGTCTTCTGTATTGTAGTCAAGCATAATAGAATATGATAGAAATATATTAAACTAATTTAAATACTAGCTGTTAGTATTTAAGATATTTTCTTATGATACAAATTGTTCGTTAGTTAAAATTACTATATGACGTCAACATTTTGCTACATATTTAGTGATTGGAAATAAAAGATGTTAATTATTTTTGAACTTTTAATTTAACGATTACCACGTGTAAAGTGAAGATTTGGTAGCTCATTTTAATTAATATTTATATTGAACTTAAAACAAACATTAAATTAAAGATTAAAATAATTCAATATTTAATTATTAATTTCAAACATTAAAAATAATTGAATACGTTTTGAAGCATTTTTATGGAAATCTATCACGTGTTTATTCGCGTATTAAAAAAAAAGTATACTAATTACGTAATTACGACAACGTGTTAATATTAAAAGCTAAAATCTAATTGAATTTTTTAAGTAAATGATGTTTACTTGTAATAAACAAGTTATTCTCAGCATAAACAGGTCATCTTTTACCAATGTTAAATAATAATTGTTAATAAATTCGTTAACAAGTTCAATAAACTTGTCATTTACTCAAAACATTAACCGTTACATAATTATTGTTATTCATGGTATTTATCTCTCTCTATTTGTTTTTAGAAAAAAAAATCAGCATTGATGTTGCCATGGCGAGTGCTGTGTATGAAATATTAAAATGTAAACAAATGATAATTTTATGTTACCGGCAAATTTGGGTGAAATGTAAACACAGTAAAAACTCGAATGAATTTATTTGGTTTCCCGATTTGTGCACACTTTTGGAACAGATGATATTGAAACTGGATATATTTGACCGATGTATCAAGAAGAATTATATTTTTAGTACAATTACAATTACATAAATTGTATTATTATTATCTGACATTAATAAATAAACATTCTCATTAATAAAATAAAAATATCAAGCTGTTTCTAGAATTCTTTATAATTTCCGTGATATTTAATGGTATTTCTAAAAATAAACACAGCACAGCAAATAGGTAATATAAATAAGTATTATTCAACAAACAAGTTAACAACATTACAAAACAAATGACAAATAGTTAAAAGTAACTTTCAAAATACCTTTAACTGGTTTTTCCACCGTAGAATAGTCACATGAAAACTTCTCGTTTACCGTCATTTTGGAAAATATTGTTTTGAAAACTTAACCGATTTTTAATTAATTTTCGGCAAATTCAATGTTTTTACAAATGCTTGTTAAACGTTTTCACTCGGTCAGCAATTATAATCCTTACTATACGCCGGCTGGTGAGTGAGTAACAGAATTTCGAAGAGTATTCTCTTTTATGAATATGTATGGTTCAACAACTTTATCAATTTCACTCACATGAGTATAAAAGGCCTTCTCAAACATGGTGCCATTCATGAGAACACCTTAATACACCGGCAATCGACTAATACAGCGGCAACGTATCAAATAAAACACTGCACTAGTGTGTGAATTCAATAGCAGTTCTTCTAAACATTTTAACTCAACGTTACAACACAATTACAGTATGTTTATGCTATTTTTTAACCTTAAATATTATTTTTTTTAAAACACTTGGTGTCGACTGAAAATAATATAATTGTCATCTGTTAGCTAAGTTTATCACCTTTATTGCATAGTATAAAGACTAGCACTTTTTACAATATTTTATGTTGTTTTATAATTATCTCTATTCAATCTTACTCGTATAACTAATAAATATTGCAATTTATTTGTATTACTTACAACCTTAAAACAACAATACTAATAGGATGATTGAAGTTTTAAATAATGACAACCTTAAACTATTATAATGTATATTTTTAAATTTAATATGGTTTATATTTCACTTAAATAAATTATCATTTTGTAAATTCATGTCCGCTTCCAATGCGGTAAATATAGTATCCTGACGGAGCTGTCTCAACAAGAACTGCTTGTTAGTTAATTCCTCGAGCTCTCTTATTTGAATAGAGTAAAGATTGAAAGATATTGGATCTTGATACGCCCCGCTTTTTTAGGATTGAATAAGTGGGAGGATTTTTTGAGTATCACAAACACTTTTGCCTTCGAGCATAAATCGATTGAAAAAAATGCACCGTTTATTCGAATCATTATAAATAAATAATTATTAACGTTGTCAATTGAGAAACATTGGACAATAACCAGAATTCACATATATGAGAACATTTATTAGATTTACATATATATATATATATATATATATTTCACGCATTAAGTAAGCCGTTTTTATGTTTAACACTTTTGAGTATACCGATTATTTTTTAAGTAAAAACTAAATTAGATAAAAGCAAAAGAAGCTCCTGAAATGTTTAACATTACTATCTAGAAATAATACAAAAATAAATTTATTGGTTTACACAACTGGCGTCAAAATATTGTAAATAATCTAACTCAAGAATCATATTGATACTTCTTACCATTACATTTAAAAGTAGAGTAAGTATTATTTTTTGACAAAAATATATCAATTTTGTTTGATTTTCCAATAGATTTACGTTGCTGTCACAATGCATATTTATCTTTTCATCCAAACACATGTCATTGTTGTTATAAAATTTTAGCTAGATATCTTTATTTTCAAGCAATAAATACTATAGTTTTATTTACTAAATTAAAGAACGACGTAGTAATAAATTTATTATTGTTAACTGTAAAATGGTGGAAAAACACTTTAAAACACACAAAAATGATATAAGCATAAATGTCTTGTATAATAATAATTACTAGAAAAAAACATTATTACATTTATTGAATTGGAACGATTAATTTTAATATGATTAAAAATCTTAATGTTTAGATCATCAAAAATTGTTGTTGAATGCAATTTATAAATTAATTTATAAATACCAGGCTTTAGAACCGTGCAAATGATGCGCGTGCAGAGAGAGTGTGTGTGTGTACGCGTTGCTAATCTATAAATAATTTGGTTGTACAAACGTGTAGATATATCAAAACAAATATTATTGTTACTAAATGCTAAGTTATGTTAATCTGGCGTCAACTGATCAAAATAACGAGTCAAACTAATAAATTATATTTATCATCCATATATATTCATTTGAAGATAAATGACAATCAGTAATTGCGTAGCCAAGACATTATTTGCGAAAAATTCTCAATAATTTCACACTAAAAAATTAATAAAATAATAAATATTTTCAAGTTGTTCTTCATTACTTTTATTGGCATACATAATTTTACTGCAGTACCCTATTTTAAAGGAAACAGTAAACAAAATAATTGCAGGAAACTCTTGAATTAATTCACATGTAAAAAGTGCATGCAGGTGGTCTTTTGACAATTTTACCGTGAGTATAGGATAGATGGTTTTATTAATGTTCTGTAAGAATTCCATTAACATTTTTAACAACGACAATGTATTTTTAATGAGATAATATTTTAACTTTTAAAGCATTCGCGTTTCTTTATTATTTTTAATGGTTGTTTATCCATACTTATCTTGTAAAGTATCTTCAATTCGTTTTTCGAAAGGTTGTGATATGAATATAATTTTAAAGATTTTTTCACTTTCAACCTTCTATCTATTTCAGTTTTCTTTTTAGGTTTTTCAGTGGTAATCTGTTTTAAAATCAAACACTACTTTTTAGCGTAAGTATTATTGACACCATTGCTTAACGCGCCGCTTGTCGCGGATCTTCGTGTGAGCAACGAATACCTTCCAATACCAATGATAGGTATTTGTTATTCAATTCAATTTTATTTTGACAATTCATTGGCATATTCGAAAGCACAAAATCTCAGTTTAACATAACGAATTATTAAATTTCAATCAACAGTAATATATAATCAGAATCATCTGTTGAAGTTTTATATATGTATTTAAAAAAAACTACGTTTCCTTTAAACAAATACGCTCTTATATAGATTTTCTTAGTGTATACATAAAAAATAATACATCGGTTTCCATAAATATGTTCACACTAAAATTAGGGAAAATTAATTAATTTCTTTCAGTCATCTACAAAATATACATAAATTTGCTTTTAAGTGTTTTTTATTTGTGTTAATTACACAGATTTTAAAAAAAAAAGACCATTACCATTAATAATGAAAGACAAACTTGTAAGGTAATGTAATTTTTAGCGCTCAATCAATTCCTGAGTATTTTGTGTTGTTGTTATTAAACTATTTACTATTGATACAGAACTTAATTATTACTATAATTACAAACCTTCCTGTTGCCTTGATAGTGTTAAACTTGCAAGTTATTCAACACATAGAAGGTTATGAGCTTGAATTCGTCTGACGGCTATAGGCATTGTTATTGTAATTATTTTTTGTTAACCACGATATTTTGTTTTACACATACTCTTACCGAACATTACGAACATAATATGACCGCATTTCAACGCAATAAATAAATAAATTATTATTGGTGTTTATATAAACTGCATAGATCTGATTGTTGTTTCTTTATTGTATAAGTAATTTTAAAAATTGCGGAAATACACATATAAATTGAAATAAAATGAGATAAATCTGTAGATATTTTAAATATGTATAGCGTGAAATTTTAAATAAACTAAACAGATTTTATTTTTGATGTACTAGAATTATAGAAATCAAATAAAGATAAATATACTGGACGACCTAATTAGATAATCGTCTTTTCAACTAGAATTTGTGAGACAAAAAACTTAACATAAATGTGCCCAATCGTCAATATTCGAGACATATAATTAAACTTTTATTAATCCCTAATTATTATATATATCTATTGTTTTGAACTGTGGATGTCTCTTGGTAATTTCAGCATCCATGGTGGATGATTTTGGATGTATCTCTCTGAATCATTTTTGAAACTGCCATACTATCAAAATGTAAATAACTGTTTCACAACAACTTTACCATTTGCCTATTTTAACAGCTTTAACCAGGGTGGGGAACCTTTTCACTTCTAAAGACCACTTTAATTTATCCGATTCAATATTAGGCCGCAGTAATGAAAACGTTAACACCTCCCCCCATAAACTAAATGTTTTTAATTCACAATTTAAATGAGTCGAAATGCAAATTTAAAAATTTCTATATATTTTATCTTAAAAAAAATTGCACAAGTCAAAAAAGAAGTCAAGAGGCCGCAGGTTCCCCACTACTGGCCTAAACTATTAAATTATAGCGCAAATTTTTGAGATACTTCAGTAATTAATTTGATTCGTTGAATTTCGTTTGCCCAATTCTGAATAAATGCTTCTCGCAACTAAGTCAGTTTTTAATTTACGGTACAACCATATTCAACTAATTCATCACACAGTTATATCACTGGAGACACTATTCTGTCATTCCAATAGTTAAATTATGTTTAAAATTTGTTTTTGTTTACGAGTAGCTTAGGATCAAAAATTAAAAGACCCACTTTTTCCTGGACAGAGAAAAACACACTTTGACAGTTGTCATATTTTGACATTGGCTTAAGCGACGTTAAAATATCTCATTTTTCTCTTCAACAATATAAAGTTGTCTTATAGTTACTTACGTATTTTTCGCGTTAGCTTAAAAAGATTTAAGAAGATTAAAAGATTTTGTATGCTCTTATTCGTTTGTGGACTGTTTCTGGATACATATCTAGTCTTTAACCAAACTCTCACGCCGTTAATCTTGGATCTGTGTCGATAATAGCACTTTTATCTTCACTTTTTGTCGCTCGATGCCTACTACTCTTAGGTTAATCTTCATCACGTAAATTCTCAGAACGAATTTTACCAAACCAAATTTGCCCATTCTTAATTGTACTGCATCATTGCTTATCTGCAATTACTAAACTCGCATTTTGTCTAAGTTTGAATTCGTACAACATAATGTACCGTTACTTTCTTGTTTTCATCTTACTTTTCATTTTTGTATGGGGTTGAAAAATGAAAAAAAATATAATATCAGTTTAGGTAAAATCAGATTAAAACAACACTACAAAAAATAACTAAAACATTTAAAGAAGAGCGTAAATTGTGCTTGTATTAAAAATACGCAAAGACTTATGCTTACGCTAAGACAGCTTATATTTTGCATGGTTTGAAATGAAGCATATATGTTAAATTATTTTCAACAAAAATAACGAAACTCAATAGTTTTTTTTGTATACCAACTGAACAAATATTTTTGTAGTTATTCGAAATAAATTTCAATTACGTATCAAAATGTAGTCAAATTTAAATGGGTCACATATTTTATATTATATTATTCCCTTTTTTATAGTATATCAAGTAGTTGTACCTAAGTAAATTGTAGATAAATAGTGAATTTAAATTTAAGCTTAAAATAAATATTATAATATTAATAAAATAGTTTTTGTCAGTGATTTTCGCCGAAATGCTAAATTTAATATTAAGCCCCCTCTGCCGTATTTCACTACATATACAAAATACACGCGCACACGAAATTTATATGTATATTTTATACAACCAAGAGAAATAGTTAAACATGTTTACATTCAAAGGATTTGAATGTATTTATGCAAACATGCATACACTAACCAATTTTTAGGAGTATTTCGTATGAAATTCACGGAATGTTTTTTGTCTTTGATAGAATAATAATTGCTCGATTGATTGACTAACTGAGCTGCTAGGTTTGTCGTTAAATAGAACACATATTTATTTATTGTGTCTTTGTTTGTATTGAATTGTTTGGGTGGCAATTGACGAAAAAAATCTTTATTAAAACAATCAACCTCCGGCAGATGGTAGAAGAAAAAAGAATGCTATTTTAAGGTACAATGATTAAAAAAATACTAAAAATTCATATATCTTTGTCATTTATACGCGTAGTTATTTTAATATTACCTGGTTAAAGTCTGACATAAGAAGTTGAATGTATAATGTGTACAGAGAAAATCGTTTATAACCTTCAATTGGTTTTAAATTCTATTCAGCTCTTTGACGTAATAAAGTGTTTAATAACTGTTTGAGGTGACATCTATATTTATTACGAAGGTTACTTTTAATAAAATTGATATGATAAAGCACATATATAAAATGATTCACCATTTTTACACTTAAAGGTTACGAGATATTTTATGGAATGTACTCTGAAGAATGAGTATACATATATGGTAATATGAAAAATTTGGAACATATATATGTAGAACAAATAACATTGTATTGAATCATTAATAAACGTTTAATAATTAACGACTGGCAAATCAGTATTGAACAAAATGGTAGATTTAAAATTTATGAAAATTTCTCCGTACAATTTATTTGACGTTGTACTATAATTTATTGCACCTTGAAATAGTTTTTCCCCAGCAACTTACACTCGTAATTTTAATTCTGTCACTAACTGCATAAACAAATTGATATGAAATTGAAAATTATTTTATATTATTTTGATATCTGAGTATCAATCCTTCATTAAAAATGTGTGTGTATATCTAAATATTAACGTTTGACGTTCATCGAACGTGTACGTACAGGCTTGTTCTCGATTTTGGTTTGACGCGTTATTATTTACGTATGCAAAATTAATAAATTGTGCGCCACGACTCCTGGCCAGACAATTTCGACATTCATATATTACAATGAAAAGCATGGCGACAAAGTATCTATAAAACATGGTAATTAATGACATCTTTAATCATTTAGAATTTAAAATAATTTAATTGGTGTCAATTTCCCACACATTTTGATATTTTATAATAATTAGATAATAGCAACCTGGAAGAGACACTTATTTTGTACTATTTAAAACACGTTTAAAAGCTTGTACTGTTGAACGGAAAGGCTTATTAAATTGGAATCATTAGAGGTAAAAGAATAAGTTAGATGCGTTGTAATATTTTACACGTTTTAAAGTATCGTAAAAGTGAAGTAACCTCAGTCAACACACATTGCAATAGTGAGTGTTACCTCCGTAAAAAAAAATATTTCTATCCAATAAAAAAAAAATTAAAATATAAATAAATGTATTTGTGTGGATTAATTGTTTGACGGTTAAGTAATCCAATAAATTTGTCATATTATAAGGATCTATGTTAATAAAAAACGGTCAAAACAATAAGTTGATATTATTAATAATTATTTTAGTTCATCAAATGCAAAATTATGTAACATATAACATTTTAATGTAATTAAACAATTTTTAAATATTAAACTTAATATTTTACGAAAAAAAAAACATTCAATACTAATTTGAAACTATTAGGTATTTAAATCCAAATATATTATTTTAAATAGACGTTTCAACACCGGATTCATAACATTAAATTTGAATTACGACTTATATTCTACGTTTTGTTTGTTTTTTTAATATTATTATTCTTCTCACTTAATCATTGAACGTAAATTAAAACAATCATGTGATGCCAAAACAGATATCGAATAGTTAAGATAACTTTTTGATAACTAAATACGTTTCTATTTATTAACTTAGTACTATAATATTATTGGTATACTATGTTTTTTTTGTTGCGAGAAATCGTAGAAAAATATATTCAAGATTTTCCTATTCTGTATATTATGAATAAACACAATCTTAATTTTTAGTCGTTTCTAATTACAAATGTCTGGTATTTTTGATACCATTAAAGATCGGAGCCCCTAAGCCTTACATGCCGAAAGGGTAATCCACCACTTGGAGGTATTTTCCCGTTGACCAGGCGAAGGGATGACCCACCGTTCACATTGCAGTCCATCGAAATATATCAGATAAACATACTTAATTTACAAACAGAACCGGTGCCGATTATGAATTATAATGGGAAATATTACATGTGTATTACAAATATTACAAATTCATGTGTTTTTTGTTGCTGTGTGTGAATTTAAAATGAACAAGCTAATAATATAATCGACTTTCTTATACCTTTCTTTCATTTCTTTCAACCTCTCTTATTCAAATAGAGTAGTAAGGAAAGAAGGATTAGGCTGGGGCAGGACTATTACTTAAACAATCGTTCTCGCTACACCAAGTTATTAACCTTATCTTAACTAATATGTGTAAATAGTACACATACCTTCTAATCATTTACATTTATCTGTATATATGTATAATAAATACTCAGCCTAAAATTCAAGTATTCCTCCTTTTTACATTTACGCATTGAGTAATGCAATAATAGAAATATTGTTGTAGTGTTATATAATTGTCATGATTCACTCCCGTTTGCCCGATGTGTAACGGATACACAGCTCAGGAGCGCGTGCTTTTTTGCAAAGTAAAGAAAGAGTTAAAAGATCGAAAAGGGTGGGAGAGAATTGTTTTTGGACAACACGAAATCGATCGAAAAAGTGTTGGAACTCGAACCCGTGAATTCCGCCACGGAAGACCACCACACTAACCACTGTGTCATAGGACCCAACAAATTTTCTTTATATTAAGAATTAATAATTGTCATTAAGTTACCCTTAAATTGGTGCTACAAAAACAATAACTAACAATTGAAGCCTTTTTTCCGAAGTCCGTCTAAGTCGATACAATAGTTGTGAATGCCGCCTGTAAGTCAGATGAGTAAGCAACATTCATTTAAAATGTACAAAAACTGAGCATCTCTCTCGCTATAGATCTACAAACATTAAAATAACATGTCACAAGACAGAAACAAAACTGTCAATGACAGAGTAAATCCAACGTATATCTATGGTTTTCAGTCTCTCCTGTACAATTTGATTTCGATGACATAAACAGTTTTTGGAATAAAGGCTTTAATTGTTTGCAACTTTATTGCAAACAGTGTGACATATTGTGCATCACTGACATAAACAAATATTTTGAGGTAAAGAAAATCTTAACTGTGGTAATGAAAATACACACAATATCAACTAAATTTTCCTTCATAATTGTAAATAAACTGAGGCAATTCATGACTATCTGCCTTATATATGGGCTCTCGGGAGGTGAAGTGAGTAAAATGGTAAAACTTTTTCTTGAGCTTTTAAGTCTTTATTTGGTGTTTTGGTGGATTGCACGTTTTTATTTTACGGATATAAATAACACTATTTCAATGTGTATTTACTGAGGTTATTTCACTCGAAGGATACATAAAGACTAACGTATAACAATGAATCTTTTTTTTTTTCTAAAATATCACTTGGCTCACTTCACCTCTAATAGCCCATATTAATTATGAAAATCACATTTAAACTAAAAAATAAGATATTTTAACACCAAACTTCTATAAATCTGAAGCTCACATTAACCTGAAGTTTAAGCTTTGATCAAGCCACACTGCCCAAAATCTGTCACCAGCAATTATAATATTATTTTGTAAAAACTTTTAAAAATTAAATTAACATTACAAATTTAAAAAAAAATCTAATTATTTGTGTTAAGCTAAGCATAACTAACCATTCCTTGTACAGGAAAACACAACAATCCATTCGTGGGTAAACAAGTGCGGAAACTTTTTTGTCATTATGACGATTTTCGAGGAAGCACTAAAAGTAAATATTCCAAAGTAATTCAAATAGTAATAATATCTACCACTTTTCGAATATAAATTGGTTTTTAGCAAAACCGCAAACAGATTTAAAAATATATTTAAGCATAATTTATCTTTAATTTCGAGAATATCCGATATTCTGTTTTTCCTTTATAATATATTTTCGTTATGACATCGACTTCGATCATTTGGACGTCGATAACATATTAAAAATACAGCGCTTTTAAACCGGTAAATGTGCACTTTAATTAATTGATGATTCATTTATTTATATCAATTAATTATGTGACTTATCTAGTTATTTTTTATTATTGGTTTATTAATATAAAAGAAATGTCTCAATATAAAAAGATTTAAAGAAATTGTTTTATTAACGTGCTCAGTTTTTGTCATCGATGAGCTTTAAAATGATTTATTACTATTTTAAGAAAACATAAGTTATTGACGAAAATAAACTCTGTGTGATTATGATATATTTTGAAATGACTGTATTTTACTGTAGCGCTAAAAGTGATAATAATAATAATTTTAAAAAATATATCAAATTTATAAAAAAATATCAATAATACTATGAGCATCCCTGTATGCCATTGTTACAATGAATAATGTTTAGAAAATGCCAACTGTTTAATCCGGAAACAATTTTATGTAGTTTATGTTTAGTTTTATTCCAAAACAACAAGCGTCATGAATATTTAATTTACGTTCAAATAGTACAATTTTTATTATATAATTAAAGTTTTTGAGTGATTTTAATAAATGTCACGAAAAAAGGGTCATTGTTGATAACAAAATAACTGTCTTATCAGCACTTGTTTGCCTATATGTTGAAGACTTTTGTTATTCACTATCTTGATTAGATAAACCAATTTCTCTTTCAGATTTTTCTACTCCCGGTCCTTACAACTTGTATATTCTAAAACCTGTTAAAAATGCTCGTAACATTAAAAAATATCTAAATTATTCCTAAGAGATTTGAAAAATAGGAAAGAATAGCAAGAATACATTGTTTATATCTTTCAACCCAACTGCGTTAAAATATTATTCATAACTGGATTGTAATACGTTAGTTTACATTTTTTTCTATCGATTTTTTCCTTACCTGAATATTCCAGTAAATTTTGTTTGTTTTTTGATATATTTATTAAAATAACAATATTTTTATGGGGAAGTATAATTATCAACATTTTAATTGAACCTGAAGACAGAAAATCTGTATATAACATACTGCTGTATTACATTTTTTTGGAATACGAAATCCTTTTGTTACCAAAGACCCACAAAACAATCCACCAATTAATAAAGTTGAAAGGCACCTGTAAATCATTTCGTAAATAGATACAATTATTTTTCCAGTCTTATTACCTTTATTAATACGCTGTTAATATCATTATACTCCGTTACGCGGATATACGTGTATTCGATTCCTGGGTGAAACCTTTTATACATTGTTTTTTTTATCGGATAAGTAAACAAATATATGTAATTTTGTTATTAATCTACTGAAACAAACTCAATCAGGTATTAAAAATGATAGCCGCATAGAAAGTGGAAACATAATGAATGAATATTATCTTAATATCCACTAGTTCTAAGCAACTTTACTAGTATCTGAAATACGAAAACTTACTTGTTAATTGTAAATTACATTTTGTTTGAATTCCTCGCTTTAATACGTTACATTTGGATCGAGTATGGTTTTAAAACATTCATTTAAGTAAATAAAAACACAATATTCCTTTGCCCTTTGTTCCACTTTATTTAAAATATCAGGACCGGTTTCGCTCATTGTGAGCATTGTCAACTGGTTAGAAATATATATAAACAGTGCTGTTTATACATAAATAAATTGCTCGAAATGAGCGAAACCGGTCCTGACCTTTTAAATAGAGTGTAGAAAAAAAGTATAAAGGAATATTGTGTTTTTATTAATTTAATGCCTTTCCATCAAGTGTTGACAGTGAATATCCTAAAAGTGATTAATTTAATACTTTTGATGGTTTCGGCGGTAACTTTGTGGAAGTTCATTTTAATATAAAATTTAAAATTACTTCTGAAAGAGGCGAAACACGTGTCACAGTTAGATACACAATACGTGGAATAATCAAAGTTATTTTAAATTTTATATTATTGTGATTAATTTATGTTATTTATTAAATTATTATTATATAGTCTAATGTGCATTATAAAATTTCAGTTTGTTACCAAAGTCAATGTTAAGTAAATATAATACGAAATCATAAAATAGACATACCAAATTTAATTTTGAATAATTCCATTGATATAAATTATCATACTCATGTGAGACTAATGAAAAAAAAGCTTTTGCTGTGTTGATTTTTCGTTCGTGTTCTATATAGAAATTTTTATTATGATGCCGTTTATTGTTTAAAACAAAATTCGTCTTGAGAAAGATTACATTCCAAAGCTTAAGTAAAGACACAGTGACAGTTTTTGCATTGACATTAACTGTAACGTGTCATTTGTTTGTTTTGTTATATCTTTGAATAAACGTGTTGAATTTAATGAATAAACAAATTACTTACTCCAGTAATTCAGATTTACGGTCGCTATTTTTAAGAGAATCTGTATCGAAATATCTCGTGTAAGAAACATTGCAAAATACGCGACAGTTAAATAATAACCATGTTCAAATGAAATCAATTATACTTTTAATGATATTTACATACGATCCGCTTAAAATCACAATCATTTTGAGAGTAGTGATTAGGACCTCGTGAGCTGAAGTTATTCAACTAATAAAATGGTAAAACTTCTTTCTTGGACTTTTAAGTATAATCACATCTTTATTTGGTGTTTTGGTGGATTGCACATTTATATTTTACGAAAATAACACTATTACAACGTGTATTAACTGCGGTTGCTTCACTTTTACGATACTTCCGATACTTCAAGACGTGTAGAATGTTACAACGCATCTAACTTTTTTTTTCTAAAATACAAAATTGCTCACTTCGCCTCTAATAGGCACAATTGAAAACAATGAAATAAATTTCTGCGCATAAACTTTGCTATGTTTAGGTCTCTGATAATGATTTGGAGACTTTCAAAGACATATACAATAACAATTAGTGTTTTGTTCACATAAAGTCCTGTTTTTAACTTTAGAATAAATATTAAACCACTGTTCTTTTATCATTTTGTTGTTTGATTTTCAAATCTGTTGATTGATTTATTACATTATGGTTTATTTCAAATATACTGTACAAGTTGACATACAAACATATTATATGGATTCCAAACTTATTTATATATATTTTTTAAAAAGGTGACTTAAACCATTTTGATTTCAAACGACTTTTTTTTTTTTTGTATATAAATAATGAAACGATATGCTTATAATGATAAATCAATTATTTCAATAACATTCAAAAACAGTTTTATTGTGCCGTGTTTACTAAAAAGAGAAATAATATTTGTTTACATTCATAATACGTTACAAAAACAACTTACAAGAGAAGACATATGCTGACCAATAAAAACATTTTTATGGCATCTGTCAATTCTTAATTAAAAAATCCATTATTTAATTTTAAAAACCATGTAATCTGAAAATGTTGTCAAATCATTAATGACGGTTCGCTCATTAAATGCGTATTAACTGTAAACTAAAATAAAACATTGATTGCGATGACTGACAACGTTTTTAAAATAATATCATCTGTCCATTTACTTACGAAGAAATAATATACGTACACCTCATTTAAATAGACATGACGAAGAATACATTTGACTGAATATTGTTTAACGTTGTGGAAATAAACAATAAACCAAGAAAGCAACTGTCTTTTATAAAGCCTTCTGTTCTTTATTAAAAATATCATTATTACGAAACATACTTACAGTTATAAAAAAAAACTTTTATTTAGCCAATAACAACGGTATTAACCAAAATTAATATATTTTAATATAAACAAATTTTTAATATGTAATCGGTAGATTCTTGAAATCATTATAATAATTATATGTATATATTGTTAAAATTATTTATCATAATCTATGGCCACTCCAAATCTGAAGCGTATAACCTCTTTATGGAGGTTTATCAACAAAAGTTTTTTCTACGAGAAATGTTAGTTACTTGGTTGTTCAACCTCTCTTTTGGTCAGAACTATATTTAAACCTACTGTTGGTCCCGGTCTGAAGCTGTGTGACCTTGAATATGCCGATGATGCTGTCATATTCGATAAATCAATAAAGGGCATCCAGGAGACAATTGATGGGTTAGGAACTAACTCAGGTCGCATTGGTCTGAAAATTAACACTAGTAAGACCAATGTGATGTGTAACCAAACCTGTCATGACTCTGATAGGACCCTTACTAGCGCGGGACAGATCATCGAGAGGGTTGACAGCTTCAGATACCTCGGCGTACTTATCCCCGAAGATGGTAGTACAAAAAAGGAGCTCGCCATTCGTTTAGGAATGGCTGGAGCAACATTCAACTCAATGCGAACTGTCTGGGACACACAGCTGTACTCGATTAAAACCAAATGCCACTTATTCAACGCTTGCATTCTGCCGGTACTGCTTTACGGTTGCGAATCATGGCACCTGACGAAGACTCAGAAAAACCGTATACTGAGCTTCGAGAACAGATGCTTGCGTCGGATAATGGGGGTTAGGTGGTTTGATTATGTGAGGAATTCAGAGATAAGGGAGCGTACAAGACAGCGTCCTGTCACGTCAGTGGTTATGGAGAGACGTTGGAACTGGCTGGGTCACGTGCTGCGGATGCCTCCGGAAAGCCTCAATCCTGCCTGCCTTTTCTTTCGACCGGTGGGATTCCGGCGTCCCGGACGTCCATCGGGTACTATCCATAGGATGTACTCGGCGGAACTGAGGGATGCTGGCATGTCATGGGAGGAAGCAAAGCAATTGGCAGGAGACAGGGAAACATGGAGGTGCCGCGTGGCGGCCATATGCTCCACATAGGGAGCGAACATGGCCAAAGAAAGACATTTACTTGGATATATATAAATACATACTGGCTTAATTAATAGAGATACGAAATTTAGCTTTTCATTTACTGTAACATCTAAACATAGTATTAAATAAAGTATTTTGACTGAAGTTTTTCCCTGAACGAAAACACTTGTAGCATTATTCAAAGCAAATTGGCTTAAATTTAAGTGATTATATATAATCAATAACATTAGCTTCTTGTAACGGTATTATTAAAGGCGATTAATTGATATATTTTTTTACCAATAATGACATCCTTAATCACAACAGTTGTGATGTTAGAGCAGCCCAAAATAGCGGTCAAGAATATATAAAATAGTATTTTTAAACCTAAGATATCTAATCAATAACAAAAGAAAGGTTGAATGTATTTTTGAGGCAATTAATACAATTAATTTTCCCTGAACAGGCTTACGGTGAATGTTTTAAATCTTGTCAATGAAACATTTGGGTTTTTAGTGTCTATCTAATGTCTCTATGAATCTGTCTCTATTTTTTATACGTCAGAAGTATTTAGATATAAATAAAATATTTTTTTAATGCTCTTAAGCTTCCCTGATTGACACACTGATTCTGTTATAAAAAAATATCCATTGTTTGATTATTTTTCCTAACATTATTCTCTTCATCGTTTCACTCATTAACAGTCAAATGCAATTCGCCTTATATGACTCAAATATTCGTTAAATATTCAAAAACTTCCACTGCTTGTAGTTATGTACACAATTTATAAATGAAATTTTAATATTACCTCCACTGCTGGTGGGATAAACAATCATATTATTATCGCGGAGCCATCAACAAATAAACTTGACGTAAATTGTCTCTACAGCAGCTGCTTTGTTATTTCAAAATCTATTTATAAGATGACATATTTGAGATGAATAAGTCATATAGAATCAAAGACAAAATTTCAAAACAAAAATGTACTCAAAATGTGTTACATTTTATTTCGGTAAACTTGAATTAGATTAGAAAAATTACTAAGATGTATATTCCATTGCCATTGAATGGGTCCCGTGAAAAATATCCGTACAGATTTAATTACTATAGGTATGCTGATTAACTCATTAATCATTATGAGCATTTATTTTTGGTGTTTAAAGTAATGGCAAATACTAGTGGTTTTGTTCAAAGTGACCTATAATTATAAAAACTCTATTATAATAAGGTAAAAAAATAATAAAATATAGAATTTTGCAAGAATTATAAGATTAGGTTTGTATCGTCAGAACTAGTTCTAACAATGGCGGAAACAACTACCGACTGTATCGTATAATTCTTGCGGAAATAAAAACCTGAACGAATTTAAATTAAATATGATAACTTTGTTGCTCTACAGGTTGTGCAACTAATAACGACACGTGCTTCGCCTCTTTAAGAAGTGACTTCAAACAAACTATCGAAAAGTTATTTACGAACAAACAAAAACTAAAAATCAAAGCACTGAAACCATTGAAAATATTGAACATTTGACGAAAGCGTTTTGAAATACAAAATATAAATATAAAATAAAAATAACTTTGATTATTCCACGTATTAGATAATCATTTCTTAATGTAAATGTTATTAATATTACCATTATCGTTTGTTTGTTTTTTTATCATCCCCTCCCATTTTATTTTTATTATAATATGTCAGAATAGTAAAATTAAAATCATTCGTACTTAAGCAAACATTTGCGAAAGTAGTTGTCAGAGGATGCCTCTGAAAGAAGCGAAACACGCGTCACATTTTGTAACACAATAATAATGTGTGTGGTAATTGTGGAATAATCAAAGTTTTTTTCATTTTATATTAAAATGAACTTCCACAAAGTTACCGCCGAATCCATCGAAAGTACAAAATATAATTTTACGTTACACAAACTAACATGAAACAGACGATATTAACTAAGATTATTTCTAGGACTCAATTGGATTAAAACTCTCTCATCAGTTACAAGAATATATTTTTCCAGGAATATTCTTATATTTAACAGCTATTTTATTTACATTAACAAATTGGTTATTAAGCCATAAAATGTGGAGTCATAATTTTGGCTTGAGAAGAACAATCGATTTAGGGTACATATTTCAAGAATCAAAATGCCTTATTCTTATCGATATTATCTAAAAACTACATTTCCTGACATTCAGAAATCTCTATTGCTATCCAACGAGTATGTCCTGTGATGAAATACGTCTAATCTAAAGAATGATAGAACAGACAAATCACCATTGAAATCTTTGTTTTAATAATATAATATGAAATGTTTTAATTGTGGGATTAACTAAACGCTAAAATAACCTTTAACGCAGAAAATTAAAACGTAAAATTCATCTGTGCATTCGAATGTCTAGAGAAATCGAAATGCGAAATCCAGAATCGTAGTCACAAAATAATGAAAGAGTAAAAACATTAAGCAATTCAAAACAAACAAATTCAATCCCAATACTATTTTTTCACTTATTGCTTTTGGGTGTAAAAATGTTATTTTGGGGGGCTAGAAGAGTGAGTTAGTACTTTTTGCAAAGCGAAATTAATTATCGTATTTTAAAAGGTAATTCATAGTTAAATAAATATGAATATTAATCAAGATAGCATGTTTTGTTTGTGCTTAATAAGTGAATAAGTTTTAGTTTTTATAATAACCTAGTAAGAATGTTTTTCTTCTTCATAAAATATATAAAAAAATATATGTTTTTTGGTTACTATTTGAAGGATTCCAAAATTATTTGTTATGATATCATTTATTAAATGAACTCTTTTACTTTAAATATATTTTATTCGAGTCTTAAAAAATACAGCAACTACCAATGAACACTTTATTTTATAATACAATTTTTTTGACAAGTGATAGGGGTTTTTTCATAGTTATTATTATTTTAACGTATTTAATCTCAGATTGAATTTATATAAGGACCTTTCAAGAAGGTTATTCCTAAAAATAAAATTGTACGGTTTTTTTTTAAATTAAATGTCACAAAAAATCTATTAATTAAATAAAAAAACATTTATTTTCAAATTCAAAATTGAAATATATTCTTTATATAAAAGAAACATTTTAAAAAATTAAAAAAATATAATTCAGATACATCTAGAACTTAAATAACTTTATTATATCTCTACTAAAAATAGAATACATTCGAATTTTCAAAAACTTTCCGTTTGTCTTCTAAAATGTACTGATAAAAATTTTCTTCATTCATTTCGTCATTGTACAACTGATAAGAAAGATAAAATCACAGCTGACTTTCACAATGGTAATGGAATTTATATTTGTATAAATATCAAAGACAAGAAATCCAACAAACCTGAAGTTCGCAAAAAATGATGAACTTCTAAAAATAGATAACTTACTATCAAAAGCTAAAAATCGTTATCTATGTATATAACAACAATGTCAAGGACGCTTGCTTAAATTGTTCACAGTTCTTTGACACTGTTTGGCAAGGAGTTCCCAGATTTGTAAACAAAAATGAATCGGTTGTATTTTTTTACGAGAGAAAATAACAGAGAGAAAAAAATCTCGTATTTTTTTACAGTACAGAATAATAATTCATGTATTACATACCTGCATTCTTTTAAATAACACGTTTCCCGTGGGTTGAAGTTCTATAGTCGATAACAAAATAGTCCAAGATTGTTTCTATTTTATAATTAACGTCAAAGTATCTTAAAAATAAATCATTTAACGAGGTTTTTATAACAATTTCAACGTTTGTTTTGATTTTTCCAAATTAAGCTTTCGTTAACTTCATAAAATTCTAGATTTATACTTAAAATCATGCTTTTAATATGACAACTTTATTTGTATAAGAGTCGTTCGATATTTAAGGATTTTCAATTGAAATGAAATAAAACATTCATTTTAAACGTTTGTATTTTTCTTGACCTACACTATTTTTTTTACGTATCTTACCTATAGTTTTTTTGTGTAAAAACTCTTATCAAAATATGATTTATATTATCGTTTAATACAACAATGAGTGAATGAGACTTGTTTGGTATAGACTGTTCGAATGTTTTCAAATCGAAATTTGCATATCATTGTTTTGATCATTACTAACAACCTTGACCATTTTTACTGCAGCCATACCATTGCATAATGATCTTTAGTTACATATATTCATACATCTAACTATCAATTGATCTTCTATATTGATACGTATTCTTACATTTTTTCTGTAATTTCAATTCGTGCGCTAATATCATATGACCTTAAAAATCTTGTCATAGCTTACGTATTATTCTAAATTAGCATGACATGTCAACGACCGCTTTCTTTATAAATAAAAAAATAGCAATTAAATGTTTCTAGATAATATAGGAAGTAATAAACTAAGCCAAAGCTTTGTTAAATTAATCTGATGACAAATCTGTTTCGATAATGTGTATATTATTTAACATCATTGGTAATTCAATTCAAGTTGATTTTTTTTATATCGTTGAAAAGAATTAAGCGAACAAATTTACATTATATGCTGAACTATGTGTAAGAAACATTTTTAAATCAATCATTTCTCATTAAAATTATGGTAAATCATATTCTTTTTTTCTTAAAAATTTTTGGTAAATACTGAACAATGGATTGTTCCAGACAAAAAATGTTTAGTTTTAAAAATGATGTTCGAGGAAGTCGTTGATTTTTTTTGAACAGTTTTATTGCGTGTCTTCAATTAAAGCAGAATTAATTCGAAGATGAATAAAAAAAATGTGTTAATAAAAAACAATTAATGATTTTATATGATCTTCAAGGAATCTTTCAATTCGTTATTAATATTCATGTAATATTTACGTGGTGTGTCAACAGCCTCTGTAGGTCATATTTGCTTTTGCATAATGTGTTTTGATATTCCTGACAATACTCAAATCAGAAGTAACAAGACAATTCAGTGTTTGGAATTTTTATTTGGCTAAATATACGTGAATATTTAATTATTCACGTATATAATTGAGGATTTTTTTGGATTCCAAGGATTAGGTAAGGATACAAACTGACACGTCTTTAATCAATCATGAACATTACAAACAAAATCTATGTAATAAAAAAAATAACAATCATATTATATTATAATACTAGTTTTGATACATTTTACTATACAATTAAATCTAAAACAATAGCAGTAACTGTATTTCAAAATGGTAACATATGTATATATATTATATTAAAATTGTAACTGATGATGGTTTTTAGTTTAGATTTTGTTTATTGCTTTTGTGCTGCGCTGTAGTTTTCATTTCTGTAATTAAAATAAATAATAACATTTTAATTAATAAGAAATATATTCAATAAACTAGTATAATAGAACTTAAAATTGTATGAATAAACTATTATATTTCTATTTCACAAACTCAAACCTATTAAATTCTTAATTACATTTTTTTTTCTTATTTATAGAGTATTATTTATTATACTATCTAATAAGCGTTATGCGTTTGTTAGTGTTTGTTATCTATAAAACTATAATAATTTACGCGATAAGCATACGTTACTGAAAACGATTTTTAATTATAGCTTTTAAACTGTTTATATAGGTTAACTGTGCGATGGTTGGTGTTATGAGTTTTATCCAGCTTAAGTTGACAGAAACTAAATTTAACTGATAATCAAATAGATAGTTACATTACAATCATGGTACTATAATACTTTTATAAGAAATTGTTATTTAAATGACGCAAGTAGATTTTTTTTATTTGCATATAAGATACTTTGAGGTAAACAATAAACAATGCATTTTCTTTGACTTTGATAGCACATGTCACGTGAAAATTCATTTATTATTTATTTTATTTAATGCCCTACTTAACACTGTTATGAATACGACACTGCTTAATATAAAATGAATTCATGCGCACTTAGGGTTACTCATTTTTTTCCTGCAAATTTATAAAAATCAGGAATTATTTTCATACATCTAAATACATCTAATACAATAAAAAAAATCCTACGGCGTAAAAAAACTAAAGGAACATAATTGAATAAAGCCAGATTTTGTTGCGAAATATTTTTTTGATTTCAATTATTATTATGATTTTATAGTTGGACGATCAACATTATGTGCATACTTAAAATAAAAAGAACATTACCAAAAAAAATAATAATTGAAAATGTCTGTAAATTATATTTAATTTTTAATATCAAACTTATAACAAGATTTGTTTGCATTCATTGTATTACAATTAACATTTGTATAATATTTAAGAAAAACAATATTTTATAATAACTTGTGATTCAGCTCACGAATATTCAAAATTGTGCGAGATATCAAAAAATTTCAACTTTTTTATATTTCAATGTGTTATGTCGTTATTTTTGGTTGATTTATAAAAATTATAATGGTTTGAAAACGCTCTAATGCCCTTACCAATATCAGATGTTTCTTGAGGTTGATTCCATGGTTGTTTCTCGCCTGATCCCCATATCAAAAACACCATATTCGTTACGGCCATTATGCTTGCTATTTGCATGAAGACGAGTCTCCATTGAGAATGATCGGTCTGAAAAAATAACAGAAAAAATACAATATGATAATTGAAAAATTGTTCAGTCAAATACATCGGTATTCCGTGATTCCTTATCCGTTTTCTTACATCATTAAATTGATAAATCTTAAATTGTTCGGTCAAATACAACGGTAACTCATTTTTCCTCATATTGATTTCAATTAAAACATAAAGTAATTACAATACATATAATTGAAAAAAATAGTTTCTTAAACATTCATTTTTTTGGTAAAAAATAAATCCTACTATTTGAATTTTCAAGACAACATAAATTTGTGTAAAATGAAATAACTTTAAGTACTATAAAAATAAAAAATAGTTTTATGAAAATTAAAAAGATTAGCAGTACTGGTTTTGCTCATCGCAAGCTTATCATCAACTGATGAAAATAAAAATCGCTACAGTGCTATTTATACAACATTATGTATGACAGAAAATCTATAATGAGTTCAAAGGGAAACAGTACCCCATCTTTCTTACCTTATTGATTTTTAATTTGGCTTAATTTCTATTTGTAATTTATGAATTTATATTTCTTTAATCGTTTGTTACACTTCTACTTTATTTTACCTTATAAATAGCCTTTATTTATAAATATATTTTCATTACTTGATAATTTTTGTGATAACTGAAATTGGTCTAAATCTACAATATAGAATGTCGAATAAAACTCTTTGCATGTAATAAATATTTCAATTCACTGCAAACATTTTTTTTTAAATTTGTGATGGTTTCTATACATTTAATTTTGGTTATTTGCAATACCGGAATCCCGGTTTTTTTCATTAATTTACGTCGAAAATAGGATCGAAAAGCGATGGGGTACAATGTGCCTCAGACAAATTTGAGTAGTATTTGCGCTGCATTGATAGGGGAGGGGGTATCATTGTATATAACAATAAATATCGATTAGATGTTATTGATATTTAGCGAATGGTTGAAATAAGAATAATTTCGCAATGCGAATGTACCCCATAGGAACCCGAAGGTTAATGTTGGTATTTAGTATTGGATTAACACAATGAATACCGAGATTCTGGTTTCGTTAATACCGGTACAGTATGCTCTCGACTTGCACAATTAATGAGTTCTGTAGGATTCAGCGTAAGAAGAAAACCGAATAATTCGAAGAATACTTAAATTTCAATATATTTGTGAAAATTTTATTTATATTTTAATATCATGGGATAGGTAAAAAAGGTGTTTTTTTCATAAAACGCAGTGCAACAGCTTTCCGGCATCTTTTTTCTTGGCATTTTTAATGTTTTAAATGTCATGACCAGTTATAAACTGTCAAACAAAGTGCACAGGTGCAGTTAAATATTTTTACTTACAGGGTCTACCAATATATAGCCAATAGAAATAGGTGCAAGTGTCCCAATGAGATTAGCAGTAGCATTTCCGATTGCCATTATAGTGCCAGCAAAATTGGGCGTCAAGTCAATGTGGTTCAACTAAAATAAAAATATTTTTAAATCGATAGAAATTTAAAAAGTGAAATGTCAACTTTTGTTAGCCAGCTGGTAGAATCTCTTATCTTACCATCATTCCAACATTTTGCCCTGCTGCCAGTCCAATTGCAATTGTTAGCACAGCAATCGATAAAGGTATATTATCTTTCGGCATAAACCCTAGCAAAACCAACGCAGCGCCGTACCCAAATGTTCCTTTAAAAATGAAAAACTAAAATTAATTACGCAATTTATATGTTTTTCAAAATGATAATTAGTATATTTCTTTTCATCTCACTTCGAATACTTTTTTAGGTTTCATTTGTATAATATACAATTTCGTAATAAAATCAAAAAATTAATTGAAACATACATTGAACTGTGGATTTTTATATAATACAATATGAAATCAAAATTTTTGGTTCTTTAACGTGAATTAATATCATTCCAATAGAAGATTTTTCTTCAACTTTTATTTACATATTGAAACTATATAGAGCATAGGTTCCCAACCTTTTCGGGTGGCGACCCTTTTTTATAAAATCCATGTGACCCGCGACCTCGATGCAATTGAAAAAGGCATTTTTTTAATAAGGTAATTTTAGTTGACTATATTTATTTGTATGAAGATTTTTTTTTCAAACCATATTAGTACCTAATTTCAATTTCACAAATATTTAAATATGATGTACGACGAATTATGTATTACGTTTGAGACATGGAATAAAAGCATAAAGAGTAGCACATATTTCTGTATCAACCTTGGAATTCTTTACTCTTGCAAAGTATGTAAACACATATATTGCGTGGTATCACATAATATAAATTAATTGATAAATAAATTTCGATTTTTTTAAGAACAATTGCGTATAAGAGTAATAAAACAACTTCCTCTTATCGAAACACCACTAATAGCTCTAATTAATCTCAGCAAGCTCCTAACGTATAGGCACCTACTGCAGTTTTGTGCATGCTTTCTTGTAAACTATATATAGTGTTGTCCGTGATTTATTCCACTGAATATGTTTAATAAGGAAAACATTTAACTCTCACGGCTCGGAGACTAAAAAAATACTTCTCTGCCGATGGGGGTCGTTTAGGGACCCCAGTGGTTTCCTCATTATTTGCCTTATTTTTATGAATTTCAAAAAACAAATAGTCTAAGGGATTTAAAATATCTCTCTGCATCATTCTTCATACATTTTTTTATAAAAATCCGTGGTTATTTAATAAATAATCATATTTTAAGTTGCGCGTAAAAAAGACGTCATTCCAGTACAAAAATGTATTTGCAACTTACGCGTCAGCCTAGTTATCTTACGAACGATCGCTGATAAGCGGGCGCTTATCTCGTTATCGCGTATTTATATAAACTACAAAAGGTCCAAAAAACTATGATATAATAATACCTTAATTATAAACATTGTATCACCCATATTAAAATAGATATTTAAGAAAATGTGGGTATTGGGGTCGCATTTCTTGAGCTTAGAACCGGAAAAGTTAAGAAAAACCGATTTATACTGATTGTAGGTATTTAATGAACAAATTATTTAATATAAATAAAAAAGCGCATCAGTGAGAAAGATTACGTGAGAATGTAATGCGGGTTAATTCATGACAAAATAATCAAAATATTTTACCAATCGAGTTTGCTATTTTTCTTGCTACTGTCACACTGACAATTTTTTTATTAACTGAATAATCAGCCATAAAACTGAATCCAATTCCACACAGACACATCATAACGTAAGGAAGTGACGCGTATGTACCACTCTGTAAAAATAAAACAAAATTAACATTTGATGACCAGAAGAAAATATTTTCTACTAACGTAAATATACCACCTACTGATAAAAGAATCAATTATAGGCGCTTTATAATTTGACCGTATTTGAAATACATTATCGAATATTTATTAATTTATTCTTCACCGTCATTAGAAACGGATTTTATAGAGAGAAGCCGTTATCTTAGAAACGACAAGGACGTCTAGAAAATCGTCAAATTAAAAATGACAGCGCATGTTATGACGTCTACTAAAAAAATCGTCCGCCATTATTTAAATGAAGACGCCAATTCAACGTCGTCTTGCTTTTCAATCTAACACAATCACATCACCAACTGGTTTACTTTTGTAATAATTATCCTGAACGCTTCTCGTCGAATAAAAACAACAAAACCGATATATTATACAAAAGTATTGAATAATAAATTGTGTCATCAATCAATTTATTTTCCATGGGTTTATTTTTATCGAATATTGGTAATTTAATTGCAGCGCGTCATTGTTTTAACGTCATATCGACTGCACAAGGAAATTTTGACAACTGTGACTTATCACTGTTATCTGTTATCAAGGTATTAAAGATTTTCATTTTTTAAAACCCTTCCCAAAGAAACGGTGTATCGTTGAACCTTCTTTAAATTCAACGCTGAATAAATTAAACACCACAAGAACGATAGGTTTAATGGATAATCACCAACAACTAAGTGACTCATAAAGTTTTTTTTTTCGCATTATTATTCGATTAGTCTTTTGCAACTTTGTCAAGGGTTTGATGGATAAACTTGTTTGTTTCCGTTATCATTGTTGTGTTATGGAAGACGGTCGTTTTATAAACACAACTGATGGCGGTAAGACAATTAAATAACTTTACTAAATTTACTAAATTAAGCTCAGTCGATATCAATTATGTTCTACCTTCAACTAATAACTTTCTACCCAATGCTAAACATACATTACATAGATGGTCAGCCACTGTGGTCTAGCGAAAAAAAGCTTGGTCCCACCGTTCTAGCTGGTCTGGGTTCAAGTTCTGTTAGGTCTAAGGTTCCAATGTCTAGTTCATTTTTTTTTGTTTTAATTTGCGATCTACGACATGTGTTTTTTGACGTCAATTCTTCTTGAGTTGATTAACAAAAAAATATTATCGTGTATATCTTGTAAGATTTTTCAGTTTCAATTCTTGTTTTACATTAAAGCAAGGTGGCTTATATGAGGAACGCAGTACAGAACAGTCTTGACAACGAAAATTAAGGTCTATAGAAAACGTATTCCTTATAATTGTTATATCTTGCCTTGTGACATGTGTTCATTCAGCTTGAGGAAAGATTTTATTCATCTTAAATATACATACTCGCTTAACAATAAACTTTAACACCATAAATAAAATTCAACATTTGATATTTTTTATATTTTTTATCACTAAAAAGTTTTTACTACTAACTAATTCAATTTAAAAAGAAAATACATAATTTGGGCACCAAAAAAGAGTGAAAACTCTTAAAATGTTGTGAATAATGTTCTGATGTTCAGTTTAAAAAACACTTTTTATCTAGATTGAAGGTCCAACGATGAATTAATATAAATACCATTTGCATGTTAACTCCAAGGGTCATTTTTAAAAAGCTCGGTATTTCTAAAAGCATTGCCACGAAGCCCCAATTTGCTCCTATTTGTGCAACAAGAAGTGCCCACAGGGGAACTGATGTGGCGAAGGATTTCCATGGCGTTTTTAACACCTAAAAAATATTAAATAGATTAATTACTCCCAAAGTTATTGGCTACCCAACGCTGCTTATTAGACGTACACTTTTAATATGACACAAATAATAAGTATTACTTAAAACTATTCTTGCAAGTAGATTAAAATAAATATCATTTGTAAGTTAGTAAAAAATACACTTTAAAAATTATTCATTAACAACATAATATGTCAAAAAATTTAGTTACCACAAAAATAAAAGTGTACATGTATGGTGTATATCTTTTTATATGATAGTAAAATAAATAAAGGAATACTTTTGCCACTTTATATATAACTTTATACGTTATAGGTGTTAAGCATTTTAATTTTGTGTAATTATAATGTAATTTGTAAATACTTTTAATTGTTAGTAATTGCTTACACCTTTTTATTTCAATTTAACTTGTATGTTATAGGTGTTAAGCACTTTAATTTTGTGTAATTATAATGTAATTTGTAAATCCTTTTAATTGATAGTAATTGCTTACACTTTTTTATTTCAATTTAACTTGTATAAATAGCGCTGTTTAATGTATTTTCATTATCAGTTGATAATGCTCGTGAGGAGCGAAACCGGTCCTGATCAAATAATTTTTAAGTGAAAAAAATTACTAAAAATCTTTTATTATTTTTATTATATATAAATATATGAAATCGTAGCATCGACGAATCTTCTACGACAACAAATAAACGTAACAAAACGAGCGCTTAACTGTGTATGGCACGTCATGTAAAAAGCACGTGGATACTTTATAAGTACCTACTTATGTTTACGCATTCATTGATGACGCATTTTCATGAATGAATACAGAATTCATTGATGAATTTATTATAGATATGAAACAAAACGATATGGTACGTATAGAGCGTCCGTTCGTGAACACAGATGGTGTGAATAATAAACTAAATTGATTTGTTAGAATTCACAATAAATAATGATAAAAAAATGGATTAGATAATCTAAGTCGATTAGTCATAGAATTTCAGAAAACGCTTGAGTCAAATTTTACATTAATATTTAAAAAAAAAACTCAACTGTACTATATGAAGCTCACGTTATCTCTGCTCTAAATTTAACTTTACATTTTTGAATGATGTAAACAAAAATATTAAATGCTTATTTAAAGTGTTTTGTAAGAAATTTCTTTCATCCAGCTTTGATAAACTTACAATATGTATTACACCTCACTTTATAAGTATTTTTCAATAGTCGTATATACAAGTTACTTAACAGAAGCGTTAAAAGGAGAATTGCTGATTCGTAGCCAGGAAATAATTTGTTCACTAAGACTTAAAGCTCATCAAGTTGATGTCAAAAATCTTTTATAGTGTTCGATACTATAAGTTATTATTTATTAAACCATAAAAAAATAGAAGATTACTTGATTTCTTATTAATATTAGATCATTTTAGCCGTTTTAAATATTTTTTACCATACCCAAAAACAATAACAAATTCTTACACTGGATAGTTATTTTGCTTTCTACTACCTTGTGTCCTTGAGTATGACCAAGAGACGTCTCGATATAAGTCCTTTCTTCGAGGGAAATGTACGGATGAAGAGCTGGACGATTACTTCCAAAACAGAACCATAGCATGCCAGTCATCAAAGCAAGGCCTCCTGTTGCTTGAAAGGATATTGCCCATCCGAAACTACTTGCCATGAAGCCTACCAAAGGCATTCCTACGATTGTCCCAACAGTACCTCCTGCGAAATAAGAAAGCTCTTTAATCTCTGTTTATTTTACGTCAAAAGTTTAGATATTTAAAGTTATGGTAGATTCTTTACTTCTGTAAGATTGAAAACCAATAGCTATATTTTATACAAGAAGGCAAAATTCCAAATGAACTTCTGTACGTTAGATAGATTGTTTTATAATCAGTACTAATGAGTTAATTTAACTTGCAACTAATACTTTAAAAGACAAACATCTTAGATACTCAGTATAAATTTTCCAACCACTTCTAACTTGTTTCCTCATCGTAGTGTTTCAATAATTTTAACAGTATTAGTAAAGTTAAATCAAAATACATATTATTTCATATAATAAAAACAAATATAGTATACTTAATTAATATAAATATCAATAACAGTTACATAATTTAGGACCGTAATGACTAGTCGCAGCGATCTCAAAATTCATATTTAATTTAGAGAGACTCCTTTCATAACAATAACAATGAAAATAGTTTATGAACCTGTTTTTTTTGTTGTTTCTACCCTCTATAATAATTATTAATTCTCTTTTGTTCTTGTTAAATTCACAACAGAAGAATAAGTAAAAAAATATTTATTAACATTTTTATTTTAATTCCTACAAATCTCTCAGCGTTGCTGAAAAATTCTTTGAGCGAAACTTAGGACACTCAAAGTACTCCCTACGCATCACTGATCTAAGCCATCATCACTACAACTGTAAGAAATGGAATATATTACTGAAAAATAAACACATAATTTAACTTAACTGACAGTTTATAACAAGGACACAATGTCAAATCATTGAAAAATGTAAATAAACCTTCAATCTACATTATTATTATTATCGCATTCTAAATGTGCTCTAGTACCAACATAACAAAAACTGTCGTTTTTGCGTTACATAATGAATTGTTTTGTTTTACCTAAAAAATATTTGACTTTTTTAACAATAGCCGTCTAACAATTAGATTATTTTTGCGGAAATTGTGATACGAACATGGCGGAACAATCGTTAAATAATGAACTACATAAAAAGGTAACACAGTGAAAAACAAATTTTAAAGAAGGATAGCTAACTAAAACTTTAAAGAGGCCATTCAAAGTATAGATTTAAAAGTATATTTTATTTTCACCTGACAAAATAAAGTATCCTAGCCGACTCCTTTCGCTAACCGGGGCCCACTTGCTTAGAAAAGTGTGAACTGAAGGTAATAAACAAGATTGCGTCAATCCTTGGGTCACCCTGCAAGCAAACGCAGCTTTCCACCCTCCCTGGAAAATTTCAAATTAATTTGAAAACAAACAAGCGTCGACGATTAATCAAACGTAAAACCAGTTTTTTAAACATCATTAAAGGTTACATTTGGGTTGAAATACATATCGACTGTGGAAAATAAAAAAGACGTAGCCCACACATAACAAATTTTACAGGAGACAAAAATGTTTTTTGACGATTTCGGGCCAAAGGCAAATTATGAAATATACACAACCTTGAAGTGCACGGAGACTGATTCTAAATTGACATTATCTAATATTTTTTTTATAAATATTTTTAAGACTTTTTCATGATCGCAATTTTCGCTGGCCCTTATTTTTTTCGAACTTAAAAGCTTAATTAAGATACTTTAGCCTTTTCAGCTAACATCCTTTGAAATATGGTGAAGTAAGTTGTATTCATTGTTATCTTTTTTTCCCACAGTCGATATGGATTTAAATTTTAAAAAAAACTTCATTGTAGTTAGTACTTAGTAGTAATTTAACCTTTTGTTTTTTCTACCCATTTACATCGTTTTTTATCTTGTTCTTAGATCGCTAATGAAAATAAAATTTGTCAGATGTCATAGTGCTTAGTTTTAAATAACAATATGTTTTTTAATATATTATCTGACAACAGATTTACCAGTTACAATTATTTAAGCGATATATTTACTAGTAAATTAATAGTTTAATGCAGTTTTTCAAAATTGAAAATAATTATGTTTTGTGTTATAAGTTGTCTTTGATACTTTCTTATCTTAAGTTACTAAAATGGCTTATTTTCAAGATGTTCACTGTTAATATTTGACGGAAGAGAATTATATCAAATAAATAAAATAATTGTAATTATTCAAACAATAAAAAAAATTGTTACACTCTAAAGTAGTATCTGCCAATTTATTTTCCTTTACGGCACACTGATGAATAGAACTAGTACCGCGGCACACCAAGATGCCGCAGATTATATCCGAAACTCCTTTTTTTTTAGCTCACCCAGGAATTTGAAACCCTCGATTTGGTATACTTTCTCCGCAGATTATCTCAAAAACTCCTTTTTTTAGCCTATCGAGGAATTTTAAATCCTCGATTTGCTACCGAATAGGCATTATTTAAAATTGACATTCTTCCACAGCGGTACACCTGAGACTCTTGCGGCACAGCAGTGTGCCGCGGCACACAATTTGGCAGACACTGCTCTAAAGAAATGCTCTGTGTAAATAGCACTGTAATTTTGTATTCTCTTATCAGTTGATAATGCTTGTCATGAGCAAAACCTGTCCTGATAATATAAAATATAAACGGAATTAGTAAAAATAAGTGTTTTATTTTTTACTAAAGTTACTTATTTATCATTTTAATTAAGTTTTAAATTGTAAAAAAAATACATTAGACATTTCTTAAATAACAAATACCAATAGATAACACTGGAAACAGTACACGAAGTGTAAAGATTACTTACAAAATGTACTGCGTATGGAAGGACTATACATATTGTCCCATTGGCAAACATCGCTATCACAAGAAGGATTTTTGGCCCCAATCTATGCGCCAAATAACCTGCTGGTATCTGAGTCATCATGTAGCCCCAATAAAACGCACTCAGTACAAAATCTTGCGTCTTTTTATCCCAATCGTATATCTAAAAAAGAAAATTTTACGTACTCCTTATTTTCAACTCAGTTTTTTGCGATTAATGAAAAAATGTAAACATGGAGATACGCACTTTCAAAAAATCATTATTCAGTTGTATCTTGATAGTATGCCTATATTCTTACTTAACTACTTGGCTCAGCTAAAAATCAACTAGTTTCCGTAGAATATCATGCTTCATCAGTAGTACACATGCTCAACAATGGTAGCGAAATGGTTAGGAAAAAATGGCTGTACTCATCGCTATCATTTTTTTCATAATACATAATTTTTTTATTGGTTTGTTTTTCGAATTGGCACTTTTTTCCAATGAAAGCCAAATTGACAGCTAACAGTTAATTTTTACTCAGATTGGTTTGTCATTTTACCATGAATAGACTTATGCCAGAACATCGCTTGCAAATTGTGCAAATTTATTTTTACATTATCACAAATTTATTTTGTTTTTTTGCATTATCAACACTTTTTCTAGCGACATCCAAATTTGACAGATGAGATCTTATTTTTGCTCAGTTTGGTTTGCCATTATGCCATGTATAAACGTACGCTACAACAACGCTTGCAAATTGTGCAATTTTATTTTGACGTATATGTATGTGTATGTAACGAGTATTTGTTTTTTTTTGCATTAGCAACACTTTTTCCAGCAACATCTAAATTTGACAGCTGACAGCTGATTTTTGCTCAGTTTGGTTTCCCATTACACCATATATGCCATTTTCGATATAAAATGCTTGCGAATTGTAAAAAAATATTTCTTCAAAAATGATGCCGGCCAAATCGTTACAGTCAACGGAAAGAGCTATAGATTCATGATTACTGACATTTTTGCTCGCCACTTAAATGACATTTATCATGACAGTCACAGAGCACGCGCTACATATTGGGTGTTGCTAGAAAAAATGGTGCTTATTCGAAAAACATACCTCAATAAAAAGCACCCTTTATTATGATGTAATTTTAATCCATATCGTTAACACTGATAGCGTGCATAAAACATTTTTCTCAGTTTACTGACAACTCGACATAACACTTGCTGACAATAGTGTTGTACACCGTGGCTAATATTTACTATTGAACTTACAAATAATTGACCATTTTTTAACATTAAGCATTGAGCAAAAATCGAGGATTGACTTTACTTGTATTTTAAGCAGTGTTTCTCAATCGGGGGGCACAGCATGTTCCAAGAAATGTTAAATTCTTGGATTTTAGAAATTGGCCAATAAAATATTTTACGAAAAACTTCAAAACAGGTACAAGGGTCACGAAAAAATATAAGACTTGAAAGAGACCACGGGCCCAAAAAGATTGAGAAACTATGTTTTAAATCGTAAACTCATTATTTTCAAATCTTCGATGCGGCATGAAAGGCGTCTGTAAAATGTGTAGTATTTTATAAATAATAAACTCCAAGGTGTCAGCATTGAGTCAGCAATTCTTTACTTACTTCTACATGTGTCATATTATTAGTTAAGTCAGTCATTGCAATAATGGCGACGCTCATGTTGACTCTCATTATGTATGCTGTTGCGGCTAACATGAAGACCAAAAATGTCTGAATATGGCGATGGCCAAGGCCGTAACCTGTAAAAAGAAAAGAATTGCAGTGTAATTAGATAATCGATTTGCCTCACAAGATATTTTCGGTAATAATTGGCCTCTTGTCAATTGGAAACTGTTTTACTCTATGACTGGTCGAGAAATTTAACATTAAGAAAGTTACCACATGTGCTCAAACGGTTCGGTTCGTTTTACAACGATTGTAAACTTATTTCACGCGGATAAAATTATACGATTTTTCTTTATATATAAAATTATAACATATTATACAGCTGAGAATAAAAAAATATTATACATAATATTCTCTACGATCATGATTGGTTATAAATAACTTATGTAATATATCATGAACAGGAGGGACTTAGTTTTGACCGAGTACAGCCGTGTCCAAACTTTCATAGTCATGGCACCTTACAAAAGCACACGGTTACCGTATACTGTGCTTTGATAACAAATGCTTATATCGAATACTAGAAGTGTGGTGGTTTGACTTTGTCAGAAACACCCTAAACAGCTCTCAATTATGTCCAAAGTAAGAAGCAACGATGGACCTGGCTTGTACATGTGCTGCAGATGCCTCAAGAAAGTCTGAATTCTGTTTGTCTCTTCTAGCTACCGGATGGATTTTACAGTCGTGAAAGGCCGCTGATCACCATCTAAAGGATGTAGTTGGTGCAGCTACGGGACGCTGGGATTACATGGGAGGAGGCAAGAAGACTGGCGGAGGACGGATAATTCTGAAGAAATCATGTGGTAAACACATTCTCCGACTAAAGAGCAGATATAGGAAAATAGAGAAAAAATATTTATCTTAAAACAGTGGAAATGAAGTGGTCGGAAAATTCTATTAATCGAAGAGAAAAATTCTGATATTAAATCTGAAGTCTTAAATTTTTTTATATAACAAAATTAGCATTCATTACCAATGTTTAACTATTGTGAACAACAATTATTTTTTTCCTTATAAATAGTTATTTTCTTACATCCTTTTTCCAACTTAAACTCCATGAAACTTACAGATTCGTCACTCAGCTTCCTGTTTAAAATTATTTATCTGTATAATTTTTGTCAGGTTGTAATCTAAATAAATAATTGTGAAGGCATTGCGTGCTAAAAGCAATCATTAAAGATAGCTCTTCGCTAGCATTTATTGGGAACGTTTTCAAAACAAACATGTAATTTAAAACTATTTGAATGAGTCGCGTAGATCTTTGCACACAATTTTTTCTCTTTTCTTCTTGATTGGTAAGATTTTCAAATTAAAATAATAACATTACTTAATTTCTTTTACTTAGTATATCATCTCCGACTTGAGACAAATCTACCTGCGTTGTTCGATAAATAAAATAGCTAGTCGTATTTTATTAAAAAAATATATATGTATTTTAATTCTGTATAGTATGAAAGCCCCTTTTCAATCGCTTATATTTTTTGGTACTGTTATAAAAAAGGCTGATCTTCACTGTCTTAAGATATTAAAACTCATGAAGTCAGAGATCGCTTTCAATCAACACAAAGAAAATGGTTTTTACATATATTCAAAAGAACATTCATCTCGTCTTATTTTGTTATTAGTTTTTCAGCGGTTATAAATATTTTATAATAAAAACATTTTTTATATGTTTTATTATCTTCTTATCTCTTGATGGTTTTGTTTATTTGAATGTACAGTGTTTATTTAGAAATAAACAAATACATTAAAAAATAATGTCGTATTTCTCAACTCTGATTCCTAACAAAGAGGTAATCGTCCCTTTGAGTTCTTTTTGTTCCGGAAAATTCTCAATTGTGATACTAATATCGTATTTTTTTTCAATCAGTAAAGGGAATTAATTCCATGATAAATTTTCGGCATCATCACATAATTTTCACTATTTTATTAATAAGATTAAATATTTTTTATAACATACTATGAAATATACAAAAACCTTTTACAAAAGTATATGGTTATAATAAAACATAATTTGAACATTGTTAACGATTTTTTAACTTCTGCCATTGTTTAAAACAAAATTGTAAAAAAATGAAATCATACATTATTTTAACTGTATATGTATGAATGTACATGTATGCGTTCATTGACTGTGATCTCTTACTAAGGCACGTATAGATAGATGGTGTGAATTATAACCTATTTAAATTTTGAATTTATTTACTATTTTTCATTTAATTTTATAGTCTTAACTTAGTTATCAATGTAGCGTTTTTTGGAAAATATTGAGAATTTCATCGCTGATACGTACAAATAATGATTTAATATTTGTTAGTGTATTGTTACTTTTACAGTAACCCACACCAGATGGTGTGAAATAGACGTTTTTTGTATCACAATATACTCGTAATTGGATACTGAATGACTTTATATATTATTTCTGACATTTAAAGGAAAACTTTCGTTCAAATTTTCCATTAAATGTCAGAAAAAACTTTGATCATGAAAGTAATAAGAGTATTTTTTAACGTAGTAAATAACTGATATTTGGTTTATAAATATGTCATAGGTTCAAGTATTTTGAATTTTATAAAATGTCGTCGTTTTAAATCAGTTTAATTCATTTAATGTTAAACTTTAAAAGTAAAAGAAGTTTTTTAGCGCATTTAATATACATAGTGATTGTATTTTTAAGTCAACATTAACCAGTCTTAGACAATGCATATTTTTCAGTTTGTAGTATCTGACAAAGTGAAATAATATGATTTCAAATAAAATTCAATTACTATACAAATCGACACAACGAAATTTAAAGACGGATTCATAATTTAAAACAATGGTAAACATGAGATATTAACGTGATCGAGAAAACGACGCCGCTTACGTGTACATAGAGGGTGTGAATTTTTCTTTAAAGGCTTTGTTATAATGGTGTTGTTATTTTTTTTTATAATTTGCTCCATAACAATACGTTTTTTTTTTATATATACATTCATCAAAATTAAAAAAAAAATCGTATACATGTACACAAAAATAGCATACAATTTTCACACACCAACAACTCAACAACAGATGGTGTGAATATATGTAACTGCCAAACACACTCTCACTGTTATATAATTTATTATCTTATGAAAAATGAAATTTTCGTCAAGGGAAAGCTTTAAAATCTTCAACAGATTAAAAATCATTTTTTTCGGAAATAGTAATAAATAATTTTAAAAAGATTTTTTTTTTTAATAAATTTTCTTCGTTGAAAATTATTGGGAAACGTCTACCACTACTATCACTTTTTATTTTTTTATATCGGTGTGTATGTACACAGAAAACAGTGAAACAGCAGAGCACTAGATGGTGTGATTTCCCACATCAATACAGGTTTGAATTTTCATGAGGTTCTTTCAGTGTATTTGTGTTTAATATTATGATACACTTTTTGTATATGTGTGTGAGCTTATTATATTTTATATTGTTCATTCGTTCAAAATGAAACGGAAACACTATTACAACAGTACGCAGTAAATTAAACCTTTTGTATTTGTTTTTGATAATAGCATGAATCATATGCATAATTTATTCAACAGTTTCGGAAAATTTTAAATAATTTAGAATACTTGGAAAGGTTTCAATATTAATGTAACGTTTGCCAAATATAATGAAGAATACATTTTTCCGTGGAATATTTTTAAAATGTTTATTCATTAAATAAACAAGCTCTCGATAATACAATTTAAAAAAAAATGGACCAATATATAAGTATTTTGTTACTAATTGGAATATTTAATAAGTTACACAAAGTAATACAGTGATACATTGATAACTAAGCTTCCGAACTAATATTAGACTGAGTTCGTAACTTAAAATACATTTTTTTTTGTATCGTATGCCATTAATCCGTTCCATACCTAAAAACACCCTTTTTCTGATCTATGTATACATAAAAAAACATGTATATTCTAACACAAAAATATTTAAATTTGAATCGTTAAAATTATGTAAATTTACACAGTTTTTGTCACTAACGACACGGGTTTCGTGCACAGATAAACTTGAGCAATCTTAAGGAGTTTTTTTTCAGAATGTTTCGAAAAAGAGTTAGACATGTCTCGACGCGAGACTAGTCGATTTCAATAGACATTTCCTTTGTCTAACTTATGCAGATAACCTTCTCCACATCTGGATCTTCGGTGGTACCAATTCCCTGCAAAGCTCACTCTTATCTCGAACGTTGGTTTGTAACTCAAGTCAAAAAATCAACCGATCGTCGGCTCGTATCTCAAAAAACTCGTAAGTCAAAGTATCACTGTACTGGCAAAAAGTATTCATAGATCATTAAAAACATATACACTGTATATTTTTTATTCACTACTTTTATACGTCAGTAATAATAGACATTTAATTATATAGTTAGCTGTCATTATTTGGGCATCGTTTGTATCGATATAAAAAAAAGCCTATCCACAAGCAAAAAGAGGTAAGAAAAAATTCCTAATCAAATGAATCATTGCCAGGGGTTTATTTACTAAATACTTAGTTTCATGAGATGACTTTTTGGTCTAAATAAATGAGAAATTCATGTAATTTTAAATGGTTTATAAATAAAATGGTTCTCGCTGTTTGTAATGCAGCTACACAATAGTTTATCCTAGTGATGGGTAGCTTATGGCACTCGGGACGATCTTCGTCCAAAAACGAAGGACGTTTACGAAGGTCTGCAAAAATTGTTGATGTTCTTTTATGTGGCACGGCACCCGAGTCGAGCCAAGTTTTTTTCAGAATTTTGAGACGCCGACGTAAAACGGTTAACTGTTCCTGGTCTATCCATAACACGAAGGTTCTGCAAAAAGCTGTTTTTTTCCTTTTCTTTATATTTTTAAAATATGCGCATTTTTCTGAATATAAGAAAACTCTACTTTATGCTTGTAAAAAAACTTCTGCTTTATGATTGTTAAATGAAAAGTAGTTCTACGTTTACTTCTCATATGCCTAGATTTGGGAGGAACTATAATCCGCAACTTTTACTGTAATTTTTTTTTATGACGTGGACTTGATTGTTAATTGGGTAACGCATCACTTATCTAGAAAGTATATTTAGTTAAATATAACTTTAATTTTTTAATAATTAAGTACTACCCGAAAGGTTTTGCGCGCTATTCTAAATCGGGTTTTGTAAAACGTGTAATAAAAATGTTTTCTTTGGAGGACTATTTTATTATGAGGAATAATGACTAACAAACAACGCAAATGTCGTTAAAATATTTTTAGCGTTTAAGATATTTTTTGTTGCCTTTTGAATCAAATGATATAGTTATGCTAATTTGTACACTAAATATTTATGTGTGATAATAAAATGAATGTTCGCAGAACGTAGGATTAAATTTTTATATTACAAATTTGTTGATTCACTCTGTGCCATACCAGCAGATGAAGATTTTCGACAATTTTGGTTGAATTGTGCACGGGCTTAATCTTGGTACGGACTAACTCTTGATGTATTTTTTAATTGAAAACGATATGTAGCAAAAGCGATAAGCTAGCCGCTATTCGTGTCTTGGACATATTTTTTTAACTTTATTAGTATATTTAAATATAAATATTTACTTAGCAAATGAGTAAAAAGCAGATTAATTTTTGTTGAGATACATTTCTTTAGCGTTCGTATGCTCCACATAAGGAGCGGCATGGATACAAATGAAATACTGTAAGCTTTGTGTATATATAAGAAGAAGAGTTGGTCGTATTTTTTCAAGAATAATACAACAAGTAAAATGATAACCCCAATCAAGAAAATCCGTCAAACAAGAAATACTTTTAAGTATGGCAGCTACTATTGCACTATTATTGTTAAGTGAACTATGCGACCGCCATTGGAAAAAAAACAGTTACGGCAACATGCGTTTGATTTGCGCTTTTATATTAAGACATATTTATACCAAAGTAATGAATACATATTTTAATCATACATAATGTTTTACTATTCCAGTTGTGTATTATTCTATTAGCTGTATTTTTCCATATTATGATATTAAGCAAAAGTGTTGTGAAGGTGCTATATTTAACACTATACTTACTAGATTAGTAAAGTAAAAAATCTCTATAACTGTTGACGTGGAAATACCAAATGAAAGATTATAGATATCGACGTAAAAGTTTCTGAAGACAATCTACAATATATATTATGTTAAGAAAATAAATTAAATTGGATTAAACTTTTAAAGTAACTATAGATATACAGGGAAAATATTGTTGAATTTACTTACACTTTCGCCATCATCTCTCGTGACCCTTGTTTTTACAAAATTCACACTATAATTTGGTTAAATAATGTGTGCAATCAATCAATTACTCAACAAAGGCTCTGAAATATTCCACTTTCAACAGTACAATTTGGAATACAATGTTTGAACTAGATAAGAAAGATATACACTCTTATCACTAGTCATGCAAAAATTACCAAATCATAACAAACCTAGATGGTGTGAACCAGTTATTTTAATTGAACCAATTAAGGTTCTTAATAACCCATTAATCAATTGAATCATTTAAATAATAATAACGCTACTAATTGACAAATAGCGACGCGTATAAGACGACTTAACGACTTTGGATAAAGTAAAAATTGAAAGTTCTTTCACTGCAATCATGTTCTCCGCGAATTGTGAAGTTTAACTGCTGACATAACAAAAACACCCATGAATATATAAAAAGGCAAAATGCATTCAAACTCTAGGCACTGACTTAGTTTTTCACAACATATAACAATAAAATAAAAGTGTTTAGTGATATTTCTTACGTACATTCCCAAAATTCGGAGTATAGCTTCTTTGTGGGAGTGATGCATTTTAATATCAAAACTCATTCATTATTAAAACACCTTCAGGATTTCTGTACCTTACTTTATTTATTAACTATGCAATTGTATTATTTAAAAATAAAATAAAAATTTGCCGGAATATTATCAAAGGTATAGAAAGATTTCACTAAATTTCTTTGATGCTAGATGGTGTGAATTTGTATTGAATGTCTAGCAAGAGCATTATGCACAAGCATGATTTATTAACCATGTACACGTTTTAAATTGAATTGTTTACTATCACTACAAATTTGATTATTTTTCCGAATTATATACTGCTATATATAAACAGAAAATGACTGACGTTCAAAACAAAATTTAACGTTATCTTTATATCCATAATTTCCATACAAAACTATAGTTTTACTTGTATATTACGCAACTATAAAAAAAACTATAGTCATAAATAATTGAGGTTTATGTTACAAACAAAATAATAAGTTTCTTAATACAATACTTTGACTACTTAATTAGCATAATCCAATAATTTCACATTAGTATAACGTTTATGTATATCTAATTATTCTTTTTTTGTACATATTTCATTTATAAAAATAATAAATTAATTGTTAACAAATATAGATGGTGTGAATTCCACGTGAAATGTGTACCGTAATATTTTATGTACGTCACGATATCAACAATGCCTCGTCGTACGCATATCAAAACCACTAGAGGGTGTGAATACAACTCGATTTCTGTCTTTGTATGTTCGTTACGTAAAGTTTCCCTGCTGAAGTTTTATCATTGTTCCTCTACTTTCATAGGGATAAATAAATGAATAGCCTTCATATTAGTATGAAGAGATTTTTTTAAAGTAGTTATATATTGTGCCACTTTGGGCCAAGAAACGTATATGACTGGCACTCTCACGTTTGGAAATATTTCCTTTCCCTTCGCACTCCTCATCGATAGATGGTGTGACCATTATTTCATGTCAACTAAATTTTTAACACAACATTATAAAATCGCTTTAAACTATTTGTTTATTTTAAAATCATTTCTAGTTTAAAAAATATACTTATTTATTGATTTGGCATTTACTTGGTAGAACTCCATTTTAATATGGTAAAAATATCAAGGTATTTCAGTTCTACAATTATTTATATGTTATATGTTGATAGCTATTTCGGCTTTCGCCATCGTCAGAACTATCGAAAGCCGAAATAGCTATCAACATATAACATATGAATAATTGTAGAACTGAAATACCTTGATATTTTTACCCTATTAAAAAATATACTTTTTAATACATGATTTAAAACAGCATAAATCGAAATCAAATGTTTATGAAACCATTGTGAATAGAGTAGTGATCATTTTTGTTTGTATTATATTTTATTGAGTCTAATTCAATTTGACACGCCGTAGTAAATAGTTTAGTAATTGATCTTAAATTAAACCTTATTTTATGTCTTTAAGTATTATATTTAGGTAAAAACATTTTTTAAAAAAACTCAAAATTGTCAAGCTACAGAAAATACCCTGTCAGTATAAAGCCATAGATGATCTTAATGAAAATTTCTTCGTATACATATATAAATTTGACGAGATTAAGTTGTGCACATGCGTTTTGTCACTATTAACCTGTCAGTGATTCGTTGGTGCACGGTTAAGCTCAAACTGACGCTTATTAGACAGTTTTATGAATACAAAAAATACTAAGTTAAATGTTATTTATTGATGGCGATATAGATTAATTTTACTGACGGTTTAATATTAACGACATTCGATCAATTGGAAAACTAATCGCATAAACAATTACAACTTCGTCCCGTCAAAAAAATTTTAACATGAGAACGCCTACTGATTTAGGTGGTGGATATTTTTAAGATTTATTTTATTTTGATCGTTGGAAAGTTATTAATTATTTTACAGATAGGATATAGCAAAGGTGAATTGCAAAGATTCATCTGTTGATTACAATTTTTTGAAATTGCATTTCTTTGCAAGTGTCATAAAAAGCATGGGTATTGTTCGGCGTAGAACTATTTTAAGAATTAGAATATTATGATTACTGGATAAATTTATTTTTATTTTACGATAGTTAAACTTCGAATATATATTGTTTTTTTTTTCATCTAGATTAAGCAGACAACAATATAATTTAGTAAATTATTACATAACAACACCACTTAATATGCCATCGCAATTTTTAAAAAAACGACAAATTGAATACATGTTGACTGTGGAAAGAAAAAAGGACGTAGCCCAGAGTTTTTTCAAAACAACTTTTTTGCAATAATTACAATGTATAAAACTTAATACACGTTATATCAAAAAGATATAAGCTGAAAATGTCGAATTAGTATCTAAATTTAGCTATTAAGTTTGAAAAAAGATGGGCCTGGGGAAATTGCGATCAGGAAAAAAGACTTTTAAAAAAATATTTAATTTATATCAGATAAAGCCAACTAAAAAACAGTTAATCAGTCTCCGTGCACTTCAGGGTAGCATATATTTCATACTTTGCATTTGACCCAAAATCATCACAAAAAGATTTTTGTATCTCCTGTAAAAATTGTTATGTGTTGGTTACGTACTTTTTCCTTTCCACAGTCGGTATGTCAAGTAATAAAATATAAATGCGTGTAATTTTACAACATTGTATTTGTTGTTTCAGTTTATAATGTTTTTTGAAGAGAATCGATCAATAACATTAAAAAAAAAATAAACATACAATGATTGAAATCACTGTTTGTTTTGTTTCTTAGTATATTCAGTTTCAGCGGTAACTAACTTTTTACTTATAAAGATTTTATAGCGTCTTATAGGTGTAATGCTATGAGGGAAATATAATACAATCGATATAGTAATCAAAATGTGTAATGATTGATGAGCACTATCGCTCTCACATTTGTATACATGCCTTTGATTGGTTCTCCAACGACACGGTAGTCATTTTGAACTTTTTCAACACCAGTCATTTTGAATATATTGTAAAAATGAAAACAAAACCATTGACACTCCGTCTCACAAATATTTTCTAACTAAAACGTTTTTTTCATTTAAAATTACCTGTGAGATGTTTTGTTATCAGTTTAAAAATATACTGTTCATATAATTGTAATAAATAAACAAAAGATAAAATTAGATCTCTTTACACTTCGTATCTATGATTTAATGTGCTGCAATGCATAACCAGATTATGCATAAACTCGGCCCTGCTGCTCCTGCTGGTCAATTCTTGGCTTTTGGATATTTGTTGTTATTTTATCGTTTACCAAGTTTCGACAATCATTAAAATCCAAATTTTATATTTACAAAATGATCTGAAGCTAAATGAAAAAAACAACATAATCCAAATCTTGTCTCCGAAATGCTCTGATAAAAACTTGTCTTATTTCGTGAAACGTTTTTGCCTTCACATGGTAAAAATAACACAAACTCGAATGAGTAGGTCATGTTATCAAATTCAAGAACTCCAGTGCGTCAAATAGGGTTTGCAATTGTTTTTTTTTTGTATTAATCAAAATTTATATTCGAGACATGAATACATAAACAATTATTTTTTAATTCAAATTCTAAATGACATAGAAGACTAAATATTATCTAAGTCCATTATATGTCATTATGAAAGTCTCTTATATGTAAGTCCATAACAGAAAGCAAACTAGATTTTTTTTTAAATATAAAATCTTTTTTTTTAGGGTGTTCACTGTCAATGCTTGGTGGAAAGGCATTATATTAATAAAAGCGCAATATTCTTTTGTACTTCATTCCACTTTATTTAATATGTCAGGACCGGTTTTGGTCATTGCGAGCGAAAGTTCATCAGTTGACAATGCTCGCAATGAGCGAAACCGGTCCTGACATATTAAATAAAGTGGAATAAAGTACAAATGAATATTGTGTTTTATTCATATAAAATCTTAGCTGACCTGAGTTAAATATTCACATCTCACCCTCTTTGATATTGGATAATATAATTTTTTTTTAAATATTTCTCATGGAAATACAATATTTTGACAGCACTATATTCGTGATTTAAAAAAAATAATCATAAAAGCTTGGTCGTAGAGATAATACTAATTATTATATAACTAATAATTACAATAATATGTTACTTTAAACAATTTTATTATCTTTTTAACTTGATTACTCACTTAATATGTCTACGCAATTAACTAGAGTATAGAATAGAATATTTTTCGAGAAATTATATTCCTACATAAAACAAAATTAAGCCACCTAGTAAAAATTTCTAGTTTCTAAATAAAAAATAGTAGCAGTAATTAAAAAAAGAGGAAATATTGAGGGCGGCAAATTCAAGAATCGCCCCAAGTAGAAGTACCCTTTCCTGCGCCACTGCTTACGACTAATTCTTGTTAACAAGTTTTATTGAGATATGTTCATTTTCTTTACACTGAGAGTGAGCAATAATTTAAAAATATTACAAAAAGTCAAAAACGATTCTTTATCATGGTTTGATAGGACCTTATTTTAATAAAACACAATCAACAACTTTGCTTTTTTTCTTACTTAGAATAAACATTGAGACATTTCTTTTAAACGGACCAAATTTCGCAGTATGGGATTCATAAAAGTGATATTACCTTAACTCTCGCGGCTCGGAGACTAGAAAAATACTTCTCTGCCGATGGGGGTCGTTTAGGGACTCCAGTGGTTTCTTCATTAATGGCCTTATTCTTATGAATTAAAAAAAAAATAGTTTAAGGGCTTTAAAATATCTCTCTGCATCATTCCTCATACATTGTTTTATAAAAATCCGTGGTTTTTTTTTAATAAATAATCATATTTTAAGTTGCGCGTAAAAAAGACATCATTCCAGTACAAATATGTATTTGCAACTGACGCGTTCAGCCTAGTTATCTTACGAACGATCGCTGATAAGCGGGCGCTTATCTCGTTATCGCATCGCGTTATCGTATATTTATATAAACTACAAAAGGTCCAAAAAACTATGATATAATAATACCTTAATTATAAACATTGTATCACCCATATTAAAATAGATATTTAAGAAAATGTGGGTATTGGGGTCGCATTTCTTGAGCTTATAACCGGAAAAGTTAAATTCCCTTTCTATACTAACGATCTTCTTTGACAGATTGAATTACCTATATTTTCATTAATCATTCATATAATAATTTCATTCAATTAATAATTTATAACGTTATGTTGACATTGTATAACGTTTCGATCATTACTGACTAAAAAATGTTTTTTTGTCAAATTAATTCTTTCGCTGTTATGCGTTTGAACGGCATTCAAAGTGTGACCTTTGGGTCTAGTCAAGGAGAAAAGGTTTTTAAAACAATATTCCCATATTATAAATTAACATTTTATATCACAAGGATGTATGTTAATATTTTTAATTTAATTTATGATTATAATTAACGACAAAAAATGTGTGAGGCTTTGAAATATGTAACGATTTTAATATGTAATTCTATCTTTGCCACGTTGGCTTAAAAGTAATATAGAAATATTATTGTTATTTTAAATAGTATTCCAACAACAAAGCTTTTCAGTTACAATTTTTAAAACGACAAATATTACTTATACAATATAGTATTTCAGACCAATATTTTTTTTTATATTTCAATGAGTTAATGCCACAAAATTATTTACTATGTTGTGCAACGAAAATAAGTCTCCCTATTAATTTTTAATATAAGCTTAAATATTTATTTAAAAAAACGGCTGATTTATTAACAATAAAAATGCCATCATTGATGTCGTTATTATATAGCGAAATTTTCATCGAAGCTGTATTATGTATTATGTAAATATCAGATAAATACATTTATTTTTATGCAAATATATTAAATTTAACGTCTTTCGACATTGTACAACTATTTTAAATTATTATTTTATGCAAGAACATATTTCAGTTGTCAGGGTTTTGGATTTTTTAATGTCCGCTTTCAATCTGAAGTATATGGACTCTTATAGGAGTTTATCTCAAAAAATAGGTTTCCTACGAGAACTGTTTGTTACTCAGTTGCTCAACCTCTCTTGTTTATTTTTCAAAGAGCCTAAGAAATATAATCATAGGCTAGGATATGACTAGTGGTTAGTGGTAAGATAATCGCTCTAGCTGTGTCCTGTTTTTTTAGGACTGGACGGATGGGAGGAGAGACTTCAAGACATTACACACATACATGCCTTCAAACAGAAAATCATAAATTTATTTAAAAATCAATGCTTAAACCCGTACTGGAATTCGAATTCGTGAAATTTGTGACAGCAAAGACATTGGCCACTCAACTACGCTGTCGGTATTTTAGTACTTACACATTCATATGTATATATCTGGATTTTTTATCGAAGATGTATAAATGTTTATGATTTACCACCCAGTTGTCCTATTATATTAAACGAGGTGTGGCGTCATACTTGACTAACTAACTACGATTCTTTCCCTACCCCATTTTCTATTATTATATGTGTTCCGAAAAACACAGGTTTTGGGTGATTTGTAAATTGTGTAGAACAGTTTTTAATAGGTTACTTCAATTATTAGTAAAATAAAATATGACAACAGTGGCTTTTTAAAGATTTTCTATAGTGGTATATTGGGATATAATCTCTTTCATTGCTTATTCAGTGCAGACAATTGGTTTTTAGTTTCTTTCATTTGGAGTTTTTATATTTCAAAATGGAAGTTAAAAGATTATCATACACACAAAAAACACCCATACATTTCATTCAAACACATGCTTAAATATATTGCAAAACCCACGTATCACAGATATTTTTTTCTGAATATCAAAACATTTTACATCTTTCCATGATGTTTTTTCCTAACTATCTCTTTTACTATCTGGTGATAATTAATTTTCAAATAACAAAACAACGCAAAAAATGGAAATAACTCATTCTTGGCTTTGTTATTTCAAAAAACATTTACGAACTCAGTAAAAGTACGTACCAGACCGCTTTTCAAAAACTGGTTTTACGTCAATAACAAGACATTAAATTTAATTCGATAAAACTATTTTGCGTATAGTGACTGTCTGCATGTTTATACATTGTATCTTTGAAGTAATATTATTTACAATATCGACTTTTCGTTGATTGAAACATTTTATGAAACTACTTTTGCTAATATATCATATTGCATATATTTCACACGGTGATCTTTTTAATATCTTAAAATATTACCTTACTTCTCAACATACTTATTTAAAAAAGTAAATCATTTTATTTATAGAAGATAATGTATTACGTTCGTATTAATTTCGTAGAAAGATAGTCCATTTAACAGTGCCGGCAAATTTAGGATCTTATAGCATTTTTTAAATAATAATCCATCTTTCAGTGACACTCTCAACAAGACAAAAAAAATATATTGCACATAGCACAACCGTCTCTGTTCATCTTGTACTTCGTTTGCTTGAAATGGTTTAACTGCTAAGCATAGTTTGGCTTGTTGCGTGATATGTCATTTTATTAATGTGATAGTATACCACAGAATTATTTTCTCATCTCACATCCTATTGCACTCTAAAGATGAAAGTTACGCAGTCCAACTTTCCTCATTCATTCAACGACTATGCGGTCCTTATTTTAACACACGTTGCATAGCAACCAAGCTTTGTCTAACTGATCTCAAGACACGTCTCACAATCTTTTGAATCCACTTTACGCTGTTGTATTATAATTATGGGATACGTTCAGTAAATTAGACGGTGGCAGGTCCACCGCTAAGTATACTGTGAAGTGAAGAATGCAATCTGGTTCTCTATCGGTCATTGTACATCTTCATTCATTACACCATCATGATCTTTTTGACGTCGAGCTATAGACTTTTAATACTAAAACACATAACCCAAGTTTTTCTGCTAAAACTACATATTATTTAAAATTTATTGTTACTTTTACATATCTAAGAAAAATGTATTGATTGAAAAAAAAATAATAAGATAAGAGTGGTTTTCCACCTTCCTCGAATTAACAATTCAGTTGAAGTGTGGCACAGTGCTTTTCAACAAACAATATGTTTGCCTTATTATTTTAAGATTACGTTTTAAATTTTTGTTCTGAAGTTCTGAAGTTTCGGCAAAATCATTAGTTAAGTATATTATTTTAGATGTTGACTAGGGGTGTTAATGATACCATCTCTCTTAAAAGTAAGGACAATGAATAAAAAACACTAAATATCTGATTATTAGGCCTATTTTATGCTGCACTGTAAACTATTTTTCTTATTTATATTTTTTTAAAACTATGAAACATTCGCTTTGCTTTATGAAAATTCCCAATTATTTTGTTGTTTTTTTTCAACAATTATTGTAAATAAAACTTCAAATTATATGTTGGACCAAATGGAAACCTATAATTATTATTACATATATTACATTTAGCAGCAATATATTAAATAGATTTTATGTTCAAATAAACTACACCAGATTGCTAAGAGCTGGAGCAAGTCGGCACTAAAACCTGATTATTTAAATTATCACATGTAAATACCGATATATTTTATTCTCACGCCTTGAACATGCTTGCAATGTCGCTTTTAATAGGGGAGTTACGTACATGTTATATATTTAATATACATTGCTACGTTACCATTAATTTAACACTTAATGATAATTTAATGATGCGTATCAAAGAGAATCTTTGTTGAATCAAATAAAGATAACGTCCGATTTTTCTAAACTTATTATCACAACGTAAACATTGTAATTCAATGGGAGTACTTATTAATGTAGTTAAATTATCCGGCCAGCGAAATGACCCAAATAGTGTGAGGTAACAACGTCATACGCTTGAAAAATAGTTATTTTAAACCTTCAATTCAATGTTTTTCTACAAAGTTTTGGTCAACATCAAGTATGGCTTTTCAAATACAATATTATCTAAACTTACTTACTGCCAAGACTCTTATAGGACTCTGATCAGCGCGGGACAGATCATCGAGAGGGTCGGCGGCTTCAGATACCTCGGCGTGTATATCCCGAAAGACGGTAGCACAAAACAGGAGCTCGCTATTCGTCTAGTAATGGCTGAAGCCATATTTATCTCAATGCGAACTGTCTATCATCTGACAAAGACTCCCGTATACTGAGCATCGATAACAGTCGGGTAATGGGGCTGAGGTGGGTTGATTTTGTGAGGAATTCAAGATAGGAGATAAAGGAACTAACAAGACAGCGCCTTGTCACATCAGTGGTTATGTAGAGATGTTGCAGATGCTTGAGTTAAGTGCTGAGGATGCCTCCGGAAAGCCTTAATGCTGCATGCCTCTTCTTCCGACCGGTGAGATTCTGGCGTTCTGGACGACCGTCGGGTACTATCCATAGGATTTACTCGGCGGAACTAAGACTGGCATGTAGGGATTCTGAAGTCTCGGGTTTTGAAAGTCCCGGGACTCGAGACGTGATAAAATCAAAGTCCCGAGACTTCCCGGGACTCGGGACTTTTATTTCCCCTTCAATAAAATTATGAATTTATTAAAATTAAATATTTGTATGTATGTACTAAAAAGAGATGATAACGGTACATGTATTGAAAAAATTACAATGAATTGGGTAAAATTATGACCGTTACTTCACAAATCACAATACAGCTGAAAAATAGTGAAAAACATTTGTAAATAAAACAACATCAGGTATGAACATTTAATTATAATATTTTGTAATTTGTTTTTGCTACAGTTATATTTTTTATACGAATATAAATTGATTTAAACAAATTTCTAATAACATAAAAGGAGATATCTTTCTCCTAAACGTTTTTTAATATTTTGTTTCAATTAAACAAACTTTTAGGTCACATTAGCGATAGCTTGCATCCAATTTTATTTTGTTAGAATGGTTTTTTCAAAATTGAAATGTAAAATTTGACTGTCTTAAGTCCCGGGACATTAAACAACAAAGTCCCGGGACTTACGACAGCAAAAAACCTTAAAAGTCCCGGGACGTCTCGACACAGAATCCCTACTGGCATGTCATGAGAGGAGACAAAGCAATTGGCGAGACAGAGAAACATGGAGGTGGCGCTTGGCGGTTATATGCTTCACATAAGGAGCAAATATAGTAAAAAAAGAAGAAAAAAGACGTATGCGCATATTAAGAGAAATATTTTGTTGTAAACTAAATTTATTTTTCTTGTATTTCTAGAAAAAAAATCCAGTAAAAATACTGATAAATATATATATTAAGCTTATTTCTTTCAATGCAAAGCAAAAACATGCTTGCACTACGACCTTCTGTATATATTGCAACTGAAATACCTAAACCATGAAAATCGTTGGCGTAGCTGAGTAAGGGGTAACCCAAGGGTTGACACAAAAGTAATAAAGTGTAGTATACTTAACAGACATATTCAACATGCTAAATAAACGGAATGATATAATCACAGAGAATTTTTAAAAAATAATAAAACATGCTTAAAGGTATTCAATTCTCGCCATCTTAATTTCCAAGCGCATTGAATAATTTTTCTTCTACTCTGGTACCACAGTATTGATTAAATTTTAATTAATAAAAAGCAGCCCCGTACGCCAACAGCTAATCTCCAGCAGTCGAAGATCATGAAGTACTCTTTTCATCCATCTATATAAATATTTGCCAACGGTTCATTTTCCATCAGAAGTAGATGATTATTACGTATCCAAAATTGATATATGCTCGGCTAACGTTAAGTGTTAAGTTTGGTCAAATGTTAAATTGTCTGACACACAGTAAGGCAGGCATGGGCATACTAAGAAACACATTAAATGTTTTAAATGAGCAGCAAGTCGCATGTAAAATATGTTCTTTATTATATATAAATATATATATTTATGATATAATTATGAAACAAGTAATTACTTCATCTGAAAAAAAAAGTGCTAATATTATAAGTAACAATTTAATGAGACAAATTGTCAGCAATATATGTATATATGAAACATGCTTGTAAGCCGTAGTTTTTCCAGGCCTGCCATATAGGATGCTTAGCTCAAAAGATATTGTAGCAGATTGAGCTGAAGTATGATCTTACACTCAAGCACTTGGAAATTTTGAGAGTCCTTGGACTTAAGCATCCAGGCCAAAGAGGTATTTTGAGGTTTTGTGGTTTACGATTACTAAAGCTAATAAAAATCAACTTCAGCGTTTCTCTTTACTAATATATGTACATACTTTGATAAAAACAGTATTTATTACGATAAGGAATATTTTTATGGGTGAAATCAATTGAAAAAACTAAATATATTTATATACTTTTGACAGTTTTGTTAATTAAAATTCCAATCATATCCTGCATGTTTCGATACCATAAAAATAGCTTTATGATCATAATATTAAGGAAGTAAAAAGTTTGCTATGTTAAAATAAGTATGAAGACATTTTTAATAAGCAAATTATTATGCAATATATATAGGACTTATAACACACGGAAAACTATTGGTTCCATGGTAACTATTGACGTTTTGAGCATATCTCATTATTTACGCACGTTTAATTTTTCGTGCATATTGTCATGATATATATTTTTTTTAAATATAATATTTACATGTGCTTATTTATATTACAAATTAATTATCTTTTGATTGCTTTCGTCAACACAATTCACATTTTCCAGACAGTCCTTGATATAAACCGTATTTCCTCGATAACAACACGTTTTATTATAATCAAATAACACCACGACAAATTTATTATAATAAACAAATTTATATAATGACAATCAAAAGCTTTTAAAGCAGGGATATTATCTATATACAATATTTTCTACTGTAACATGACAATCGCAGCTTTATTTTTTAAATCGGTGTCCGATTATTATATATTGGTCGATTTCAGAGTCGTTGTTATCAACTACTTTTTTATCAAATATACTTTATGTGCCATTTTGTATTGATATAAGTAATGCTACAACGACATTTTTTTACAAGTAGCTGACACCTTCCCTGCCATTTTAAATTTCCAGTGACTGTCTTTCTCCCTGTATTACATCCTTACAGCAATTATAATACATTATTCAAGGGCTTAGGATCACAGGGGGTTATAAAAAAAACATATTTTAAGTTCATTAAAGATTAACAGGTTATTAACTTTTGTGCTTTTAACATTATAATTTCATTTGTAGATATAACGTATCGTTCTTTTCAGTGGTTATATGTACAAGATATAACACAGATTTGGTTATGGCATTGCCAAAACCGAGGTTAACTCAAAATCACGCATTTATAAGTTAAGCCCATGTGATACTAAGCCCTTACAATGATTTACAGATGCATTTCGAAATCAGAGAAATCCGTCTTATTATAAAAAATGATGCGGCTTTTTTTTCTTAACTCGATGGCTGCCACGGACGAGATATGTCGTAAAATTGTACGTGCTTAACACGCCAGTAACGAGTTAACTCGTCAATAACTAATTAAATTAATAATTGCAAATTATAGCCGGCGTGCTAGGTAATTATGTACTTTTCTACGGCTCAAATACTAAACTTTCAGATAAATTCAAATCAACACCAACAAACCGATCGAAGAAGTTAATTATCAGATATTCGTAATTACTTGCTGCAATTCCATTCATCGGCATATAAAAACTACTACAATCTATTTGCTATAGTAACACGATGATGGTGTGAAATCTGAACGCATAGGGAAACTTACAATAATAAAAATAAGGTTCCACTTGGTTTAAAAAAAAATGAAAAAGGTAAGTTGTTTGAACAAATATTGTATATCAAATCATGTTGCAATATGCAATATTCAATAATTTCCAAAAAATTAATCCATTGTTTTTGTTATAAATTGAAAATACTAACATTTCAGACGCAAATTACTAGCGAAAACTGTGTGAATTAACTTTAGCAACATATACCTATATTATTTTGCTGTGCAATAAAAAGTTTTCTTCTTTATCTTTTCCGGTTCTGAGTCCCAATACCCACATTTTCTTAAATATCTATTTTAATATGGGTGATACAATGTTTATAATTAAGGTATTCTTATATCATAGTTTTTTGGACCTTTTGTAGTTTATATAAATACGCGATAACGAGATAAGCGCCCGCTTATCAGCGATCGTTCGTAAGATAACTGGGCTGAACGCATCAGTTGAAAATTCATATTTGTACTGGAATGACGTCTTTTTTACGCGCAACTTAAAATATAATTATTTATTTAAAAAACCACAGCTTTTTATAAAAAAAAAATGTATGAGGAATGATGCAGAGAGATATTTTAAAGCCCTTAGACTATTTTTTTTTTGAAATTCATAAGAATAAGGCCAATAATGAGGAAACCACCGGGGTCCCTAAACGACCCCCATCGGCAGAGAAGTATTTTTCTAGTCTCAGAGCCGCGAGAGCTAAAAATACACCTACTGGGTTATTCTAGACAAAATAATATACATGTATCTCATCGTGTATTATGTTACTTACATCATAGTTTTCAATTTTTTCACATACCACCTTCTGTACATTGACGATATCAAATAAAGTTAAAACGAAACCAAATGTACTTCGTTAGAGAATATAGTTCATGGTCGACGACAAGTATTGAACCAAAATTCATTTACCAAGTATATTTTTTGTGTACTCGTAAAATTAAATTAAAATATTCACATGTGAATGATTACATACCAATGTTCAAGTCGCCGAAGTGTAATCATTCTTACGACACATTATCAAGGCCGAAGATATATTATAATATAATGCTATTTTACGTGTCATTCATTATAATAGGTTATGAAGTTAGTATTATAAATTGAACATTACGCATGTCTCGTTTATTATCTAATTATAATATGATATACTTCCGTATTGTTAAAGTAATAATAAAAAAATCAAATCGATACGTTTAGCCGGAAACAGTATGCAGCCATTTTTCATAAGGCTTAAAACCAATGTTTTGTTTATTGAAATTGATATAATATAAATGATAAAAAAGGTATTTTCAGATAGATTTTTATGTATTTTTTATTTTAGAAAATAGCCAATTATATTTATTTAGAGTCAAACTGTAAAATATCATTTGGCATCATGCAAATATTACAATTATTACAGTCAACGCGTTTTATATTAATATTGCATTTGCTTAACTGTTGGTACGCTTGTACGTTTGTTTATAGCGTGGGTGGTCAAACACTTGTTTAATAGTGAAATCAGTGATAGCGGTCTTCTATCATTGTTTGTACTAAGTTGTCATAAGAAGAGTAGTAATTCAAAGCACAAAATAGTTTTTATTGTATGTAAAAAAATGATAGATAATAAAAGACACACTCAATTCTTATGATAAAGAATCAGGCGAGTGACTAGAAATGACTACGCGTTCAACGTCTAAATAAACCCGTAAGTATAACCAAAGCTGTGGATCGAAGAAAAAATGTCAAAAATATTGACAAATTATTTGTCTATGCGTCGTATTGATTGTTGAAATATACTAGAATTATTAGAACTTATTATTAACTAGAACGATCTGATGGTATACATATATTACGTGTAAATAAAACAAAAAAAAAGTAGAGTAGGATTTTTTTACCCGGCTCCAGAACCTTGGTATCAACAATTAAGTGACACCTTTTTAATATAAACTTTACACAAAAAGTTGTTACTTATTTCCTTTGATGACATTATTCTATTTACCAAGATATATACATATATGAAAGTAAGAAGAAGAAATATAAGTAACGGTGATCCGATTCAAGACTCCTCTAGAAATGTAAGTAAAATGAGATTTTTTTTAAAAAAATACATATATTACAATGAAAAATATGTTGTTCGTGTTATTTTAAAAGCATTTGTATAATTGATAAAATTTTACTACCCAAATATTTTAACAAACAAACAGCTATAAATAATTACCATTAACACGATAAAAAGAGATTATAGATGGTAATGTATTTTTTAAATTTAATATTAAATGCATTTTTTTAATAATCGGCCACTGTTTACTGACGTCGTTAGCAACTATCCGCCCTTTAATTAGACTGTTAGTGTAATAAGAAATAGATTATTCGAATAACAATTTTTTAAATGTAAGTCTGTCAACTGCACATGTTCTTGTTTTGTATTGATAACAGTTGTGCAGTTGACAGAATTAAGCTTCGCATTTGTTTCTCATTGACTGATGTTAATTTCTAAACTAAAGCTTTACCTTTCTTTACAAAGTGATAAAATTATCATTTGAATTCGTGTGATGTGTGATGAAAAAATGTTATTTTATCTTAGATAAAAAATATTTGTTTATATGAACGCAGCTCTATTATTTTAAGATAACAGTGTTGGCTGAATAGTCATAGATTATTATATGTATATGTATCTTAATACGTGATAGATAAGTTTTGAAGCAAATAACAATCATCTCCATCACAATAATATGATTACTTGCCTGTATAGAGCTTTTTTCTCACTCATATTCGACACTATAGCGAGAGAGATTAAAATTCTTAACAAATTCATAATATTTTACAACAAATTGCTTATAATATTAAATCATATATTTTCACTGTGCCTAACAGAGCTAAATGGTTGAGATCCAACCAAACCAGACGTTCTCTTTATATCGGAGATTAATTTACTGGAAATCTTCCCTTAAATATTAAGATAGAGAAAATCACACCTCTCCGGCTGGAAAAACAGTATTATTTCTAATATAAAAAATATTTGAAAAGTTGACAGTTCAATTCTTGAAATTGCGATCGTAGAAATATAAATTGGTAAAAAAAATATAAATATTTATAACTTATGTTTTAACTACTTATCTCCACTTAAATGGTATATAAACTTGTTAATTTACAATTAAATGTATGTATAAATAAGCATTTAAAAAAATCCATTTTATAATAAATCCAAGCAAAATAATACGTTGATTAAATTGGCATTTACTTGATAGAACTCTACTGTAATAAGGTTAAAAATATTAAAGTATTTTCTTCTACAATTTTTTTATTTATAAAATTAGTTTATAGCTATTTTGGCGTGTGCCATCGTCATAACTATGTTTAAACCAGCTTTTACTCAGCTATATATAATGGTTTAGAAGAAATACACAAAACATCTTGTTATTTACTTATGATCCTAATTAATATTACAGATTATAGTAAATATTACGTTTATTAAACATGACTTTGGTGTTAAGATAATACATAATTTAATAATAAAGTTTTTACTAACAATTAAGTTTTGGTATAGTTTTATTTATTTTTGAGACAATACGATTATTAGGAAAACTTTTTTGGACTCGATTCTACAAAATAATTACAACTTTTTTTATTTAGTTTTATTGTCATTCTTTAATATCACCAAGAAACTATTGCTTGCATAAATACATTATATTGCAATGAAAACAAGCTGACAATTGTATATGTATTTAATACTAAATTGTATGTCAAATTCTCGTGTTATAAATAAATCTATCAATTTTGTCGAATGAGGTGTTCTAAATAGTTACGAATAATATTCAGGAGTTAAAAACATTTTCATTTATCTCACCTTATATTAAAGCAAGTAAATTATATTTAATCTGTGGAATTTTAAATTATATATCTCAGAGTAATTTTTAAGGGCAAAAAAGTCTCCATGTATGAGAAGTCGGGTTATATGGCTCAGCAGTTAGCGTTGTTGGTTTCCGTGCCGGATCTCACGGGTTCGTGTCACATTACAAACAGCATTTTTCAATCGATTTCTTTTCGAAGGCATGGGTGTTTGTAATGTCTCAAAACTCTTTCCCACCTTTACGGTCCTTCAATAACGCAATAAGAACGATTAGTTAAACACTAGTCATGTGAAAGAAAAGAGTAAAGGCTGTTTAAAAAAGATTGGTTAAGCGACTGAGTAACAAACAAGTTTTGCAGAAAAAGTTTTAGTGAGATTCTTTCATTAGTAGACCATAATCATATGCTTTACACTGGGAGCGAACATGTATTATAAATTGTGTTTTGGTTTGTAATTTTTTTTTTATTGTATATTTTAAATATGTGGCATTTATTTTATGTAATGTTACAACAATTAATCAGTCCAACGCATCATATTGAGTGACTAGTTATTAGCTTATATACACTACTAAGCTTTTCAAATCATGTTTAACTTGTCTTCGAAAATTCGTGGTATTTTTTTTGAACCTGAGCTACATCATCACTTTGTGAAAAACGCCGTATAAGAAGGGTGTTTGAATCTGATGGCGTTGGTAACATAACTAGAGCTAAATATTAAAATAATAGCCACGTTTTATAAATTTTACATAACATAATGTCCTGCTAACGAAAGAACAAATAATCAATACTTCACAAAAATATCGTTTACAGCTATCGCAATATTTACATAAACATTTAACGCGGAAGGTGAAATTTAATGTAAAAAAGAAAAAATCCACGGCAGCCACGTTTTGGAAACTGTGTCTCTAACAAAATTCGTATTGAACAAATTTGCTTTGAATTTAACTAATGGCGGACAACTTACTGTTGGTAATATAATATGCAAATATTGACATAGAAATACCACGTCAACTTTGACTTTAAATGGTAGAAGTTGGTTTGCACAACGCCGCCTCGAGGCAGTCAGTGCACAAGTGGCTTATTCGTATATCCAAGCACGCCATTTTTATTGCATTACAAGCTTCGCGGTTAGGGGATTGAAATATCGGTATTACCAATCCCGATATTATAATATTTTTGTTTCGGGATTGGATGCTTTAGTCGGTATTGACAATTAAGAAAAATTAAATTGAATGCCGTAAGTAAACAAATATATCGTGATTATTGAGATGGTTGTTTTTATCTGTAGCTGATTTTATTTGAGTAGAGTTTTGACAAATATGGACAGATTCTAGCATTAAAGCACAGGTTTTTTACGGAAAATTTTATGAAACCTTAAATTACCTCCGACACTTCCGATCCCAAAAATGATTTAGCTCACTTTGTCCTACCCATATAACATTACTCTCTTCGAAAAATAGACGTAAAGTAAATGAGTAACAGTTCTAGTGTAAAATTTTACTTAAAGGTATACCCCATCAGGAGTCTATATCCTCTTCATTTTCCTATAAAAAAGTAATCATCTATTAAAATGCTGGTAAATGTATTCGTCCAGTATTCTGATTTCAATTGACCGTAAAAAAATATTTGTCCAGTATTGAAAACCCTATTCGAAATATATAAATAAATATCTAGTTATCTTTACGTATTACAAACATGTTTCCTTGTTGAGGATGAACTCACTTCGTAAGATGATTTTCAATTGTGAAAATAGAGACAATAACATTTTTTACAGACATCGACGAGACATTTATAACACTACAGCGTATTAATGAGTCTTAAATGTGGTGCTGAATAATTCATTTCCTTGACTTTACTAAAGTGTTGTCGCCATGCTGACACACATAATATATCAGGAAACTTTAGCCAGTCGGAACTAGTCTTGAATCAACAATAGTAATGAGAAATATTCCACAACGCGCGTTACGCGTTTTTGTATGGTTAAAACAGTGCCTCATAAATTTTTCATGCCACGGAGCCCTTAAATCTGAAAAAAATAATCCATGGACCCTCTGAAATAAAATCAGTCGTCAAAATCTTTATTTGGCATTGATAATCAATTATTACGTACGTATTAATATTTTATCACAATAAATAGAATCTTATCTGTAAACCAATTTAAAAAATAAACGACACCTATAATATGAAGCTGACAAAAAAAAATTAACGTGATGGGTGCGGTTGCATATTTTTACAAAACAAATCAGTATTTTTTTCATTGTCAGAAATTCTTAGTCTCAAAGAATCTTCCAAATTCCATGTTAAAAAGCTTATGATTATTTTTTAGTAAAACCAATGACGAAAATGCTGTTTTACATAGATATGTAGTCGCAAGAGGAATAAAGATTACAAAGTCTTTTTTCGCAAAAGACGGATATTCTTGCTCTCGGCTTATCTAAAATTCCAAAACACTTTTTTTATTATAATAAATTCTGTTTGAAAAAAATTCACTGAAATTTTTCGCGGACTTAGAAAATCTGCGGACTGCGGATCATTTTTAATATTCATGGGTCATAGAGCATACAAATTCTCAGTTCAATATATGATGATAATTTTAGCCTCTTATTTCAAATGAGGAAAAGTAAATATTGAGTATGAACTTGCTAGGTCGTAGATATTACTATCATAAGTCAAAAATAACTAACGTTATAATGAAAGTAACACATAAGAATAACGAGAAGCACTTTTGCAAAATAACGGTCAATAACATTACCTCGAAATTCTGCTTAAATTTCAAAACTGGTCAAGGTAAATAAATACAAAGTTTCCAAGAAACATATTCGTATAATATATTCATAACAATTTTGCTCTTTTTCCTGAACCATTATTTTTTTTTCTGTAAAGCGTCCTTTCATTATCTTCTATTGATTTAAGCATGGTTTGTAGAATGCTATTTATTTTAAAGAAAAAAACAAACAATAAACAAGAATTGTCAAATAGTATGATTAAATAAAATTATTTTCTCTTATATAAACTTACTTATAAGAAAAATGCAATGAGTCAACTAAAACATCCTATATGAATTATAATATCTTAAATAATGATAAATATTAACATTCAATATTGATAGCATTTCCATATTGGATTGAAGACGCATTATTTTTTTTATATTTGTCTGATAAATAAGCAAGTTTTTTCAACAAACACAGTAGTAGAAATATTTATCTTTTTACCAATAGCTAGTGTTAAAAAAAATTGTTATTCATTTGTACATTATTTGGACATTATTTGGACATTGATAGGAAACTAGTTAGGAAAGATACTCGGTTAAATCATTCAAAGTGTTTAATGTACGTATATTATTCGAAGTGCATGTTTTTAACCGATCTTTTAATCAAAGTGATCCAATTTTCAAATCCTCAAATTACATACCACCACCACCAAAAAAAAACCCACTCTTCCAAAAAACATACAAACCCCCCAACCCCCACACCACCTCCTACCACTATAACTAAAATTCCAACCCAACACCCTAAATATACCAATCAAACACACATAATTTCCAATACAAATATAAATCAACATAACCAATCCACACCAAACACTTCTCACCAACCACAATTCAACCATCCAACCCTAAACATCCCCTCCTTATACCTATCAACAATCACAAACCCCCACACAATCCCTACAACAACCCAACCAAAAAACATTACCAAACACAATAATAAACATCTACCCTTCCCTCCTCCATTCCACTCTCTACCACTTCCAAAACAAAAACCCACATCAATATACCTCTCATAACAATAAATTAATACACATCACCCCAACAACATTCATACACTCCCCACCAAACCCTCACACAATTCCCCCCATTCATCTCCATTCACCCCAACCAAAAAAACCTTTCCCAATAACACAACCAAACACCCCAAACCCCATTAACATCCCCCCCCCCCCCTTTTTTTTTTTTTTTTTTTTCACACACTTTTTTGGGTATGGCCCCCCCCCCCCCCCCCCCCCCCCCCCCCCCCCCCCCCCCCCCCCCCCCCCTTTTTGTTGGGTTTCCCTTGCCCCCCCCCCCCCGGGGGTGTGGGGCTGGAAAAAATATAGATAAAATTATATACCGATAGAAAATATAGCTGATGATCATAAAAACTTTAAAATAAAATATTGATAGATTGGAATTATTTTCAATTATTTTCATCGATGATTCCGATGTGCTTTACTTATTCGAGGAGCTGATGTGGATTTCAACATCTTAGAAGAATTATTGGCTATTTGGCCGTTGAAAGTTACAACTAACGGTGAAAATATATTTGAAAGAGTCAACACAGTCTTCAAAAGATTTTGGCCTTAGTAGAATTCACTATCTAGCATATTATGCACTGATGGAGTCCCTCCAATAGTGAATTCATGACAAAAAAATTATGAAAGATACAACCTAGAACAAAAAATTCTTTAAAGAAAATCATTCTATTAATAAGTAACGAAATTCAAAGTGACTTGCTTTAATTCGTTTGATATTAACTAATCATATTAAAAAAATATATCTGACTCTTTTCTTGAAAACAAGATGATAATTTGACCCATAAACAAGTAAATGTTGCCCATACCTGTTTACAGTGACGTATCAAACACTATCAAAATGTCATTAACGATGTCAAATAAATCAGGGATAACGTTGTGAAAATTATAATAATTTTATGAATTTTTTGCGATATCATTTGACAATAAATTGATGGTCACGTACAAATGATAAACAAGCAGAATATAATATTTAGATTTTTTATAGTACCTTTTGCTTTTTAAGCACTACCAAAAACAACAAAAAAAACACCTGTAAATATATTACTTAAAAATCATTTATTTTGAATGATAAAAAAGTAACATTTTAAAAATTCAATATGATAACACAGCATTTATTAATAACTAGCTGTAAGCCCGTTGACCTCAACGGGGGGATTTTTGTTGCATTTTTAAGTAGTCAGAAAATTACAAACCTATTTATTGAATAAGCCAGAGATTCTTAAAATAAAATAAATATATCGGGGCGTATATCGACAGCCCTGCCCTGTAGTATTTAAATTGTAAATTATTTAATTTTTGGAATAATGTTAAGTTTGCTAACAATTATTTTTCCTATTAGCAGAAATAGACCTCGTAAATTACCTAATTTTTGGAATAATGTTTATGTTTGCTAACAACTATTTTTCGAAGTAGCAGAAATTTCGTAAATTATTATATCTTTGGAATAATGTTCAAGTTTGCTAACAATCATTTTTCATAGTAGCATAAATCGATCTCGGCGCATATATCGACAGCCCTGCAGTTTTTAAATTGTAAATTATTAAATTTTTGGAATAATGTTCAAGGTTGCTAACAATCATTTTTCGTAGTATATATATTTTATTCAACTAATTTTCAAGTATGCTAACAAAAATATTTCGTAGAAAAAGAATAAGACCCGAGGACATCAGTACGCACACATTTGTGAATTGTGAATTGTTAATTGTGATTTGTGAAAAGTGATTATTTTATCGACTATTAATATATAGATTTTGGAATTTTTAGAATAATCTAATATTCTAATTTTTAGAATAATTTAATATCTATTGAACTTTTTTTTCACTTCAATGGAATGTGAGAAAAAAGTCGGAAAATAAATGGGCAAAGAATTAAATTATATTTATATAAAAAATGCAATTTTCACATGCAAAATATTATAAATTAATTGGACATTTTATCAAAACAAAATTATCAAAATTTTGACTTATTCTCCAAATAGAACTTGTTTTTTAGAATATATATAATGATTTTTACTGATGTTATTTTACTAATCATACTGAAACTATGCTTTCGCCAACAACTAACTATACCACGTATGTATCTAGATTAAAAACAAATCTTGAAATAATTGCGTCTTATATTTATTTTTTGAAAAACTTACTTGGCTAGTCAATCGGATTTTGTTATTTTGATAGCATTTATTTTCATACGATCAAGATGTAATGTGATTTAAAAAGAAAGTTTTCAAAAAAAAAAAATGTTATAAACCAAAAAAAAACGCTCAGGACATCCTCAGACAGACTTACTTTCAGTAAGTAAAAGTAAGTCTGTCTGAGGATGCCTCTGAAAGAGGCGAAACACGTGTCACAGTTTGTAGCACAATACGTGGAATAATCTAAGTTATTTTTTATTTTATATTCAAATGAACTTCCAAAAAGTTACCGACGAATCCATCGAAAGCATAAACAATGTATTTTAGAGAAAAAATGATTGAAATTATGCAATAAAAAGGGTGGGTTCAGTTCACTTTTTCCCATCATCCTAACTTGGCTCACTTTGCCGTATTTTAATCTCGTTGACCCCAATCTATCAAACTATTTCGCTTACTTTATTTATATTACTATTTGAGCATAAATTTACCTTGTCATTCATTATTTGACAATATTCCATTTTTGAATCTTTTACACAAACAATCGAAGTCAGTAGGAATCGCAAATATCGTTCCATTTTCAAATTTTTATTTTAAATACACTATTTTTATCGCCTTGATATTTATGACGTTAGCTCAGTTGATAGAGAGCTCGACTGGTAATCCAGAGTTCTGTGTTCGATCCACGGTCGCGGCGTTTTTTTGTATGAAATTTTTTCAGCTATTTGATTTGTTTCGTCAAATAATAAACAGTGTATTTGGAAAATATGTCTTTAGTATGAATAAAAAAAATAATTAATGGCGACAGCGGAGCAGGATTGGGGGGGGGGAGGGGGACCGTCTTTCTTGACGTCATCGAAAAGGCGAAATCGCGACCATAATATACAAACGAAAAAAGTATGTATTTGGTAGGAATAAAAAAATGGTGACAGCGGGGCTGGGGCGGAGGAGGGGGAGGGAAAATCGCGGACAATCATTCAGACGGACGGACATTAACGAGTATTAATATATAGATGTTTATTTAACATTTTTTTAAGCATTGACTTTAGTTTTCCAGAACTGTGTTAATATAACTTGTTTTATAATATTTTTTGTATGATTTTGAATGAAACAGACAAAAAGAAGTGAAAATAAAATGTGAAATAATATCTGATTAATTATTTACTGATTACAAATCCGTTATTGCATTGTCATTCGAAATCAAGATTTTCTAATAATTGATGACTCATTTAACAAATGAGTATAAGATTCAAAGTATTATAATATTTTTTAGATTTCAATTTATTTTGTTGTTTTTTCATTCTCCAACACAGTTGATAATTATACATTTTCAATGATATTCAAGATTCAATATGACCAACACACACAACACATACCAAATGAACTACCACATGCAGACATTATTGTGATGGTATGTGCGCCTAAACTTGTTCACGGATACAGAATACGTGTACTGTCTACGTTACGTATGTAGAGGTGGAGTCCACGGTGACTCACCACTACTTCCAAGAATTAATGAATTCACCTGCGTCACATGTTGCTAAAAATAGCCGCGGTGGGCACGGTATCATGCGTCCATTACCTTAAGCCTTAAGGTACAACATACTCACCCAACCATTTTGTGATAATTTATCCCAGTGGTTCTCGTGTTGCTTCCTCTTGTCAACGTTCAAATAAAAAAATCTTTAACCTTTAGGGGAGTGAATAGAACTTTACTTAACTTTACTGACATGTCTTAACTGTGTTGTGTGATTTTTTTTCATTGAATATATGTAATTCATACTTCACATTAAACACAAAATGTTCACAGACAAACACTCCTGTGTTGAGTTAAAAGTATGTCTATACTCCTTTGAAGAATAGCGCCGATGTAGATGTACGTCCATACTCATCGAAAGGTTAAATCAGATAAAGTGAAATCCCGATTCGACGTTTTTCAGGGGACCGATATGAACCATCGAAAAATGCGGGAAATCTTCAAATAATACAAAAAAAAAAGTTTAATATAATAAAAAAACGATTTATTTACACTTTTTCATTAAATAATATCGACTGTGGAAAGGAAAAAGGATAAAACGCACACATAACAAATTGCACAGGAGATGCGAAAAACATTTTTTTGATGATTTTGGGTCATGGTTAAATTATGAAATATACACAACCCTGAAGTGCACGGAGACTAATAAACTGGTTTTTAATTGAATTAACGTAATACTATTTTTTTTAAAAAATCAAAAAACCTTTTTTTAGGACTTTGAAAAATAAACGATCCATCCGGGAAAACAAATAATGCGAGAACGGTAGATCGGGGTTCCACTGTACATACTTTTTTTTTAAATGACTCGATATTTATAGACCCAATTAGTCATCTGAGATCAAAGAGAAAAAGCAACACAAAAACCCATTTCAAATGTATTACTGAATTTTCTGATAGCTAAGCGATGATCTTCCAACTAGGTAACACATACAGACGGTTTTTTCTACAGGGACATTCGTAAATTACAATATACAAAAAAGTTGTAAAAACCTTCAAATTCTTGAGATTATAGTAATTATTGTGAATATTTGTGGCATGGACCAAAGCTATCCGATATGGGGCGCAAACTTTGGGACACAATGTTTTATCTGTATTTACATATCAAGCCTATAAATATTTAAAAGGAACTGGATCTGAAAACGCTGATATTCATCTTTATCCCACATTATAGTAAAAAGAGCCTTCTGAGGCAAGCTGAGCCAAAGTTTCCCGCGTTGATAGTAGTCAATTATTTTGGTTTTCTTTATTTTTTTCCTTTAAATGATAAGTTTACCTATTTTATTTGGTACGTGACCTCGCTCTGCGTTTTGGCGAACCCAAGTTTGAGAATCAATGCCCGAATATATTTATAGCTACGTGGAGTCTCTTAGTATTGAATTGGTATGTTATTCGACTGACGTGCTCAATCTTTTTCAAAGATAATTATACCCGCGCTTAAGAATCTTTCGAGTAATAATATAATTTATATAACTATGTATAGTTACTAAGCGGCAATAAAAAATAGTTTACAAAACCTCTCTTCCATAGATGGCCAGACGTTGATCATGTTTATTAACGATTACTGCTGAAAAATGTTTGAGGGGACACTGGAGGGAAAAAAGACGATAGATTATTTTTTCGATAATTGGGATTAAAAAAAATCTTAACTCACACATAGAGTCGGACTCGCTGTCGATAAGATTCAGAAACTTTCTACTCGGCTGATAGCTCAATGGCTTAAATCATAGAATGAAAACATTCATAAATAAAATGTCGTAATTTATATTCAAGAAGTATTGATGTTTTTATCTATTTACACCTGGTGGCGGAAACATCTAGCCAAGAGGTTTTTAGTGATTCATATAACTTAATATACCGCTGAAAATTAGTATCAGAAAGAACATGTGCATGTCAATCGTCTAGTTTATAAGTCAGACAACTCTTAAAGATCAAATTTAAGCATACAGCTATGTGTAAAAAAAATACTTTATCGGGTCCAGTAATTGGATAATTAAAAAATATGACACCCAAAAAATTCTACTACCGATAAGGTTTCAAAAAATTAAACAAAATTTTGGTATTACCTGGGTCATTGCTCTAATATTTCATACTGTTCTACTACCGATCCCGACTTAAGAACTGAATCTGAAAACACATATTGACAGATTTTATAAATCTCAGGCAATAATGAAGAGTTTTTGTTTATGGTCACTATTTCAATATTTCTTTTCCCACTTTCTCAAAATAAGTTGTTATGAGTTGGCTCACTAATTCACTGGACGGTTGATATATATATATATATGTCTCTAAAAACATCTTTCCAGACTATATACGCTAAAACAATGTCCACAGAAACGTGGGAAAAAACTTTTTTTTATATTTTCCTATTTTTGTTTTATGAAATTTTTGAAAATTCCTAAAATCAATTTTTGATTTTTTCGTGTTATATTAGTATTATTGATTAATTCAATTATTTTTTGTAATAAAGCGACCATCCTTCCCCAAAACAGGTTTTCCTTGTTTAATAATTAAATCGCTAGCATAAATCTCTACCGTATGTTCTGGCATGTGAAATTAACAGGTTTTTTGATATTGCTAGCTTTAATAAAAATCTATTTAAATTTATTATTGGTAAAAATGGTAGATAAATAACGTATTATAAACTGGAATTGATTTTAAAGAATTTTTGCGTATATAATAAACATTGTAAACGTATTTAATTATACTATTGCATTCTATAAAAAAATGAAAATCTCATAAAAAAACATTGATGTTCAATTTGAAGCATTCATTTTATTTAGCTATTGATCTATACTTTTGAAAAAAAAATATACCATAACATTTTATATATGTTCTCAACAAGTGTGTTATTTAAGATCTTCACATAATGATTAAGTTTACGTTACACAAATATTTATTTAAAATCTAATATAAAATATAACTTTATGGATTTTTTTTTACATTTAATTTGGCTTTTTTCTATATAATTAAAAAAACCTGTAATATTTGGAGAGTAATTATAGAGTTTTATTATTTTGATATTTTTTTTCTTTTGTATATTGTTTGGTACAAATATGCCATTTTTTAATTTTTATAATCATGTAAATCACAGTATGTTATAACACAATTTTATCATTATGGTATTTACTTATTTTACGCTCATAAATAATTAATGAATTATAGATATTATATCATACGAACTCGAAAACTATATTTAAAATATTAACACCATCCAATCATTTGAAGTTTTTAAAAAATCGTGTTATTCAGTATTCATACCAAGACTTTTTAAACATTAAAATCAGAACTGAAGTAAATATTCATTTTTAAAATAAATCATTAACATTGATAATACGATTTATCGATTTTTCAAAGCTCCTCAAAAATGATTTCTGAGTTATTATATATACTGTTTCTTTTAGCCATAATTACGACAACTATAGATTGGTTTTTTTATTGACTACATATTTTTTATGTAACTTAATACATTTTTAAACTCTCTTGGCTTAGTGTGATTAACATTTTTACTTAAAAATTCTACTTTTTGGTTATATTTTGTTGAAGGCGTAGGTTTAGGAAAGGGTACAAACAGACGCAGATAAGAATGAAGGAATGTGGAGTGGATTGTATATATTTTTTTATAAACTCGTAGTAAAAATATAAAAAGTGTGGCAAATCTTTCGAAGAACAGATAGATACTTACTAGCAAATGGGGAAATCCACTGCAAAATGAAAGGTCCCAATAGGTAATTTTTTGAGAATAACGTCGCAACACAGAATATATTAATATGTAGGATTTTGTGAACGTCTTCATCTGTTGCTGTAGATTATGATGGTAATGCGTGTATTATCACTAAGCATTATCAAAGCTTATATTTTATTAAGAAAAAGAGGGCTTAAAAAATATGGTTTTGGAGCAGTAGAATATATTTTTATATCGAAGAAATGACTAGTTAATACTCAACCGCTTAGTAGTAGAGCCTCGCTTGATGTGCTCGTAAAAAACCTATTTGCCGCTTTTATATAATATCGACTTGTATCATTGAACGAATGTGTACGTATAATAACCCCGGTCTCTCGGGCCCTGAGTATTATAACTCACAGTGACTTCTTCCTCTGAAGAAGTATTTTATGTCATGGCGACTATCGTTATGTTATGCTGAGAAATGCTCTGGCGCCAGACGCAGTATATAAATAGCAGCAGGGTCTGCAAATACCACACTTCCGATCTGATCTCTGAAGAAATAAAAACAATATTTATAATTGATTGATGATTGTGCAAATTAAAATAAACTTGGCATAGTTACGCAGAGAAAACTTATAACAGTCAAATATACAATGTGGTTAAAGGTTTTTTATATGTTTTCAATACTCTTTCAGGTATAACACCAAAGCTTACTGTTTAGTGACAATAAATTTTAGAATTGATAACGTTATATGCAAGCAAACACCGATCATGATTGATTTTTTAAATCATTTATTTGAGGTGATTGTTGTTTTAATAATAAACAGATCAATGATGAAATCACGGATTAAACAGTGAAGGGTCGAGATTGCATAGTTTTTAAATCAGTGGATATTATTAATCTACGAAACAAAAACTCTATTCTCCAAATGATTGCTGTGATTATTTAATAATAACAAATAAATATCATTCAGCTAATCTGTTCGGTAAAACAATAAACATGTTTCTTTTTTTGTTCTTAATCACCAGATTTTTTGGCTACTTTTTTTATAAAAGCATGTAGTTAGACGATTAATTTACATTGTCATAGCATTAGGGGACAACTATAAGTTTTCTTTGAATGTGTTCATTGTCAATACTTGGTGGAAAGGCATTATATTCAAGGAATGAAACACTCGTATGTACTAATCAGCACCTGTTTGGCTCATGACAAAGATTATCGACTGATAATGACGATCTTTATCGCGCATGACGAGCTGATGTTCATATTAAATACAACTGAATTAATACAAATAATTTTTTCATTCTTTGAATAGAAGTTTTCTGAAGAAATAAAGTACCTAAGAAGCATTATTGCGTAGTTCTTGGAGAATAAGAAGACATTGACTGCCTTGAGTGCAAAGATGTAAATTCAATTAAAAACAGATTTTTAAACATTGATTTTTTGAAGATTTAAATTGCAATGAAAAATAATGTCACTTTTTTTGGTTACCCAAGTGGTGCGATAGTAATACAACTCCCAGAGAGAAAAGAAAGAGAGAAACGTCCCAACAAAAATGGGAAACATTCAGCTTTGCAAGTTTTGAGTATATGTATTTAAACATTATTATAAATGGAAGTTTAACGAAAATTTCTCGTATTTTTTTTTGGTCTACGTACTGAGCAAAAAATACTATAATTTGACGTAATCTCTTTGACGATTTATGATTATACTCACGTTCTGTGCAAAATTTTCTTTCAATACTTTAATGTTATAATTTTCATTAAAATCAACTATATTTATTAAATTTGAATCGTTCAAACTATGTACATTCTCACAAATTTTGTCACTAACGATCCGGGTTTCGCCTTTCGGCATCTTCGGTTGTTCAAGTGCACGGATGAACTTGTACTGACGCTTAGTAAATGAATGCTTCGTGTTTATATAATAAATAAATGCATTACTGAGTCTAAAGCCATTGCTGGCGAAAAGGATAAGCTCATGGGAATGCCCAAAGATTTGAGTAGTGAGCGGTTTTAAGAATTATATTTATTTGTTTGTCGGCAAAGGTTTTATGATTACATTTATATAGGGTATAGAAGTGGAGATCCCGGTAGGTTTAATATTTCATTTAAAATTGGAAGGCTATGCAGCTGTGCCCTATTTATTTCTAAAATTTCCTGACAAAATCTGTGAGAATGTACATAGTTTGAACGATTCAAATTTAATATTGAAATTCTACCAAGCACCTTCAGTCGAAATCTTAAACTATATTTATGTTTACTTATACTTAATTAAATAAAAAGTACATTTTAAATAAAACTTAATGAAAAATAAAATAAACTATTTTGCTTCATTTAGTCAAAAAGAGCATCCGAAAATAAACTAAAAATATTACTTTCTAAATGTACGTCGGTTTTTTTTTTCTATTAGTATCTATACTGAAATATTATTTAACTACAACTATATCCAATATTAACCACTGAAAAATGATTAAAAAAATAATCATTTAAAGTAAATATATCTAAATATTATATTATATTTTAATCGTGCAATTATTTTTTCATCGAACACAGAAATCATATGTTAAGTGTATTTGCAATAAGCTTTTAAGTATTAACAAGCTAGTAGAAGTACTGCATTTTTTTAATGCTCGAAAGACATTACTTACTTATATGAGTCTTATAAATCAAACATCTAAATACGTTTCTCCAATATTTAATTACATTTTCATATAAATAGATACTTACATTGTACGCATAAACAACCTTTTATATAATATAATATTAAAGCTATACATCATAAAAAGGCTTCTCATGTTGGTATTAATGTTCTCTCTGATGTACGTTGCAGACGAGAACTTTCAATATTAATTTGAAATGATGTTTGAAAAAGCTCTTAGGCAAGCGTGCGTCATTTATGAAAAAATAATTTATTTGCTCTGACCAAACGAGCTCACAAAAAACATCCACCAGCGGCTTGAAACATAAACATATTTTTATGATATTATTGACGAAATATTGTTTTATTTATTACATGTTATTTCATATATTTTTGATGTGATTATAATTAAATAATGCCTAGTATAATGGAAATGCAAATCAATTTTGAAAAACGATTTTTGCTTGGTGGTAATCAATAAACATTTCCAACCCTTGTAACACAATGTGATTTAATTTTCTTATTGTCTTATGACAATCTAAATGGTTATAATAGCGTCGGGTGATTTCTGCTTAACATCCCTGTCCTTTTACAAACTATTATTTATGTTTATACAATACTCGAAAGATTTCTCAAATTATATTTTAAATGTAGATACCGTTTTTGTGCTTAATAAACTAGAATTGATTCGAACAAGATTATACTGCAATCTATATAAAACCAAGCACTGCAAAATGACGTCTTTTACTATTGACTATTTATTGAGTTCAGAATAGAGATAAGAACGAACGGATAAGAAAGAAACCGCCGTAAATAATATTTTATTTTACACTTATGCACATAATAATATTATCATTTTTCAAACCTTATTGCTGATATGCAAGAATATTTTTTTTAGTAATTTATATAAATATTGCATTCCAATATGTTTATTACTTTCATTTTATTAACAAATATCAACTCTTACTTAGATATATATTTTTATATTATGTATGTATGTATATATAAATTTGTATATGTATATATAAATCCAGTGTTTTTTTTCAATGTAACGCGGTGGAACGGCGTTCCAGCACCTTTTTTCTCGACATTTATAATGTTTGAAATCAATGTTCGTAAAATTTTACTTTTATTTTTCTATGAAAACTTTTGTTTTTTTATGCCGAAAGACATTTTAAAATATATTTTTTTAATCATGATTAAAACAATAAAAAAAATATCATAACTAAGATAAGGTCCACAGGATCGTATTTGTGATATATAACCCTCCCAATCTTAAATCCTAAAATTATTGGACAAAGCAAAGTGTTGAAATAACTTCTAGTCCTGCCCGATCTTTCTATTCTTACTCTTTATAAAAAAGTTGAGCAACTGGCTGACAAGCAGTTCTCGTAAAAAAACTTCGTTGAGATATCTCCATTCGGATGCCATATCCTCCACAATGAGAACGGGCATGAATACGATTCGAGTTCCGGCATATTTAAAAAAAATTGCTGACCCTTGAAACGATCACACCCTTTTGTCGGTAATGATGAGAAGGAATGCAAATAACTTTAGTATCAGCAATGAAAGAGACTCGATGAGCTTTGATGCCAAAGCACCCTTGATACATTAATTTGATATATAAAAAAAACAGTTTTATTTATTTACAAATTTTCTTTATTGTGGAATTAAAACCATGACTAAATTTATTATTTTCACATTGCAACAAAGAATTTATTTTTCTATCTTTTGATCATTATTTTTTTAACTTTTTCGTTGCCGTAAATAATTAAGAGTAATTACCTAGCAGGCCGGCTATAATTTGCGACTATTAATTTAATTAGTTATTGACGAGATAACTCGTATTTGGCCTGTTGAGCACGAAAAAATTCACGAGATATCTCGTATGTGGCAACCATCGAGTTAATCTAGATTCATTAAAAATTTGTTCATTTGTAAATTGCACTATTTATCCTTTTCTACATGCCCAATTTTTGTGTTGAGTTTACAGTTTACACATCATATCAACTGGTATTCGTTTATGAGAACTGCTAGTCATTCATTAGGTGAAACCACTGTCCTCGGAGAAGATCAGAATAAAAGAGTGGTAGCAGGAAGCGAGAGGATTATTTTAAGAAATGTTTAACACAGAGTTAGATTTCAAATGATTACTTGATATTGTCATGTTTGTAATGAGGTGTTTTTGTACAGCTTGATTATAAATTCGAGCTTCACCATCATTAATTCGAAGAGTGATCTCATCAGTGACAAATGCGACATGACGGTATTTATTTTGGTGGAGTGAGAACAGACTTACACATTTGTTTGTGTATTTGATAGTTATTTTACTGAATTAATTTACAATATTAAATTAAACTTGGGTTAAAATATTTTACCAGTCTCTTCACTTTATACACTTTTGCCTACACATTAAGTTGAATTAAGTTGATATTGTAAATCACTTGTTTCGCATCAAAGATAACGAATATAATTTTGACTAATTTGTAATATTATATTTAAGGATTTTTTTTGTTTATTAAAAGAAATATTTTGATTGAGACAAAAATGATTGAGATGGTATTTACTTGTTAAAACTTTATTATAATAGACAAAACTAATATTCATACAATAACGTGAGTACTATGTTAACTAATTTACTCTGAAGATTTCTTTATTTGCCCATATTAATTGTTATTGTTGCGGGAAACACATAAAGTCAATTTATTACATTTAATAATATATTTTTCAATATACGTTAGAATGTTAGAATATACGAGAAAATGGCGTATTCTGTGTTTCTTCTAAGCTAAGTAAATGTAATTTTAAACATGGTTATAAAGAAGGTGTAAACTTAAAAAGCTATCCACTATATATTATAAATTAGTATCTGTAGAACTAAAATACTTATAAATATATATATTTTTTCCATGTCCGCTCCCAATATGGAGCATATGGACTCCTAATGGAGTTTATCTCAACAGAAGTGTTTCTACGAGAACTGCTTGTTACTCAGTTGCTCAACCTCTCTTTTTCCAAAGAGAGTAGGGATAGAAGGATAGAGCTAGGACAGGACTAGTGGTAAGCTAATCGCTCTTGATACGCCCAGTTCATAGGATAGGATGGGTGGGAGGGGGAAATTCAAGACATCACATACATTCATGCCTTCGAACAGAAACTCATAAATCGATTGAAAAATCAATTTATAAAACTGTCCGTACCGGGATTCGAACCCGTGCCCTCCGTAACCGAAGCCAACAACGCTAACCACTCGGCTACACAGGCGGCAAATATTTTACTTCATAATGATAAATTACGTCGCAATACAGTAAATACAAATAAAATATTGGTCGCCCCTGAGTTATTCGTCGTTTCGCAAAATGTCTATCTCTTTGCAAAACGAATTACAAAAATGTTGACCTTCTATCAGAACCGGTTTAAGGTTTTTTTAACACTTCGTCTTAACTTTGGCTCTCTCAATCCTGAATCTACAGCTTGGTTAAACCAGTAGGCTGAGAGAACTCAAAGAATACAGATCCAAAGATCTTATACTTACACCAAATTTCTACAATAGTATCTAAACTTTGACACCATACATTTTTTTCATATGACCTTAATTATTACCTTCAGGTGTATCATATAACTAGTCGTACACAAATTTTATTTATAAACAATCTTAACCATTATTACTACATCCTAATAAAAAACAAATTTTTGGTTAAGAATTCGTTTTTCTGATTTATTTATACAACGAAATGTAGTAGCAGAAAAATATGAAAATACCAGTATTACATATATTTATATATTGAAAAAATATATATAAATAATGAAGAAAATACGGTTAATTTGAATCACAATACAGGGCGAGTATCTCAAAATCGACATTTCACAGATAAACGGTTTCTACACTAAATACATCATTCAAAAACTCATCAATTCTGGAGTTTGTCAATTTTGATAAAACTCGTATCAGAGTTTTTGTTTAATATGTGATAGTTTTTATAAATTCAAAATTATATTTTTGATAATTATCAATGACCAAATAACGGTAAAATTTCATTTTAAAAACCAAAATTCCACTATTGAAATACCACTATAAATACTGTGATTTCAATTCCTATTTTTAACTGTAGTTTTTAATTGTCATTATAACATTATATTGTCAAATCTTTATCGATGAAGGAGACTGGTAGAACCTTGACGCTGGCGCGTCCTGATACTTGAAGCTCCATAAATTTGATATCCAAAAAAATGACATTATATGACAACTAATGTGATACATCTGTTTGAAAATGTATTTTTATCAGATTTTTAATTTGTTATAAAATAGGAATTTTCACAATATTGCCACTCAATTCAACAAAATTTTCTATTAGTGCTTCTGAATATTTAAAACCGTATAATAATCTTTATACAATGTATCAATATAATAGTGTAGAGAAATACCGTTACATATTTTTTTCTGTAAATTCAGATTGACCTGTCATTACTTGCTCAATTAGAATGGTATTGCAAATTGTATACTCATATAATGAGTGAAAATAAAACGTGATTTCGAATTTACTTGAAAAAGGTTTCAACTCACTGACGTGTTTCGATTTTTTTTTTATTCAATGACGCTTTATATAATTCCAAAAAATGATTAGGCGAATTTTATTGGTGTCAGACAACGCAAAAAACATCTAACAGTGAGAACAACTATCGCTATGAAATCAATAAAAAGCTACTTTTTATAATATTTCACAATACTAAGAATTTCACATTTGGCTTAATGTTTTTCAAATGTAGATATTAATCACTTAATATTTATTCAAAACTAATATAGAAAATCATCGATATTTAAAATAAATTGACATATTTTAAAGTTCACTTGATGATAACCATAATAAATGTATAAACAATGAATTATGAATTCATTTCAATTCAAATATTTAAAAAAAAAATACAAATATCTTTAAGTAACACTTTAAAAGATGAAAATATGATTATGCCTACATCTTTTTCATTTGTGCTATGGCATAAAACTTTGCTTTTTATCCGGGGAAGTACACAAAATTATCGAATTTATAATTATCGTTTATATTAATGATTCTTTTATAAAGTGTTGCAACTACAAACATTGTATGCCATTTCACCAAGTATTGACAGTGAACACCTTAAAAGTGATTGTATAGCATTGTTTTATTTGTTCAAAATAAACAGTTTTCACTTAAAGTTTTATGCCAGATCGTTTTGTAGACATTATTTTATAATTTTAAACTACAATTTCAAATTTATAATAAAGTAATTACTAGATTTCTAATTAAAAATTAATTTTAAATTATGTTTTTTGGATACTTCACTATTGTTTTGAACACACATAAAATTTACCTAAAGGTTACAATTTTTATAACGTTTCGTGGTATAGAAAAAAAAACGTATTTTATTGTTTAAAATTGTTCAGGTGGAAAAGTGAAGAAATATTATAACGCCTAAAAAATTTGATAAATATTAAAGCATAAAAAAAATCCCGTAGAGAAAAAGTTGTTAACACTAAATAAGTGCCATCTCTGGCAAAATTCGGTTGACTTCTTGTAAAAACATTCACCATATCTAATTTGATAGCTAAACAATTCCTAAATTTGTTTTAAATACACTCACTGGCTTAAAAATATAATTAACAGTAGTTTGTTTTTATTATTGAATAATGGAATTGAATACAAAACATTGTCTTGTTTATTTCGTTACAAGCATAAAAAAAATGTAATTTTTTTTCAAATTTGAACATAAGAACTTGTGAATCATTTAAAGTTCTTAACAATTTTTAATGAATATATTTTTAATATGAATAATTTACCGTGAAACCGTAGTACAAAATTGTATTCAAACAAATTTATAAACTCTCTATTCAAAAATCCGCGAAAATTTTTCAACAGTTATTTGGGAAGTACTTCACAATTCTAACTAAATTCTCTATCTGTGTTTTTAATTTATTTATAACTAAACTTTATTTATTTTATTTCCTTTACTAACAACTGTTTAATTCAAACCAATTAATAAAACTAAGGTGAATATACCGCCAAGACTGACTAGCTAATTCACCTCACTTTTTCCCACTCTTAAGAGCATAATTTTGGTTTCGGTTTGACGACGTTCAATACACTACAGAACGATGCAAAAAGCTTTGATGAAAAGTTCTTCAATTAAAACAATGTATTTAAATTAGGGATTAATTTGTTATGTTATATATTATTAATCCAGATTGTGTTTCATGATTATTTAAAAAAAAATGTTTCCTTTACCCTGATTCAAACGACCCTGAATTCAAAACACACACAGCACGAGTGAGTCAGTAATAATAAAATAAATCAATTTTCAATTACAAAACATACAAGTTTTTTTATGATGTAAATTCTTTTTTTAATATAGAGTTTATTATATTCTTTGTTATCTACTTGCAATAAAAATAATTATGCAATACCACCAAAAATGATAAAGCAATAATAATCGACAACGTGTAATGCAATGTTTTCGAAATTAATATTATATTATATATATTTTTTACTGTTATAACGTCACGTTCGCTTAAATTAAACAAAGAAAAACCTACTGAAACAAATATTGTCGTTGCGCTTTCAAAATGTATTTTTTTTCAAAACATTTCTGTTATCTCAAAACATGTTAAAATACGGTCCGAATTACAATGTCTATTCTGGACAAACACGACATACTTATAAAGTAATTCTTACGTTTAACACAATCGTTTTTTTCTTTACGGGTGCAGTGAATTATTATATATTCTTAATGCTACAATCCGATTTCGTGAAAATATGCACATAGCGGATTTTTAAAGCGCAACGACGAAATATTTCGTACATTCGGAGATAATTTTTTCTTAGTTAGGGCGTAAAAAATGTTTTTGTCTTTTTGGATTGCTTACATTTGGGATGCATCAGCCATCTTTGAAAAGCGCATTCAATTATTTCCACCGTTTGAATCAAAATTCTTCTGCATTAAAATAAATGGAATATTTACAACCTTTCTTAAAAAAATCTAGTAAAACATTGATTTTTTTATCTCAGTAGGTAGAATTTAAATGAATTATTTGACTGAAAACTAGAGGGAGAAAGACTGACGTAGACATACGTTAATGACTTAATTTAAGATAGTTCAATTGTATTAAATGTATTGTCAGTTAATTGCGAAAAGACATTATACTATAATTATTTATAAATATAAAAAGAAAATGCATCGTCATTTAAAAATTCTCGCGACCAGAAAACTTTAATTTTCTTTCTGTTTCAAGGTAAAAATGAGAATTCTGCATCATTTAAAATGTCAAACTGTTTGTGATCATTTTTTGATAAATCATACACGTGTGTTGTTCTTCCAACGTGTAGAACCGGCCTGCCATATGGGTTGCAGCTCTATAGTACTTTACACGGCATTACTTTGGACGATGACATGTGCCACGTGAACGTGAGCGAGTTCAGACGAGTACTACTTTGTTTTGTATATTATTTTAAAGTAGACTTTGTCGGAACCTACTCGTCGACTTATTTGCCAATTTATAATGTATTTTTTTTTTGGCTTTATTCTTTTACAATATTTTAATATTTTTGAAGACATTACAAAAGTAACAAACTATTATTTTATAAATTTTGAAATTTACAATTATAATATAAAAACATTTTAATAAATCAAATCATGAAAAAGTATAATACAAAAAAAAAGAGTTTATTATTATTATTTTGAATTGTGTTCATATAATATTATAATACCTGTTAAAACTGTTAAAACTTAAACTTACAACTGTAGCTTTTAGAACTGGACTTATTATCACAACTTTCTTCTTTATCAAAAAAATGTAAAATAAAGAGTAAAATATTAAAAATAATTAACCTCAAGTCGTAAATTACTTAGAATAAATACCACTGCATCGTTTGATACATAGTGTAGTCATTTAAAATAACCAGCTAAAACCAGCTTACTACGGTTTTCTGGCTAAGTTCACAACCTATAAAATGCGCCTAGTTACTGGCAATTGTATTTTCGTGGATGGTTTTTTTTAAGCGGTACATTCAGTATCAAATAAGTAGTCACAAATTAAAAGCAACACACACACACAAACACGTTTAATATAATGTTTTGCAAAATTTTAAACGTTCTTGATAAAGTTGGCGTATTAGGTTTATTGTTTATTAAGTGTTTATTGAGCATTCATAGCTAATTAAATGTGGAAATAGTAACTGTAAAATGGAGAATTGTTAAAAAATATAAATATTAATGTTTATATTAATATATTTGATATTGTTAATATAAAATAAATTTTTCAAAAATAAATAATGCATTTTAGTTGAGATGCGATTTTTTATTGAAAAAAAATATATAAGGTCACTGCTTAAACACGCCACTGGCTACCTGTTTATTTTTTAGAGATAAATTTTATTAGAATAGATTCAGAAAGAATGCTTGACTCAACTATCTCAGTTGAGTCAAGTATTCTTTCTTTTGAAAATCTTATTAAGCTAGATTTTATCAGTAACACGAATTTTGTAAACAAGTCATTTAATATTTTGTTTTTAATTAAAGATGTCGCCGTAAGAAGCTACACTTTTTTACGAATTTAATTAAGCAAAGACACAAACCGCAATTTAAAAAAACAATAAACAAAAATGTTAATTCTTTGTGGAAATGCACAATTTTATATAAAATTTATAAAAATAAAACACTTGTTTTTTTTCCACAATTTAATCAAATAATCACGATTCATGACTTGCTTTTTATATCGCGAGATGTCATGTAAAAAATAATTTAAATAATTAATCTACGTGTTTGATTTTAAATATGTACTCTTAATTATTTTGTGAAATATGTTTTACAACTTTTTTCACACCAAAAAACTCTAGAAAAATTCAATTTAATGTCAAGAAAACCAATTCATGCGAATTACGAATTAATAACAACGAAAAGCCGTCACCATATTTTAAGTTATGGTATGTTCAATGTTGATACCAAAAAGCGGAACTCGGGCCGTTAGTGAAAAAGCCCATGGAAATGTACAAAAATTTAAAATATTCAAATTTGATGTCATCTTGACTTTTTTATCCTTATATTACATTCTTGTTTTCCCCGATTCCCGTACATAAAAATTTGACATGCTTCTTTTTGTGAATATTTAAATTACCTACAGAAATGCATTGTTTTCAAATGGCATGTAATTATTTTTCAGGCTGAAAAAGAGTAGCATGTTGAAAAAAATTCCATTATCATTTATAAAATGAATTATTTTTATGTAACTAAGCTTGACATAGTATGGCGAATTCATTTTTATACTACAAATAATATTTAACTTTATCCCGAATAACATATTGGATCATTATTTAAATAATATGTATTCATAGAAATACTTATTTGTATTTAAGTACATAAAAGTCTTCATATTTTAAGTATCATTGTATAAAAGGGGTAATATCATTACAGCATAACTTATTTTTGTCTTTAATATTTACATTTAAGCACTGTTATTTCGACAACAAATTCTTATCAGGGCATTTGATTTATTGCCATCTTTAGGAATGTGTAATATAAAGAAGGTCAACTCGTGTGTCAATATTTACTTCAAAGATACTGAGACGGTGACATCTGTTGCTAGAAATAGTCATTAATTAAAATATATTTAAATTTTCACATCAAAAATTTGGCTCACTCTTATGTTGCCGAAGTTTTAGTTGATTGTTATTGAATAATAAAAAATATTTCGTTTACTAAGAAAGATTTATTTGCAAATAGTGTGAATTATTTTCCATTTATGCAGATAAATGTCAGATAATATGTAGGTATATTATTGTTAATTATATTTATACATAATGTATAGACTGATACATAGCCATCGAAAAGAAATTTGTAATGTAAATACGTTTCGTAGTATGTATAGTGGAGCTAATAATTTAAAATATTTAAATGGTATACTTTTTCTCACGATAGATGTCACAATTACAGTAATCGAAGACTTTCCTTCAGTCTTCAGGAAGGTTATAAAAATAATTAATTTACCGTCCCCTAGCTTGGAGGTTTCATTTGTTTTTCTTGATCATTCATAAGTGGCCGTGAAATCAGCGACAAAATGCACATAACACTTGATAGTCAAGTAACTGGCACGATAATTTGGTTCTCTTTAGATATCAGGACCTCCCAATTCATCACTGGACACGGTGCGCTAAATGATAAGTCGCATAAGCTTAAAATCAGACCAAAGTCAAATTGCACTTGTGGTGACAGTAATCAAGATTCACAGCATATTCTCTGGGATTGTACAATTATGTCCAACTGTGACGGTCCTATAGGACATCCATATCTAGTTTCTTCTCCAGAAAATTGCTATGAATTAAAAAAAATGCCATCTCTTTTGGAGAAAAAGATTACCTTCCCTGCCTTTAATTTACTATCGATATTAGTTTTATATCCGCCATTAATAAATTGCCTATTATTGATGACTTGTTAATTTCAATTACTGTTACAATTTTATATTATTTACTGTTGCTATTCAAATATTTTACCTTGAGTGTATCATTGAAGAGATTTAATATTCGGTGATACAGATTAAAAAAAAGTTTAACGAATACAAAAATATATATTTTTAATTAAAGGACACACTTAATGGTATATTAATAAAAAAAACAAAATTAATTCAAAACATCTTTATTCAATAAATAAATATAACATAACATTGTATCTTCACAAAAGATATAAAATAATGGCCAAACTATTTGGTCATATTGACTAAAACCACTTTGAGTCTAATTTAATTGACTCGTTTACATACTAACTACTTGTGTTTTGTTGTTTATTAGAGAGCACTATTGAAGTCATTTTTTCTTCATTCCTGTCAAACAAAAAGCATATGAATTATACGATTTATTATATAATATAACACAAATTATTTTAACAGCACAATTTTTTTTTAAGATTTGTAAGCGTTTAATGATTTCTTTTGACTAAAATGCTTGTTCCCGTAATTAAGATACTCACCGTTGATAATAGAAGATTTTAGTAAAAATCTCCAATTATAAAATTTTAACATTTCTTGATTCGGAAGAATAATGCAATCTTCATACATATTTTTTTCCATTCTATTTTACTTCTATCTTATTACAAATTCAAAGACTTTCTACGAAATTGCTAACATTTTTTTTTCAGGAAATATTTCACTACTGTTTTCCCGTAAAAATTACACAGCCTAAATACAAGCAAACAGAACATTCAACTGAAGCAAAAATACTCCTACAACATTTTATAAATTTTCCAAGAACGACATAGGAACAATATAAATATTTCATAAAATTTTACAATTGTTTGACTAAGAATAAAGATATATTTTTATTATTTTATCTCACCTTAAATCTTCTCTGTACACGAGTTCGTTCCATTCCTGTTTTTCGGCGGATCCAAATATTAAATAAATTATTCCTGATCCCAAATAAACTCCAGCAACGATATAAAACACCGTGTTCCATTGAGATGGGTTTAACTGTAAAACACACAAGAAAAATAATTGCATTTAAAATGTATTTACCCAGATGTGTATTCAATAATTTTTCGTGATAGGAACTACGTATAAGTGTTTTAAAAAAAATCATGGCTTACAAAGACATAATATTATGTCTTGATTTTTAATGATTATCTCTTTTTTCTTACAGCTTGAAAATATATGGAGGGTATGACACAGATTTAAAAACAATACTCACCGGGTCTGTAACAATGAATCCGACTATGTTAGGTGCTATCAGACCAAATATATTGGCGGTCATATTTGTGATTCCAAACATTATTCCCGAAAAATTTGGGGATAAATCAATGTGGTTGACCTGTAAAAATATTATTTATATTACTCCTAAATATGTTTTTATTTAATCACCTTTGATGAAACAAACTTCAATATATTCACTGTCGTCTTAAAAGCTTGAGGAGCAAATGGCTTAGAGTAAAATGTGAATGTTTCTTTATCGTTTTACGCTATTAGGTAATTTTACAGTGATACTCGAGTAATCTTTGAACTATTTTATTTTGATTTTTTTCAGTACTAATTAATCGAACTATTAACAACTCACCATGTATCCAACATTGTTCGCTCCGGAAAATAATGTGGTCACCACCACCGTCGTCACTGCCAAGTAGACATGATCACTCGGAACCATACACATGATCACAATCCCAACTGCAGGGCAGAGTGTGGCTACAATCCAATGAAAATATATGGTTAGCAAAAACATATTCGATTAGTGACGAATTTAAAAAAATAATAATTTACCTAACATTAATAATAAAGACTATATTCGTATTATATCAATGTTTTTTAGTATACCTTTTTGTTTAAAACCTTTCACTCAAAGTACAAAAAATTTACCGAAGCAATCCTTCAATGGCTCAATTCAGCTCCACAAGGTGTTTTTTGCAAACACAACTCATTTTAAAAGTATTTTTATTTTCACATTACATACTTTGGAATGATATTTAAAATGTTATCAAATAAATGTTTGAGAATAATTTATAAAAAAAAAATCAAAATTTATTTTTATTTACTAAATTATATTCATGGTTCATATTTAAAAAATTTTGGAACAAGCCGGGTTTTCAAATAAACCTTCATTTTATTGTTATTAAAATAAATTCACTAATTTTTAGTTTCACAAGGATATTATTATTATAAAAAAGAGGCAACTTATAATTTGATCAACAAAAAATGCATAAATAATCAGTTACAAACATAATAATAACAATAATCTATTTAAAACTGCACATCTATTTTTTTAGAATCTCAAAAAAATGAGTAATAAAAAAACTATCGGAGTTTGACACTGGCAACTTGTCTTCGATGGTTAATTTTAATTGTAATACTATTTATAATCATACATGTTTTTATTTCTAGTGTTTTGTGGTAAAGTGTTTTTTTCTAGCTTAATAAATAAAAATATAAAAACTTACCCATTGTATTTGCGAGCTTTCTTACATCAGTGAGTGACATTATTTTTTTATTGACAAGTGAATCGGCTACTACACTTGAAAGTAAACTGAAAATTGTCATTCCAATATACGGTAATGAACTTAGCCATCCGCTCTGTAAAATACAAAAAAAAACATTTTGTAAAAAAAAGTGATATATTTCTAATGAATTTACTTAAAAGAAGAAAGGCAACTTGTAAAATTCTATGAAAGTGACATCTTCTGATGAAGAAATAAATAGGGATTGAACATTATACGACTAGGTAAGTATAAGGGTAATTTATAAACTCACTACAATGTTCAAAACGTCTTAATTGTCTAAAACAGCGTTTCCCAAATGATGGGAAAGCAAAATACCGGTCACCAATTTCCTAAAATAAATCTGTATATTTACTATATAATTTCGTAATAATAAATTGTTGGTACACTTGCTTTCCCTATAAGTTTATCGGAGTAAATTATTTTGTATTATAAAATATTAAGACTGTATGGACATAAATATAGTTTTATTTTACCTATAGGCCGGTAGTTTAGGCCATAAAAAATAGTGGGTCACAAAGGAGAAATATTGAATTAACCGGGTCACGGGGAGAAAAGTTTGGGAAACGCTGGTCTAAGATATTACATATAAAATAATCCAACTAAACGTCTTCTTTAAACGCCACCATTGACGCATTATAGAGGTATCTTATCAAAAAATTTAAAAAAATACTTTACATTATTTGGAAAACAATACTAACAATCAAGCAAAAAATAACTTATTAAAACTTCCACTGTAAAATTATATTTTCTGTAGATTTTTTTAAAATGACGTTCAAGCAATTCGATAATAAAAAAATAACGATATTTGATTTCGCGAATAATATTTTGTATCTATTTTTGTTAAACAATACAAACATATAAACTATTTTTCAGCTGTTGATAGGTTTTATATATTACGTCAACAAAAACATTGAAAATATTTATGCACGCTCTTCAAATCGTCAATTACAAATACATAGTAGCAGTGGCGACCGTTCAATGTGGCATTGGATAAATGCACCCCTACATATACATGGGGTGCATTGATCCAATGCCATATTGACCGGCCGCCGCTACGTAGTTGGTGATTCTCCAAAAAGTTTAATCGAAGTAATATACTAATAAAACTTATCTAATGTCCTTAAACACTTGATAGAAATTAAATAAAGATATCAGTATAAACTTCATAATAATAAAGAATCTTCTAGAAATAGTTCCATTAGTAATGTTACTTACGCTTTTCATGTTTACTTTGAAAACTTCATTCATGTAGCTTGGAATCTCCAGCAAAAATGTCAAAAATCCGTATGTTCCGCCTGTATGGGCAACATTCAAGGCCAGGAGTGGTATTGATGTGAAGATAGCTTTGTAGGGGGTAATGATCAATTTCTTATCCTAAAAATACCACATATTTTATAACATACAGTACCAATCTAGGGCTTCCAATTAACCGGACTTAAACACTAACCGGTTTTCGGTTTTTTTCTGACAAATAAACCGGGTAACCGGCTTAAACCGAAATATCATGTATTTTGATTAGGTAGGTATGCAAAAAAAATCGTAGAATTTTCCAATATTTGACATAACAGCTAATACTCCAATTTAAAACAAAAAACACGTCATTTATCTTAATGGGACTCTAGTTACCAACCTGTTTGCTATGGCAAAGTTACAATTACTATAACATAAATATATAAAACATAAAATATTTTATGATAAAAAAAATATACGTCAAATAAAAAAAATAGAGCTTGATTATAAAACTCACTAAAAGAATGATGTTGAAATGCATTCAATTTCAAAAAAAATACCAACTGGATAAGACAAGAAATCCAATGTTTAGACAAAAATAGAGTACCAAAATATTCACGTGTCAAAAATTGTCAAATTATTTGAAAGTCATTTCGGTTCACAACATGGACACCTTTGAGACAGAAGTAGATTATTCTACAATATATATATGTACATGTTTGTTGTATTTTATGAATTGTTTCCTATATAACGCAGTAAATTCATTATAAAACATTTTTCTTTTTGTGAAAAACAATGAAAAATAAGAAAAGAGTATTTTTGATAGAACCCGGTTAACCGAGTGAAATAAACCGGTTTTCGGGTTTTTTCAAAACACGCGATAAACCGGTTAACCGGTTTCGGTTTAAACCGGTTTGGAAGCCCTAGTACCAATCGTAAATGAAAAGATAAATGTCACATCCCTCTCTTCTTTAAGCGTTGTCAAATCATATTAGTGCAGTAATGAAAAGGTTAACCGAAGTGAATAATACTATAGTTTTTTTACTTTTTAAAGTAGACTATTCGCCTACGTTTGATATTTTTTTCTATCTTTATACTCTGAATATCAGATTTTTATTTGAAATCTTAGCTTCTTATTGGTTTCATTGAGGTTTAGTTAGTAGAACTTCATTATAAGATAAAAACAACAAAATATTTATATTTGAACCTTTCGCATTCTATACACTTCCATATTTTTTTCACCTGTGTTTCGCCATTTGGCGTTTTTAGGCAATCAAGTGTACGTATATATTACAACTGACATTAGTTTATTTATACAAGAAAAACTAAGAAGAAAATGCATCATGATTTTTTTTAAATAATCCATGTCCACTCCCAATGTGTAACACATGATCTCCTAATGGAGGTATATCAACAGATTTTTTTTTACGAGAACTTTTTGCTACTTAGTTTCTCAACCTTTCTTTTCGAAAGAGAGTAGGGATAGAAAGATAGGACTAAGACAGGACCCATAGGATGGGTGGGAGGGAGTTCAAGACACTACATACATCCATGCCTTTGAACAGAAATCCATAAATTTATAAAGGCTGTCCGTGCGGGGATTCGAACTCATGACCTATGTAATTGAAGCTAACAACGTTGACCACTCGACCACGCTGCCGGAAAATGAATTATAGTGATGGTGAAACAGCTATAAACTATACTTTATTGTTCCTGTGAAATAAATTCTTTGCTGTTTTAAATCTATCGACTTACGTTAATTTTACTATTATATTTAGGACATATACAGAATTTCCATCGAAACATTTCATTAATTAATAATAATGGTTTGATTGTAACAAATTCGAAGGCTAGATAAACACAATTTAGATAAAATAATTGATTATATAATTTTGACAAAGAATATTTTTTCTCAAATTTAAATTTAATTATTACCTGTTATGAACGCTTTCTAAAATAATGTAGATCATAATTGAAGATATTTTTAATATTGATTTCATGAAATTAAATAATTATAATATATTTAAGTTGAATATGTCTATGTATCTGTTATATGGATCATCACTCAAAGGCTACAGCGGGCGGGACATGTTGAAAAAATGACACGACACCATACATCACTGAGAATATACGAGTGTAAGAAAATAATTAATAGGTTCTTAGAACAGGGCAGGATCAAAATGAATATTAACTGGAAAAGGTTATTTAAAGACAGAAGTTGGTGGAGAAAAACATCTAGGAACCTTACTTGAACGACTTCAACTTTCCCTAGCGATTCTTCAATGTAGTTCTTTTCTTTGTCGCTGATGTATTTATCGGTACCAGGGCTGTCTGATCCGATGAAAAAGTAGACCACTCCACAGACAGTGGAAAGCACTCCAAAGAAGTAAAACACAGCTGGCCATCCGTAACTACTTGCTGCAATGTATCCACTTATTGGCATAGCAAAAACGGTTCCAAAAGAACTTGCTGTAACAATTAAACGAAATTATATGAAATATTGATAAAATGGTATGTGAAAGAACATTCCTGAAAGTTTTTATGATCAGAATACCGCCGTATAATAATGTAAAATAATAAAATACATGTGTATTATTGAAACACTTTTGATTCCCTCAGTTAAGTTTAAGTGTTTTTACAATAGTCAAGAAAATATAGCAATTTCGTTACGTCAAAAAAAATGATAAATTGAAATGTAATATATATGTATATCTAAAACCGGAAACCTAGTGTAATAAAAATAATTAATATAGTTTTTTTAAGAATCATTCAAATATAAAATTGGTGTAATTTATTTTATCTGTGTCATAAAAATATATTAAGCTATTTTATTTGTTTTACTATTTACTAAAAATACAATTTTTCCAATCGTATAATGTTTTCATACTAAATCGAGTTTATGTTAATTTAAATATTTATTTTTTTAAACCATGTCCGCTCCCAATGTGGAGCATATGGACTCCTAATGGAGTTTATCTCAACAGAAGTGTTTCTACGAAAACTGCTACTCAGTTTCTCCCCTCTTTTTCCAAAGAGAGTAGGGATAGAAGGATAGGGTTAGGAAAGGGTTAGCGGTAAGCTAATCGCTCTCGATACGCCCTCGTTCATAGGATAGGATGGGTGAGAGGGGGGAATTCAAGACATCATATACATTCATGCCTTTGAACAGAAATTCATAAATCGATTGAAAAATCAATTTATAAAACTGTCCGTACCGGGATTTGAGCCCGGGCCCTCCGTAGCCGAAGCCAACAACGTTGACCACTCGAACACAACGGCGGAAATAATTTATATGTTATATAAATCTACAAATCTTTTGAATTTTCGTAAGATTACTTATTTTTTATTTAAAAAAACAAATGGTTTAATTACCACAGTATACACAGTTAGTTAATCGGCTTCTTTCATCCAATGGAGCCCATTTACCCAATAAAGTACTTAGGCATGGAAAAACAAATCCTTGCCCGATGCCTTGAATAATCCTTATCACCATTAAAGCTTTCCAGCTTCCCTGAAAGTAGAAGCATAAAAAAACTGAAAATCTGAAAAACCAAATAAATGATTTGGACAATTTATTAGGCAATTATTTATGATTCAAATATGTTCATAAAGTTGATGGAACCAGCTTCCATTAATCTTTTGAATAATCCTCACTTCGCCCAGTCCTCTTTTGGTGGGACACTTTTTTCTTAATTTGGCGTGTTGTTTGATATTATGTTGGCCGTATTTTAAAATTCAAAAAGTAATTGGAACTGGATGATGAACTACATAGAATGTTATAAATAATTACAGCTACTGGAAATGCGAGGATCAAATAAAAAACGGATAACAAATTTTATTGTGAAGACAAGTAAATTACCATTGAAGTTTAATAAACAGATGTAGATAATAGACTACGATCAAAAATTTTGGAAAAACCGTTATTTCAGCAAACAACTCAGATCAAAGTTCGATCAAAAAATTGCAAACTAATGCATTTCGTCGTTAACAGTGAAAGTTTAAATATGAAAGCTGATTTGATCTGATTTGTATTATATAATGAATATCAAATTTAGGGTAAAGAATTTTTTCGCCTATTTAGAGTACCTATTTTATTAACACTAAATACTTTTTCTAATTATATAAAAGTAAGGTATTACATATTTTACGTATCAATTTTTTGAAACCAATGCATCGCTTGTAAAGGTGAGTTAGTGTATTTGATTAAGAAAAATAATTATATGTTGATTATTTAACATAAATAGGTGTCAAAAACATAAGTATAATACAATATTACAGTATGTATCGATCAACGATACATGTTATGGTAATTTAGTTGCACGATTTCAATTTGCAAGTCTTTATTGTTTGGCTTAAAATATGTTGTTTTGCATTGATACACGGAGTATTTGAATTGTGTTTTGTTTTGTCAGTTGCTATAGGAACTATGTTTTGTGGCTTACCATGTGATTAAAATTTGGAACGTAGCTTCCATACTTGATGACCTTACATGGCACTGATTTAACCTATGTTGTCATTGAGTTTTTGATTACTTTTTGCGCACAATATGATTGACTGGTATAATATAATTTTAGTTAAAGTACATTAAAAAAAAAACATTTTAACTTTTACTATATCAAACGAGAGAATGTGTTTGAAACTAGAAGGAAATACGAAAAATCGCTATAGAAACTACGTCAAATTTAAGAATGGGCAGGTAAATATAGTTACATATTCGAATCAATTGGATCGAAAAATGACAAAAAAAAAACGAAAAGATTTTCATAAAATGTTTTGATTATGTATTTGTATGATAAATAAAAATAAAATGTGGAGAAATTATCATACCTATGTATAGTATAAACATTGTTTTAAAAAATGACAGATCGACGCTTTGATTTTAGTATCCTCTGTTAACAAAATTTTAATATTAATTAATTATAAAATAAAAATATTTTGCAATTCTGAATTAACAAATATTTAAGCTTAATATCCAAGAAATAGTATATTGAAGGAACAACACATTGGTTTTTATTATGGTATTAATTCCTGTTTTGTTTTACTGAACCGGTTTTACTCATGACGAGCGTTATCAACTGAATCAAGTCAGCTGAGGAGTGTTCTATTTTTATAATATATAATATAATGCCTTTTCAGTATTGACAGAGAACACCTTAAAAATAATCCAAGCCGTCGCCTACTTTTCGAACTTTACTAAACCTACAATTTCAAATACCGCGGACCACGGAAATGCTTTATTTTTAAAAAGAAGTACAAACAGATTGTTTTATAAAATGGTAAAAAGGCTTGCTTTTTTTATAACAAATTGATTAAAGTGTTATTTGCCTCCGTACGTTTGAAGTAAGTTTATGTATTCTTGGTCTCGATGTTACTGCAATAAATTCACGTATGTACCACTAAAATATAACCATATATTTTAAAAAACTCATAAAATCTTAATTATTTGGTTTAATTTAATTCAGTTTAAAAATTTTAGCACATTTTTTCAATTGAGGCTATTTTTCTGGATCCTATTTTTAATTTCTTCTAGTTAAAAACGAATGTGGTAAAGATGTAATAGCCTACTTAAACCAATCAGAAAAAATATATTGTTAATTATTTATTTTCAGCAATCTACCCACCATTTTAACAGCCCAAGGAATAAGCAAGGAAAGCACCCCATTTGTAAAGAGTGCCATTGCCAAAAAGACTTTGCCTCCATATTTGGTTGACAGGACTCCAGCTGGTAACTGAGTTACTAAATAACCAAAGAAGAACGATGATAACAGCAAATTTTGCACTTTTTTGTCCCAATCTGGATAGATCTGGAATTGTTAAAACAACAAATTTCGTTATCCATAATGTAGTAACTCAAGATAAAGAAGAAAACATATGTACGAAGAGTCTGAGTAAATATACTTTATCCGGGGTCTGTTTTTCTCCTCGAAAAATTACTTAATGCTGTAAACAACACTGTTATTAAGAAACTTTTACTGCAGATTTTATGTTCGCAATAAATTTCTCAAATCATTGTAAATAAAGGAAACATTAATGTAATATTGTATTCAAAACTCGCTATCATGTGTTAAATGTTCTGAGGATTTGTTATTTTATCTAATTGTTCGTGCAATCAGCGGCAGGAAAACTAAAGGAATAATTTAAATTACTCAATATTCTTTATTAACATTGTATAATTAAATCTGCCAAAACTTACAATAAAAATATTTAAATAACTATGTTTTTTAACAGCATTAAGTAATATTTTACGAAGTAAAAACACAGACCTCGGGTAAAGCATTTAGTAATTTAATCAAATATGTTTACTTTCCTAGAACTATTTTTGTCTGGTGATAAATAATAAAACTTCGCTACGAGAAATAAATTAGACTATTGTCAAATTGTTTTTGTGACACATTTTGTTTTTCTAAGAAATGAAATAAAATGCAGATGTTGCTTAAATTTAGAACCAGAATATAAATTATCATTTTCAATTATTTTAAGTAGAATAAAAACAATTTGGCAACAACTATTGTAGATTATTTAGGTGATATTTTAAATCATAGTGAATTTAGCCAAGAAAACAAAAAATACTCAACTTATAACAAGTATTATTGGTAATATATATTATTATTTTCAACAGCATCTTATATGACGTGATGGAAATTTCGAAGTGTATTTTTTTGCATCGTTTATAATAAATGAAACATATTAAGCTGAACAATTATATCTTATTTATATAATAGCTATTTAAGTGATAAGAAAATCACGATAAAACTGAGAAAAAAACATACTATGTAATCTGTTTCTTATAATAATATTCTTTACAAAATAAATTTGCTTTTTTTCATAGTCATACTCTGATTACACTATTCAAATAATTAAACAAAACATACTTGTTATGCTATTTATTGTGATTTTAATAATTCATTTCACTATAAAAAATACTATTTTTTTACAAATATTAGATTTGTAAAAAAATCATAACCAGAATACAAAAAAAAGACTCTTTAGTTTAAAATATTTCAGCTTTATTACATTAATCTATAGAGTTATAGATAATGCATTTTGACTTTTTCGTATCGTTTAAAAAACGTGAACTTTGTCTATATCAATTGTTTAGTATTTATTTATTTTTTACAGTTATTATTTCATATAAGAAATCAAGTAAATAATATTTAAGAATATATTATAAGATTCTTGAATTGTATTCAAACATAATAAGTACTGGTAAAAATATGTTCATATTATATAATTTAAATAACAAGTTTGATAAATCAAATAATGTTTCTATTCGGATTGATTAATAAAATAAAGAAATTGATGACTTTCAACAATTAACGCAAAATTTTACTGAGCCATCAAATTGTATGGTTTTAATTTGTGAAATCGAAGATATAGTTTTAGACGTCAATTTTAAAAATAATAATTTTCAGTTTGTTTTATTACCATTATTTCTGCATTTTCAGAAGATTTAGTTGTCATAGCAACGATTGATATGCTGAGGCACACTCTGATTCCGTACGCGAATATAACGCATAGGAACATAAGAAATGCTTGAAGATGCCGAATGCCAATGCCGAAACCTGAAATTTAAAAGTAAAAGAATAAGATCAAATTTTCTTTTTTACAACATAAAAAATATGTAGTATTAAGCCTTGGAGTGTTGTTTTATAAAGACGAGAGTGTTTTTTAGGCCACTTACGTTTCTCAAATGTATTTTCATAACGTGGATATAGATGAACGTCGATTTAACGGACAAATTTTGAGTATAGAGTGTCTCATATGAAGCCTCGAAAAGTGAGCCATGTGGTATTATAGAAAAAAAAGTTTTACATGTCTTAAAGTATCGTAAAATTGAAGCGAGCTTATTAAATACTAGGTGGAGTCGGGTAAAAAAAACGAATTCGGCTTCGAGAATTGTTTCAATCATTTCATTTTAACTTATATGTATGTATACCATCAGATCATCTTTAGTCAGCCTAGCATGCACTGGCAACATATTATGGTTTGAATACACATCATTTTTATTATTTTTTAAAATGTGTCTGAGTCGTAAGATTATTTCGATTTCGACTCGCGACTCCAACTTTAACTCTACAGCCCTAGTAAATACACACTGGAATAGTGTAATTTCCCTAAAATAAAAATATGCAATCCATCAAGTAAAGTCGTGATTGTACTTAAAATTACAATAGAAACGTTTTACTATTTAACGAACTTCACTTCTCAAGGGCTCATATATATGAGCAATATGGCATAAAACAGTAATGTTTCCAGGCATTTAAAAAAATAATAAAAAAACTAATAAATTTAGATTGTATAATTAATCCCAAAAACGTTTAAAATTGACACGACAAACGAAATTTTATTACGAACGTATGTTCAACAAACGATGTCTACACTAAACTGAATCGTAGAATGGCGACTAGTAAGACAACATTATTTAGTTTTAGCACCGTGATATAATAATAAAAAACTTTATTTTAATATCTAAACGTGAACCCAGAGAAAAAACGTCTTTGTAAACGTAATTTTGTGAGACGTTATTTTTGCGTGGTCGGTATTTCGTTTACAAGTTAGTTAAAATGTACAATTCCATTATATCTACAATAAAAATGTAATAATTTGTTTTTTTTTCTAAACAATAGTAATATAAATAATTGTCACTGAAAAAATCATAACGAAAAATATTAAATTAACGCTACATCTTTCAAAAATATATCTTCTTACTGATCACTTGAATAAAACATATTTTATTAATGTATGAACACTTATTAAAAATCCGATTTTTCTTTTTCGTTTTTTTTATCACTTTTTTTACAATTGTTTTTCTTTCCTAATATATTTAAATATAGTTTAATGACAATTTTTATAAATTTATGCATAAATAATGGAATATCCATTGTTAATTTTGACAAAAAAACACTTTCTTAAATTTTTACGACTCTCAAGCTAAAACACGACGAAAAAACATCTCACCGATATTAAAAAACATTTTAAGTCGCACAAACTTCATTCATCTATTCGGATCGGCCGATTTTGACAAATCAATATCTGATACTACATCGTGTTAACATTTATTCTGCCACTTTAACATCCCCACTCCACACGTGATACCGTAAATGAGACGAATAATTACATTGGGAAAAACTAAATCAAACAATTGAATACCATATAATTATAAATAAATGCTTAAAAGATTTGTTTTGTGCTAAGAAGCGAGGTATTGTCTCACTCAAGTTAATTATTTTAATAATAGACTCTTAGATGATTATAAATGATGTCGCCTGCTGTGGCCCAGTTGGTTAGAGCTTGCTCTACCGATAACGCAGGTCTGGGTTTGATTCCCGGTCAGATCACAGTGAATTATTCAATTCAGAGTTGTGATCAAAAACTGGGTGTTTGTGATGTCAATTCACATCATTTCCTCTCTTCCCATCCTTCTGGTCCTTTAATAACTGTCATTTTAGTCCTGTTCTAGTCTTATCCTTCTTTCCCTACTGATCATTTTGAAAAAAATGAGGTAGAGCGACTGAGTAACAAACAGTTGTCGTAGAAAAAACTTCTGTTGAGATACCTCCATTAGGAGGACATATGCTCCGCATTGGGAGCGGACATGGATTAAAAAAATATATATTATAATTTTGCACGATTAATAATAATATCATATACTTAAGGACTTATAATCAAAAAACGTCTGAAAAGTAATGTTAATTATTGTCACTAGTATTATCTAGCTATTTTTGAATAATTTAAATTGTTTTATGAAATTCTTGTGTTTGCTGTACATTACTATGTAAACTGTAAATACACTTGTAAGTCTTTTTTAATTTTGACATTCTATATGCGGGATTGCCAGCTCTACACGATGAAATCATATTGTATGACTCGCTTTCGACAAAAAATCTAGAGATCTGTCTTTCTTTCCAGGGCTCTCACTTGCTTTAACCAAGAAGTGAATTTTTTTAATAGGGTAAAATATCAAGGTATTTCAGTTCTACAGTTTTTAAAAAGTTAAAGGTTGATAGCTATTTCGGCTTACGCCATCGTCAGAACTATATAGTTCTGACGATGGCGTAAGCCGAAATAGCTATCAACCTTTAACTTTTTAAAAACTGTAGAACTGAAATACCTTGATATTTTACCCTATTAAAATGGAGTTCTACCAAGTAAATGCCAAATCAATAAATAAAGTGAATTTTTTTATTATGAGCATTTAAACTTTGTAAATTAAAATATATTCCTACTTTCTATTTTGTCCCCTTAACGTTAGATAACGTAAGGTATTATTACTCATTACAATATATTTGTTTCAAGATTCCAGTCAGAAATGCATAACAATAACTGTTGGGTTATTGCTTTGCCCATTGTGCGAATTGCAACAGGCGAAATTCAAATCTGTCATCAAAAAACATTATCGTCATTATAGGAATATTCGCAAAGTTAATGAGCATCAATCGGCAAAACGTTAAATCGGCCACCTTAAGCTAGTCTTGATCAGTGGTCGGCAACCTTTTGAGAGACTGGGTAAAAAAAAAATATTTTGGAGAAAAATTTGGTTATTGGGTAAAAGTTAAAAATATTTTATTACCATTTATTCTTTTAAAAAATCATTTTTATAAATTAATATATATATATATATATATATATATAATACATAATATATTTGCATGATATATGTGTAAATACAAAACACACATATAATATTGTTAATGGTGCCTTCCTTGGTCTTATTAAATAAGTAAATTGATTTGAAGTCAGTTCAAGTTCATCCGTGCACTTGAACGCCTGAAGATGCCGAAAGGCGAAACCCGGGTCGTTAGTGACAAAATCTGTGAGAATGTACATAGTTTGAACGATTCAAATTTAATATTGAAATTCCACCAAGCACCTTCAGTCGAAATCTTAATGTAATTTGACAAAAAAAATATATCATAATTTCTTGGCTGGTAACTTAACATTTTTAAGTGGGTGAGTAATTCAATTACCTGTGGGTAGTAGGTTGCTGACCACTGGTCTAGACCATAACTGTGCTATAAGCTGTACAATTTTAGTAAAATACTAATCTTGATAACTTTTTTGCTCAACTGGTTGTGTTACAAGCTGTGACACGTGCTTTGCCTGGTTAAGAAGCATCATCAGATAAAACATTTCATTGTTGATGAATTGTAGCAGAACAAGTGGAGTGAAAAACAATCAAATGAACTTTTACAAAGTTCCCACCGAATCCATCGAAAAAATGTATAATTTTATTTTGTATAATAAAAATTGTTTCCTTATAGTCTCACTTATACTTTCATGCGTAAACAATGTTCAATATAGACAATCAGGTATTGATTTTACCTATCTGGGTGAAAAACCGTTTGGGAGGAGTATTATCTTTAATAAAGTTGATTAAACTTTCGACTTTGAACAAATCACAGGTACACAGTAAATAATAGCGTTCACAGAAACACTTTGAGTGATACTACTTTATAAAACTGATATATAAAGTCATTGCGTATAGAAGAGAGGTGTGTTGCTTGTATGGGATGGTCAAATTGGTTGATTGTTTGAAAGAAAGAATCGTGTGACAAGTATGCAGGCTGAATGACAGTGTGGAACAAACAATCAGTCGCTTTTAAAGTTATCATAATTAATTGTTCACGTCGTTCCTTACAACTAATCCTTAAATTATATTCTCCATTTAGATCAGATTCTTGTTCTGATAATAAATATAATGTAATTCTTGTTAAATTGTGTAAATGTTCAATTTCTATAATTTAATATTTCGACTGAAGGTGCTAAAGGTGGAATTTCAATATTAAATTTGAATCGTTCAAATTATGTACATTAAAACAAGTTTTGTCACTAACGACCCGGGAATTAGAATTAAAATGATGGGAGAAAATTTTTAGACAAACATCTTTACTTTCGAACAGAAATCGATAAATCGTTTGAAGAAATACTGTTTACATTGGAATTCGATCATAAGACATCCGTCACAGAAACTGACAACATTGACACTGCGCTACGGACTCCCAAATATATAATCTTATACATATAAAATATTTTTGAGCTCTTTGCACCAACCAACTGGCATGTTAGTATCGTCCATTCCCAAAAGAGTCCTAATGGAATTTATTTCAACAGGTGTTATTCTACTCAGTTCCTCGATCTGTTTTTTTTTTTTAAGAGTAGACATATTGATAGATCTACAGCAGTACTGTTAGTTAGCTAATCTCGTTACGTCTCATTTTTAGGACAGAATGAGTGTGAGGGAAATTAAGACATCATATACATCCATGCCTTCGAACAAAAATTCATAAATTAGTTTATGAAACTGTCAATACAGAGATTGGAGCCTGTGAACTTCGTATTCGATGCCAACGAATTTAACCACTCGACCACTGGCCTAACAAAGTACATACAAATATTTAAACTGACATTCAAAACACGGTAAATTCAAGAACGTCGATTGGGGTTCCATAAGAAAATTTTGTCTCACTGGTGCATAAACTGTTTTAAAGCTTTTTATGCTATGTTATATCATGTGACACCTAATACGATATCAAGGTATACAAGCGCGCATTTTTTTTTTCATGTTTCGTAAAAACTCGAGGTCAAAAAAAACAATGTTTGTTGATAACAATCGTTAAAATGATACTGAAATACTAAGTAAAATAGAATTGTCATATCATTTATTGTGAGTATAACAAAACCATGTCATTTTTGCGAGGTCGCAAATACGCAAAACAAGTTGTAAAATAACATTAACTAATAAACACAAAAAAATAGTGCACAAAAATATTCGATTAAACTCGAATGAGAAAATCAACTTTCTAAATCAATTTACCATTCCTGTGACCTGTGTTACTGTATTAGAAAAGAAAAAAAAATATTCCATAAAATAAAACGCATTTCAGTTTTTTTTTTTTTAGAAGCGGTTTTTTTTTCAACTTAATTACTCAAGCTGTCTGAAAATACTTAATGGTAACCGGTTGATTTTAGGGATTTATTAGTGGAAATTAAGCTCTTAGCACTCGATTTCGTTTTCAGGGTCAGCTAGAGTGGACAGAACATGATAAAAGACATTCAAACCAAAAAATAAAAATCCAACAAAGGCACTTCTCGACCATGGAACCGATTCACTCTGCCACAAAAATTTTCAGCATTATTGTATGCTCCAACAATGAATATATTGAGAATAATTTGTAATAATTCGCGTGTATTTAAACTAAATGTGATAGTAAGATGCGATATCACCTTCCGTGTTCTAGTTTGAAAAATCCTTGCTCTAGTGATCAGATAAATTTGCATTCAAGTATCAGTAAGGTCAGAATAAATTTTGATTTCTTCAATCAACATTTGAGGTTTTTAACGTGGGTGTTTTTGATTCTCTTCGCAAGTGACTTTTTAATATTCACAGCAATTATATATTATGTATTTTTAGTAACCGTAATTATAAATATTATATTGACTGTGGAAATTAAAAAGGACGGAACCCACAGTTTTTTAAAACAGATTTTTTTGATAATCACAATGTATACAACTTAATACACGTTCTATCAAAAGAATGTAAGCTGAAAATGACGAATTAGTATCTAAACTTAGCGTTTATGTTTGAAAAAAGAAGTGTCTGTAAAAATTTAGATCTGGAAAAAGGTTTTTTTTATAAATTTTATTAAATTAATGTAAGATTAAGTCAATTAAAAACCATTTTATCAGTCTCCGTGCATTTAAAAATTGTGTGTATTTAATAATTTACATTTAACCTAAAATCATCAAAAAGGTTTTTTGTGTGTCCTATAATATTATGCTATTTTTTTTCCTTCACAAAAAATGTCACACATTTGATATTGTAAAATAATAGTAAAAGGAAATCACGTCTTGTATAAATTGTGGTTATTGGCCGAGAAAAGGATTAAAAATATAAAAGTAATAAATATTCAACAAACTTTTCGATGGCTGCTCTTCCACTCCGTCATATTTATAATTAAAACTTTTCTTTTCTGTTACACTTGACATTGTAATAAAATTGATAATTAATATTATTAAATTATAATTGAGATATTATTTTTCGTTAGCTTCAAATGATTTTAAATGTTTTCTCACAGGTAATTACAAGTCTGTAATAACTAAAATGTCACTAAGATTTTTATTTTATACATCTCTTAGAAGCATGATTCTTACACATATTTATCTTTTCTGTACACAATTCTGATGTTATAATACCTACACATTAAAGATGCGTAGTTAACAGAGCCGCTATTTCTATAAAAAAATAATTTAAATATATATATTTTTTTTAGTTTATGATGCGTTGTGGTCGAAAGATTTACAAAATATTGTCAGTAATATTTCCCTCCAAACCTATATCTAGCATTCTTGATTTTGTCATTTAGATTCCTTGAAGATACTACATATTTTAGTTTCTATTTTTCAAAAGAAATATTGTCTATGTCAGTTACAGAAGAGGGTTGAAGGGGGCTCAGAGGGGCTCGCGCGAGACCCTTGTTCAATTCTATAGATTTACCAGCGTAACTTGACTGCCCGTGAGGGTGCCACCATCGCATCATTAACGTTGCCATAGTCAACACGTCCTAGGGCGACAATTTTAGTTCTGAGTTCTGCCACAGTCAAGTTAAAATGGTACATCTCTACTAAAGCTGGCGAGGTCTTTGTTAAAGTTAAACAAAATATTCTCAAATTAACAGTGATTTTTTTAGATGGTTTATATTATATGTATTATAAAACAAAAGACTGTTTGAGACAAGAAATTTTACAGGAGACACAAAACGTTTTTTCTCTAGAACCAAAAGCAAATTATGAAATATACGCACACTTCAAGTTCACGAAGACTGATTAACTGGTGTTCAATTGACTTAATCTAACAATTATGTATTAATTGTTTAAGAAAAAGGATTTTTTCATTTCTTTTTCTTAGTCACAATTTTCACAACCCTTTTTTCAAAATTTCAAGTTAAATTTAGATACCAATTCGGCATTTGCAGCTTTAATCTGATTGATCTATTGATCAAGCTCTAACCAACTAGACTAGATCACAGCGGGTGACAATATACTTTTAATTTAGATAAGTTCTTCAATAGAATTCCATGCAATCAAATACGATTGCATGGGCTTAATAAAGCCAAAAAATATTGTTAAAAAAATTATCGAATCTTGCTTAGATCAAGGGAGAAAAATAATAAATGAAAAATCTCTCTGTAAAAAATAAACACTGTGATTTAAATTAAATATCAATGCGAGTCTGAATAAAACAACACAGATAGCGTCATTTCGATGATTTATTAATGATACCATTTTCAAACAATATAATCAAAGTAAGCTGCAAGAATAAATTTTCTGACATATTTTAGACTAAAATAGATTTTTTATATTACAATGAACTTCTCCCAAGATACCGCCGAATCCATTGAAAATATTAGATAATATATTTATTAAAAAGTCAATTGTGATGGCAGGCCCTATCTAAAGTCATTTCTAAAATAATTAATTCTGAAATAAACTTAAGCAAGAGTTCTGGTTAGCAATCAGAACACTACCGGTTTGATTCATTGAAAGATAAATACAATTTTTTTCAAATAAATACTGGAGATATATCCATTTGATCTTTCGTTATTTTCGTGAACCTCTCATTGTGTTCGTCCTATTACTTAAGGATATCTGACACATTCTTTATTTTATCAATATATTAAATATTTTTTCATCTAGTAGTTTCTGTTTCCACTTTTTTGAATAACGCTTTTAAATAGTTCAAGCATGCGAACTCCTTTTTAGGGATACATAATTCTAATTAACTCATTTAATTTATCTTATCTCACAGAGTAAAAGTAAAAGTTTTGAGATATAAAAGGTTAAATATATCATCATAGTATTGTCAAAAATTGGTAAGTAAAAAAATATATAGAAGCTAAAGGGAGCTCTATGATATTTTTGGATAATTATTTGTCTGAGATAACTCATTTTGTGCATTTTTTGTACCACTTTTACGAAAATAGCTTTTCTTATCAGTTATTTTTACGAATGCAGAATTAAAAGTCAGCAATTGTACCTGCTTATTAGTTTCATTCTTTATTTGTGTCAGGTAGACACAGGGGTGCCCCATGGGTATAGGCGAGTAGGCAGTTGCCTAGGGGTGGCAAGTCTTATGGAGCGGCAAATGATCACAGTTTTATTAAATGAATAAATATTCTTGACACACGAATTTGGCTTAGAATAAATATGATATCTTTGATAAAAAAAATGCCGACAAAAAACATTTTCAATGGTAATAATATTATGACCGATGGGTAAACAGCAGTTAAATTTATCGCAAAAAAATCTTTAAATATGACATTTACCGATCTCAGCACTATAGGCGGAAAATAAGATAATTTCAAAAAAAATATTTAGAAATAATAAAAGCGCTGTTTTAAACATGGCCTAGGGGCGGCACATAACCTTGAACGTCACTGAGTAGGCATAAATCCATCTTTATTTTAATGTTATAATTATCTATGAAACGTGAAACTTCAGTTTGTTACTTACCAACTTCTGACAGTACTGTGACGATATATCCATTACCAAATAGGTAGTGGAAAGTGTGAAAATATCAAAGAAATCGAAAGACCGATTGAAATATCAACGTTTAAAAGTATCCGTTTTGAAATCGATTTTTTTACTCGATAAACATGTCGAATACCATTTTAAATTAATAGACAATCATTTTCAATGGATTTCAAGAAACTTAGACAAAAAATTCCTAAAATGAAATTTATAACATTGTTATTTTACTTACTGTATGAATATTGACTTTATCTAAAACATGTTTTGGTTCTTTTAACAGCACTTTCAGATTACGTATGTCTTCTTTTAAAAAAAATACTAAAGTTATTGATTCTTGGTCTTTTAATATTGAACTTACAGAAAAATCAATTCAGAAAACACGCGTCCTAAATAATACTTTTCATATTGCAACTTATTCCCACCAAATCTATCGAAATTTTCTAAGCGTCGCATTCTCTAATTTAAGTCTCGATATATTTTAATTTGATATAAATAATTATATATATATATATACGTATTGTTGTGAATTAATATTAGCATGATAGCAACGCATATAAATGATAAGAAAACATTTTTTCTTTACAGAAATATTTATTAAGCATAAAACTTTATCACAAAAACTATATTAATTATTTACTAATTAATATGCTCTCGTTATTTAGACAACCTCCTTGTGAGTTTACAGATTTCGCAATTGCCCCCCTGCATATTTGTTTCATTTTATTAATTCTTTTATTATATTTTATTAAGAGATACTCAACACTGACAATAATATTATTTCTCATTTACTTTTATTTTTAAACGCGATTTTTAAGCACGATTTTTCTGACAAATAAAAATATGAGTTATACATTTTAAAATAAGAAGGCATTTTATGTGTGTGTCTTCTCCTACTACCAAAAACCATTCGATCGGAAAATTCTTAGCACTCTTAATGTGCTTTCACTTATTATGTATGACATATCTAAATGGGCTGACTAATTTCAATTCGCTGCATCTTTCTATATCTAAGACGTAAATTAAGTAAGACAAAATTTAAATCTTTATACTGGAAAAGTCGCGAATCTCAATTATGCTAATTAATATAATATGCTAGGTATAAATCAAATGAACTATTGATTGAATTTGCATTTTCTTGGTAGAACTCCGTCGAAATAGGATGAAAAGATATCAAAGTATCACTAGTTCTACAAATATTATTTTGACATTGACTCTGTAAGTAATTTAATCAATAATAAAGAAGGTTAATTAGTTTATCAAATATCACAACATCCCTAAAGTGATTATACAGTCTTTTTTAATTTGTTCAAACTTAAAGCCCCCCTTCAATACACTACAATTGGAATTACAATGTTATCAAATTCGTTTTTATACGTATAATATTCGAACATCCAAACATCGAAAAACAGTCGAACATATGTATTTAAACATCGAATATTCGATTGAATTTTTATTCTGTCTTAGGATCAATGGAGCAAAAAATCACATAAAAAATTAAAATATTGAAAAAACTTCATTAGGGAAATGCAATATCTTGAAGTAAGAATAGTAACTTTCAATATCACGTCAAGTCTGCATGGACAATGTTGGTAGTGACTAGCATATCATATGCAAGAATGCTTGTCCACTGTTTTGAGTTAAACATGCTGTCAAAATTTTCTTATGCGTGATTTTTCAATCTGTTTTTTCAGTTTTCTCGGTCAACGTGGCGCTTGTAGGGTTTATAAGAAATTAATGATAGTCGTTTTGTAAACATAAATATTTAACACGAGCGTGTGACATGTGTTTCGTATACTTAAGCAGAACTTTTAAACACTTGTTTACATTATCTTGTGTTTAGCCATATAATTTAAAATCTTTATTTATTGATAACCGCCACGTATGTTACTGTCATTTAAATTTTAGTTTTTTTTACAATCAAATTATGCTTATTATGTCTACATAACTACTTCCTAAGTTGACCATTTTATTATTGGTATCATTGTGGGTAGTGATTGTCATACCACTATTCATAGTGTTTTTTTTTCAATCTTTACCTTAGCAATCGATTGGCTATGCACAGGTTCCCATACTTATTTGACTCATGGCCCCCCTTTTAGACACAAAATTACACAAGGCCCCCTTGGAAATTTACCTTTTTTTAAATAAATAAAATAGAAAAATGTAGTGAACTAATTATAAATAAGACAAATTATCATTTTACTAATTTTTCAAAAATAAATAATGCGTTTTGGTTGAGATGCATTTTTTTATTTGAATAAAAGGTCACTGCTTAAGCACACCACTGACTCTTTATTAACTTTACAGATAAATTTTATTAGAATAGAATATTGAGGAATGCTTAACTCAACTGGGATGTATTAAAATCCTAGTAAGCTACATTTTATCAATTACAAGAAATATGCCATTTAATGTTTCTCCTTAATTTTATGTGTCGCTGTAAGTATTACCTTTAAATATCTGACACTTTAGCTGTTAGCTTTAATGTCAGATATATATTTTGAAATTTAAAATAGAGCAGCGATTTAAAATGAAGAGGTATTGTATTATTTACAATTCATTTCTTCCGACACTATCAAAAGCAAGTGATATAATTTATTCATCACCTGATTTTTCAATCTGATTGAACTAAATCTGCCCCCAGTATGAATAACAAAACTTTATTTCATACCCCTCTAATCACGCTGAATTTTAAAAAACCTTTTTGCTTTCTAATAAAGAATATAAATAGACGATGAAAGATCCAATATTGTTCACATTTATTTTGAAATCCAAACGTCTTTTCATAGAGAGGTAAATATAATATTACTAAATAATGAAAGTTATTTTTTCATTATTCTTTTTAGCTTGACCTTCTGGTGAAATACAAAAATTCTTTAAAAAATTAACTATCTTTAAAAGCAACAACTTCAAAAAACTTCAGTACATATTCAGTCATCGATATTATTTAATTTCATAGAATATTACAACAATTTTTACAGTCGACCGGAAATATTCTAATAAAAATAGCTTGTAACGTTTTCTGAAAATTGACAGAACTTAGTTTAGGCCTACAAGATCTTAACTGTGATGTCAATGTGAACCTATATATTACAAATCAAAAAGTAAAATCACTAGTTCAAATTTTTTAAGAGAGGAAACATAATTTGGACCCTTTTAAAAATATGTATGCTGTTGCTGCTGTAGGCGATCTGCGTTTTCGTGGAGTTACACATTAGGAGACAAAAAAGAGTTTATCCAACTGAGTAGCAGTTTATCGTAAGAATTTTTTTTTAAAATACCTCCATTAGGAAGCCACATGTTACACATATAAATCGGCCGTGGATTGTGAGTTCTGGCACATTTTTTAGTATTAGGGTTTTACTGCAAGCTCATCTTTCTGCCAGGAACAACGGAAATTATTATAACAGCACTGATGACAATAAATTCCATTATTTTTCCTAAGATTTCAAGTCTTCACAATGGTTGAAACACCATCGTCCGCGCCCGCTCCTCCGCAGGACACACCAGACAACAAAATTGATGAGTTTGCATCTTCGCTTCAAGTGACAGAGATGGTATTCAGCTGGGTTGGACTTCGCGTGATTTATCCACCAAGACCCACTGGCATAATTGCGCTGATTAAACAAGAGTGGCTTTACATCATATCAATGGCACAGCTGACATCAACCGTCGTCGGCGAAATGATTCACTGGTTTAATGTACTTGGACAGAGCTTCTTAGAGGTCACGGCACTAGCGCCATGTATTGGATTCTGTTGCCTTGGTATTTATTAATTGCTTATCCTTAAAATAGTAGAGCCCTTATTTATCGTTCTTTACACCCCGCTCGAAATAAGACAATGATTGGGAGATGAGGATTGAGGGAATATTTTCTATCCAAAGAAACGTACAGTAAGTCCTCGACTTACGTAGTTAATTAACAGAACCCGGGTCGTTAGTGAAAAAACTTGTGTGAATGTACATAATTTTAACGATTCAAAGAATTCAGAGAATATTCTTTAAAATAATAACAGTGTACAAGAGCAAAGACTTACAAGGTTGATGCAAAAATATGTAATATTTTTTCATTCCAATAACATGTTACAAATGTTATATTTATGCCATCTGATGTTAGCTACTGGTTAGATCAAAGAATATGTTTTTATATATATTTAACAGAGGGCTCGCGTCAGATTTAACAAACCCCTGCGAGCCCTTCCAGCCCACCCCTGATTCAGACTAACCGTATCGTAAGGTTGCTTGTTTATTTAAGTAAAACTATATTCTAATTTTCAACATATGAAATACAAAATTATTTTTGTAATTCGTTGATTATACTTGACGCAGGGGGTGTTATCGTGTTTGAGTCAGAGTCGGATTACCCCATAAGCGAATGAGGCTCGCGCTTGGGGCCACAATATTTGAGGGGTCTTAAAAATAGCTCAAAGTATATAACTCAGCTTTTGATATATTTTAATTATTTTACGTAGAATTTTATATCGTTTTTATGTTGTCCGAAAAACAGGGCCTCCCAATTTCTTTGCACTGGGGTCTCTTATGTGCTTAATCCGCCACTGATGTGGTTATATTATTGTTTGCATCTCCTCCCTTCGATTCAGCATCGTCGTAATAAAACCATTTTCCCTATACCAGTTTACTAGGTCACTCTTTGCAAGAAACCCAAATGAAGAAATTTAATAAATCCTATTGTATTTTGCAGGGGTATGCAAAATTTATGCAGTATCGAGCAAGCGACATCTCGTTCAGGAGCTCGCCGAAGAGCTTCAAGCACTGTGGCCAGTCACAGAAGATTTACCGCCAAATCATATTAAAATTATAAAAAATTCACTCAAGCGCTTGCGATCAACTACTCTTTGTAATGACGTTTTTTTTACTACATCATTCTGCTCATATACATACATATATGTATATATGAGAGGTCTGCACGGGCCCAGGCATGGCCCTCGGGCCTCGACCCGACCCGGCCTCCGGGCTGGGTTCGGGCGGGTAAGCGCAATTGAGATTCGGGCATGGGGCGGGCCTGGGTGAAGAATTTATTTCTTCAGAAAAATATTTCAGACTACGTTCGTGTCTCAAGTCAACCATGATGATTTTAACTATTACCAATTCTATAGTGAATCGTAAATTGTTATAAATTTGTAAAAAAACGGGTTTTTTTCGGGCTGATGAGTATAAATCTGGGCTTCGGGCTGGGTTCGGGTAACAAGTGTGATATTAAACTCGGGCCAGGGCCGGGTCGGGCCTGAGTTTTTCGGGTTCGGACCGAGTAATTTTGTAAAATTTCGGCCCGTGCAGACCTCTAGTATATATCAACTCGTAATCGGCAGAAAAGCGTAAGCGACAGTTTATACATTTTATAGAAAGGTGTTTTTTTTTTAATTATTCTCGTCATGAGTTTGCAAAAAGATTTTTTAATACGGTTAGTAATATGCTTTTTTTGCGATTGTTTTATGAAAGCAATTTTAAAAAAGCTTCCCCTGTAAAATATACGAATTGTCGCTTACGTTTTTCTGCAATTACGGGTCGATATATTTGCTACTTGAAAGATACAGTGATATAAAAAAAAATAAGAGTACAAACCATTTTTTTTAAATCATTTCTCATCTGCATTCCTACTAAGGAATCATCGCATGGTAAGGGTGAGTGTAGTGGTCACTTATAATTAAGTCAAATTATTATGTGACTTATTCACAAAAAAAAACTGTAATTAATAAAATCTACCTTAATAGTATTTTCAAAACAACCCAGTTAAGTTAAGCATTCGTTATTATTATACTCCAATAACATTTATTTTTTAAAAAGGTAATAGGCAGCCGGTGGCGTACTTAAGCGTGACCTATTTTTTTGTTCAGTAAAAACTCGCACTCAACCAAAACGCATTATTTATTAATGAAAATGTTATTTAACGTTAAAAAAATCAGCATTAACATTTTTTTTTTCAATTTTATTGTAAATTCATAACTTATTAAATGTTTAAATACTATTCTTTTTTAATAATGTATTGCTGTACCACTGTGTATATTGAAGCTGTCGTAGATAATATATAAGTCAGAAATTGCAGTTATGTACTAATTTGATTTGAGAATATTGTTTTTTCCAAAATCAAACAAGGGGCTCGCTCGAGCCCCTCTGAGCCCCCTCCAGAGATTTATACTCCTCAGCCAGAAAAAAAAACCGTTTTTTATAAATTTACAACAATTAACGATTCTCTTTAGAACTGGTTATAATAAAAATCATCACGGCTGACTTATGAGTCTGAAATATTTTTCCGAATAAATAAATTCCTTACCCGGGCCCGGCCAAAGCCCAAATCTCAATTGCGCTTACCCGCCCGAACCCAGCCCGCGGGCCGGGCCGGATAGAGGCCCGAGGGCCAAGCTCAGGCTAGTGCAGACCTCTACACCATACCTTCAAAATAAAATAATTATCAATAATGACTATTAGGTGTTACTATTTACCAAATATAATGAGTATGTAATTAATATAGTAAACATATTTTTAGTGACTTTTTATATCTTGATATAACTTTGTTTCAGTTTTCTTTTGGTCGTATGTAGCACTCATTTGCTTTTTCAACTCGGCACCACTTTTCGGAATGGCAACAGATTGGATAAATACGGGATCTTTCGAAAGAAATTTGCCCTATTTGATATGGTATCCATTTGACGAATATCGTGACGGAATATACCAGCTCGTTTTCATTTATCAAATGTGGTCTGGTAATTATTGCATAATTAACACCTTAACGAAATTATAAAATTGGTTTTTAATAGTCAGTTAAATTTTAAATTACATCAGTAATATACGTAAAACCCTGATTTATATGTCGTCAGAAAAAAAAATTACATCAATAATTGACATTGTCAATTAAAACACGTCCAAATAAAAAGAAATGTAAAGTTTCTTGTTATTTTTTCTTTCTGATTCATGATGATTGATTCATTTGGAGAGTTAGTAGTATTGTCTTCAGTGGCGGATTAAGCACATGGGAGGCGCAATAAAATTTGGAGGCCCTGTTTTTCGGAAAACATGACGCCCGCTGTGGTCAAGTTGGTTAGAGCTTGCTCTACCGATCAGGTGGGTCTGGGTTCGATTCTCGGTAAGGTCAATGTCAAGTTGGATTTTTTTTCAATTCTCCTTGAGTTAATCTCATGTGACTTTCAAAAATTCTCATCGAGTATATCTAGTATGATCTTTCAACTTCAAAGATATTTGACGCATTGGCGTAAGCTGTAATGTCAGATATTTTTTTTATTTAATTTTTTTTCAAAAAAAAATTAAATCGTCAGAAAATTCCAAGTAAAATATTTAAAATCTGAACGAAAATTATTATAAAAGCAATTTTTGAGGCCCCTAAGATTCGGAGGCCCCAAGCGCGCGCCTCTTGCGCTTATAGGATAATCCACTGATTGTCTATGATTGATTATTTGTACAATTAGGGTTGTCAGATTTCTTGAAAATCAAACAGGGACACCCCTCGTCAGAGTTTTTATCGAATTTTAATATTTATCATTTATTATTAGGAATAAAATCAGTTATAAACCCTCCTTTTCTTTGCCGCCAGTAAAATTACATAAGCATTATCGCCCCCAAATCCAATGCATTTTTTAAGTCTATTTTCAAGTCCCTTTACGCTTGTATATAAAAATTGGTCGCCATATCTGAAGTTTCCTCCCTAAATATGCCGATTTTAATGAAATAAAAAAAATCATAATACCATAAAGTTATGAAATTGTCCTTGGACAATACGCACCGTGCGAAATTTTAGTATTTTGGGGGAAATATAAATACGCCTCTACTTTTTTGTAAGCCCGGACTTTGGGCGTCCCGAATGGTTTGTTTGGGACACCGGGAGACGAGACACAAAACCGGTGGCCGTACCGATTAATCGAGACGTCTGACAACCCTACGTATAATGTATTGCTTCTAAGAATATTATTATTCTGATTGGTGATGAACACTTTTACTATATATTTAATTAGACGTTGTCCAAGCAGTTTATTTTAAATGAGTGGTTTAATTCTACTTTTTATGAAATTGGCTGAAACCCTGTGAAAATATACTTTTATGTTCTAAGGTAAATGTACCAGTAGTTGACTTTTTAAGGGCAAAAATTCAACAAAAATAACGATTGCCGTTTAGCATTGAGCCGAATGATGGCAAAGTAAGTGTATTCATAATGGCTCAAATGTCTTAAATAATATGATAAGACAAAAATTAAGAAAGGGTCTGTTTCAAAATAATTGTGTTCAATTTTTAAGTACCATGTTTCAGTGTCAGTAGTTGACCATCTGAAAAATTGAATGTTCCAGTAGTTGACCATTTTTTTTTCCAGTAGTTGACCATGTTACTTCATCAAAGAAAAAATAGAAAAATGTATTTATTTTAGCAGCTTAGTACATACATAGTATATTATAGGCTCAGTAACTTCCACCACATATAAGACAAGTGATTTTTCTCACACAAAAATCTTTAGATATTCCAAATAAAGTCCAATTCCGGAACTGAAAAAACCTTAGGAGTTTTGCTTACTTGCGTCGGGTCATTTATGTGGGAAACTACCTCCATCCATTCATAGCTAGGTACATCAGGTAACTCTGGCCATTTCCATAGGCTACCAAACTTTTGCATCAATGAAATAGTAGCTGCTGCTTTAGAAATATTAACGATTTTTCCCGGAAAGTATTTTTCTTCATATAAGAATACTACATTTTTATTAATGGCTTTAATAACAAGCAGCCAACGAGTTTAAGGCGCAATGCTTTCGTCGATAGACTCGTGCCATTCACTTTCCGTTGAGTCTGAAATCTCAACACTGAAGTAAGAAGACTTTGAAGAAAACGCATTTTCTTCTGTACTGCTTTCAATTTCCCCTTTGCTCGCCCATTCAATTCTTTTTTGTTTGCCTCTCTGCAGCACGTCCTTTTTTCAAACGTTCCATTTCTTCTTTTTTCCTTTTTTCGTGTAGGAAATACTCCCGGCACAGTTTGCCGAAAACAATGGTGGGTTTTTTTTTCCTTTTTCGCCCTTTTATTGGATTTTTTCCTCCATTACTGGGCAAGAAAAAATGTCTCTTGAATGGACTAGCCACGGGTTCACTAGTAATTGGAAACGACATATAATCATTAGTCATAAGACCAGCCACAAGTGCACTGGCGATCGGAGATAAAATATTTTCTCAAATCGTTGGACTAACCACAGGTGTACTGGTGATTGGAGATGAAGCAGCATAACAATTCGTAGCATTCCACGCGGTCAAAGACATCATATCATCGGTTACCTCTTCTTGCAATGCTTCATCGATGGATCTATCCCGCTCAGGAAAAGTGATACTTTCAAACTCATTTTTTACTTTTCGTCACAATGCGAACAATGACTTGTCATCTTGATTAGGGTCATTTTTTTGTGAAATGAATCAAGTTTTTCCTGATCAATGTTTTAATTCAGGAACTGCAGTCCTTTCTCTAAATGCCGCTTGCGTTCCTCTGATGTAACCATTGGAGGCTTATTTTCAGATTCTCTTGGTCCCATGACTGTTTGAGGGTTCCATGGACAAAGTCCACATTTTCGGAAACCATTTACCAGAACAGATTCTGTCACAACTTCGTTAATCACATCTTTAGGAGTTAATAAACAAAAATACCAGTAGTTGACCATATGGTGTTCCAGTAGTTGACCCTATGTCATCTATTGGATAGAACAGTCCTGCACACTTCTAATTCATAAATAATCATCATTCCACACTTATTAATGACAAAATTGTTAAAAAATTGATGATATATTTTTTTATTAATTTATCCAGTAGTTGACACCCCCGGTCAACTACTGAAAAAGCATAAAAAAATGTTTGAGTAGTTGACCCCCCCTCCAAACTCGCTTTCCTGTACATATATCCTAAAAATTAAAAATGATCTCAATACTTCAATATTATGGCTGCCCATAATGCATTAACTTAGTATTATAAAGTCAAAAACATTGAATTGCCATATGATTATATGCACTCATGTCCTTAACAATTTCCTTAAGAAATGTCAAAAAAAACACTTACCTCACTAAGTGTTGTTTTCAAATGGCTGCCATTACACTAAAATGACATATATGGTGATGGGTTAGTTTCTCAATCTGACCACAAATGGCTTGACTTGTCTGAACATTACAATTTAGAGCAATCCCGCGTCTACATTTCTTATTTTAGGCAATTTTATTGCCAAAAGGTCAACTACTGGTACATGGTCAGCCACTGGTACATTTACCTTACATTATAATTTTTTTTTTCGAAAAATGTCGTTACAAATTTGACATTTTAAAATAAAAATGTTGCTTATTTTCCATGCAGCCAACTGCGATTAAAGTTTGTCTTATAGCGAATCATTAATATATTTTCATTCAATACTTTTTTTTATTAACAACAACAAAATAATCACAAATCTTTTGGTTATTTAAGGATTTATTGCTGCCATTGCCAACGTAGGACCTGATTGCATGTTTCAAGTGTCGTGCTCTCACATTTGTATGTTATTGAAAATTCTTCAGGATGAGTTGCTGAAAATAATACCATGTCCTGAAATTGAAGACAGCGTTGAATTAATCAAAAATGAGAATGAAGTTTACGAACAACTAAAATCCATTGTACAACGGCATCAAAAGCTTATAAAGTAAAGATTTTTTTATGTAAATATAAATAAAATATTTAATCTTTCCGTAAATTACTTTTCTGGCTCTTAAAGTTTATAAATATGCACACCCGTTATTTAAAGAAAATATTAATACGTCCAAATTTAAAACATCTATTATTTTACCGAAATTCACTGTGTTTTTAGTTTAATAAGTAGTTTCTTAGTATGATTATAATGTTATAATGTAAGTATTAAATCCCTCAATAATTATTTTATATATATATATCGATTGTGGAAAGGAAAAAGAACGTAACCCTCAATTTTCCAAAACAGCTTTTTTTCGATAATCACAACTTGACACACATTCTATCAAAAGGATGGAAGCTGAAAATGCCGAATAAGTATCTAAATTTAGCTTTTAAGTTTGAAAAAGATGACCTTGTAGAAAATTAAAACTAAGAAAAAACACTGAAATAAAGGTTTTTCCAAAACAATTTCTTTAATTAATATTAGGTTATGTCAATTAAATGCCAGTTTTGAAGTATCCGTGCACTTCAAGGTTGTGTATAATTCATAATTTACATATGTCACAAAATGATCAAAACACGTTTTTAGCGCCTCCTGTAAAATTTTATATGTGTGGGTTACGTCTTTTTTCCTTTCCACATTCGATATATATATATATATATATAGTTGATATCTTTTTGAAAATCATTCCATTGTCATAATTATGAAAATGGTTCGCCTGTGTATTACTAGCTGGATATTTTAATGATGAATCGAAATTTATTTTCGTTCAAGTTTTTAATTAAATAACGATGTATCATATAACAAAAAGTTTATATCCAATCGAGGGATAGTTTCGCCTATTAAAACGTTTCAATTTTCCGTATCATTATCAAATTATGTTTCCAAGGATTAATTGTATTATATATACTAGTAAAAAAATGCAGAAAATTTGGATATACTAGGATGAAGAGTTTTATGTTTTATCAGTGTTCATAAAGGTTGGAACTGACTGCCTTACGTGTTATGGATGCCTCCAGAAAGCCTTGAATCTGTATTATTCTTTTCCTTTTGACCAGTTACATAACATGTAGCTTTTAAAAAATATTCTGACATGACGTTAGAAGAAGTAAAAAGTTTTGAGAAGAAATGGAAAATCCTAAAAGTGTTGCACGGTGGTCCTGTGATCAAATAGCGCCAAATATGTGATTTAATTTGTTACTAATTTATATTATAGGCTCTCTGACGACATGGAAACAATATACAGCTTCGGAATTATGGTAAATTTAGTTTGCGGCTCATTCATAATTTGCCTGGTTGGATTTCAAGCTACAGTAAGTATTATCATCTTAATGAAAAAATAGTAAATTTAAAATACATAAGCATACAAAATCAGGACAAGTTGGGTTGTAGGGGGCTCGGAGGGGCTTACGTGTTAATTTAAGAGAAAACAACATTCTCAGATCAAATTACATATTATCTACGACAGCTTCATTATACAGAGTAGTACATTTTTAGCCATTTACACTGACAATTTTATGGTAAATTGTTTATTTTTACGCATCATAACATACAGTAAAAATCGGATACATTAACAATCGATTTGTTATTTAAGTATTTCATCTAATTGCACAGGAGTGATAAAAAAAACTCACTCCTTCTACAGAACACCGAGAATTGCTTTGAGATTAAGTGAGCCCTTTGTTAACGTATTGGCAGCCCACCGCTGTACAAGATCATGTAGTTTTTTTTTATAAAAATTATCAGTGGTGGAGTTTGACGCTGGTCATGAACGCTATTATTATATAATATATTTAAAACGAATTTCATGTGTGACACTTATATAAATGTAATTAAATTCCAGGCTAGCAATTCAGAGCAACTTATCAAGTTTTCGTTATTCCTCTGGGCATCTTTGGTACAAGTTTTAATTTTGAGTTGGTATGGAAACCATCTCATCGATTCGGTAAGCTATAACTTTTTCACTTTTGATAAAAGCAATATTTAACGTATTTATTCAAATAAAGTAATTTTATTTCTCGTTTATCGTACAACTTTTTAACATATTATTGCAAGAATTACTAATGCATTAAATATTTTTGAAATCCGCAACATCTTTTCTCGTATTTGACCATGTCGTAAATTGAGCTGAAGATTTATAGCATTTAATAAAGTAGAAAGGCGCTTGGTATTTTAGTTCTACAATTATTATTATAATTAATCCAGTTGAAAGTTATTTCGGCGTATGTCTTCATCAGAACTAGTTACACTGACTGTATAAAGGAAAAAGGACGTATCTCAGTTTTTTCAAAACAGCTTTTTTCGATAATCGCAATGTATACACGTTCTATCAAAAGAATTTAAGCTGGAAATGCCGAATTAGTAGAGAAATTTAGATTTTAAATTCGTAAAAAGACGCGTCTGATAAAATCTTAATCAGGAAAAAGGAATTAAAATGTTTTTTTTTAAACAATTTAAATAAAAATAAAATCATGTTGGCTGTGCTAGAGACAACACGGGATGAAGTTTATGATGTTTCATTACATTACATTATTCCGTGGTATAACTAATAACCAAATATGTAAAAAGACGGTCCCAAGAAAAAATGATAACTTTAAGATGAAATTCGTAAAATAATTATGTGATATTGCGTCCAAGACATATTGACATAGTTGTTATCTTTTTATTATTTAATAAATTTACTGACCTGTAGTTTATTCAACCACATACCTGCAGGTCACGGACCCCAGATACTGATAATAATGCACCTAATGAATCCACACAGCATAGAAATTTTAAATAATTGTTCTAAGCCAGTGATGCACAAACCGCGGCCCTTTTAGAATTTTGTGGCGGCCCTTAAATCTCTTTCTCAGACATATTTTTCACGTAAAACATTTATTTAACAAATGTAAGCCAGTCTTTTCTTCAATGAAGAAGAATAAATCGGTTGATAGAAACAGGCTTACAAATATTATGTCAAATTAAAAAAAAAAAAAAAAAAATAACAAAGACCAAGAACGCATTATCTTATGAATTGCATATAAATGAAACATAAATATTTCACAATTAAACGATTTTTAATAAGCAATTACTCATAATGCTTTTTTGCATGGCTTATTTATTTTCGAAATAACACGGTCAAAATAATATAATGTAACCTATTATTCACTTGATCTTTTTTACACGATTTAAAGGCTGTTTTACATGGAACGTACATTTGTTCTGTATAAAAAAGGATTGAGCGTACTTTAAACCATTTTTTTCTTTGCGGCCCAAACCCATGACAATTTGTTTTATGCGGCCCGCTAGAGGGTAAAGGTTGTGCATCACTGTCCTAAGCTAACACTTACTATACTACAGATCATTCCAGAAACTGGATGTCGGAATAAGTTTTACTTATGCAACCGCTCACAAAATGTTGTATAAAATTTCTATTCAGACATATGTAAATATTTAAAGCACATTAACAATTTAATTACTAATCTGATTGTAATATTTACTATCTCGTATACTAAACAAATAGTTTAATCGAAAACATATAAAAACGGTGGTAGTTTATAAACGTATTAAAGTTCCTAGGAGTGGGCTCGTGGGGGCTCTGAGGTGAATTCAAAAAACAATATGAATATGAAAACCTAACTGCCATCTCTGACATTTCACACATTAACTTGGAAAATGATAGAAAAAGAATAGCTTATACATCTCTGTCGATCTTGGAACTATTTAATCATACAATCTAAGGTAGGGAAGTACATTGCATGTTGTGCGTTGTTGCATAATATGGCTGTATGAAGTAACACTCGATTGTTTTAATAATTACATAAGTGTAGACTTTACAATGAACACAGAAAAAATATGTTCAAATAACCCTCAATATAATGCTTTCAACGCATTCATTGATACTCACGATTTAATTAAATTACATTTTGTTTTATTTGTAAACATAACGGTTCAAGTCAAAATATTTATATTTATAATTCAATAATAAAAAAACGATATTTATTATAATATTTGATACCGTTTTGGTTTGATTTCAGAGCGTTGGTATGGCCCATGCAGCTTGGCATTGCAGGTGGTATTTGGCGAGTAAGCGATTTAAAGTGATGCTTCATATACTTTTTCTGAGGTTTGTATTTTTTTCTTAATATAGTCATTCCATTTGATAAATTTACGTTAAATAAACTATCAAAAAACACTGTTTATGGCAGTGATGATGAACCTAGCGTACGCGTGTCCAAGTTGCCACGTTCGAAATTGTTGCTGCCACATATGCGATTCCCCAATTGAATGTTATGCAGAAAAATATATGTTCTAAGAAAGATTTTCTGAAATCATCATTCGATAGATAAATAGCTGTGCTTTCTTAAAGATAAAAACAATCCAGAAAAAAGTATTTTTTATGCATAAAAAATAGATCAATGATAATTTATAATAGATTCGACAAAAATCAAATAATTCGTGAAAAAACCTTTTAACTTGCTAATTTAAACATACATCTTTGTAACAACTTTGTAACAACATAACAAACTGAAACAATAAATTGAAAAGAGGTAATACAAAAACGTAAGAGGGTCGATTTTTTAATATAGTATTTTGTAATATGGATTATTAGAAATTAACGTTTTGTTCTTAAAATTTATTTAAAAAAAAATGATTATGTATTACGATATTGAAAACGTTAAGTTTTTCCAAAACAACTTTTTGAACCGAACAAAAGTTTTGTTTTGCTTTTTCTGAATATTCAACCTTTTGTAGATACTAGGTTTTTATGTTTTTATTCACTCACAAATCAACGAAACACTTTTCAAAAAGCGTAAAATAATAATAAAACTGATGACCTACAATTAACATTTTAAAAATTGTTAAGGCTTGTGGACTTATGGGCTTTTTAATGTATTTTAGATCACAAAGACCTTTGACTGTAACTGCATACAAGTTTTCGGATATATCTCTTAACACGTTTACATCGGTAAATATTCATGACTTTTTAATATTTATATTTTATATTATTATCAACATTTAAATATTGTAGTGCGTCATAAAATATGAATATAATATATATTTGTATATTAAATATATATGTGCTTATTATTATTATGTAAATAATTTGTATTGTCTTACTTTTCTTTACTTTTTCCAGATGATAAAAACTTCTTGGTCGTATTTTACACTTTTGAAAGCTGTTTATGATCCAAATTAGTGAAAAGAAAAGTTCGTCTTTATTTTCATTAGAATAGCTGCTCAGTTATTTTTACTTGTTACCTACTTATAGATTTTTAAAAAAATACAATTAGAATTGTATGTTGATAATTATGATATTCACTGAAAAAACTTTATTCTCAGAACGCATTTAGTAAAAATTAAAGCATATATTTATGATTAATTATTAAAAAACATATCATGTTTTAGACGCTTTTTTTCATATAACTCGGTGGAACGGTATCTTTTTTTTTTACTTCATATGGTAACTATTGGCTGTTTGTTTTTATCTTAGATCCATTTTTATTGTAATTTTAAAACTTTTAAAAAAAATAATTCTCCAAACTTTTGAATTGTAGAATCTTCCATTTCCATTTCAAGCCGTGTCTTCAGATATTAACAAAAAAAATCAATTTGGTCATTGTTGTTGTTTTATGATTTCAATTTGTGAGTATCATTAATTAATTCTATTTGACACAGACGATTTTCGTAAAATTTTTCTTCAATAAATTGTAGAATTTCAACAAAATTGAATTTAAATAATCAATTATTTAAGGATAGAGCAGAATGAAACAGATAATTAATATACAAATAAAGTCAGGATTGACTAACGCTTACTCGCTCATGTTTGCTTAGATTACGAATAACATATTATTTAGAACTAGCAACACCAAACCCGATATACTTCTGTGACGTTTAAACACCATCTATAACCACAACAAATAGAATATACGCTTTTGTCAATATAATTCTATTTACGAATCTTATTCTTGTCAGCATTTTTGACTGATGGTAATCTCTTAGAAAAGGTACCTTCTAATTTATATCCTTTCAAATAATTGTATGATCAAGTAAGTCATGGATAAAATACCCGATCAAATCGGTTATTTAGTTTTGACTGAAGACGGAGCCGTCATTGAATCGGGCGGTGAACTTGAAAATGACGAGCGAGTGGCCAACATCATCATTGGACTTGTAACCTTATCAAACAGGTGATTTACTTAACTATTAATCAAGATCGTATTTTTTACTGGTTAGCGTTCTAGTAAATGCATTAAAACATCCTTCAAACCGATATTCGTGCGTCTGTTATCTTCTGATTAAAAGCATATTGTATCTAAATTTTGATAACGTCATGCTATGTTTATACTATACATTTTTATTCGAACTTTCCACGTTCCAATAATAATAATAATAATACGTTCTACGTGACGTATACTCACTGGATAAAATGTGTCATGTCAATTTCTGAGTTGTAATAAAGTCGAAACACAAATTATCAATTGTGACATCACTATTTTATAATATTCATCTGAAGTAACTCGTAGGTTTATCACAATATTATATTAATAACTATGTTATGGTCATCTTCGTGATTAATTATTATTATTGTAAAATTATAAATTGTTACACACAAGCATTGTTAATTAAATATCTGTCAATTTTTTTTAACATAACCTAGTATCAAAGCGGTTGTTGGATAGCCATATAACAATATCTATTCAAGTGTCAATGGATCATATTTTTATATAGAAATGAAACTAAGACAATCTTCAAATCATTTTATTACCCTTTCCTAAATAAACACAAAATATGTTATTGGTTTCATGTAAATAATATGCTCTACAGTAATTAATAGCTATAAATGTCGACATTAATTTTCTCTTTGATTTTTCAGAGTGGATCCTGTTGCATTTCCTACAAATGAGTCCTTGAAAAAAATCTCAATAACTTATGATGACCATTGCTTTATTATTTGCATGTCCAACAAGAAAATTCACATTGTGAAGAAGATGTTGTCCAGCAATGCTGACCACAATGACTCGTCTATCAATGTTTAAAAACTTATAACTTAAATAAGCTAAAAAATGGCTCGAAATTTATTAAAAAGTAGTGTTGAGAATGCGTCGTTCAGTATAATATTTCAAGTGTTATTCAGATGTTTGACGTTTATAATAAATGCGTGGGTCCTGCGCCACGTAGGCCACGCTGTTATAGGTATAATGAATGTTAGATTATTACTTTTAGAAAGTTCAATTTTATTTTTAAGTCGTGAACCTTTCCTCCGGGCATGCTTAGGGCACAAAGAAGGGCCATCGTGGCCTCAAGTCATTAACCAGATGTGGCTGACGGTTCCCGTGAGCATCGTTTTCTCAGTACTTTTTCTGTACATCTGGCTGCATGTGTTATCATTAGGTCATCCGGAATACGCTGTACAGTATGCGTTCGGTTGTTGGAGTGTTGCTATATCTTGTGTAATTGAACTGATGTCGGCTAGTGTCTCCCTCGTTGCTCAAATATTCTGTTTTGTAAAACTGCGAGTGGCTGTAGATACTATACACATATTAGTGAGAACTTCAATTTTTTTGGCAATCTTAATTTATGATACAAATAAAGCATTGATTGCCTTCTCTGTGGCACAAGTATGCAGCGGAATAACATGCACCTTATGCTATTATGTATTTTTTCACTGGTACATAAAAAAATTGAATGCTTATAAAGCATCCCCTAAGGTCACAAAAGAAAATGAAAAAGATATTGCACGATTTCAATATATGGAAGATTTTCCTTTTAAATCTATTAAAGACTTCTTACCTAAAAAAGTTGGAGAATTTCAGTCTCTCTTTGACAGCCATTTGTGCACGTTGACTGTAAGCTTTGCTAAGCAAGGATTTGTTAAACAACTCTTAACTGAAGGAGAGAAGTATATAATGTCTGTGAGTCCTGTGCTGTCTTTCAGCGAGCAGGCAACTTACGATGTTATAAACAATCTAGGTAGCTTGGCCGCCCGGTTTATTTTCAGACCCATCGAAGAAAGTGGTTATTTTTACTTCACCCAGATGACAGATAGAGAGAAAGAAATGAAAGATCAAAATGAAGAAAAGGTTTCCGAGTCTTGCAAAGTGCTCTCACAACTGTGTAGAGTGGTTACTTCTATAGGACTGATCGTGTTAGTTTTCGGACAAAGTTATGCCCGTACGTTACTTTTGCTTTATGGGGGTGAAGGTTTCGTTGGAACCGGCCTTCCGGTCTTGCTCATGAGATGTCATTGTTTAGCAGTTATTCTGCTTGCTGTCAATGGCGTAACAGAATGTTACAGCTTTGCCACAATGACTAGTAAACAATTAGATAGATACAATTTTTTAATGATTTTCTTTTCAGTCACTTTTTTATTGCTGTCATATATTCTAACTAATATTTTAGGCCCAGTTGGGTTTATCTTGTCAAACTGTATTAATATGCTGGCACGTATCTTGCACAGCACCTACTTTATCAAAAATAAATTTAAAGACTCTGTTCACAAGCCTTTAGAAGGGCTCATGGTAGGAAAAGTCTTTGGCGGAGCACTATTAACTGCCGGTATAATTATTAAAATTTCTGAAGTAAGAGTAGCTCCCTACTCGCAACTATTTCACGTATTAGGTGGAGCGTTTGTTTTAGTTATTGTTTTGAGTGCTTGGGCATATGAAAACAGGCCATTACTAGATTTAGTGTACAAGAAATATGTTGAAAAGGGAAGGGACCATCCAAAAACCAAAGCTGAATAAACATTTATTTTGAAGATTGAAGGGTTGTATTGAGTTTGTATATGTGAAAGATTTCATTAAATAAAAAAAATAGTTGCATTTAACGTTTTTTATTTGAGTCATTACTGCTCTTGACTTTTAATTCATACCATAGACGCACTAGGGTTTGTATCCGCCACATACTATATCCATAAATTGAAAATACTTAGTAAGATACTTACTGTATGCCAAAAACCCTAGCTCTCTCAAGGGTGAGAATCCAGAAATAATTAATTTGAAGACAGAATGTCACAAAATATGAAGCTAAATTATATTTTTGCTTGTCTATCACTTCCAAAAAGCAACCAAGACATTATTATACTAAACTAGATTCTAATACAGCATAATCATATCAAAATTACTTTTTGGAAAGATGTACATATCGACTGTGGAAAAGAAAAAGAACGTAACCTACAGTTTTTTCGATATCACAATGCAATCCGTTCTATCAAAAGGATGTAAACTGAAAATGCCGAATTAGTATCTAAATTTAGCTTTTATGTTTGAAAAAAGATTAGCTTGTGAAAATTGAAACCAAGAAATTACTGAAATAAAGGTTTTTCCTAGACAATTTCTTAAATTAATATTAGATTATGTCAATTCAACACCAGTTTAGAAGTGACTGCAATTCAAGCTTGTGAATATTTCGTAATTTGCATATGGCCCAAAACAGTGGTTCTCATGTGCGGCCACGGTGCAGAGGATTTTGCTGCTGATGTAACTGCTATTGTTATCACATTTGGTGCGGCCACGAGACATTTCGATAGGACCGCCGATGCTTATTATGCGGCCACAATGAAATTTCACGTGAGAACCACTGGCCCAAAATCATCAAAACACTGTTGTCTCCTGTAAAATTTGCTATGTGTGGGTTACGTCCTTTTTCCTTTCCAGTCTGTATGTATTCTGAAATACTTTTCATACATAACTCGATTCTGCCAAATTCAGACATAAGGCACTCTGGAACAATGGTATCGATATTTACTAAACATCAAACATAGATAACTATGAATACAAAAGGCAGTTTCTCTTTCATCAGGAATTCAAAAATAGCAGGCTTAGAAGCTCTCTGTTCCAAGCAGGACCACTAAGGGTTCCCTTGATCCTGAAGATCCGAAGAGAAACAATAAAATACAGTTTGGCCTTTTCTTCACTGTATAGTAATTGCAGTATTTGTAATATACATTTAAATACAACAGTGGCGTTCTATACTGGGCTAGTGGGCTAAGCCCGACCCTCATTTTTCCACACCCAAAACTTTAAGAATGCTGAATATAAAATCAACACAATTCGCGGCTGACAAAAAATACATTTAGAAGCGTAACTTACCTTTCCAAAGAATATAAGAATCTTTGTTTTATATTTCCTCTGTCAATATGAGACAATGTTACTCTACCTACAATCATATCCGATTGTTTTTGTATACAATTTTAAACTGAGCAGCCAGAAAAAAAAAATAAACCATAATACTTCACAGGGAACAGGAACGTTACGTCACTGGCAAACCACCGACTCAGGGCTAGCCCCGTTAAGTCCTTACCACAGACCAATTATCATGACATATTTCTTAACTGGCGCAATCAAGCACGATTAGATTTTTTTTTGTATTTGTATGTTCAAAACGTCAAGCAATCACATGATAGTGTTTAAATCTGTCAATTTCTGTATCGTTGGGGCTGTTCTATTCAGGCCCCCCCCATTACCATATTATGCATTGAAAACTCAAAACCAATATCGTTTGTATTGTATAAAGTGACAGTATTGACTTTCTGACAGTTCTATACTGCTTTTAGTAGGTATTTTATGTCACTTTGAAAAGACGAATTTAAAGATGCCGTGTTAATATTCTATTATTTCTAGTTACATTAGCATGATTTTATAGATAAAAAATTTATGCATTGCAGTAGTATCGTAATATTTGTTAATTTTGGCTTGTAGATTAATGTAAAAGTGAAGTGGAAATATGCGCTTTTTCTAACCCACCCTAATTTCAGGTCAGGAACCGCCACTCCGAAATACAAGAGACTCAGATTTGCTGTTTAGTGACTACAAAATTCTATTTGTCATACTAAAAAATCATTTCATTAGTTTTCATTTGCTTTATTCAACACCAGTCAACACTTTTTTGTTTAATCTTTATACAAATTCAAATGGAAAATTTATACAATGTCACAAATGACTACAAATTTCTTGGCAACTTAACAATTTTATGATTCATTAAGACTAAAGTAACACAAAATTTAGACATTCAAAGAAATTTTATGTTTTCCCTGTAATGCAAAAAGTGGTTAAGTGACAAAATAGTATATATCACTTAAAAGCGAATAAAGTAAACAATAGCATTTTTCGACACCTCTAATATGACTTACAAATGCGAAGAATTGTTTTATTTTAATAGGCAAAGGTTTATATAAAAGACTTGTGTGTTAAGAAGTGTTTATGACAACTGGACAATTTCATTTTTCCACTATTTTCTAATATACTGTATTTACTGAGCTTAGTTGAACTGATTCTTGATTTAGATTTTTTCCAAAAAATCACTAGGTCACTATTAACACCGCATAGAGACCAAGAAGCACACTTTGCAATACATAATTCTTCACATTACAAGGGCGACATATTCTTTTTATCTCGACTGGATCTTGAGAAACAGTAACATAAAATCTAGGGTAGACAAGCCCATCAGTATTTGGCTATAGAAGGCTGTGGAATTGCGAAAAATATTACAAATGGTCCGCCTCATACTCAAATTTTTAAAAAAGCAAGTCTTATTTTTAATATCTTCTAAAATGGGTAAATTTTTGTAAGGTAATAAAAATTATTAAAATAAAAATCATCAAGGAATCAGTCACTCATTTTTTTTAAGGACTCCACAGTCCTTTGTTTTAAGTGTAGCAAAAGAGTTGACTAGTCAAATAATCATTTTCTTGATAACTCGAACTGTACAAAAAAGTCTAGGAATCGGTTTCCTTATTTTAAAAACATTAACTTGGAATTTAGATTCCAATATAATATACGTGGACGTTACAATTTTTTGCAAAAAAATCCGCCCTTCATTTTAATGAAAAGCTTCTTGTATTTATTGTCTGGAAGACTGGAAATTTTTTGAATTTTCGTTTGAATTGTTGTCAACAACATTGAGTCAAAATAGAGATTTTTAATTTAGATGGTGCAGATTATGTTTGGGTAACTTCATAAATTTTGTACTCGAAACAATTATGAATATTTTTTTACAGTAAGATGAGTTTTATTACTGAAACAATTACGACAAAGGATGGTGATTTGAATTGAATTGATGATCAGTTTTGAAAAAAAAAAAATTTCAAATTTCAATAAATCGTTTATGCTCAAGCTAATGTGTGCATTGAATTAGGATATTCAGTAAATTTTTCTTCTTATTATCGAAATAACTTGAGTCGTCAATTTTTTATTAATTTTATACGTTTTATCATTTGCTTCTAAAGCAGATGCATAGTTGTTAATGTGTGAATGTTTAATCATGCTAACTAATTTCACTATTTTTATATGGTATGACAAATTAAATTATCATTTTATTACATATGTATATTGAAAAATAATTACCCACTTTGCATAACTAATTTAGTTATAAAATAATTAATGAAAGGCACCTACGTTCCACACAAACCAAAACACCATTTCAAGTTAAACTAAATTTAGATTGTGTACAAAAATAATGAACTATAAATGTGCGTTCATTAAAATTCTTATTGGAATTCTGCCAGATTTGTATGTATTATTTGAATTAAAAACAACAACTAATAACTTGTTATGTTTTTACAATGGGTTCATATACGCCCGTATCGTAAGCATGAAGTTTCTGTCTCCACAGTGCGATTAGTGTATCCCAAGAACGGCGACTGTATTTGAAGCTCTTATTTGGTGTCTTAGGATGTTCACGGGTTCTTGTCTCTCTATACGTAAAACATTACCACATTAACCAAAGATAATTTTTTTTCAAAACAATTAAAACCAACGAACATTTCACAAGGGAAAAGAATGGAAGACTAAAATTCAGCACAGTTGGCAGTTTTATCTAAAACGATAAGATCTCAGAGCAAATCAACAAAAGAATCACGGCAGTGAGCAAGAGTTACTTCAATCCATCGTACACACTTTACAAAACATAGGCCTGTGTTCATCTATGTATTGGTTATCTTGACATATTTAAAAAAAATTACCAAGCATTCACAGGACTCGTTCACTCGCTCTCGACAGCATTCACAGCCGTAACACATCTTTTCAAAATTATGAAAATTCCAATTATGACTTCTTGTCTGAAGTTTAAATTTTAGCAATAAACTGTAGCTGAATGGTCAACGTTGAACAAAGTGTTCACAAGTTCGACACTCAGGATGGATAGTTTCATATATTGATTTTTCATCAAATTTATGAATTCTTGTTTGAAGGCTTGTTCATATGGATGACAAAAATTCTCTCATCCATCCGATCTTAGAAACAAGCAGCAACAGGAACAATTACTTAACCACAAGTTCTATCTTAGTATTATTTTTTCTACCCTGAATTTTTCAAAAAACAAAAGATTGAATGATTCAGTATCAAGCAGTTCTCATAGAACAATGAAATAAGCTCCGTATGCAAGATCAGAAAAAATATGTATTACAAACCTAGGAACGCAAATGAGATAATTGTCATAGCCAATGGTGTTCTTTCCATAGTCGATTTGTTTTTGACGGCGTTGCAGAACAGCTGGATTTGTTTCGTATTCAATTGCTTTGGATGTACTAATTGATGAAGATGATGACCTACTGAAATAATGAATAAAAGACAATCAGAAGATAATACTACTACACTCAGTGGAGTAGGAGGGGGTCCTGCCGCCCGGGCGATCCTTGAATTTGCCGCCCCCAATATGTTCTCTAATTTTGTTTTTGTCCAAAAATTTTCCGCCCCTAGTGGATCCCCCTTGCTACGCTACTGACTATACTATCTCTTCTCCAATTGGCGTTGAAATTCTCCTCAAGTTTATCAAGTGATTTGAATAAATATAAAAATGAGTGGTTGATTTGCAATTAGCTCTAACAGTATTAGTAATAAACTGTAGACTGAATGATGACTGTTATACTGCTGTATATGTAATAATCAGGGCTGTGGAGTCGGAGTCGGAGTCGTGAAAAACGGGCGACTCCGACTACTTTTTAAAAAAAAATGCAAATTAAAAAAAAAAAAAAAATAATCACGAAATTTATGAAAATTGAATTACGTAATAATTATTGTGATATAGCTTAATAATATTAAACGTGTAGGTGTCATGAGTCACGCCGAGCCAGTGAGTCACCAAGATCCACTGCATATGAGTCCGCGCAAAAGTTGTTGTTTCTTTCTTTCTCATGTCGAAAAAGTAGATTCGATATATTTTTTTTTGTTACTCGAAGTGCATACATTTATATGCACGCATTTTTTAGTCAAGTCATAGTCGGACTCGGAGTCAAATTCGGAGTCGGAGTCGGAGTCGTGTTTTTTTTTAACGACTCCACAGCCCTGGAAAAAATACTTCCTTTGGAAAGTACATCAACGAGAAGGCTTTAATTGTTTACCTCATTCATTGCTCATTGATGTTACACTAAATTACACTAAGGAATCAATCAAGATGAACAGTAGTTCTATGCTGAGGACTCAATTGACACTGTTAAGTTGTTCCATGAGGCGGCAATCACAAAAAGCAAGATAATATGCCTAGTGCGATATGTGCACCATACACTGTGAGTATTCAATGAAGTAGGTAATACACTAGACACATTTGCAGCACTGAATGTGTTATGTCAAATTGAAGAAATCAATATAATATATAAATTTATATACCTATAATTGTCAAATTCTGTAACAGATTTGCTCTCATTAGATATTGGTGAATCAGATTTATATCGTTTCGTATAGCACATGGAAGTATCTTCGCGTCGTTCTGGCCCATAGTCATTATTCACTTCGATAAAGTCTTTCTCTGTCTCGCAAGTCTCTGAGCCCCCATCTAAAAATGCAACATAAAAATGTGTTTTAACCTGTCGGGGGAAATAAGCATACTAGCACGAAAATCGTACTACGAGGATATTCATTTATATATATACAGTGGTGTGCTGCTATGAGTTCGCACCGGCTCTGCCGAGCCGGTTCCTAAAATATGAAAATAATTTACCATTCCTTAAATCATGTTTCAGAAGTCGATGACAGTAGATGATAGACGAATAAAACCTGTCACGGTTATTAGTATATTCGTAAATGCGAGTGATTTTAGATCCGAAGAGCTAAAAAACAAAAAAAAAACCCGCGCTGGAAATTTCTAGGTTTTTGAAATTGACAAGAAATTGTTTGAAAAGCCCAAAATCGCCGACCAAGGTGCGAGCCGGTTGATAAAATCTTAGCAGCACATCACTGTATATTTATATATGTTATATGTAATATATATATATATAGTATTTTTTAATTAAACTTAGTGCAGATAAGTCTAAAAGATTCCCCACACAGCTTAATGAGACTAAAGCAGCTCATGGGTGCGTATAAAATGAGCTCATAAATCGTGAACTAAAAGCGCATCGTTTCTCGATATGCTTGTTCTGTAATAAAAAGCTAAGAGTAAAAATTAATTCTTTGTCAACATAACAATGTAAAAGAGTACGATAAGATGAGCAGCAAATGTGGCATTGGAAGAAAAAAACTAAGTCTAGTCCGTAGAAATGGTGTTATCCTGCAACACGAAAAAATAAGACGTTTCTTTTACCTCTACTTAATAATATCACTAGAGATGTCATAAAATTTTTGTAAATGTTGTTTGACTCACATGAGTCAGAGTGGAAAATAGAAAAATTGTGAAATGTTTCAGTTAACACACAAATACACCACGTTGCTGTTTTTTTTTATAATTTTTGAGTGGCAGCCCTTAGGAATGTTACTGAAATCTTGGATTTGTTACTTTAAAAAAAAAGTAACTATATTCAGGTATTTAAATAATTGCAATTTCATATAAACTTAAGCTTATAAAAATATTTGACCTTAGACCCCATCATTTGTTTTACATTATCTGCACATTTTTCTATTGTTACTTATGATTTAAAATATATTGGGAATATAGTTACATCCCATGGAAAAAAAAAATGAGATCTCCATTATGTTGTATAACATAAAGTTTTTAACCCTTTCTATCGGCGCATACTTTGGTGTATCACGTTGGAGGCAATAGCAAAAGAATCATTGTGAAACAAAAAAGGGTCGCTAAAAGAACAAATTGTCAATAAAACAAAAACTCATTTAAAAACATTCTTTTGCTGATATATATGTTTATTTTCAGATCTATATTTTGAGTCTGATTTTCTCTCCAACCTACCTCATGGAAACTGACGACAATCGAAGAGATGATATGCTTTTTAGCTTGTATAGTGGATATAGGGCCAACAAAATTATACTAGAATTACTATATCATCACAAGTACCCCATAGTTCGGAAAAATATTTTCGATACAAAGATTATCCCAAATTTTACATCAAGGTCACTAAAGTCCTGCTGGCTTAGAAAAACCTGACAATAACTAAAAACATGTGTTGCGTATGTACCAAACCTGGAAAGCGAACAATATACCACATAATCTACAGGTGAAGAAGGAATAACATGGTCCATGCTTTGCTTTCCTAACCATAAATATAGTATTGATTGTTTTTATATATATGTGAATATTTTATTATATAAATGGGTTATGATGTACTTTTTTGTTGTTTTCCGATAAGAATAACATGTAGGCCTTCAACAAACCCAGTGTAAACTTTGGGCTTGAATTTTATGTTTTTTTTGTTAAACTTTTTTGCTATAATATTTTTTTATGCAGGACAAAATAAATGATGGTATTTTTATTTTTTAAAATGTACTCTTATATGTTATTATGATGACTGTACTTTTGGTTTTTTTTTTTTTGGAAATAAATGATAATTTAAACCAAATTAAAATGTACTTTTTTGAGAAAACAGCTCTGAGGCTAAAAGGGTTAATATTTCGAAACACATGCCTATAAAAATTCTTCAGCATTGTAACAAAAAAATAAATTACAGTGGTACCCAGATCTACAATTCTTGCATTCTTCGTTTTCTCGCATGAATCGTTTATTTTCCATAGTCCCATTTTAAAGTCGTAACAATTTACAGTTGGGCGTAAGTTAACAAAGCAGTGTTTTTTCAACAAAACAAGAACCGTTTCAATGGAGGGATGGTGCATTACGAAAATACAACATTTAATAGTAATAGTAAATCAATTTTGGTTGTCAGACAAAAAGATTAATTTCTTTTGACACTTTTCAGTACTCTGGCGATAGCGAGTAAAAAATGATATACGTAATATAACATTGATTCACTCTTATGACTTATGAATAGTTGATGAAGATGAAACATATTGTCGGGTTCTTAATGGGTATATTATACCTACTTTCGTTCCATCTACCTTTTCGTTTAAGTGGTGGATACTTATTGTCATCTTCAGTATCTTTACTTTTATTAGACCTTCTCAGTTGTCCACCATTTTGGTCATTCTCCTAGAAAAATGAAACAAATTAACAATCAATAATTTCCACAACAATTTTTTATTATGAGGTGATTTTTCTAGGGCCAGCGAGTTGAATTAAAAAAAATTATGATATTTAATGACTCTAAAGCTCTGGTGATAATAGGATTTACAGCATCCTACTCTATTCTAACTGACAATTTATTACATTCCATTAAAAACAATGCAATCATGTAGTCATTTTAACTACTGATAAGGAAATGCCATATTATCAGAGAAACTGAAATATAATATAATTATAAAAAAGTTTCCGTAATACGTCGGAGGGTTCATATTACGTTCTAGTACAATCATAAGAAAAAAAATATAACGTTTTCATGTTAATAATTTGCAATCCACATTCATTGTTAGTATCCTTGATTCCAATAAGTGGTTTTTCGGTTATTTTCTTTTACAAAATAATGTGCAATTACAGTCGGTCTCCATTACAGTAGTATCAGAATAAAGCATAAGTAAATTATATTTTTTGATTATCTTCTATCGAGAGAGAGCTTAAATTTCAATCAATAGGTGTTCATTATATTATGTTACTAAAATAGTAGCATTCACTAGCAAAATAGCGAGTACTTTTATCAACTAACCCGTGAACCTCCAGGCGTTTCCATGTTAAAATATCTACTCATGATGAACGAAAAGACTACAGTTTACCCTTCCTCCAATACCAACTAGAACACTGGCACAGGATAATTAGATTGCGCTTCAAATATTTTATTTGAAAAAAGTTTGACGTTTAGGAAGCATCACCGGCTTGGTTGCGGGTGTTGCGGCATGTTAACAAATATTATTTCATTCGCGGGGCACTGTTACACTAATCCCCAAATTCGACCGAGAATAATAGACGAAGTCAATTAACAATGACAGTGTTACATTAATCTTAGCATGTGCGTATGATTAATTATAAGCAGTGAAGACAATTGAAATGAAAGCGAATTAACGCAATGGTAAACAGAGATAATAAACTAGAATGGTAAAGCAGGCTGTCAACCGATAAATAATGGCGCCAACATGTTGTCAAAATGTTGTTTACGTAAATATTAATTTTGTACAAACCATTGGTTTGAGATCCAGGTGCAATCGAAATATTTGATAGATAATTATAAAAAAATACTAGTGCCAAAATTGTAAAATGGATAGGTAATTGAAGTAAAATATAAAGATGATTAATAATTGAAGGCATTATTGTATGTAAAAGTGTCACGGTTTTTCTCAACTTTGAGTTAGTAACTAATAATTAAGTAGATTAAAAATGTTATTGAATACAGTTACAATTTTTTATGGAAAAAACAATTTCAAATATGTGGTAAGGTGTTAACTGCATTTACTTAATTTATTAAAAAATAAGTTGTAAATAGTAGTTTTAGTAGTAAAGTAGCAAGTTTTTAGCGGGCTTAAGCCGAGAAAATTGGGAAAATATTATTTAAATATCAAACATAATATAATTGTAAACATTTTGTAGCGCTGTTATAAATGTAATGATTTTATGAAAAACTGTCAGCAAGAATTTATGCACCGGTGTGTGCCTCAAAAAATAAATCTTAATGATTGGATAGTGCAAATTATAACTGACATTCTGTGTTTTTTCCAATTTTCCAGGATTATTCTCGTTTTTTCCGTCACTTCAAAATTCCCAGAGTTTTTTAACTCTAGTTGCATTCTTTTTTTAAAAGAAACGTTGACCACAATACTGTTTTTGAAACGGAGTGAAACATAATCACAAGTGGCAAAAAGACTGTCAGTCTAAAGAAGGGGTCTCCAAACTTCTCAACCTTAAGGTCACACTGACTCTTTCATTAATGGCTTGTTTTTACTAGTCAAGTAGATTAGTATAGTGAATAAGTTGGTTAGTAGCATACACTAGTATACTTACTAGTAGCTAGCTCCGTGTGAATAATACAAATTAGTCAAGTAAGCCAATATAGTCGTAAGCCGCTACTATCCATTTAATTATTTGTTTCGACTTAGTAATGCCCCCTAAGGAGGCGTTACTAATTACTAAAGAACCACCGTAGTTAGCGTTAGTTAGTGAAGTTTACTAGAAGGCGTGGAAATGTCGCGCTGTTGGAGCAGAGATTTAGTACTCAACCGATTAATATAATTAAATAAAAATAAGCGTCTAACGACTGTACTGAGCAACTTGCCAAATTTGTATGTTCACTCTGTATTAGTTATTAACCGACTAATTAATTGTACTAATCTACTCGACTAGTGGGAACGAGCCATTATTATCATTACTTATTAGTATTCTTGTGAACCGCTAAGTTGAGAAATAGTCTTTGAAATTAAAAATAATTTTTGTCTATCAACAACATCAAGTTGACATTTGTTTTGAAATATATTTTAGGTTAAAGCGGGAAACGCACGAAACGATTACAGTACGTTTATGTAAAAAGATTTATTTACAATGCACCCAAGGAATATCTATAAAGTTCCGCCAGACTTTTCAAAATTGGCCATCAAATATCCAGAATTTCTCAAGATATCTTGCATTGTATGTATAGCAACAATTTGTACTACATAAAAATATATCTATCCACTGTTTTTATTACTTTAAATGGTTATTCTATTTTATTTTTTATGAAATTTCAGGATCTCAATGGCACTGTTCGAATAGATTTCACAGAACCAAATACTCTTAGAGTACTTACCAAATGCCTTCTTCATTCTGATTTTGGTTTAGATGTGGACATTCCAGTTGATCGTCTAGTACCGACAGTTCCGTTGAGGTTGAATTATTTACTGTGGCTTGAGGATGTTTTATCGGAAGCAGATAGAAAAAGTGACATAATCGGTATTGATATTGGTGAGTTGGAGTATTTTCATTTCTAACCCCATCTAATGCGTGTGTTTAAAGTGCGGCACCCAAGCTTACGGCCTCGGTTGCACCTTTTTGCGTTGCATGCATGTCAATTACGTACTCCGCAAATGCAAGTTTCCCGAGTAGGCAGAGAGTGATGGACATGCACGCTTGCACCACAATCGCCTTGTTAAACACTGCCAATAGGACGTTATGCAAACCAGTCAGTGAGTAGTTCCTATTTCAAAATAGATGAGAAAAACTTGCTCTCTCGTTTTTCATTACAAAATATTACGAAATAATCTTACAAAGGTCATTTGCAAAAAAAGTCAGTACAACCTTGATTTAATAGACTAGTGCTGGTGAAAACGTATGCCCTAAAGCAGGGTTTCCCAAACATTTTCTGGAATGAACAAGTCCGGAAAATATAACGGAACACTTAGCAGCATTTTTAAGATTTTTTTAAAACTTTGTTGCAGCGTATAAAACCATTACATTTTTTTTCGGAACACCTACTCTGGCTCCGCGGAACACCAGTGTTCCGCAGAACATAGTTTGAGAAACCCTGCCCTAAAGCATGGGTGATTCTGAAAGCTTCTGTGAATTTCGAAAATATATATAATTTAAATATAAAATATACAAATATACAAAAATTGAATTATTATGTAAGCACATACCTATCTAATGATATGTATTTCGTATTTAAAATGAACATTTCTATGTTTGAAGAAGGGAAAATACCCTAAATATTTTTTTTTATAAGAATCATGTAAGAAGTCGATCGCGAGAAAACTTAGATTGAAAAGTCGATCCCAGAGCAAAAAAGGTTGGACACCCTTGCCTTAAAGCTAGAAGTTTTTGATTTAACGTTAAATTAATTTGTTCAAGCACAAGCTTCAACAAGCAGAATGACCTTATGACTTTGATTTGAGTGCGAGAGCTGGAAGGTATATCATGACTATCATGTGCAGAATTTTTTTACAAGTGGTGACACTATGATTTAAACATGTATTACATTAAAAGAATATATCAAGATTCTTCTGTAGTTATGAATAGGGTGGCCAAATAATCGTACATACAGTCTAACTGTCTACTGCAGTGGTTTCCAATCTTTATGTTACTGTGCCTCCCTTTGAAGAAAAAAATATCTTCACGCCTCCCCATCCTTTATTTCATATAGTAATAAAGACACTTTGTAAAGGTTTAATAAATATTTTGGACTGTTCGCGCTTCCCTTTGCAATAGCCCACGCCTCCCAGGTTGGAAATCGCTGGTCTACTGTATTTTCTTTGAATGCATTATTACAACCTGCAAAATTTACTAATATTATTCCTTTATAATCATTGTGATTGCTTAATTTTATATTGTCAATTTTTTTTAGGTACAGGGGCTTGCGCTGTTTATCCTCTCTTGGCCGCCACAAAGTTTAAGTGGAAAATGTTTGCCACAGAAATTGATGAAAATAGCGTGAATATGGCACTAAAAAATATAAAACAAAATAAACTCGATAATGAAATTACCGGTGAGAACTTCAACAAATTTTTATTTTAGATTAGATTAATAAATTTAGAAACTGAGATGACTTTTTAATTATATGTTAGATATGTTAAACATTTTAATTTTGTGCTATTTTAGAATCACTTTTAATGTAATTGGTATTTTCTTTTCAATGCCAATTGTTGTTTATAACTGTTCATTTTTGTATAAATAGCACTGTTAAATTATATTTCTTATCAGTTGACGATGCTCGTAATGAGCGAAACCGGTCCTGACATATTAAATAAAGTGGAATGAAGTACAAAGGATTATTGTGTTTTTATTAATATAATGCCTTTCCACCAAGTATTGACAGTGAACACCCTAAAAGTGAGTAATTATATATGTTCATTTTCTGCATTTTTTTTTGTAATCTATCTTTTCAAGTTTAATGCCTCGATAAATGCATATTTTAATTTTGTTGGAATCTATCTGTCATTTTTGTATATGTCCTGATTTACGTGAATTCACTTCAAGTGGAATTCCGCACAATCTACTGCGTAAATCAAGACATTGATGTATGTGTAAAGGAATAAAATTATCAGATTGTCAGTGATCAAGTCGGATTGTAAAAACTATCCATCACTATACAGTGGAACCCCCTATTACACTACCCCGAATTACGCGCTGGCTTGAAATATTCGCCGCAAATCCCCCAATTGTACGTATCACATTCCATTGTCGTTACTAAGAGACAGTCGTCTGTGCCGCGCATACAGTTAAATGTTGGCTAGCGTCTGTGTATTCAACACGTGCCAGGCTATACACGCATAGCTGGGCGTCTGTCTGTGTGCGGGATATTTACTACTGTAAAAACTAAATATTTCGTCCATATTTTTTTTTTTGTAAAACTAAGGGAAATCTTAGTTTTGCGTTTTTTTGCGGAAAAAAACCAAATCCCTAATTTTGTATGAGATTCACACCCCCAATTACACGGTCCCGACTATAGTGTAAATGGAGGTTTACTGTATTATTATAATTTCAATATAAAATGAAAAAATAACTATTTTCTTTCTGACTTGCAGTTAAAAAAGTTGAACCAGATAAGGAAATATTACTGTCTTGTTTCGATATTTCTGGTGGACCTTTAAAAGAAGTTGACTTTTGCATGTGCAATCCCCCATTCTTTTCATCTGTTGAGGATATGGATCAAGCGAGAAGTCCTTTGAGGTAATGATATTTTTATAATTAATTGTTTTGCTGTGGTATACTAATAATCGGGTCCAAAGTGCAGTGGTCAACGTCGTTGGCTTCCGTGACAGATCTCACGGGCTCTAATCCCATTGCAGACAGCACTTTTTCTTATGTTCGAATGCATGGATGTTTGTGATATCAGGAATTCCCTTCCATTCTTTCAACCCTATAATAACAGGGTGTAGCGAGAGCGATTAGCTCACCACTAGTCCTGTCCTAGCCTTATCCTCTTCCAAAAAACTTCTGTTGGAATACTTTTATTAGGAGGCCGTATGCTCCGCATTGGGAGCGGATATGGATAAAAATAAAAATAGTCAACTAAAGCTGGTTAGTCAACGTCGGTGGCCTCAGTTGCAAGTTCATGAGTGGGAATCTGTATGGACTGTTCTATAAATTGGTTTTTCAATCTATTTTCGGAATAGTTTTTGAAGATATGGAATCTCTGTAATATCTGAATTCTCTCATTCACTCTTAAAAACAGGATAGTTAGAGGGATTAACCAATCTTACAGTGGTGTAGTGCTAACTAAAAAAGTCTGGGAGCGCTGATTAATTTGAATATTTTAATGTTTTCTTACCGCAGTGATTCAATTTCTGAACCTACAAGTTTCCATCAAAACGGTCTTCCAATACATTATTACAAATATAATTTTATTATATTTACGTATAAATAAACATGTATCACAAAATTTTTAAATCGTCTAGCGAAGGTGTAGAAGCTCCAAACCCCTCGTGCCCCCACCCTACTACACCACTGCTGTCTTAACCCTATCTTTTAATCCTTACTCTCACTGAAAAAAGATAAGTCATACGACTGGTATAAGTAAAACTACCAACTCACCAGTACTCGAAAATTATATTGTTACCTCACACGACATATATGCATCCTTTAGCTTTTCTTAATACATACTACGAATGGGAGTTAACATCTATCCAACCCAGAACCCTTTTAGTTTGTATGCGGTATTCCCTGCGCTGCATCCATTGTCACTGATAAATAGTTACATCTATGTTTATGCCAGCATCTAAAAGCTTTGCGTAGTAAATAAATCAATTATTTTAATTGTCAGATTAGCTAGTTTAATATAGATTCTCTAATAACTTAAGCTAATTCTACTACTTTTACTTTTGTTAATTGACACATACGACAATTTTTCAGGGCTCCGCCTCGAAATGCACGTACTGGGTCTTTAAAAGAAATGATTACAGCCGGAGGTGAGATTTCTTTTGTAAAGAAACTTATTAATGAAAGCAAAATAATCAAAGATAAAGTCAGGTAAGATATTTAGTCAAAAAACGTTTTATGTAGTATTACATTTGTATATTGTTTTTTAAAACTAATTATAGCAAGCAGTAGTTATAAAAATAATAAAAACTTAAGAAATCAATGATTGATTGTATGAAACCACTCAACCTTAACCTTTTTTTTATGTAATATTCCATGGATGGACTTAGGCTTAACTCAGACAGTTTTACAGTTGTGTGTGCTGTCGCAAGAACAATCTCGTGAACCACTTTTTCGTGGCTGCTAGAATGTCTGTATCATTGATATACAGTTAGTCAGTACGCTTAGTACTTCTCCTTTGAGTTATTTTTGTGGAAGATACCGACCATCCATTGCGGCAGCTATAAAAACTGGATTCAGTATATGGCTCCTGTGAGTACGATCATGCGTTTCCACACAGATTCATGACCGTCCACAAACAACCACCATTTTGTAGCTGTTGCGTTTTAAAGTGGTCCATCTGGGTTAAGTCTCCGTGTGTACTTAATTCTCATTCAAAAAACATTCATTTAGGCAGAATAGTTATAGCTTATTTGATTTATAAATAAAACTGGTTGAACAGAAAAACTGTCTTATCTTTTTCTGCAGAATTTACACTACAATGCTGGGTCATAAAACTTCGTTGAAACCACTTTTGAAATTTTTACATGATTGTGAAATAACTCAAATCGCTCACACAACATTCTGTCAAGGAAGGACTACGCGGTGGGGCTTGGCGTGGTCTTTTGTTGAATCATGCAAACTGTGTACAAGTAAGTTTTTAAGCAGAATATCTGTGTGCGAATATGGCTTTATCTATCATGAATTGAATAAGGACCGGTCGAATAAACCACTCTGAATTAGATAGTTTCACGTTTAAGCATCTCATTTTATAAAATGTTAATTATAACGCAAATTTTATTTTGGCTCTCTTGAAAAGTACTCATTTTAGACTTAACACCCCTTTTCATTCATACACATTTTTCATGAGTAAAACAAACAACTCTCACATGACATTATTATACTTCATGCCTTTTTTTTTACAGAACCCCCAGATAAAAGTAAAAAGTTCAATAAATGCATGAGCTTTGTTGTTCCACCTATTGAAGGAATCGAATATAACGTGAAAGCGGTTACGCGGAAATTGTTAGAAATATTTATTGTGCTAGAATTGAAGTTCCAACTGTTGCAGCAGAAAGATGTCATCACAACTATGGAAATAAAAGCGTCGAAGAACACTTGGTCAAATCAGAGGAAGCTTCGAAGGCAAGCGAAAGGAAATAATAATTCATCGGCAGCCAACAATTCTTTGGAAACAATAGAGATGGCTGATGAGACACAACACACTAACCAAGAATTATGTAATAATACCAATGATAGTTTGAAACGTAAAGGAGATGATTGCTTAGATTGTTCTATAATTGCAAAGAAATCTAAATTTGATAATGGAGAATCACCAATGCATGCACCTGAAAGTGAAATGAAGTCTACCAAAGATTCAAGTAGTGTTCAAAATACTAATAAAAAATTCCTACCTACTAATAGCACAATTACAGCAAGCTCAACTAATGGTGTTTTGATTGATGATTTTTTAACAGCTGCTGTTTGCATTCGCAAGCAAGATAAGTGTGTGGTTTTAGAAATTGGTTACGTTAAAGGAATTGCTGGCAAAGATGGTGTTCACCAAATTGTACAATATGTTAAAAATAATTGGAGATAATAAAAAATATTTTGCAAGCCGTTTTTGTTTCATCCTCTGTCAAAACTGGTTTTTATCAGGGCGCTGTGCGCATAGTCCCAATTTATTCAATAGATATTGGATGCTTCTTATTGAAATCTCTTTACCACTTTTATCTATCAACTCTTTTCTGACTTTGGAAGATGAAAAAATCTATTTTTATAAATAACTACCCTAATGGAAGCAAAGGGTGAGAAATTAGAAAAAGAATCTTTAAAGAAAACCTTGATTTTTTGAAATGCATTTTAATATTCCCTGGATGTTAAAAGTTATCAATAATTAACAATTGATATAAAAATAATCGCTAATCAAAATTAAAAATTATTTAATAAATACAACAATTTGTCAATTCTACTACCTGAGTTCAGTTAATTATTAGCTGTTCAAAATGTTATCAACGGTAAAACCATTTATATTTGAGATGTGGATATATGTGGATATTTATCTGAAGCTCTTAAAGGACATTTTAAAATACAAAACTGAATTTTCACAATAAACGTGTGCGAAACATTGTTGCGCGGACTGTATGTTATAAGCATATAATTACATCTAATGATTATAATATATTCTTCGTTGTTTGTGTATGGTTATTTTTGTTTATTTGCATTTTTATTTTACTTTGAATATTTGATGTTTGTATTGACACATGTGTGGGACAATTTATATATTAAATACATCAATATGTCAATATTAATAATAAAAATATAATATTATCTTACCCCTAAACCTCGATCAACGTGACATATGTAAGTGTATTATTTAATCACTCATTTCCACATCTCGGTAAAAACATACAGTAATTAAAATTTGATTTATGATGCTTGGTCATAATGATTTCGCCAATGACTCTGAACACCTGTGTACATTATTCATTCGTTTCTCTGTGTTGCAACACCGCTGTTGGCTTTAGTTTTGGCTTGAATCTCGTATACTGAATTGTTCTCACTGACAATTAATATCCCTAGCAAAATGAAACTAGAATTAGAACTCTAACCGAAAAACTCAAAATAATTTCAAGACATTAGAAAAATCGAGTTGATATAGCAAAACGGACTGAGACCAGCACAATCAACTCTGAACAAGGTTTTACATACATATTGATGGAATCATATTTAGAGAAAAAGCTTTGTTAATAGCTGAAAAAAAAGGGATTACATATTTCTCTGCATCAAACAGAAGGATCAATAGGTTTAAAGATCGGCATGGTCTTATTTGTAAAAAACTCCTGGGTAAGAGAGCTGTTGTGGACCAACTGTATCATGAATAGCGAGTTTACTTAAAATTCTTTCAATTCAGTTAAAGTAATTTGAAAATCAGCATCTCTCAAGTGCTCAATTTGTCACTGATTATCAGATTTCTGATTTTAGACAATCGTTTGGAATGTTGTAGAGCTTATTATCTGTCAAATAACTGACGGTTAAATTTGTACAAAAATAAACACGATTTTAATCTATGTTCATCTTTCAGTAGTACCTCAAGGGATTCATATTTTTATTTTGTATAAGGAATCTAACTCAAATAATTGTTGGTCATATAAATTAACACTGCAGAAAGACTAAAACCAAGACTAAACTCATGAATAAATCCTAACTCTTTCTTTTAATTATGAAAATAGATTTTTAATGGTGAATGTGATATTAGTGAATATAAAAAAATCCATTTTAAATTTCTGTATTGAAGGGTTTTTAAAAATATTTTTCATATCTATAAAAATGTAAATATCTAAGATAAAAGTGAAAGCTGTGTTATTGTTAACACTTCCCTTACGGTGCTAAAAAATACTTCTGATACGTTGCTGGTCCTTGAGGAACCAAGTGATTAACATGTTTTTTTTTAAATATACGTCCTTCAAAGGGTGGTAAGTATTTAAACATGTTTTTTCATTTGGTTCATTATGGGCCAGCAACATATCGGAAGTATTTTTTAGCACCGTAGGGGAAGTGTTAAGCAAAATAAATCATCTAATTGATGGATAGTTAATAGTAAATGCTTTGCCTGTGCAGTCAAATGCTCGAATCCTTGAATGGAAAATTTCAAATCTGGCAACCAGTTCTTGTTGAATAACCTCTGTTAGGATGTTCAATTATAAGTTCACACTGAGGCGGATATTGTTTAATAAATTGATTTCAAATTAAATACATTTTATTCAAATGCCCTAAAATGTAAGTAAAATTAAGTGCATTTGAAATGAACAAGATCTAAATAAATGGAAAAGAAATTACGAGTAAATATGAAAATAATTATTATGTATATATGGTATAGGACTCCATAGCAATTAGTTAGATGAAAAACAAATGGTTATGTTACTAGGCAACAAATAGTGTCCTGTATACTGTATTGCTTGACTTGACTTAACTCAAATAATCAACACCAAAATACTTCAGTTGATTTAAAAATAAAATAACTATTTATTTTATTTTATGTTTAGATTAAATAAATCTATGCGATACCTTCAGAGTTTGTTCAATTTGTTTTGTTTTATTAAAATGCCCAACACTTAATTCTTCTTTGATTATTGCCTTTATTGAATCAACAAGGATTAAATTTAATTGACATTTTCAATGATGCATTATGGATCTCTATGGAGACGGAAATTGTTTGAATCCAAACAAGATTGCAAGAAAATATCTTGAGTGAGATCATTTTTCTTATCCGTGCATCTCGAGAGGAGATCTATATTATTCCAAGACTTCAATTCAGAATAGACAGTTATTAAGAATATTTTACAAAATAAATTCTAAATGGCAGTTCAGAAATCTAAATTACCTTTACTTCCAGGATTCTCCTTTGACTCGTGTGTAAGCTATGCACATAAAGATTTTTTTATCATGTGTTATAGGAAGGTGTAAGATTAGAATGTTATATAGCTGTAAATTGCCATCATCTTAAAACATTTGGTTTTGCTTCTTTTATAAATAAAAAGAGCTATTGCGATAACTTAGTTTCATTATGCTTTGGTCGAGACTTCATATCCATATCAATAGACAGAAAATATTTAATATGGCCATTGTTGCTTATTAGAAATGATATATTACATTTATTGGTATATTATCATCAGTAAATTTATGAGTTTGTGGCACACATGCCAGACAACGCTGCTTGCCTCTTCTGACTGGTAAGATTTTGGTGTTCCGGAAGACGAGAAGGGTACTATTTATACGATAAATTCACAAGACTTAACATGGAGAAAAATATGTTTTCTTTGTGTTAGGAAATCCTGGTCTCACAGTGGCTTTATTCTCCATGTAAGGAATGAATGCAATAAAAAGGGAAGAAAGAATTAATACAAAGTGCGATCCATATGTACTGAATATATGTACCAATTGCCCTTCCAGTTCTAGTGTAATGAATACAAATACACAGTGGCAGATTAACCCATAAGCGCAAGAGGCGCGCTCTTGGGGCCTCTAATCTGAGGGATCCTAAAATAAAATATATTCTATAAAACCCATATAATATTTTCAATTATGTTTTAGTAATTCGAAAAAGAGCGCCACCAAATTTAATTGCGCCTCAGGCCTCCCAACTGCTTAATCCGCCACTGCAAATACATATAATAAATAGTGCCCGAGTTAAATTACAAGGACAGAAAAATACAGTCTTGGGATTGCGAAACTTGCACCAGATCTTAGAAGATGACAATAAAGACAATATACAATTTATCAATTCATCTTTTAGGTAGGCAAGAGTTACTTCGGCAAGCGTCAAAATTTTTCTCTAATGGAATCTACTTGCGTCTTAATTAATAAGCCTGAGATGAGAAAACAATCTCCTACTCTATATTCCAGATCATCGACTCCAGATCTGCCATCATGGTTGCTCTTTGATAAACAGGTTGGTGATATTTTTTATTGTAAGTATTAATTCGCATTGCTGAGGCTGGGAAAATACCAAACTATAAATTGCCATTTTAATAATTCACGTACTTAGTTGCCTGTAATCAAAATATTTAAGCTCAATCAACGCCTATATTATTTTACTGAAGTAAAATCCAAAAACACTACAAGTGACAAAGTGTTGGTAAAGAAACAATCAATTTAAAATAACCAGACTAACTCAGTAGATAACGTCTTCCAAGATGTTGCAACATTCCACCACTGTCGTGAGTATATCACAAAGGATTCTGTAAGATGCCCATAAGTATTGGTTTCTTGCTCGGCTGTGGAGTCGTGTAAAAAAAAGACGAATCCAACTCCAGCTTTAAAATAATTAATGACTCCAACTGCGAGGAAATTTTTCAATAATTTCATTTTAACTTTTATATATGTATACCATGAGATCATCTATAGTCAGCCAAGCATGAGATTACAACACTTTGGATTATTTTGTTTGAATACACATCATTAAATATATTTTTCAAAAAAAAATCGAGCCGCTTATTTTTCACGACTCTGAATCCGACTCCAGCCAAAATACCGCGACTCCGACTCCACAGCCCTGGTTTCTTGAGCTCCTGGAGTGTCATCTATTTGTTGTATCTACAATAATTATTAATAAATTTTATGAACATGAATAATTTGAAAATATTTTATTATAATGAAGATATTTTTTTATTAAAAAAATGTACATTTTTAGATTCTTCGGTTCGATGCATACTTTCAACAATCATTATTTGAAATGCAGTATGGTCCAACAATTATAAGAACTGTTAAAATTTTATTTTTTCTTGAAGACGGAACAATGAAAGTGGTTGAACCGAAAACTGATAACAGCGGTCTCTGTCAAGGTCTGAATGTACACATATTTTTTATTTAATTAAATAGATCTTTTCTTACAAGGTTGGAATCATTTTGTAAAGCCTTGGTCTACAATAAATGTCTTGGTACACAAATAAAAAAGCAGTTTTTAAAAATCTTTTCGTTAATAGTTCCTGTGATATGATTTTGCTAGGTACTATCGTTAAAAGACAAAGAATCCCATTGAATGACGACAGCAAAGATTTTCATGATATAATTCATTTAAACATAGGACAACATGTGAACATTTATGGTAAAGTGTTCTTGGTATGTATAAATACAAATCACAATAATAATTCTTATGTAGTAGAAATAACTAAATATGTAGATTTTACCCGTTGACTGCGAAGCCCGTACACTGTACGAACATAATGTTTCTCTAAAAACACTAAAATCACCGTATATGGTAGAGACATCTTAAAATAGTAATAGTACAGATCAGTAATTCTGTGAAATTCTTATTGTTGTGAGTGTGTTAGTGTGTCGATGTATATCGTTGCAAAAAGGTACAATAAATATCATAGTATCTTAGTGCGGCATCAAAGTTGGTGTATTTTGACGAGCAGTGATCGTGGTAATCAATTTCTTTCAGATAGTAGACTGCGATCAGTTTACCAGAGTATTTCTCAACCGTCATGGCATTCGAGTGCCAGATCCACTAGATATACCTCAATTGCAAAATAACGTGAGTAGTTTTGGTTTTCATTTTACGAATTCAATTTAATTGATGTGTAGTTGTTTGTTTAGTAATAAATCAACGTTAAAATCGCTCAAAGCTTCTCTTAATGATCTGAAGGTACCTGTTTCAAGTCCTGGCATGGTCAAATGATGATCTTGGGTGTCTGTGTTTGTAATGTCTTTTCTCTTTGAGTTGATCTCAAGCAGTGGCGGATAAAGCACATGCATGGCCTCAAGCGCAATCAAATTTGGAGGCCCTGTATTTCGGATAACATAAAAACATTAGAAAATTTCATGAACAGTTATTAAGATATAAAAAAAATCTGAAGAAAAAGTAGGTAAGTATATGGGTTATATAATTTAAGCTATTTTTGAGGCCCCTTAGATTTGGAGGATCCAAGCGCTTGCCTCATTTGCTAATATGGTAATCCGCCACTGATCTCGAGTAACTGTTAAAATAATCCTATAGCCTTAATTTAAGAAAATAATCTTTATAATGATTTTATGGAATTATTTTATTATGATTTTTATGGAATTTTAAAAATAATGTTGATAACTGATTATTACAGCCCTCCAACTTTGAAGCTAAACCAACGTATGTTGAACGAAAAAATTCTGCTGCTCAATTTTTTGAATTCGATCGGAAAGTTCTAAAGTTTGTACACTGTTTTTATAATAAAATCCTATATTAACCTACTTCAAATTATCTTTAATCCGTATATTATGAATATATTAATGTGATGAATAATAAAGTGCCATACATACCAGGAAAATATTGATGTATTCACAGTTTAATTACCAAATGTCACCCAAATCTGTAAAATCATTGTAAATGGTGTATGCAGCACTTCAACATGTATTATTCCACTCTGTTATTGCGAGTTAACTGGCTTTAAAATAAAAACAGTGTTATGAATATTGATAAACAGGTTTACCCATTATTATAATGTTTTGAGAAAGATGTTTATTATCACAATTGCGACAGTGTCTTATCGCTAACGGAAAGCAACGTTGAGATAAAATGAAAAAATTCAATTTTAAGATAAGTATACCAATCGAAAACTGAAAAGTAAACCTATACAATCAAAAATTGAGATATTTTAATTTTAAAAAAGAATGTCCCATTTATGAGAAAAATCTAACATTTACAATTTTCGATATTGCCCTGTAACTTCAAAACATCAGTGAGATTAATTGAATAACTAGATACAAATAATAGTATACATAAAAACCTAATATTATCTTTTATTTTAAGTCATAAAAGAAAATAGATAAAACCATAATTAACTGTTTAAAGAGTTCACCACTACCCTTAAATTTCAATTATCTTAAAACTAGGATTTTTGCTTTATCTGTTACAGTGTTTCTGTTTTACAGTATCTGTTTTACAGTTACAGTGTTTCTGTTTACAGTATCTGTTTACAGTGAACACCCTAAAAGTGATCTAACTGTTGCTTTCAGATGGCGAATTATCTGATAATCTAAAAGAATTTTTTTATATAATATTTAGTATTTTAAGAAGAGTGTAAAGTCTATTATTTTATTTTTAATAATCCTTTTTAATTGATTTATTTGTTTGGACAGTTATGACAACAACATAAATTCAAGCTATCAAAGATCATGTTGGTGTTAATATAATTTAGTGATGGAGATTGAAAAATATTTCATTTCAGATTCACCGGATATTGGGATGATCGGGAATCAGAGTGTGGAATTTTGCATCATCTCGACATATTTTATTACCTTTCTGATGATTCAATACAGATCAAAGAGATATTTGGTTCAACAAACTCAAAGAAAAATGAAACAATGTTTTTGCAGAGGGCACCACTACCGAAGGTTGTTGCGAAGCATTTAATTGAATTTTTTAGTGATAATAATATATCTGCAATTCAGATATCAAATAAAGTAGTTTAACCCATTTTCAGCCCAGTAATAAAATGGGTAATGCACTCTTATATCAGAGATTTTCAAAAATAAGCAACTCATGAGAAATGCGTTTAAAGAAATTTTCATTATTCATTTTACAATAAAATTTGATGAAAGTGTTGCTATCAAGCAGATAAATATTAGTCTTCAAATTGTCAGTACTCCAATTCCTTCTCAGATGATGCCCATAATAACAGGATATTTTTGGAAAGAATTTACTGGTTATACACTAATACTGGCAGATCCCTATTGCATCTGAAATGAATTGACCCATCAATTATTTCATTAATATTCGAATTTGGAATTTTTTAGCACACGTCAAAAGGCCTGATGATTCCTGATGGCTCATCGGTAGAAACGTTTGGTCCATCCGATCTGTTTATAGGATCTCCCTTAGACGTATATGGGAGAATGGTCGTCCTTACTGACTGCGATACTTTTACAAGAGAATATTATCGTACCAAATACGGTGTGGGTATGTATTTATTTTCATTAAAATACAGTTTGTTTTAACATTATTTTTCTTCTTTGGAAATGTTCACCTCGTAGTACCTCGAAGCTCTGCAGCTAACCTTTTTGTCAAGCTTCAGTCAAGCCAGCATGTTGTAGCTCCGCTGAATGGATTATAATATTTTCTCATAATTGCCTTTCATGACTATGGAATCAACATGTGGCCAAGTCATATAAATTACTGTATTGTTATTCTTAGAACCAAATTCATGACATGATAAAGCCACCATTCCCGTAGTATTTATGACCAGCATTTATTTTTGATGCCCAAAATATTATCAAACCAAACGATTGTGAAGATGTCCAGAATAATTTGCTACCATAAATGTATTAAATAAATGAGGGCTCCGAACCGGAACGGAACCGAAAACCGAAAACCAAAAACCCCTAAAACCATTAATTTTGCAGGAACGAAAACCAGTACCGAACCGATATATATTTTTTTACTTGAACCGGAATGAAAGAAATAGCGGTTCGAAGCCCTGAAATAAATAGCTTATATCCAATTTTATACTTTCTAGTATACTATGGACCTTTCATCTCTATCAATCTTATCTCATTCTCGGGCCATTGAAACGTATATTACTCTTATTTTGTGCTTTTTTACTAATTAAATAAATAAACAATTATTGCAATAAAAATATTTGCTTGCATGATGTTATTTCATTGCTTTGATGCCATTGTAGAAGACTTTTCGCCTATTGCACCTCCCGAGCCTTTAATCGATACCAAACATATTGGTTTTCAACCAAAAATTCTACCTCCTTGGAATGGCTATGGCACTCATAAAGATTCGGCGGGAAACTGTCTTACCATTATACCCAAAGCATCTCATCGTGATTTTACCAAGTTCTTTGAAAAGGATAGGTGAGTTGAAATGATGAAATGAATTTACCTATGCGAATTTATAGACATAATTGCTTTGGTTACTTAAAGTCTTTGAATAAAAATTCATATTTGTGTTTCTTTAAAAAGAAAAATTGTGGAAATGGCGTGGAATTATATATTTTCTCCTTGTTAATATAAACAGTTTAATGTCCAAAATTTTTATTGCGTATAATGGTCAGATAATCATTCTTCATACAATTGGATTAAATCGTCGCCATTTTACACCCGAAACTGAGACACTGCGCAACCTTCGCAGATAAAATAATATTTACCTAAATGTAATCATTTTCACCTGCATTTGCTCACTTGCAATCAGCACCCATTAGAAATTATTATAATTAAACAACCATTTATTTTGACATAAAAAAAACTATCGGCTGACGAATAAAATTGTCAACTATGGCTGTTATTTTGTTGACACATTTGGTAGGGTTCCACGAAATGATATTTTAGCCTGTATGGTTATTTTTTCTTGTAAATCCAATAAATGGCATTGATTATATACAACACTCAGTATCATATTCAAGCGATATGAGCTATAATAACTGTAATATAATGCTCCCGTCACGGGTGCTATAGTACTCATCTGCGCACAGGCCTTGTCAGGTCAGACTGTCATGGCAGTCATCCGTGGTCTAAAGGTTAAATAATATGATTTTACGATTTCCAACAGAATTGGCATGGATTCTCACATTCTAAGATTTTGGGCAAAGCTGATCTCTAAGATACCAGAGTACGATACCCGTCGCTTCATTTTCAGTTATTATCTCTGCGATGATACCATTTCTGTGTTTGAATTGGGTGTAAGAAATTCAGGGTTTATGGTAAGTTCAATGATCAATCATACCGAGTGTAGTGATGATTGTTTGCTGAATGGATTTAGACATATTGCAATACTAAATTTAATTTATAATAAAAACAGGTGTATAAATGAATGATATTGTAAATGATTATTCTCTAAGTGAAACCATATTGTAGTTATTAATAATATAGTATAATATTAATTAATTACTTTTCTTTAGAGTGGCATGTTCTTTAAGCGAGGTCCAATGGTTTTGCCAGGGCAGAATATGTTTATGTCAAATGAACCCCTTATTTATTCTACAAATGATACTTGGGTGGGAAATGTGCTTGTGATAAATGAGCATTATTTCTTGTTGACTAGTGCTGATGACTATACACTGCAATATATGGAACTTAACCCTTACGAGGTACAATTATTAATTTTTTTTAAATAGTAATTGATATGCAGCAATTCAGCTGGCAAAGAAATGAAAGCTTCTATCTATGTCAAACAAAAAACTGTACTTTACACTAAGAACTTGTGAACAAAGCGACAATACATGTGATACTGTGTTTAATAATTCTCCAAATTCAATCCAATAATGTGTTTCATCATCCTCTACTGACTACCTGTGGGACTGTTCTCAAATGTTTTAGGGCCTAAATCATAATGAGGAGACGTCTCTACTCAATGGTCGCTGCAACCTGTCTCTACTAATGGGTGCTGATACTCAACATGATTTTTAAAATTCTTTTTTACGGTTGATATAACTTAAATAAAATAACTGTGACTACGTTCACTGTTTATGTATTCGATCTGTCAAACGCCAAAGAATAATAGTAATTTGATTTGTTGTCCATACACTATACGTACGAGAGTAATTTTAATGATATAAACATGTTTTACAACATGAAACTTGACGAGCATGCATTTATTTTAAAATAACCTCATTCTATTACACTTTATTTACACCCACAATTATTAAATTTAAGTTATACCGACTGTGAAAAAAAAAATACAAAAAATCATATTGAATATTATTATAGACCTTAAATTAATGTCCAATTCCTAATAAATTTGAGAATAATCTCTCCTGCAATAGAAACATTATACATAAAATCAAAGCAATATAATTAGAATGACGTTCAATCTTTCTCGTTCTTTGTTAATATTTCCTTTTAAATTTGCAATTGTTCCACATATCTTTAATACTAGTATCACACTCATTCAATTTAAAAAACGAGAACATATTTCACCCTATTCTTATTTAACAAGGGAGATACGTTCTACACAAACCAGCCGTTTAATTACCCAAACTATGAAAATATAACTAAATAATGATTGAGTAAGGTTCCATTATATTGGACCATATTGATTTGAAACCACATTAAAAGACTTCTTGCAAAAAGAGAACTGCTAACTGTATGTGATGTATGCTGAATAATGGAGAGTATACTGTAAAAATAATTTATAATTTTTGATAATCTGTATAAACCCTGAAATTAGGTTGTCATAATATATTTATATGTGAAAATGGCTAATGTTTATTTCATTATTCTCAACAGTTTCCAAAATCGAATGTAACATTGATAGTGGATAAAATAAAAACCGATTTATTATCAAAAGAAAACGGCTACAAGGATTTTGTTGCAAAGAATATGGCCCCTGTTCTTTCTGAAGAAAAACATCTAATGACGAAGCATGTATTTGAGTAAGGACACAATGTTCGCTTAAAACAACGTGTTATTATATTTGTTATTTATTATAGGAATTATTATATGCTGGCTAAATCTTTATTCGACAACCAGTGTTGTAGCTAGAAATCTGAGACACTCATACAAACATCATGCAAGAAGCCCCCCCCCATGAAATTTGTTATATTGAGTATGTAGAAATGTGGGATTCCGGCGTCCTTGGCTACCGACCAGGTACTATCCATAGGATGTATTCAGAGAAATTGAGGGATGCTGACATCTCATGCTATGAGTTGGCTACGTCGCTGTCTATAACTTTTATTTCACCATATCCACTTCCCACATGGAATATATCGTCACCGTACTATAAATAGGTTGGATGTACAAAATTGATAATTCTGAATAAACGCAAAAATGATAAAGTTGAACGCTTAGGACAAAGCCTCTAGCCCAGTGGAGGGGAACCTGCGGGATTTTGGCTACTCTTATGCGGCCTTTTGACTTGATCAAAATATTCACTTTGATCAAAAAATTGTACGCAAGCGTTTGGAAAAAGAGCGTAATCAACCCAGTATATATATGTTCGACAGTCGAAAAAAAAGGGGGGCGGTGTCAACGTTTTCTTTGCTGCGGCCTTATGTTGAATCAGATAAATGAATGTGGCTTATTAAATTGAAAAGGTTCCCCACCCCTGCTCTAGCCTCTATATTTGATGTTACATAGATAATTATAATATAAAAATTTTGATGAATTTTTGCCGACCTGACACAAATAATTTAAGGAATTAATAGGCAGGGGCAATTGTTTGCATTAAAACCTGCATTAATAATATTTACCTACCAATTTCTGCCAGTATGGTGATGATATGGACAGAATATCTCGAGAGAAGTTGTCCTTCGATAATTGATTACACTGCGACTTGTGAAATGTGGATTTATTTTTCTTCACATTCTTTTGTTTGGAGAACATTGTTTCACACCTATCCATCCACATCCATCTACATCAAGCAGGGCTGTGGAGTCGCTTGAAAAAAAGACGACTCCGACTCCAGCATTAAGATAATTGACGACTCTGACTCCAGCTTTAAAATAATTAACGACTCTGACTCCGAGGAAATTTTTCAATAATTTCATTTTAACTTATATATATGTATACCATCAGAACATCTTTAGTCAGCCAAGCATGAAATGTTAACACTTTTGACTATTTTGTTTAAATACACATCATTAAATATATTTTTCAAAAAAAAATCGAGCCGCTCATTTTTCACGACTCCGACTCCGACTCCACAGCCCTGACATCAAGTATAATAATAAAAAAAATCAATTGTAATTTTATGTTCCATATGAATTTCCAAAGTTGATTAAATAATTTTACTAATTTTACTAATCTTTTAAATAATCTACCTATTTACATATTTAGCTACCCTTTTTCTCCTCAAGATAACACTTTTTGGATGTAAATAGTTATCGTATGAGGTTGGTTTGCATCTTTTTAATTAATCTTTTCACAGGCAAGCATTGAAAGAAGTTTTGCGCGAATCTTTGACAGAGCAGGAGTTTATTACGATTGCTCGCTTTTTTGAAGATCGCATCGATGAGCACCCGAAGCCGAAAAGGGAAAATATAAGGTTATTACTCGAAAAAACATATTCTTTTAAATATTTTTTGGAAAATTGATACATGAACTAATATTACAAATTATTTTTTAGGTCGGTGGTATTTTCTGATTTGCAGCGGAATTTGTGGCAAGAAAAAGAGCGTTTGCTTCAGCACTTCCAATATTTGGATGAAAATAACACTGATGTCTTGCCGCGACATGTTGTACGTCAAGCTCTAAGAGCCATCCATTTGCCGATTAAAGATGACTTGATGAACTGCATGCTGGATTTGTGAGTCTTCTTATTATATATATAGACAGTGGAACCTCTATATTTGTCAACCTCCATATTTTTATAACAATTTAGACACCACAATCAAGAAGGATAAACACCCAATAGTGTAGATCAAGGGTCAGCAACCTTTTGTTGGAGGGGCCAACTATTTTACGTGGGGATTATTGCGGGCCGCACTTGCGTCACATGTCATTACACTGTGATGATATGTGTCATTACAGTAAAATGCAGACAAATATTTTATGTATTAAAAATGTTATCTCTTTTCTAATAAAAATCTAAGGCATCATATTAATCACTTGAAACGCATTAAAGCTTCCACATCAATATTGTAAATGTACATTTTTATTTTGCTTTTGCAGAATTGATAAAAATTCAGATGGCGATTTGTATTTTCGTGATGTGATGGATTTTTTGGATTTTAAATTGAAACCGGTGCAGTGTTTGATCGCCGTTCCTGCCAAGTCTTCCAAAGGCGATCAGGATACTGAGGTAATTATAATATGGTTATGAAAATATAAAATAACACTAAAATCGAAATAACACTAATACACGATTTTGACGTTTTTTCCAGTGTCCAAAATATAACAAGGATAGCAAAATATGCAAAGACGTTTTTATAAATTTTGAAGAATTCATCAAATATTTAAATTTAGAACCTATTTTATCAGATAAACCATAATAGGTATTCATTAATTTTTGGTGTCTACTTTTCAAGGGACCGTAAATATATTTCTGTGCATTGAATTGGGATAAAAATAGATTATGTATTTTACTAAAGACATTCTGTCAATTTTTATTTAACATTATAATAAAATATCATTTTTTAGACTTAATTAAATAAACTGTATTGTTTACCAAAAATTATCAAGAGCACTATAATCAGCGGTGCATCCTGGCTGTCCAACATCTCATCTCTACCTATTTCTGTCCAAAGAAGCTGACCCCCCGCTTAGCTCATTAAGAAACCAGCAATCATTCACATCTTTCTCCAGCCAGCAAATCTTCGGCGTGCCTCTTCTTTTGAGCCCTATTGGATTACTGTGTACCAAAAAAAGAGTCAATAAATATAGCCACTGGTTTCCTAAATATATTGCTCTATAATTATTTTGTCATATACAACAGTTTAAATTTGGTTTAACTCGATGGCTGCCACAGACGAGATATCTCTTAATTTTTTTTGTGCTCAACACGCCAGAGACGAGTTATCTCGTCAATAATGAATTAAATTAATAGTTGAAAATTATAGCTGGCGTGCTAGGTAATTACTATTAATTATCTACGGCAGCTAAAAGGTTAAGAATTATTATAAATTTTACATTTCATGAGATGTAGTGGGAATTGTTAGATGTTTGCTTTTGTCGGAACTTTATACGAATTGTTTTATTGATTGTTTTTATGAGTGAATGATATATATAAATAAATTTTTACACGGTCGTCTCTGTTTCTTTTTAAAATAGTTCATTTGAGATAAACTCATCAATAAATTAACCATATCCCTCTCCATCCTTTGTGTGTATGTATTGAGAATGCCCTCGTCCCCAGGAGTTAGAAAAGAGAAAGAGTTATCCATCACCCCTCGTAACTCCTGAGTTTGGTATAATTCGGGTCTCTAGGTTACATAATAATTTATTTGGGTCAAAATAATAGGCAAAACAATTCAAAAACACTCGGTGCAATCGGTTATAGGTGGAAGCCACCAATTTATTTAATTAAAGAAACAGGTTAAAGAATTTAGAAAATACACAGCTAGCACATGGAAATGTGCAAAACAAAAATTAAACATTTCGATACAAAGTTATCGACTTACACGACCCGGTTTCAGCAGGCTCTTTCTTTTAAAAGTGGGAGGATTATCTCCCCTTTTTATACAAGTTTAGAACACATAAAACAAACAATATCTGATTACAATTTCAAAAGACAAGCTATAAAGTTGATACAATTTTTCTCAAAGATTTCTTTTAAGTATTTTTAAGTTTCATTCTAAGTATTTTTATAAGTTCGTGAAGCGATGTGAATTTAAGTTACGACAATGTTTAAGTTGTTTAAGTGAATTTAAGTATTACAAAAATAAATTTCTTTATTTATTTAATCAGGTATTTTTATACAAGGACAATATTATTTAGTGGCTACAAGTATAAATTTCTGAAGTGAAAAACTTTGTACGCTGCCACAACGTACCAGTTAGATAAATGCTAACATAAAGAAAATACACAGTTATTTTTATTTCAATGACAGTCAGGTAAGAATACTTATGGTTGGAGACGTTCACAGCTTGTCCTTATAATTATACTTATCTTTCTTAACCTCAATAGGCTATCTCAAGTTAAATCTCTATTTCTCTTTCTATTGTTCAATTTATATTTCTCTCTCTTTCTTTATTTATAACAATTTAATCTTACTTTCTTTATTTAAAACAATTTATTTTACTTAGTAGCTTCAAGTGTAAATTTTTGTGAGTTGAAGATCTGTATGCTGCTACAAACATAAAAATCCCTAAATACTAACATAATAGTTAACTTTCCTCCTTTTATAACATTTACTTTCTTTCTTTTTCAAAAGTTGACAACAGTAATAATAGCTAGTAGCTGCAAGTGTAGAAAGTGGTGAATTTAAGACTCGGGGTCGCTACATGCACCCGAGCCGGATAAAAGCTAACATAAAAGAACATACACAATTACATACATAGTTTATTTTTATCAGACCCAGTAATAAAAAAATAATACTTATGGTTTTTGCGAGTTCACTGCTTGTCCTTAAGATTACTTAATTCCGTCTCATACGGTATAATAGTTTTATTTATTTCCAGCGACACTGGAACTAATCTTTATTTTCTACAATGACTCTATATAATGACAAACATCTTAAGTAATTTCATTTTTGCGGCACTTACATATCGGTTATTTTTGGATTCTACAACAAGAAAATGCACATTTATGCATTATTTAATTAACAACAAATTACCATACTTTTTATGGCATACCATTTATTACACACGTTCCCGACCTTGAATAACACTTATTCAATTACAACTTTAAATTTTTCTTTTCTTAACCGATACCTAAGTGCGCGCCTTATCCTATGAAGCTAATACGGATCTACAGATCGTGACGGTCGGACCCCGGGACCATCTCAACGGAAGTTACGGGCCTAGCCGTGGTGAAGGACTTGAACCTCCTACCATCCGTTGAGCAGATTAACTTCCAGTTAATCACAGCCGACTGACCAGGCACACATACATGTTGGAGCCCAGATTTCTCTATAGCTCCTCCCCAACGATGCGTCGGTCACCGTAGACCACGCAGTCAACCTAATTACATGTTCGTTTTGCACAGGAAAAAGGAGGGCCTGGGTGAATATCGTCCCTTGCCAGAGACGATCTTCGATACGACAGCCTACCTATGAAAACGACACCAGCAAGTGTCGTGACCCACCTGGCATGATGGATCTTGGTTATTGTTTGCTGATCGGCCCAGCACGCCCATATGAGTTGTTGCCTGCAAGTTGCGTCACTACAGACAACGAATGTCCCACACATTCCCGGCTTTACGCGTCAGTCGTACCGTAGCATCCAGATCTCAAATAGACCTGCGATACATTATGCCCACCTCTTTCCTAGTGCAATGAACAACCTTACTGTTCATCAGGATTACTCTAAGGGTAGGGAGTGCAAAACCTCGGGCCATCACGCAAGATCCCCATCCACTGTCCAAAGGATTTATTTCTAATTCGGCACTCCCACCTCACAGTCAAATGTACAGGAGACGACAGCTTCACACACGCCGCGGGAGAATTACGACCTTCCCGCTGGCCCTGACTCAACGTCACAATAACACGTTGACCTCTAGACAGATCCCGACTTCCGAAAAGTCCGTTCATATTTGAACCATTATATGAATCTACAGTTACAAAACACATTTTTCATATATTACTGTCTCCCATACACTTGCCGCCCTTAATCCTAACAAGTTATATTTAACATCCAGCGCATTTCCTGGCTTCGCTTAACGACAGCCCAAATTACATGACACAACACAACAATAAAAATAAAATAAACAATGACATGGTGACTAGATCAATTTCAATCGTGTTCGTAAAATCAGTGTTATTTATCAGCGGAGTTTGAATTTATTTTGACAAATCACAAATAATTGCGCGTGGTTTTGAAGTCACGCGCTCCGTTTATTTAGCTGGAAGTCGGCGCATTTGCTTCGCTTGAATATTTAGAAAGGCTCGCAATCGAGACCTCCTTAACTTATGAAGTTAAATTTTTAATTAAAAATTAATAAAATTCTAAGCTTCCGTCATTACTTGGTTATACCCGTTGATCTTCAAAGAATTTACGTGAGGGTCCATACCCTCTCCCTAAAGAGATTCTAAATTTAAAACAAAAATCTTCAACCTAATGCATGGTATGCTTCCCATTAGTAACGCCGCTGACCCGTCTACTCGGTTAAGGCGGCGCAGTTATACGTTCTGAGAAAATTTCATCCAGATTGGACCTCCGTGAGCCACGTAATAAGAAAAGAAAATAAATTAATAATAATTTACGATTCTGTTGGACCGCGCGCAATGGGTTAAGCCGTAAAACCGTTAACGCGCATTCTTCTCATAGACGCCTGCGCTTCGACTAAAAAGCCGTTGCGAAAAAATGTTAAACAAGATGGCCGCCGAATCGGTTATAGAATTTATAATAGTTGAACGAGTACTTGATGTGATGGTTATGATTAAACTTCTTATATGTAAATTGATTATTTATTAACGAGAAAGGAAAGTAAAGTTAATTTTTATAATTAACTTGCACTAATCGCGGCAGATGTGATAATTTCTGTTAAGTGTTTATGTAAGGGAATTTAAAAGATTATTATGAATTTAGTTAGCGATAATTAATATATGGTTCCGTAATTGTTAGACAATTAAAAATAAAATTATTGGAAAAGTTTCTGTCATACTTCTATATGATTGGATTGAAAGATGGTTTTATTTTTAAAAGAAATTACTTCACTGGTCGTTAACGCAAGATTTAATTTATGAAAAGAATTTAAAATTGGAAAAGATTTTTCTTATGATTGTTCATGAGCTAGGAGTTCCGTAACTTTTATTATACTGAAGAATAAAAAAAATATTTTTATGATTCTAGATAACAGATGTTTCAAACGGATTTTTAAATGTTGCAAAAGAATTACAAAGGACGGAATTTCCCTTTCTAGCGAATTTCGAGCGAAAATTTCCCACTTCCATACGAATTGAAATTTCAAAAAAAGAACTTTGCATGAATTTATATGAAGTATTTGAAACTAAACTTTCTTTATGATAAATATTATTTATGATTAACTAATGAAGAGATTCCTTATTGAAAACGAGTGTAAGAGAGAGTTGCATAATTTATACTGAAGATTTTGTTTCATAATAATTATTTAAGTAATGTGAAAGCAAATTGTAAAGATTTCTTTATATAACCGAGTTTACGGTGGGAACTTCCCATTTTTTATACTAAAGAATTTGAAAAAGGAACTTTCACAAATTTGATTGATTAGAATTATTATGGACTTAGAATTTATTATGGCAGACTTTATTATCACTATTTGAATTTAACAAAAGGATTTCTCTCCTCACACACGTGTTCACAAAAGGTTTCATAAATTAACACAAACGAATCTTTCGAAATAAAATATTCGTTCTGTCGGATACGGATTCTATAATTAATATTAAAATGCAAAAGAAAATATAAGGAGAAAATTTCCTTTACTAGTAATGTTCGAGAGAAAATTTCACTACGCTTTTCGGAATAAAATTTCAAAAAAAGAACTTTTAATATTTATGCCGACGGATTTCTTTTAACACGAATATTTTTCTCTTATTAATTTTCAACAACGTAGTTACTTCAAAAGGCCTCAGCCCGCATACCATGATTTAAGCCGATTTATTCTTAGCGAATTTTTATCTATACGACGACCGCGTCGTTTCTTTAAAACAAATTAGTTAATTTTTATTATTTTCACTGGGTATAACCGCGTATTCACTTTCACTCCCGATACACTGATTTCACTACATTGGGTCCGTGTGTGACAAACACTAGTTTTTCACGTGCAAAGGACCGACATGGTAACACAAACATAGTTATACAATACACAAGAAATAAAATAATTCAAGAATAACTAATCAGTTGCATATATCAATCAAGAAACAAAAATTATCAATCAAATAATTGCCAGGAAAAATCAAAATCAAAAACAGACAAACATAAAAAAAATAAAATAAAATAAATAGTTGATTCAAACCCTCAATGTAAAATCAAAATTAAATATTCCCTTATTCTTTGGCCCGCTGACCCGGTTATCGTCTCCTAATATCTGTAGAGCGAACTAAGGCATTTACAAAAAAAATGTTTGAATTTACTTGGCTAGTTTCTTACGGAAACTACATTTAATTCTTGATTTGATTCGTGGTGTCCGTTTGCAAATCAGCACATCGCGATACATGGCGTTAAGTTTCGCGGGATTCCATTAATTCTGTTATAGAATTTTCTTATGTATCCAGACCTCAATTCCTGAACCTCTCACCAAAGAAATTATTTCAGAGATGAGGGTCAGGAACACATTTAATTCAACATTTACACAGTAGGAACAAACCTTGAGATGAGTGGCAGAATATTCGTAGGGGACCCGGTTCTCAGTGATAAAATAAAATACAGGAATTTACAGCTAAGTGATTCTACAGATGCTGTCTTTCGAAATTAGATATCGTGAAATCTATTTCGTAACTAGCGATCTTACAAGTTAAAGGGTTTAAATTAAAAAGTACTGGTTTTAGAGTTGAAAGTTTTATAGAGAATGATCCAGGTCAACGGGCGTCAATCGGGCAGCGTCACGTTCGGCAAAGAGAGAATGAATAAATTTTCCATATTTGCAGGCCCTTTTATAGTTTTCGTCCGGCTCCCGTTTTGCGAAAGTTCGCCCGAAAACTTCCCGACAGGCGCAAATTCGATCATCCACTCACTCCCACTCGCATTTGACTGTCCCTTTCTGACACGGCCGTTTGACCGTCCGTTAATTCAAGATGGCGGCAACTGAATTTTTTTGTTCGGGCGATGTTTGCTCCGCTAATTATGTTTCCCAATTGTTTAAAAATGTAGGAGAAAAATCAGAAAAATATCATTCATGTGCAGCGAAGGTTGCTACACACTTCTTTTCCTACAAGCCACTCTGTACTTTGCATACAACGCGAGATATTAGCAAAAACAACTCTAAAATTTCCTTTTGTTTATTCAGCGGATTTGATAAATAATATAAAATCCTTTTCCTATATGAATTTATTAGTGGCTGTGCGTTTCTAAAAATAATAACTGCTACAGAGCTAATTCCGTGCTAACTAATCTTTGTAGGGCGAACCCGTGAAAGGATTCGTCTGAAAATTCTACATGACGTCCGGACTGGTTTTGAGCCCATTTTTCATTTCAAGGATCACCCCCGAATTCCAACCCCAAGTGACTCTAAATTTAAATTTACGAACCCTTGTTCCGTAGAAAGCTATGTCGCTATGTGCAAGAGCGAGACAGAGCTAGAAGTACCAGACGGCGTGTGGAATTTTTCCGTTGACCATATGGTTCATCTTCGCGCGCTTTCTGGATTTGATATTTGTATGAAACTATTTATGAAAAGTTTGAAAAATGGTTATTAAATTAATGGCTTGATGGATTTTACTGAAATTCGCACCGATGCTTTCGTCGGTGGTTTTAAGGGTGTTTACAAAATTACAGCGTCCCGTTTTATTGTGGGCGCCTGTAATTCACGATTCTAATTTTTCACCGCGAAGGTCGTTTAAGCCTTTGCCGTGAGCATGATTTTAATAAAATTTTGTTATCTTAAGGATATTATTTTTAATGATTTTACTGCATGATTCTAAGTTGGTATGTCGTTCAGGAATGCCTCGATTACGCTCACCACTAAAATCGGCCGACTGCCCCGTTAGGGGTTTTTAGGCGAAAATGACTCGACAGAATTTACTTATTTTCTAATAGCAGCTGAAACTGACTATCTTTAAGGTACCTGTGAAGGTTTCAATTTGTTAAAGTGTCTCAATAAAAATCGCCAAGCGATCTAAAATATCTCTACTTGAAATTGTGCAAAATTTTTGTATGGGGAAAATTACTCGTATGTTTTTCCCTTCCTATAGGTGGCCGCGGTCTGTCTCGCATATGGCTTTCCCCTTGACTTTATATTTACCGCGAGAATTTTTCTCGGTTTCATTTCCTGGCATTTACTTATTTACATTGGTGAATCCGTAAATTGAACATTCGTTAAAAACGAGACTTATGACAAAACTATACTTCTCTCTCTCTTATCTCTTTGTACTGCAACCATGCTGGTGAAAACCTAGTGAAATGCTGAGGAAAGTCAAGGCCAGAATAACTGGACCATGTCAAACCCCAACACTTCCCAGGGCTTGACTTACACTCAAGCATTTCAATCGCCAGCATTGATAGAAAAAAAATTGGTCGGGTTGCAGACGCTAAGAGATTGAGAAGTTCCGGCGGGTTAACTCCAGATTAACCACGCAAAGCAAAAAAACAAACGCGAGAATTTATGTCAGACATGCCGGCGCTACGACGCCGGGTGCTTTGTTCAACTTACTGATTCACGACATAGAAGTTACTTTCCTCTGCGAGGACACAAATTATCAATTTTTCAAAACAATATCTTTCGACTAATCTAGTCGGTAACACACAATAATAGTTGGATGCGCTGGTGTGTTCACATATTCAATATAAATTTACCTTACTTAAAATTAATATTTGGTTCACGCTTTTTGCGAGTCATTGCCAGTGATCTCGACTTAATACAATTAATATTTTTCCGTTTAAGTATTTGCACAACTTTTTCGGCGGGATGTAATCCGAACCGTTTTAAAACAAATTCTATTAAAAACCATTACAAGTGCTTCTAATATTAGGCTCCCCTTTCTTTTTGGGGTCAAACACAAAATTAAATATTATAGTTATTTCATACAATAAAAAAAACAAATTGATTTTGAAATTTTTAAGAAGTTAATTAATTACTAGAAATTTCTGGTTTCCTTGATGAGGACATGGTGTTTGTAATTTGGCTGTTGTTACTTGCTTTTATAGTGACTTTCTTGGTGCGAAGGATTTCTCAGCATCAGGAGGTTGCGTCATCCACCGGGCTGGTGGAGACGGTGGCGTTGTTCGTTGCTGCGGGCGCCGACTCCTCTTCTGGCTGCGACAAGGGTGGTGGTGTCATCCTGGCTGGCTCGGTGTAGGGCGTTGGCATCGGGCGGATCTGGTTGGTGTGGGCCTTGATAGGCTTGCCACGTCTGTCGATCCAGTAGACGTTTGGGCCGATGCGTGATATTACTTTAAATGGGCCCTCCCATCGAGGGGCCAGGTTTGGGATGACTCCAGTCCTGGCGCCAGGTCGAGTGAAGCCGCGCAAGTAAATGCGCTGGCCTGCAGCAAAGCTTTCGGGTGGTGGCTGCGCAGCTGCGCGAGCGTTGTTTCGCCCAGTGTACTCCTCCTGATGTCGCAAGACAAGTGCGTCCTGCTCATCCCTTTCCAGGGCCTCTGTGCGGGCGGGCGGCAGTTCGATTTGCGCCCGCCATTCGCCTGGTCGCGGCAGCTCGTACCCCATCACAGCCTGACTGGGTGTGAGGCCGGTTGCTGCATTTTGGCGGCAACGCAGTGCGAACAGTGTGCGTGGGAGTGTTTCGCACCAGAGATCGTGTGCGCCTGGTTCTAATTGGATGCGCATCGCTTTCTTCAATTCCTGATTTCGGCGCTCCGTGGGATTGGCCTGAGGGTGGTATGGTGGGGTTGTCCAATGTTGACATCCCCATGTCTCCAGACTCGCAATCCATAATGCGTGCGAAAACTGCGTTCCGTTATCCGTCAGCAGTGCTCGCGGATAGCCGAAACGGTGAAAGACTTCTTGTTCCAAAAGTGGCAGGACAGTCGCTATCAGCGAGTTCCTCATTGGAAACGCCTCTACCCAGCGAGAGAATAAATCGGTGACCACCAGAATGTACCTATTCTGGCGGCGGCTCGCTGGATAAGGTCCCATGAAATCGAGAGCCAATACTTCAAATGGTCGCGTCGCTTCTCGATGCGACGTCATGTGGGCTGGTCTTTGTATGGCACCCCTCTTCCTCGTTGTGCAAATCTTACAAGCGCGCACGTAAGCTTTGATGTCATTTTTGCATGCGCGCCAGAAGTAAAGTCTTCGGATCGCCCGGTTTGTTTCGGCAGCTCCCGGGTGTCCGGCTAACGGATCATCGTGGTAGGCGGCCACGATATCTCGTCTCATGTGGAAAGGTACCAGCGTCAGTAGCTTTCCACTCTTTTCCTTGTGACACAATACTCCATTGTGTACTACATTCGTCCGATGCGGCTGAACTGCCGTCGGTGCTTCTAATGCGCGCAGCGTCTGTTGCGTATCGGGGTCGGTGCGTTGGGCGGCTTTCACGGCGTCGTGAAGTGTTGCTAACTCCATTAACAAGGCGACAGGTTTTGCGTTGTTGGGTACCAGCATTCTTTCATCCTGATCGTCGATGGGCGGTTCTTGGATGTTGGGGTGTCGGGAGAGTACGTCCGGTAGCTGATTGAGTTTTCCGGGGCAATGTTTTATATCAAATTGGTGCTCCGACAACATTATCGCCCATCGCGTCAGTTTTGCTCGTTCATCCTTTGCGCTGTTCAACCATGTTAATGCGCGGTTATCTGTCACCAGGGTGAAGGGGCGATCTTCGAGATATGCCCGATATTTCTTGATGGCCCAGACGGCTGCGAGGGCTTCTTGTTCGTTGGAGTGATAGCGCCGTTCCGCTTCTGATAGCCGGGCGCTAGCATAAGAAATGATGTCTCGTCCGCCGTCGGGGCGCGCATGATACAACACCGCCGCGACGCCGTTCTGGCTGGCGTCTGTCTGAAGTATGAATCGCCTTGTGAAGTCTGGTCTCGCCAACTTCAATGGCTTCCGCATGGCTGCTTTCACGGCTTGCATTGCTGTGTTGGCTTTTGGTGTCCACCGGAAGGCGACCGTAGTTTTTAATAAATCCGTCAGCGGGGCGGCTATGTCTGCAAAATTCGGGACATACTCCCGCAGCCAGTTACATAGTCCCAAAAATTCCCTCAGCTCGCGTCTTGTTTTTGGTGTTGCCGCTTCTTCGACCCCCTTTAGATGTACGGGTTGCGGCACATTTCCGCTCGCCGTTACTTGATGTCCTAAGTACTCTACGCTGTTGCGCCCGATTTGGCATTTGTTTACTGAGATGCGTAAACTGTGCAGTTGGAGTCGTTCGAAGACTACTCGCAAATCCCGGAGATGGTTTTCCCAGGTGTCGCTGTAGACTATAATGTCATCCAGGTATACTAGGCAGCATTGCGGGATGAGTCCGACGAGTACCTCCTGACTCATCAGCCGTTGGAATGTTCCTGGTGCTCCTTTCAGTCCGAATGGCATTACAGTGAATTGGTAACATCCTCCGTCCGGAGTGTTGAAGGCGGTGAGGGGCTTCGTGGCTGGATGTAATGGTACTTGCCAGTAGCCGGCCTTCAAATCAAGTGAACTGAAGATGGTTGCGGGTCCGAGTTCCTTTAGCGTCTCCTGGATCCTCGGCAGATGCGTCGCTTCATCCATGGACACGGCATTCAGCCGCCGATAGTCCACGCAAAATCGGGGCTTGCCGTCCTTTTTCTTGACTATGACTACTGGCGAACTGTAGGGAGACCGACTGGGCTCCACTACGCCGTCCGCCAGCATCTGCTGGACCTCCTCCCGGATCATCTGTTTGGTGGCGTCCGAGTGTCGATGTGGTCCGACTCGGAAAGGTGTGTGGTCCGAAAGTCGGACCTCGTGTACTGCGGACCCACATCGTGGTCCCGACGCTGCGAATAGGTTTCCGTAATCCTCCATTAGTTTGACAATCGCCCTTCTGGCGTCGTCCGGAACGTCGTCAGTGAGCGTCGGTAGTTCCGGAATTTCCACTGGTGTTGGTGGATGTAAGGTGGAACAATGCGCGGTGTATCTTGCTTCCCGGCCGTGGTGGAGGCATCTTCTTTTGAAGTCAAGACTGGCTTCCTCGTTTTCCAGCCAGTCGAGTCCCAAGATTAAATCGGCGCCGATTCCGTCAACGATGAGGGCTGAGGCGATGAGCGGTGCATCCTGCATTCTCCCTTTCAGGAGCGTCCATCCGTAAGTGGGTACCACTTTCCCACCTACCCCCTGCAGTCCCGTTTCCGGGTTCCTCCGTGAGTCGTGTCGCACGAGGCTCACATCGATGAGAGTGTGGGTTGCGCCACTGTCGATAACAGCTTGACAATTGACTCCCATATCTTCCAGGAACACCGGTACCCTCAGTAGTCGGCTTTCGGCGACGACGTCTTCCCGTTGTTGGTGGTGGGCGGCGCGCATTGTTCTTCTGGAACACGTGTTCAGTAATGTTTTAGTTCCGTTTTTCTCGACGCTTTGTTTGTTCGGTGGATATTTATTTGTTCTCAGTAATGAAATGTTTTTCTTTTATTTTTCTTTCTTCTCTTGATAACATCGCGGGCTCACTGATATTTCTTTGCAAGATTCTAAATTTAAAAAGTTTGTTTTGGTGAAGTTATTTTTGCGAGCCCGCCCTCCTTTTCATCGTTTATTATTTCTTCATACATATTTATTATTAAATTAATTATTAAAATTATTATTAAGAGTTTGTCATTATTGTTGATAACACTCCGGGCTTGGTATTTCTTTTGGCATGAATCTAAATTAAAAAAAACAATTTTTATTTGAAGTTAATTTCACCAAGCCCTCTCCGTAAAAAAAAAAATTAAACAAATAGAATTTATACAATGCAAAAACAAGTAGATACCTAAGTGACACACATATAATAATCAATTTTTTTTTTTTTTTTGAATGGGTTGCTATGCTGTAGCTTACTTTTTTATTTATTGGTTGCTCTGCTGTAGCTTACTTTTTTATTTATTGGTTGCTATGCTGTAGCTTACTTTTTTATTTATTGGTTGCTCTGCTGTAGCTTACTTTTTTTTTTTTTTTTTAATTATATATTACATGTGCCACCTAGTATCGCTGCTGCTTCTGTCGGCATACCGCCTCGCGGTGGTTTCCACCACACGTCCAGCACCTAAGCGGTGGGCGTCGGTTATCCCTTCTAGTCTCGTCTTGCCCCTCATGTTGTCGTCTAGGTAGGGGAGGTGGAGGGGTGTTATAATTATTCGATTTTCGATTTGATTCGCATCCTGTTTCGTGGCAATGATGAGCGCAAGTTGGTGCGACTGCTTTTGTTTTTCTGGCAGTCGGGGGCGCCGTCTGCTCCTCCTCCCTTCTTGATCGAAGTTCCAGTTCTCTGACGGCCTCGACGAGTTCGTCGAGGGTACTCCATCTTAGACGATCCGTTCTTTCTTGGTCCCGAGGCGTCATTAATCCTTGGATGGCCCTAGCGAGTTCTAAAGGGGATCCACTCGCCGCACACGCTTTGGCGATGGTTCTTTTTCTCTCGAGGAATGTATACGCGTTTTCGTCCTCTCGCTGTAGTACGCTTTTGACTTCGTACTCGAGGCGAAGCCGTCGTCCCAAATTGTTATACTTGCGTTGCAGGGCGAACGTGAAGGCTTCCCACGTCGTTGGCTTCGGGTCGATGGCCTGCCACCATTGCAGGGCCTCCCCGTGGAAGGCGGTGGCGGCTTTCGTGGCTTTATCCTCCGTATCGGTTTCCGCAGACATAAAGAATCGTTCGCATCTTTCAATAAACCTGGCTGTGTTCGCCTCTGCCCCCCCGTGGAAGGACAGCGCGAATACCGGAGGGTAGTGGTGTCTCACCCGGTCGTCTTTGCGTGGTGGTTCCTCCGTCACGGTGGTCGGAGTGCGCGGTTCGAGATCGTCGGGTGAGCGTTGAGTTTCCTCGAACATACTATCCGGTGATTCTGTCGTCTGCTGAAACCCGGGTCGCGCATTATTTTTTTGGGCGCCACTCAAGATTACGGCCTTGAGACCGGACTGCGACCGAGTAACCCTATCCGTCATCTTTCTGGCTGAAAGAGGGAATTATTCAATTCTAGCTTGCGGAGACATGAAACAATTATTTTTCAGGGCACAAGTCCGTGATTAACTACATCATTCTTTCTCCGCACACTATTCTACTGATTTTAAATTCTCACGACTCTAATCCGACTATCAGTCATCCGGTTCTACTCGGACGCCGTTGATCACTCGTCGCCCGTGTATGGCGCGAATGACTTCGAACGCTCCGCGTTCGGTCGTTTAAAACATTTCGCTCGCCGACGGGTCGGTTTGAATCGGCTCGTCGGTCCGCTGGTGTGTGACTCGATTGAATTTACATTTACAGTTTAGTGTTACGGTTACTCTACTCGATCCACACCTTGATCGTTTGAAAACATGATGCTAATCTGCCCCACGTTGGGCGCCAGTTGAGAATGCCCTCGTCCCCAGGAGTTAGAAAAGAGAAAGAGTTATCCATCACCCCTCGTAACTCCTGAGTTTGGTATAATTCGGGTCTCTAGGTTACATAATAATTTATTTGGGTCAAAATAATAGGCAAAACAATTCAAAAACACTCGGTGCAATCGGTTATAGGTGGAAGCCACCAATTTATTTAATTAAAGAAACAGGTTAAAGAATTTAGAAAATACACAGCTAGCACATGGAAATGTGCAAAACAAAAATTAAACATTTCGATACAAAGTTATCGACTTACACGACCCGGTTTCAGCAGGCTCTTTCTTTAAAAGTGGGAGGATTATCTCCCCTTTTTATACAAGTTTAGAACACATAAAACAAACAATATCTGATTACAATTTCAAAAGACAAGCTATAAAGTTGATACAATTTTTCTCAAAGATTTCTTTTAAGTATTTTTAAAGTTTCATTCTAAGTATTTTTATAAGTTCGTGAAGCGATGTGAATTTAAGTTACGACAATGTTTAAGTTGTTTAAGTGAATTTAAGTATTACAAAAATAAATTTCTTTATTTATTTAATCAGGTATTTTTATACAAGGACAATATTATTTAGTGGCTACAAGTATAAATTTCTGAAGTGAAAAACTTTGTACGCTGCCACAACGTACCAGTTAGATAAATGCTAACATAAAGAAAATACACAGTTATTTTTATTTCAATGACAGTCAGGTAAGAATACTTATGGTTGGAGACGTTCACAGCTTGTCCTTATAATTATACTTATCTTTCTTAACCTCAATAGGCTATCTCAAGTTAAATCTCTATTTCTCTTTCTATTGTTCAATTTATATTTCTCTCTCTTTCTTTATTTATAACAATTTAATCTTACTTTCTTTATTTAAAACAATTTATTTTACTTAGTAGCTTCAAGTGTAAATTTTTGTGAGTTGAAGATCTGTATGCTGCTACAAACATAAAAATCCCTAAATACTAACATAATAGTTAACTTTCCTCCTTTTATAACATTTACTTTCTTTCTTTTTCAAAAGTTGACAACAGTAATAATAGCTAGTAGCTGCAAGTGTAGAAAGTGGTGAATTTAAGACTCGGGGTCGCTACATGCACCCGAGCCGGATAAAAGCTAACATAAAAGAACATACACAATTACATACATAGTTTATTTTTATCAGACCCAGTAATAAAAAATAATACTTATGGTTTTTGCGAGTTCACTGCTTGTCCTTAAGATTACTTAATTCCGTCTCATACGGTATAATAGTTTTATTTATTTCCAGCGACACTGGAACTAATCTTTATTTTCTACAATGACTCTATATAATGACAAACATCTTAAGTAATTTCATTTTTGCGGCACTTACATATCGGTTATTTTTGGATTTCTACAACAAGAAAATGCACATTTATGCATTATTTTAATTAACACCAAATTACCATACTTTTTATGGCATACCATTTATTACACACGTTCCCGACCTTGAATAACACTTATTCAATTACAACTTTAAATTTTTCTTTTCTTAACCGATACCTAAGTGCGCGCCTTATCCTATGAAGCTAATACGGATCTACAGATCGTGACGGTCGGACCCCGGGACCATCTCAACGGAAGTTACGGGCCTAGCCGTGGTGAAGGACTTGAACCTCCTACCATCCGTTGAGCAGATTAACTTCCAGTTAATCACAGCCGACTGACCAGGCACACATACATGTTGGAGCCCAGATTTCTCTATAGCTCCTCCCCAACGATGCGTCGGTCACCGTAGACCACGCAGTCAACCTAATTACATGTTCGTTTTGCACAGGAAAAAGGAGGGCCTGGGTGAATATCGTCCCTTGCCAGAGACGATCTTCGATACGACAGCCTACCTATGAAAACGACACCAGCAAGTGTCGTGATCCACCTGGCATGATGGATCTTGGTTATTGTTTGCTGATCGGCCCAGCACGCCCATATGAGTTGTTGCCTGCAAGTTGCGTCACTACAGACAACGAATGTCCCACACATTCCCGGCTTTACGCGTCAGTCGTACCGTAGCATCCAGATCTCAAATAGACCTGCGATACATTATGCCCACCTCTTTCCTAGTGCAATGAACAACCTTACTGTTCATCAGGATTACTCTAAGGGTAGGGAGTGCAAAACCTCGGGCCATCACGCAAGATCCCCATCCACTGTCCAAAGGATTTATTTCTAATTCGGCACTCCCACCTCACAGTCAAATGTACAGGAGACGACAGCTTCACACACGCCGCGGGAGAATTACGACCTTCCCGCTGGCCCTGACTCAACGTCACAATAACACGTTGACCTCTAGACAGATCCCGACTTCCGAAAAGTCCGTTCATATTTGAACCATTATATGAATCTACAGTTACAAAACACATTTTTCATATATTACTGTCTCCCATACACTTGCCGCCCTTAATCCTAACAAGTTATATTTCACATCCAGCGCATTTCCTGGCTTCGCTTAACGACAGCCCAAATTAAATGACACAACACAACAATAAAATAAAATAAACAATGACATGGTGACTAGATCAATTTCAATCGTGTTCGTAAAATCAGTGTTATTTATCAGCGGAGTTTGAATTTATTTTGACAAATCACAAATAATTGCGCGTGGTTTTGAAGTCACGCGCTCCGTTTATTTAGCTGGAAGTCGGCGCATTTGCTTCGCTTGAATATTTAGAAAGGCTCGCAATCGAGACCTCCTTAACTTATGAAGTTAAATTTTTAATTAAAAATTAATAAAATTCTAAGCTTCCGTCATTACTTGGTTATACCCGTTGATCTTCAAAGAATTTACGTGAGGGTCCATACCCTCTCCCTAAAGAGATTCTAAATTTAAAACAAAAATCTTCAACCTAATGCATGGTATGCTTCCCATTAGTAACGCCGCTGACCCGTCTACTCGGTTAAGGCGGCGCAGTTATACGTTCTGAGAAAATTTCATCCAGATTGGACCTCCGTGAGCCACGTAATAAGAAAAGAAAATAAATTAATAATAATTTACGATTCTGTTGGACCGCGCGCAATGGGTTAAGCCGTAAAACCGTTAACGCGCATTCTTCTCATAGACGCCTGCGCTTCGACTAAAAAGCCGTTGCGAAAAAATGTTAAACAAGATGGCCGCCGAATCGGTTATAGAATTTATAATAGTTGAACGAGTACTTGATGTGATGGTTATGATTAAACTTCTTATATGTAAATTGATTATTTATTAACGAGAAAGGAAAGTAAAGTTAATTTTTATAATTAACTTGCACTAATCGCGGCAGATGTGATAATTTCTGTTAAGTGTTTATGTAAGGGAATTTAAAAGATTATTATGAATTTAGTTAGCGATAATTAATATATGGTTCCGTAATTGTTAGACAATTAAAAATAAAATTATTGGAAAAGTTTCTGTCATACTTCTATATGATTGGATTGAAAGATGGTTTTATTTTTAAAAGAAATTACTTCACTGGTCGTTAACGCAAGATTTAATTTATGAAAAGAATTTAAAATTGGAAAAGATTTTTCTTATGATTGTTCATGAGCTAGGAGTTCCGTAACTTTTATTATACTGAAGAATAAAATATTTTTATGATTCTAGATAACAGATGTTCCAAACGGATTTTTAAATGTTGCAAAAGAATTACGAAGGACGGAATTTCCCTGTCTAGCGAATTTCAAGCGAAAATTTCCCACTTCCATACGAATTAAAATTTCAAAAAAAAGAACTTTGCATGAATTTATATGAAGTATTTGAAACTAAACTTTCTTTATAATAAATATTATTTATGATTAACTAATGAAGAGATTCCTTATCGAAAACGAGTGTAAGAGAGAGTTGCATAATTTATACTGAAGATTTTGTTTCATAATAATTATTTAAGTAATGTGGAAGCAAATTGTAAGGATTTCTTTATATAACCGAGTTTACGGTGGGAACTTCCCATTTTTATACTAAGAATTTGAAAAAGGAACTTTCACAAATTTGATTGATTAGAATTATTATGGACTTAGAATTTATTATGGCAGACTTTATTATCACTATTTGAATTTAACAAAAGGATTTCTCTCCTCACACACGTGTTCACAAAAGGTTTCATAAATTAACACAAACGAATCTTTCGAAATAAAATATTCGCTCTGTCGGATACGGATTCTATAATTATTATTAAAATGCAAAAGAAAATATAAGGAGAAAATTTCCTTTATTAGTAATGTTCGAGGGAAAATTTCACTACGCTTTTCGGAATAAAATTTCAAAAAAAAGAACTTTTAATATTTATGCCGACGGATTTCTTTTAACACGAATATTTTTCTCTTATTAATTTTCAACAACGTAGTTACTTCAAAAGGCCTCAGCCCGCATACCATGATTTAAGCCGATTTATTCTTAGCGAATTTTTTATCTATACGACGACCGCGTCGTTTCTTTAAAACAAATTAGTTAATTTTTATTATTTTCACTGGGTATAACCGCGTATTCACTTTCACTCCCGATACACTGATTTCACTACATTGGGTCCGTGTGTGACAAACACTAGTTTTTCACGTGCAAAGGACCGACATGGTAACACAAACATAGTTATACAATACACAAGAAATAAAATAATTCAAGAGTAACTAATCAGTTGCATATATCAATCAAGAAACAAAAATTATCAATCAAATAATTGCCAGGAAAAATCAAAATCAAAAACAGACAAACAAAAAAAAAAAAAAAAAATAAAATAAATAGTTGATTCAAACCCTCAATGTAAAATCAAAATTAAATATTCCCTTATTCTTTGGCCCGCTGACCCGGTTATCGTCTCCTAATATCTGTAGATTTTTTTTGAATTTTTTTGTTCGGGCGATGTTGGCTCCGCTAATTATGTTTCCCAATTGTTTAAAAATGTAGGAGAAAAATCAGAAAAATATCATTCATGTGCAGCGAAGGTTGCTACACACTTCTTTTCCTACAAGCCACTCTGTACTTTGCATACAACGCGAGATATTAGCAAAAACAACTCTAAAATTTCCTTTTGTTTATTCAGCGGATTTGATAAATAATATAAAATCCTTTTCCTATATGAATTTATTAGTGGCTGTGCGTTTCTAAAAATAATAACTGCTACAGAGCTAATTCCGTGCTAACTAATCTTTGTAGGGCGAACCCGTGAAAGGATTCGTCTGAAAATTCTACATGACGTCCGGACTGGTTTTGAGCCCATTTTTCATTTCAAGGATCACCCCCGAATTCCAACCCCAAGTGACTCTAAATTTAAATTTACGAACCCTTGTTCCGTAGAAAGCTATGTCGCTATGTGCAAGAGCGAGACAGAGCTAGAAGTACCAGACGGCGTGTGGAATTTTTCCGTTGACCATATGGTTCATCTTCGCGCGCTTCCTGGATTTGAAATTTGTATGAAACTATTTATGAAAAGTTTGAAAAATGGTTATTAAATTAATGGCTTGATGGATTTTTCTGAAATTCGCACCGATGCTTTCGTCGGTGGTTTTAAGGGTGTTTACAAAATTACAGCGTCCCGTTTTATTGTGGGCGCCTGTAATTCACGATTCTAATTTTTCACCGCGAAGGTCGTTTAAGCCTTTGCCGTGAGCATGATTTTAATAAAATTTTGTTATCTTAAGGATATTATTTTTAATGATTTTACTGCATGATTCTAAGTTGGTATGTCGTTCAGGAATGCCTCGATTACGCTCACCACTAAAATCGGCCGACTGCCCCGTTAGGGGTTTTTAGGCGAAAATGACTCGACAGAATTTACTTATTTTCTAATAGCAGCTGAAACTGACTATCTTTAAGGTACCTGTGAAGGTTTCAATTTGTTAAAGTGTCTCAATAAAAATCGCCAAGCGATCTAAAATATCTCTACTTGAAATTGTGCAAAATTTTTGTATGGGGAAAATTACTCGTATGTTTTTCCCTTCCTATAGGTGGCCGCGGTCTGTCTCGCATATGGCTTTCCCCTTGACTTTATATTTACCGCGAGAATTTTTCTCGGTTTCATTTCCTGGCATTTACTTATTTACATTGGTGAATCCGTAAATTGAACATTCGTTAAAAACGAGACTTATGACAAAACTATACTTCTCTCTCTCTTATCTCTTTGTACTGCAACCATGCTGGTGAAAACCTAGTGAAATGCTGAGGAAAGTCAAGGCCAGAATAACTGGACCATGTCAATATATATCGATTTTCCGGTATTTTCCGGCTTCAAATAATCTGTTTTGAAGTAATGGGAAAAGCGATAGTCAAATAGTTACCATCAAATATTATTAGTTTGTATCTGAGATTTAAACATTTCATCAATAGGTGCTTACAGACTATTTACTCAGTAGTAGTACATTAAGAAATATTTGTAATGAACGTGACAATACCAATATTTTGCTTAATTCAATAAAAGTTTATCAGCATTAGCATTTTTTAATTATATGATTACTGGACCTGATAGATCGCAAAATTTTCCACATAACTGCATATTTAATTCCAATTTAGGGTTTTCGAATTTATCTGACTAATGAACTAGTCCAGGGTTTCCCAACACTTGGTGGTATGCAGTTGATGGTTGGTAGTACGCGAAAAAAAATCAGTAATGGTGGACATGCAGGAATGAATGATTTACAAATATAAAAGTATGGTGATTTGAAGAACAAAAAAATATTTATACAATTTAGCGTAATGTATTACCAAGTGGTACGCAAGTTAAAAAAGGTTAGAAAACCCTGAACTATACGGTCGGCATATATCTATAATGTAATATGGATGTTGTCAGGTGTTTAACAGCTCCTGCCTTTTAGAAAGAGTGGTAATTAATAAATATGTTAATATGAGAAATAGGTACTGAAATATACAACATCAATGTTTTGATGTTACAATGGAGAATAGTGATTTTCGGGAAAATATGCTGCTTTGCCTTGGACATGAAAGTGTCACATTTTGTAGTTGACACTGTTTATAATATCGTCACCATTCTGGCAGAAGTTGGTAAGTATCAGATTGATAGTTCTGAGTGAACAGTAAATGAAAAATTTCAGCTTTTTGGTTAAAGCCTCTAGTATCAATATTTTATGTTACAACGATAATTATAATATGAAAATATAGATGTATAAATGTCAATCTGACACTGCCTGCCTTTTATCACCATTAATAATAATTTCCTATGAAAATAAACGCTGTTGTAATCAAAGCTCTGCGTTATTCCAGACAAAGAATTTCTAAGTGGATCTTGTCTATGTTGTATACTCAACTCATTTTGCCAGTGCTGTTACTTACCAACTTTTGCCAGAAAGGTGACGATATACTAAATTAAATTTAGAATTCATTCAAAAAATTATTAGCAGCATCTGCAGACAAAAACTTCAAAGGTAATTATTAAATTACATATTTCAATTTATATTTAGCTTATATTACTCAGAAGTAGATGGCACTGTAAGTGCTTTTATTGTGCAATGTATGTACATATATGTACTGATTATGGAAATCATGATTCCATAAAATAATTATTTTATTTGGCATGCAAAAACTATTTGTCTGAATTGAATATTTTAGCATTCGATTTATAAATTCAGCTAAAAAATCAAAAAATTAAGCGAAATGATTATGAATCTGTTTTTTATAATAAAATCTATTTTATTATTTTCGATGGGTTTGACGATAAGTTTGTGAAAAATCATCTTTAATATAAAATAAAATTTGATTGCTGCTTGTGTTACAAACTGTGACGCGTGTTTCGCCGCTTTGAGATGCATCTTCAGACTAGCTACCGTGAGGTTATTAAATCTATTAATAAACATTGATTATAATTCTTAACTTATAAACTACATAATGGAGGTTGCGATTTTTTCTTTCTACTTGACGTAGAGAAGAGGACTTGGATACAAACAAAAATGTATAACTAATTACAAATCAACAACTTGTATTTGAGGAGCTCAAAAGATAAACGGCCCATGCCCAAAAGCAGAGTTTTGAGTAAATTCTATACAAACGAAAAATATATAAAATAATAAAACGATCGAAATACATTTTCAGACCACAACAAAACCGGATATGCATTATAATTTATGTAGTGAATTTTGAATCGAGGCCGCGAATGGAAATAATGAATAAGTCAAAACCAAATTTGGTTTAAGTCACAAATAAAATTGTATTCATTTACACAAATAAAAATGTTTCATAATAATTATGATGTTTACAAATCAATTTTACACTTCCGCGACTTTTATGAATATCAATGCAGAAACTTAAAATATAACTTTACAATTAAATTTATCTCGGATTCCTTTACGCAGTTTTTCTTATTCATGTAATATATAACTGTAACAAGATCTATCTTTTTCAATCCTCATTAAAAATATTCACATTTTACAATATTATCGTTATTTTCTTTTAGATAAAAATTGTCTTGTTTATAGGTACTTTTTAAAAATGCAACTCGAGCCCTATGTACACGATGATTATCAAGGCAGTGAAGGAAAGTGACACTAGACGCCAAAACAGAAATGTGCTGTCCAACGAGCATTGATTTTTTCATTGGGTTTTCTAATTGTCGTTCATAAATGGTGATGATTTTATGTTTTATCTTCTTCTGAAGGTGGCTGTTTTTTATGATAAAATATTAATATTACGTTCATCGTTTATATCAAAAGAATTTCCCTATGTAATTTCAATATCCTTAAATGACGCTTATGATATTGTTTTGAGTCAAATATTTTTGATTGATATCACCAAATTAAATAATATTTATTTATTTTTTCCTGTTAGTTTTTTTCAGATATAGTGTTATCATAATAATGACTATCGTATTTTTATTTATATCGTACATAACAAGCAGGTGTGGTAAATTGACCATTTCGAGTATATTTTAAAACAAAAAAGTTAGTGAAGGGTAATTTATATCCCTTTTAAAATAATAGTCTTTCCAACATTACATATTATTGGATATGTTTAATTTTCAAATATAAGATATCGTTTTGTAAGGCTGAAAAGACCTGTTGTGAAAAAGGGATGAAGAAAAAGCAGGGGGGGGTGAAGTTTGAAATATTCTATTTTCCTTGTTTGATTTGAGTTCCAAGCCGAGGTAGTCCGCTTCATAGGGATGGTGCATGAGCTTAGAGGTGGATGAAAGAGACCGCAGCATACAGAAATTTTGTAGGAAATTGTTGGTAAGGAAAAGGTGGATGTGGTTATATCTTCAAGTGTGGAATAGGAAGTGTCGGAAATCTGAGAGACTTTCAGAGATTATTGAAATGAAAACTTCCAACTGGTCGTGCGTCGGAGTTGTTTAATAATACTTGTCTTACTTAATTTTTCGACATTCTGAAAAGAAAGACGAAACAAACTCACCCACAGGTTTTTATCATAGCCTGACGAAATAAGCAAACATCAGTGCTTTATAGTTTATTTCGTTCAACACATATTTGTTATTAATCGATTTTCTTTCTTTTTTAAGCACCTATATCAGAAAAAAAGATTATTTTGTTTGAGCAAGAACGAATAATTGGAATAATTTCAATCAATATTTATGAAAAACAATGATTTGCCAGAGATACGAGAATTTTAGGCTCAGTCACGGAACGAATTAAACTCGTATATCAAGGTATCGCTGTTTATTCTTATGTTTAAGCCAAGTTGTATTTCGATAAATATATTTGCAAAAAAACTACATAGCTGTTAAAAATAAGTGGAATCGAAAAAAAATATCAATTCATTTTAATATCAACGATGTCATCGTAAAGTAGTTGCAACATTATATCCATTAAGCATTTTAATGAGCATTGTGGCTATCAAGTATATCTAGGCGATCTGTTTGTTGGTCAGTGCTGGAATAAAGAAACAAAAAAAATATATTAACAATCTTCCTTACTGTTTATATACGCATAAAATACAAGATAGTAGATTTTATATACTTTTTCCTCATATTATGATCACACTTAAAATATTTTGTATTAGGTATTACCCAAACACTGTCTATACTTCTCTATTGATGAAAACATCTTCTAAAAAAACAATTATTTCATCAATTCAGCAAGCCATAGATGATTTGTATCTCTCTTGATAAATCTGAGACGTATACAAATACAACAAGATGCTTTGTTATAAAAAATCTCTCGAGAAGCACATTATCTGTCCTAATTTTACAAATACAAATAATTGTTTCATACATTTCGTGACATACGTATCGTAAACATATACAATTTTGGTATATTGCAATCAATTTGATGAAATACGTGTCGATATTATATTTTTGAGTCTATTAAGTTTACCGGTTCATGAATTTTACATTTCGAGCTCTGGTAAATACGTTAAGAAATAAGAATCGATAAAATTGATACAAACGATATCATAATTAAAGGTTTAGAATAATTTTGTAAAAATATTGATATGTTCATGGAAAATGAAAATGGCGTTAGTTCGAAATGTCTTTGAAATGTGTTTTTTTAGTCGTGCTTTTATAGTCCTTACCTAAATTAGAATGACATCTCAATTCATCAGAATATTTTGTTTGATTTTCCCAATAAAGGATGCATGATAAATTGTAATTTCCCGTATTGTCAACACATTCAATTTTAATTATTGTACAATCAGGCAGTAGATGTTTGAATCTGCGTGTGCTGGAAATCCTTGGCTATAATTGGAAAAATTCGTAAGCCGCCGACATGTTTATCCTAAAATATTTTCTATCTTTTCGTTGGCAATAATAATAGTTTAACACAACTTAAAAATACGAAACGGAACATAAATTTAGATTTCTGCGAAGTAAACGCCGCGCTATACCGCGGATTTCCCGAACCGGAGCGACTTAAGCCCTAAATTATATAACTATAGAACAAACATTGTATCTAAATTTATATTCCTGCCTAAAATGTCTCGAAATCGTATGCGATGAATCTGGTCACAATGTATTCCTGATGACATTAAAAAAATCTAATTTATTTAATTACTGGATGACTTCACTACAACTTATAAGTTCTTCAGTGACTTTAGTATTTGCTAGAAGTGTTTTTTTCCAATTTAAAGTTGTTTAATACAACATTATAATGTGTTTTAAAGAAATATATTATTAAATATGCTCAATCAAACTTAATCACCTGTCTGCTGATGTAATTCGTTTGTTTATTAGCAATTGATATGATTTTTAACTACCATTTAGAGAAATGTACAAAAAATCGACCAGGTCATTGACTTATAAGAATAAAAAACTGCTCTAATGCGCAAATTTTTAAAAAGAATTAATGCTTGTAACAAGAAATTAAATATGACTATTATTATTAGTGTTCAGTGATTACAGTTAATTTTTTTGTTTCGATTATAATCGGATAAAAAGAATAAATGGTAGTTCAACACAATAAAAACTGCAAATGAACCAGTTTTTTTAATCAATAATAAAATTTATGATTATTCACATGTACTGTTATAATGGAAACTTGTTTTGGTATTAAAATACTTTATGTAATAAGTCAAATCGTCTTTTACAGTTATAAATGAAGACATTTAAGTCACTGATAGATAACATTGAATAATAAATTAAGAATTTGAATCTCAGCTTAATTTAACATTTGTTACTATGCTTATATTCTTTAACAAGACTTTGGGATAAAATATTTTCTAACGAAATTATACAATTAGGAGAGGAAGAGTCCAAAATAATCAAAATCGTATAACGTAGCTGATGGAAAACCCTAATATTCAAATGTGTATTTCAAACTTAGTAGTTAGTAAAAAATATAGAATGGACTATCCGTTTAACTGAATATATTTTTTAATCGTTTCTCTGGACTAATGAAGTTTTGTGGTCATTTAAAAAACGATGGTGGATTATATATTATATATTATTCTTTAAATTACCATTGCCTGATTTTTCAAATTCTTATTAAAATATCGTTGACATATTGGCAGAAGGTAATAATTAAAAATCCGGCTGTTTTGAGTTATGAATGCAGATGGACAGCTTCTAAAAAAAAAGAAGTCAACCATATTTTGTATATTTTTACATAAAGTCAATTCTGATAAAGGCTGTTTTTTTTAAACAAAAAACTTTAAATAACTTAAATCGTATGTTTATGTGAATCGAATCTCGAATGAATTATCGAATTTTGTGATGTTTTTTGAACAAGAAGTAATACTTAAAGTACATAAATGGAGATGTAAAAATTTCATGATTTTTTAAAATGACGATTACTATAAATTTTCTGACGTTTTAATGTTATCCGTAAAACAGGGCCTCCTAATTTTATTGCGCCTGAGGTCTCCCATGTGCTTAATCCGTCACTGATACTGACGATGTATAATATATAAATAAACATTTTAAAATATAAATTTTACAATTAACCTTACTTAAGTTGTATACATTAATGTACGACATTTAATGAATGTCATGATTAAATGGATAGTTAATAATATTGTAGATTGAGTTTTTTTTAAACAGCATTTATATGTTTTTTTAAATAGCATCATTAATTACATTTATTATCATAGCTGACGGATTATAACGCCATATAATCAAACTTGGTTATTACGAAGAAGATGGGACCGACTGGATTTGCTCGTTATAAGCATTACTCGTTATATAAGAGAGTAGGTATTTTTGAATGCTTACAAACCCACCCATCACCAATGTTTCCTCTAAGGCAAGAGGTTAGCTGCGCTGAAATTTCAGAGACTGCGCGGACCGATCAAATATTAATTGAACAACTGTCTTCTAGTGCGTGCCAACACAGAATAAGTGCGCGGGGGCTTCTGAACTGCTACGCGGCCGCGCGCGCGCTCAGCTTAGAGGGAACGTTGCCCATCACATGAAAACATAAAGCATCTGGAGCGGTCACATAACACAATAAGTCGCAATTTAAACAAAAATACACAATTAGAATTTATTTACACACCCGTTACACACATATTACATTTTTCTGTCAATCCACTGTTCTTATAAAATTTTAAATTTATGCTTGTCTCATTGTTCTTAAATTTTTCCTCAAAGCACTCAACCCATTAAAAGACTCTTGGGTGGTCGCAGTGTTCTGTGAAAAAACCGACGAGCTCGCCCGTTATATCACGAGCAACGCTCCCTCTAAGAAAAAAAGTTAGCTGCGCGTAAATTTCAAAAGCTGCGCGGGCCAATCAATAATAATTTAATATGAGCGCGCGGGGGCTTTCAAACTGCTGCGCGTCTGGGTGCGCGCGCAGCTTAGAGGGAACGTTAATCATGAGCTCTGGAGATCTTTTAAAAAAAGACGATATTTTTGCTCGGTATGCCCGAGAAGTAGCTCGTTATAAAAGTGAATAAATGTATGGAAAAAACCATAAGCTAAAATGTCAACGTATGTTTCTTCATTACATCCGAGATCTCACTATTTCAGTGATCGTAAAAACCGAGTTCAATTGTACTCTTTTATTTTATTCTCACTTCGAAAAGGTACACGCCAGCAAAACAAAACACTCTTAATGCATTTATCAATAGTATTACATAATTCTCAATAATTACATGGCTAACTTCTATTAAGTAAGGTTATTTGTATGTTCTTCTGTGTATGTATGATAATATTTTATTTCTGACTACCGTATTTCTCGTTCCGCATTCCTCGCACATGTTTGCATTTAGCAAAATACTTGACACACATAAAATGAAAATTATAATTTAAATAATAATAATTCGCACTTAGTTAATTTTGGTATCACGATGTTCTCCTAGCGATTGCTTACAAATATCATAGCAAATGATTGTGCATCGTTTTGTGGTGTGCAGTTAGGGGTGTCAAATTCGAAATCGCGCCAATTTAGTCGGAATTTAATTTAGAAAAAAAAATGTGACTAAACATATTTTTTAAGTTTCTTGCTGCGTCTTGATTGAATCAAACAAGAATTACATTTAAGAGATATTGTTCTATACCGATTGAATTTAACGGTTTTATCGAAGAATCAAAACACGATCGCTAATGTCATATGTATGGATTTAAACGTAATGCTTCTTATTGGTTTATTTAAATATCTTTAAATCACCGTTAGAAATATATACAATTTTATAAATAATAATTTTCTAGTGTAGACAGATTTTCAATCGATTTATAGATGCTTGTGATGTCTACAATTCCCTTTCATCACCTATCTGATCCTGAAAAAACGGCCATAGCGACAGCGATTAACTAACCACTAGTCGTGTTCTTGATATATCCTTCTATTCCTACTGTCTTCAAAAAATAGATGAGGAGCCACTGAGTAACAAGCAGTTTCTGTAGAAAACATCTGTTGATATAAACTATATTAGGAATATAAATGCTCTGCAATTTCAGCAGACATTATTAGCAAAAAAATATTTTGAAAAGTTTAAGCAGTCGTGAAATAGAGTAGCAATTGGTATTTATATTATAATTTACAACCGTTGAATCAATCTCAGTATCCCGGGATCTAATTTGTAAAATCCCGGCATGGAAAAGACAGAACAGGACTTTCATCCCTAACAGTAGCAAATATACATTTTTTTTATAATATTCATTCCATGGTCATACACATTATTGTAAAAAAGATTTTTTCACTAAATTCACTTTTTTTAAAAAAAAATGGTTGTAACTTTAAGCTGACGCGTGAAAAAATTGGCAAAAACCTTTAAAAAATTACGATACAAATATTTGTATTGATGTGTCTGTAAGTCAGTCTGTTTGTAAAACCAAAGCTATGTAGAGCACAACACGGACATACTCACACATTGGTGCAATGTTGATGAGTTTCATTGGCACGCTGCTCTAGAAATCTAGCTTCGTTTGTTTGAATTAAAATGCATGTTAACAATCTTAGAAATATAACTACAATTAAAGTATTCTATACCAGTGTGCACAACCGGGTAGCACAGCATGTTTCAAGGTAGTAACAACAGAGTTTGGGAAGCCACGGGAAGTCTTAATATAATAAATACAAATCTTTTTAAACTGATCTATCGATTTACAACTTTTTCAAAAGTTGGAGGTAAAAAAATGTCTCACATTCGTACACGTTTTTCGTAAACTTTTTCAGAAGATGGAGAAAATCGACACTTCGCTAGTGATCAATCCCAGGATTCTAAAAACCCAGATCCAGAAAAAAAAAGCTTAAAAATGTCGAGAAACTGAGTTCTATACCAGTGGAGGGGAGCCTGCGGCCTCTTGGCTACTCTGATGCGGCCTTTTGACTTGATCAAAATATTCACTTTGATCAAAAAATTATACGCAAGCGTTTGGAAAAAAGAGCGTAATCAACCCATTATGTGTTCGAAAGTCGAATAAAAGGGGGGCTGTCAACGTTTTCTTTACTGCGGCCTTATGTTGAATCAGATAATCAGAATGTGGCCTTTAGCAATGAAAAGATTCCCCACCTCTGATCTATACGGATAGGGCAGTTTATTTAGTTTACGTTAAACAATCTATTTAGTAGTCTCTTTTTCAAAACATAAACTTTAGTCTTGAAAAAATTTTCTTCGTGTATCATGGTGGTTTATCATCAATTTTATTGAAGACGTACAGAAACTTTGACAACGTTGTTTTTCTAAAATAAGTTGTAATAAATTGTCTTGCAAATCTTACAATCTAAATATTGCAAGCTGGCAAATGTTTCGGTTAACAGATTATTTGTGAAGACCCTCAATTGTATTCATAAAAAACTTCAAATAATAAATATTTAATGAGATGATAAAGATATCCCCGGTCGTTAAATGACTTTTTTTAAAAAACTGATAGCATTCATAGATACTTGTCAATATCCTGTTTCGTAAAATAAATAGATCAGTTAAAAAATCTTACTCGGGAAATCCTTTTGGCAATGTCGTGTTTAAAAAACGTGATTCTTATGTTTAAAATGTATCTCTTTTTTTATTCAAAGTATTTAAGGTTATACATTCTTATCTAGTCAGTTGAAAATACCAGTTATTAATTGGCACATTATACTACTGGTTTGTTCTTCTTTTTCCTACCTCTACTTCTACTTCCCTAATGAAACTATGCAGCGGTGGGCTGCCAATACGTTAACAAGGGGCTCGCTTAATCACGATGCAATTTTTAGTGTTCTTTTATTTTTAATGTTGAAGGAGTTGATTTATTCAATTCAACAATTCAACAATTTTTAGTGTTGAAGGAGTGATTTTTCTTATAGCTCCTATGCAATTATGTGCAATACTTAAATAAGCAATCGATTGTTACTTAATACATGTAAAATGTGTAACAATATGCAATTTACAGTAAACTTATCAATGTAAATAGCTAAAAATATACTAATGTGTATACTAACGTTGTCGTAGATAATATAATAGTATATGAATTAGTAATACACTTATACACTAATTTGATCTGAGAATATTATTTTATCATAATTTAACAAGGGGCTCGCTGGCCTCAGTAAAATCTAACAAGGGGTTCGCGCTAGCCCCTCCGAGCCCTCTCCAACCCACCCCTGAAACTATGCCGAGCCTGCGAAGCGAACTGGTTGTCCCATTTATAATATATTGTTGATAAATGTATGTAATTACTGTTTTGTCAGCTTAAGTCATTGTGTGTAAAAAATAATTAAGATAATTCGTTTAAGAACACTGACTGTAAAGGTTCTATAAAGGTCAAAAGTGTTCTCCTCCTTCCTCTATTCTCATCAGGAATCTTTGTCATAATATAATAATCAACTTAACGACTAACGAGTTTATTGTAGCTTGTCTTATCTGCCCTCTGCTGACCAAATCACTAATTAACTTGTCGGTGCCTTAGTAGGTCATCCTGTTATGTAAATAATTCCTAATACAATACAGTGAAGGGTACAGAAGGAACGTAATGTTGTTTTCTTGGAGGTTTTGAGTAAGCCGTACGTATTGATTATAAAGCATTAATAGTTGGTGCGGAGAGTGACCTCTTGCATAGTCTTTCTGCGAAGCTAGCACAATATTGACAGTGATGATTACGGAGTGTTTGCTCTGGAAACATAGGCTGGTGATACATCATCCCACGCATTGGCGGATTATCCTATGAGCGAATGAGGCGTGAGCTCGTGGCTTCCGAATCTTAAGGGCCTCAAAAATACCTTGTATTGTATAACCCACATAATTTTAGTTCAGATTTTATATATATATTTTTATTGTTTTACATGGAATTTTCTGAAGTTTTTATGTTATCCGAAAAACAGGGCCTTCAATTCTAGAGCGTTTAGTTATATTATACATTTATAATTAATTAGTATTATTACCTTCATGTAACTTTATAACATGCATGGATTTAATTTGATTATTTACTTTTATTTTATAAATAAAATATTTAATATTATAAAAATTCTGCCTTGTTTTTTTTCATCATTCAATCTTAATAACACTATAAAAAGTTAAGACAGTGATTTTTACTACTTATATCTTGTGAGAAAAAAAACTACTTTTTGTAAGATGTCATTTTCGATCATTTTGACGATTGTGTTAATTTGTTTATCACCGCCGCTTTCATTATATTGTATTTTCATTCATTTTTTTTGTCACACCATTTTGTATAAATAAGTAATAATCCTGTATCAATTTGTGTTATATGTATATCAGTTGATAATGCTTGTGATGAACGAAACCGGCCAATGCATTGAATGGTGGCTCGGGTATGTCTCGCGATAGCCCTTTTATAAACTTACGTGTTACGTCCAACCAAATAGATCGACCAGACTAAAGCCAGAATTTGTAATATAAGAATTTTCATGTGTTAATTTTCAGAAATTTTACATCTTTGATGACAATAACAATGAATTTAATTATCAGAAATATGTTTTTTTACGATATTTTATATGAAATAAATAAAGATTTTGATTAACTCCGGCATCGCTATCCCAATTGGTCATATTTTGTTCTTATTGTATTCTTACCTTATTTTGACCCATTAGAGGTGAATTGAGCCAACTAGTAAAATGTTAAAACTTTTTCATGGACTTTTAATTACTACTTACTTGGTGGTTTGGTGGATTGCATATTTTTATTTTACGAAGATAACACTATTGCAATGTGTATTAACTGAGGTTACTTCACTTTTACGATAATTTAAGACGTATAGAATATTACAACGTATTTAATTTTTTTTTCTAAAATACCACTTGGCTCACTTCACCTCTAATGGGCCCTTTTATCCGGTATTTCATATGAAATACCGGATAAATTTTATATTAATAATTTATTCGCCCGGTATTGCAATCCTTATGCGGACAGATATAAAAATTGAGTGTGTTGAGCGAATTTTCATAGGCAATAAATAATGCTTCCTGGTGTACAACATTTTCGCAGCTTATGTACTCTCAACAGTAAAGGTAAAAAATGCTTTGCATCCCAAAATACCCTCATCTCAATACGTCCTAGAATCAGGGCCGGCGCCACCATACAGGCGAAATAGGCAACCGCCTAGGGCGCAAACCACTAGGGGGCGCGTAAATGGAGTATTTAAATTATTTTTATGTACTCTAATAAAAAGGTTTATTTTATTTTGACGTTTGTATTTGTTCTTTGTCATTATGCATCGTATTCTATAATATATAATTCTCAAAAGAGAGGTTGAGCGACTTAGTAACTTACCTCCATTAAGATACCATATGTGTCATATTGGGAGCGGATATGGATATATATATATACATATTTCTATGATTCCTACTTATTTTTTTTTATTATTCCGAAAAAGTTGGATGATTTGTTAAAAAGGGGGCGCGCCGATAATCGTTGCCTAGGGCGCTAAATATCCTCGCGTCGGCACTGCCTAGAATTCGTTTACAAACCTCGACAGAGTGTGTTAATAAGGGAAGAAGAAGAGTTACTATAATAACAACATGATAGCTGTTGATACGAGAGAGTGGTCTAAATTTGATTAATAACAAATTACTAATGATTTTATTTTAATTCTATTTTTTTTCATATATGTATACTAACTGCTTTAGTCTATTCCTCATTTTTTCCTTGAGGTAATTTTTGCACTGTGAGCATTAATTTGATAAATAATTATTACTAGGCGACCAGCTACTAATAAAAATACAAACTCATGAATAATATTTATGTAAAGATGTTAGCGGTAGCCAACAATTTTTGAATATTATTACGTACGTTTAGTTAAATTTTTAAAGAAAAATTTAAATATGATCCGAGAGTGTTGCCAAGCCTCAAAATAATGGGAATTGAATATTAGGTGATGTTTTTTTACAGCAAAACTTTTCTAACCCAAGTCTTGCCCAAAAAGCAAAGATGTAGCGAGTTTGATAACAATCTGGAAACTTATTTGGTCATGAAAGAATTACAGAAATAATAATTATCTGGTCAATATTCAAATCAACTTTTGGACAGTATCTAAAATTGAATATTTAGTATTTATATTAAATATTCAATATCCATAAAAAAGAAAGCATTTAAACCTCAATGTCAGTTATATTTTGATAATCTAACCCAACCTAACTACATTTTTATAATTACGGCTATTGATCAAATTAAAAATAAATACTGAACAATTGAATATAAGTCATAATAATATGGAAAGAGGTATGTACTGAAGTTGATTTTAATTACTGGGTCATTTAGGAATGACTTTTCGTCATAATTAAATCATAATTTAATTTCTCCATAGTTGAACTGTTTTAGTCCAATATGTGATTTTTTATTAATTTTATTTTTCATTTTCAAAATACGATGTGATAATACACTTACAGATAAATAAAATAACTTGGAAAAATTCAGTTTGACAATTTTACGTTTAAGAATAACGCCTCAAAGCTGTCCTTTTTATGTATTCTCGGACATCCACTTCAAGGCGTTAGTTGCGCGGTAATTGTCATATTGTTACCATCCACTGTTTCCTCAGAATCATGTTTGTTTATGAAAACGAATATATCTTCATAGTTTTTATTTATTCATGAAAATAACCGAAATGCTCACAAAACACCCCCAGTGATCCATTCTGTCACTTTTTTGGTGTAACGTAATTAGAATTAGGTGAATACTCATAAAATATTTCTGAATATTGGTTATTTACTTTTTTAAGTAGATTGCCCCCCTTCTGAAAACGGGTCATTTAGAGCTCTGTTTGGGGACATGACATAAAAAACGAGACGTATGGTCACATTTCATACGTGACATGTTACATAGAGAGGTTTACTGCCTGGCGTAAAACAACGAAGTACCCCGATTTCTTGTAAATTATCCTTTTCGCCAGCGATGGCTTTAGACTCAGTGATACATTTATTTAATATATAAACACGAAACATCCGTTTACTAAGCGTCAGTTCAAGTTCATCCGTGCGCTTGAACGCCTGAAGATGCCGAAAGGCGAAACCCGGGTCGTTAGTGACAAAATCTGTGGGAGTGTACACAATTTGAACGATTCAAATTGAATTGTATTAATTATTTATTTCAATTTGCCGCCTGTGTGGTCGAGTGGTCAACGTCGTTGGCTTCGGTTACTGACGTCCCGGGTTCGAATCCCAGCAGGGACAGTTTTATAAATTGATTTTTCAATCGATTTATGAATTTCTGTTCGAGGGCATGGATGTATGTGATGTCTTGTATTCCCCCCTCCCACCAATCCTATCCTATGAATGGGGCGTATCGAGAGCGATTAGCTAACCACTAATCCTGTCCTAGCCCTCTCCTTCTATTCCTACTCTCTTTGAAAAAAGAAAGGTTGAGCAACTGAGTAACAAGCAGTTCTCGTAGAAACACTTCTGTTGAGATAAACTCCATTAGGAGTCCATATGTTCCATATTGGGAGCGGACATGGTTAAAAAAAAAATCAATAATTTAAAAAAAAATCCTAAAACGTACAGACATATTCGACAAACCCTAAATCCAAAATATAAGTATTTCAACAAGAATCCTTACAATGTTTTAAGACGTCAAAATATAGATGTATGATTTAAATATTTAATTATCTCTTTGTATGAGTAGTTATAAATGTAATGTAATCACAGTAATACATGTCTTTTTGTGTTTGGTGTAAGGTCATTGCCGAGGTCTGCAAGAAATGATTTGAGACGAGAGTATTTGGGATGAATTTCTTCTGTCGCGTGAAAACCAACTTGTGCAATTGTTGACGATAATGTTAATATTCTTCGCAGAAACATCAACAATTTTATGCATGTTAGCAATGGATCAAACAGTACATCTTCTTTGTTCCATTAGAAATACGATACGTCCTGGTTGTTAATCACTTCTTTACACGATTTCGGTGTATCAGGCTTTGCGGACTGGACGAGTGACGTTACAAAGCCCCCCACTACGTCGATTACTTCGTCCAACCAACCACGGCTGTGGACTTTCTCTTCTATTCGGAGTGTGGTGTCGATGTACCGCAATCTTCGGTTTCACTTCACCAGTAACAATCAAACCGCAGGTGAGAGCACGCCGCTCGATTATCTGTGAACCAAATCGAATCAAGTATTTCTCGTTCGGCGCGTGTGATAAAATTTCGTTTACGGGAGTGAGGTTAGGTTTTTCTCGATTTATTTATTTGTGTCAGTTTTCCCTCCCATTTTCAAATCTGGAACAAAAGTTGCCAATCGATTAAAAATACATATTTTAGAAGAGTATTCGATTTTATTATTGTTGTCTATTTTTCCGAAAGTTTGACAGGTCTCTATGGATAATAGATAAAGGATCTATTGTTTTTTTTAATGTCAAGTAAACGTAACAAGTAATCCTTTCACATTTGGTCATAGTTTCTACTGTTACCAACATACAGTTAGTTAAATGTTATTTGAAAGTGGTTTAACACTACAATAGTAATGGCATGTTAAAAATAAAGATTTTTTACCGATTACCTACACAAAAATATAATATAGATTTTTTTATGTGATCGAAATGTTCCTCGTATAATAATCATTAGCTAAAAGGATTGCTAGCTGTCAAAATATTTTAAATGAAAACTGATTAAAACCATAAATATTATGGTACTAAAGGAATTTATGTAGATTATTTAGTTATCAAATAAATTCAAAGGATATTCGTTTATAACTTCAGAGTGAGTGGTCTTAATCGAATAATATTATATTTAAATTTAAGTTTAATTTATTTTTAATATACGTCATTGTATACCAATCATAAAAGCAAAAAGACGGTAAATGTATATTGACTTTTACTTCGAATTTACAAAAATAACAAATATTTTAAACTCAGCTGATTTTGTAAAATACATCATAGAGAGAAAAAAGATAAATACTTCAATTACATTTGTATATTTTTAATTTGTAATTTCTTAGTTTAAAAAAAATATATTGTCTTGATAAAAAACATATTTTTTTTACATGAAATAAATGCAAAAAAATATCGACTTTTTATGATTATCGAGTTGATCATTTATACGTTTTGTTGATTTCTTGTTGAGTGTTATATTCCTTCAATAAAAAATCGTTCAATAATTATCATAAAATATGTTACATCGTTTTTCTTATTATTTAAGTAAATTTTTGTGGTGGAAAATCATTTATAAATAATTGTATGTTCTTAATGATATTGCCGCATAAAGTATGTATGTATTTCTTCTTTTTATAGATCAAAATTCATTATGATATTACATAATTATTCGAAACTTTATGAATACATTCTAATTTATATCAGTTATTTTTTAATCAAAAATTTGGAACGAGAATACTAACATGCTATATTTATTTTATTTTATTACCAAATAACTCATTTTTGGGTTTAATTTGTTTCATTATATTAGTTATAAAATAAGCTTTCTCAAAGAAATATACATTGCGCATGCAATAATATTACAATATATGATAAAGCACCGTTAAATAGTAGTTACCTAAGGGTTTTCAAATATTTTTTGTAGTTTATTCATGTCACAACCAATATTACACTAAAACAGATTTATTCTCGCTAATATGTACAATACTAACGCTGTCTATTTGTGCTAAGAATAAAATTAATAACTAAACAAAAATCTGTTTAGGTAGGGGTATAGTATTACAAATGTCGTGATGTCGAAATAGCTATCGACACTATCCATCACATTGTTTTAAAATGTTGAGTGTTGAGATATCGAAAATGAAGCAGTGTTTTTTTAAAGTTATATCTGTATTGAATTATTTATTTTATCATGCATATTATTGCATAATTTTTGATTTTAATAAATAATACGAATTTTTGCTTTTATATAATATAATCCATATTAAATATTTAACAGTCTTCTAGATTTTTTTTGACATTGTGGTAGTTGAAACATTTTGCGATCGATGTTTAAGAGTACAGTCATTACTTTTTTAATGAAGTTTTGTCAAGTAATACAAATACAACTTATATAGAAATATGTATCAATGTATTTATTTTATTTACATTAAATTCTGCATCTTAATTCATTGCTGTTTCAATATTACAATATTTTAAAATAAAAAATATATTGTTATACACAAATTCTTATGAAAGTCTAGCTATTATAATAGATGAACATATGAAATGTGTAGTAATATTATTAAAGTGTAATAATTAATATCTTTTCTTGACCACGGCCGCTCTCAATGTGAAGCATATGGACTCCTAATGGAGTTGGTCTTATCAAGAGTGTCCTACGATAACTGGAATTTCTTGTTACTCACTTGCTCAACCTATCTTTTTTAGAGAGAAAGGATGAAATGATTGGACTAGAACAGGACTAATGTCTAACTTATCACTCTGTTTTAGTATAGGATGGGTGGGAAGGAATTCAAGACATCGCGTTCATACATTGGACAGAAAACCATAAATCAATTTTGAAAGCTACCAGTAATGAGATTCGATCGCTTGACTTCCATAGCCGAAATCAATGTAATATCTTTCTTTACTTGAAAAACAATATTAAACGAGAAGAGAGAAATACGTTATTTTTTTACTGCTTCCATATTTTTATTAAGATAATGATCGATTTCGCTCATCACTAATATTATTGACTCGCGATAAGCGATACCGGTCCATGTGAAAGTGTGTAGTGCAAAAAATGTCTGTAATAATGTTATTGCATTTCCACCTATACCAAACAGTTATCACATTAAAGTGAGTAAAAAAACTCGTAGCAAACTAAGTGCAAAACGAAATTTACTGCCGTTTTTATCAGCGAAACGATTTTGTTTGAAGATTTATTTGTGATGAAATAATATAAATTTTGACTACTGCGGATAGTGTGGGATACTGGAATGTGAAATGTTTGAAATAAAAAGTTACTCTTAACTGACCCAAAAGAGCCATTTGTAGACACATGACTCAATAATTTTATATTATTTACACATTAATTTAATTTTAATCTTGGTGTATTTAGACATGTCAGTTTCCAATGTAGTGCGTACAAACAATTTCCGAAGGATGTTTTATTGCAACGGTTATTTATCGAAAGTAAGTAGCTGAAAAATATAGCGTGAGGCTATTAAATAGTTAGTTTTATAGACGTCAATGTCTTTTAAGGCAACTTAATAAATTTATTTAAAAATGAAAAAGGAATCGCATAAATGCAAGCATTTTGAAGCGTAGGTCTCGTAACTAAATAGGACGATCGTATGTTTTATATATACAGTATTTATATTAACCATGCCCACTTCTAGTGTGGAGTACATTTATTCCTAGTAAAGTTATTCTAAACAGAAGTGTTTCTATGATAACTGCTAGTTACTCAGAGAGTAAGGACAGTAGAGTAAAGCTAGTACAATACTAGTATTTAACTTATCGCTCTCACAGTACGTGCTGTTCTTAGAATATGATGAAAAAAAAGCCAACTTTAAACATCACATAGAAATTCATAAATAGATTGAGAAATCATTTTATTAAATTTCTCACGCTGGGGTTTGAATCGGTGAGCTGTGTCATAAAGTAAATGACGTCGATTACCTGACCACCGATCAATATATACAAATGGTTTTTAGTCACTTTTAAGATGTTCACTGTCAATTCTTGGTAGAAAAGTATTACAACAGTAAGTCTTTAATAGCGTATTTTTAATACATGCATAATATGCCTTATTATTTTGGAATTTTCAGTATTATTTTGGTATTTAGTGACAATTATTTTGGTTTGTTTTTTGGTGGAATAATAATATTTTTTAACCCTATATTAACAATGGAAAGTAAGATGAAAAAATCCAGTTTCGGTACATTATATTGTATAAATTTAAACTTGGACATATCGGAAGTATGCGTTTGAAAACATTTTCCACAATAAACAGTAATTTAATGAATTTAAAAAAGTATATATTTTTAATTGATCTATAAATTAGAGTAGTAGGCCTCAAATGTCTAACAATCAAGATATTAGTGCTATTACTTAAGCAGGTCAAAGATTGACGGTGCTTAAAGTTTTTTAAATACTTTATATGCATCCAGAATACTTATAAAATATATAATTCTTGTTTATCATTGCTCAAATTTGGTATGTTCGTTTTTTAAAAAGAATACGTAATAAAATTAAAATTTAATTAAAACATCCAACAATTCGTTTGACAGAATGTTTAAACAATAACCGAGAGCTGAAAAAAGCATAGACAGCCATTTACCTATATTTATTCATTGTGCAACACTGTTGGCCTACTAGGCGTGTTCTTTTTTTGAATACTTTATTTAGCATGGCGGCGTTTTTCATTCACAGCTGATTGTTTGACATATTTGGTTGTAGGGTACTTCAATCATTGCAGTTTATAATATAATTGCATATAATGAAACTAAATAAAGTAACATTGACATCAGTGGCGTAACGATAGATATTCTCGTGTGATAATTAACTACTTTAAATATATGTCTGTGTTATACTTAAAGATGGATGAAATATGACAAGAATATTATTTTGAATAAGAAATTTTTCAAAAAATATTCACTTAGCTTCGGTTACTATAATTCCCTTTTTAAGCGGTTGAATTCTACACATAACGATTCGATCATTTGAATTTAAAAACAAAGTAAACTTAAGCACACAGTATTTGCAAATTCTAATTTTATAAAATGATTTTTGTGGAAACGTACGTTATTATATATAATATTCTTATCTAGGTAGAGATTTGCTTGCGCTTAATTAAGAGTCTGAAAGATGTCATTGATTTTTGTATGCACAATTATTTTTGCCCTAGATGTAACATATCCTACATGTCCAACGGAGTTTACAGATCAAATCGATGCTTAGAATCGAATGAACTGAAGTGGTCTTTTTAAAAATTGTTGTTAACATTGGGTTATTGCTTCAGTCAATAATGAGAAAGACTTTTCCGTCACTTATCACTTAAACCGTTGCATGTACAGATAATATATTGTGTTTATAATATTTAAACGTTCGGTTTATCAGTTGCAATTTGTTATTTTCTCACACATTAGCCTCTAAATTTTTGCATAAAGCCACTTTAGCTTAAAATAATCATTAAGAATCTAACAATGGTGACTTAACTTTATGTGAGTATTCGAATTTATAACAGTGATGCAACCGTTTTTTTATTCGGTTATTTCTTTGACTGTGTTTTGGTTTACAATGAGTAAATATCGCGTTGCATGTGAAACCGCCGGTTTTTTCAACGTTATATGTAATTGTATTATTCTGAAAAACAATCACAATACGAAGGTCTGCGATCATGATTATGTTATCATGTTACTCTGCCTAAAAGTGAATGAGAATAATTTTAACACGGATCCATAAATTTAAAAAAAAAACAAAATCATTCAATTTACAGACTAGGACTTCCAATCCCGGGCTCGGTACTAAAGCGATTCCGGGATTTCTAAATATACTGTAACATGTAACAAAATCTAAATAATTCTCGATTTACTACCATATTAAATGATGAAGTAATTCCCGACAGTGTAGTTATTTTTTTTATGTAAAATAATTGAATTTATATTTTAATACAAAAATAAAATACTGTACATGAACCTACACTATATTTAATAAATATATTTCAATAGTCATACCATTCAACTGTTAAACTCATTTCTGTTACTTCGTTAAAAGTATGTTTTTATAAGTGCAAAATATCTCTCGCGACTCGGAGACTAGAAAAATACTTCTCTGCCGATGGGGTCGTTTAGGGACCCCAGTGGTTTCCCCATTATTGGCCTTATTCTTATGAATTAAAAAAAAAATAGTGTAAGGGTTTCAAAATATCTCTCTGCATCATTCCTCATACATTAAAAAAAAAACCGTGGTTTTTTAATAAATAATCATATTTTAAGTTGCGCGTAAAAAAGACGGCATTCCAGTGCAAATATTAATTTGCTACTGACGCGTTCAGCGGCGTTCAGTCCAGTTATCTTACGAACGATCGCTGAGAAGCGGGCGCTTATCTCGTGATCGCATTATCGTATTTATATAAACTACAAAAGGTCCAAAAAACTATGATATAAGAATACCTTAATTATAAACATTGTATCACCCATATTAAAATAAATATTTAAGAAAATGTGGGTATTGGGGTCGCATTTCTTGAGCTTAGAACCGGAGAAGCTATCCAAACTAAAGTTTGCTTGTACAAAGTTAAGACTATCTAATTCTAAGTGCGCCTATTTAAATTAAAGCTTGCTTTTGCCAAAGTAAGAAATATCCCAAATCAAATTCAGTTGTACCAAGTGAATACCATCCAATCCACAAGTGTAATTATATTTTAGCAATTGTATAACACCTACATAATAAACAAATAAACTGTGTTCTTACTCCCTCTCATATTTTGTAACAGTCGTAGACAGGAGCAGTTTTTATCCGATAATTTATTACAAAGTTCAGTTGCAATCAATTATTTTTGGGTCCGGATTAGGGCATCCAATCCCGGGATTCCGTTCAATTTTCTGATCCCGAAATCCCGGGATTGATATGGTCGTGGTCTCGGGATTTCGGGATTGAGAAATTTTTAGCAAATCCCGAAAATTGACACGAAATTGGCAAATCCGGGATTTCAAATTCCTCGGTGAGCTAATCCGAATCCCGAAAATTTATCAATCCAGAAATCCCGGGATTGGAAAAAGGCTCCGGGATTGGATATCTTAGTCGGTATCAGTAACATTCCGATAGTGAAGCTTATGCCATTAAATTTTCGATCGTTTTGATTGTTAAATAATAAAAACTTTCCTTAAAAAAAGGTTTCATACATAAAATTAGCTCGTCTTTGACTTATACGTACATTTACGTTTTTTCTCTCTTCTTTCGTAAATGGTTGTTTGATTTGTGATAAAATAAATAAAAAAGCATTTTAATATAAAATAAAATACATCCAATTGCTGTCAATAATGGACACAGAGATCTTGAACATAAGTGTTTGTGATATCTCTTCTTCGAATTCATGCTTAGTAACTGCGGTTTAAAAATAAAGCTTCCACTCGGCAGTTATCTGTAACGTCAGATATTGTTTGTATTACAATTTACAACCTTTATTGTGGATTCGTGACGTCACTCATTTTTCTATAACCACTGAAAATAAGACACCAGGTGTAAAGGAATTAAGAAAATTTAAATTTGAATCGTAAAATAGTCATTCATTTATACAATTTCAATATTGTCACGGTATATTTATACATAAACAATTATAATTTTCTCTTTATAATTAACTCATTTATAAAAACATAATACATATACGTTTCCACCAAGAATTGAAAGTGAACAACTTCAATGCCATTTATAAATATTCTTGATTATTTTTCTTCGTTATGTTGTGATTTAAATTCCTCAGCGCTAAATAATATTTAAAAAATATGTGATTATAGAAGAAGCAACTGATAAGTAGATTCGTTCAAATAAGATATCATTTACAGTAGTTATTATAATTGATTAAGTATACAATATAAAAAAGAATATTTTTATTATATTTTGATATTCTGTTATAAAGAATATATAACCAGCGATCAGATAAAAAATCAATAAGTTCAAATGGTCGCCTTTGAATTATATATGCTAAAATATACCTGTTTTCATGGCTTTTTTTTTGTTAAAAAGAAATACAAGTTATATTAGTATGTATTTGCTTTATTATTTTATGAAATTTGAGTGATGTGTTGTTTGATTGTACAACTATTCAACACCACTTTATGCAAAATTACTTACAGTTTTTTTGACAGCGTTTTACAAATAATATTTTTGGCTTAATTCGATACTCAACTTTTTCTCCTCGAATGTGTATTTAAATAATTGTATTTGATTTATGTTTATTTAGGCTACATCAATTTTATTCATAAATATTCACTATGTTTGTCATTATTGTGATGTGGCATGTCAAAAGACGATTTATTTTTCAGATTCATTGCATTTAGTTAGTTGAGTTTCAATTGTTACAAAAAAACGTAACATTTAAGACAAAATTTAATTAAATACTAAGACTTTTTCGTCAAGAAATAACAATAAGTACAAAGAATTATCTTATTTTGTTTAAGAAAATAATACTTATCGTGACATTTTGTTATGTAAGTAATAGACTTGGACGTGCTTCAACTAAATTTGAAAACGAAATGCAATAACGTCTTAAATGGAAACACATAAATGTATTTCAGAGCTTGGATAAAATTTATGTATCCGTAAATTGCCATATTTAATTATACCATACACAGATATTGGATCTGATGAATATTTAAACGTAGCACAATCCGAAACAGCGTTTTAAATTGGATTCCGATGACATAAAATAAAGCCCCTACGCTGAATATTGCACCATATTCAATTCGAATAACCGTCTATGTTTCCACCTTTTGACACCATTTAAACGAGCAGGCTTCCGAAAACGATGTTATTTAATTCGTAAAAGTGTACTTGAACGCTTTTAAAAAAGCAATTTAAATAACATTTTAGCATGTTACGTAGGCCAAATGCAGTGGAAACTATGCCTTAAATGGATTTCTGCCATTAGTTACTTATAATATCATCAAGTCACTTGCTTGTTTATGTTTCGCAATGGTTTTGTTTTAAACAGTGGTGGCAAACTTCTTCACGTGCACGTTCAAATTATGTAGAAGGGAAAATTGATAATATCACTGCGGCCCGCATTTTCAGCATTTACACCACCCAAAAGTGGTGAAAAGAACAGTGTGATTTTTAAAAAGGTTAATAAATATCCAAATATTTTAATTCTACAAATATTATTTTATATATGATTGATAGTTATCTCAGCTAATGCCCTCATCAAAACTTGTATTTGAAGATCTAAAATACTCCGATATTTTTTTACGTTATTACAATGTAAGTAAATGCCAAATAAATCAATTTTGTGAACATTCTTAATTGTTTCCAAGTCGTTTCTTTTGTGAAACACGTTGAACAAGTGGAACGATATAATTTCATAAAATTACTGCTGGATTCACCAAAAAGGCCATTTATTTTCACAGTTAGATCACATGTTATTTTCAAGTATAACAGGATCGCAATTCAATTAATTGTATTTTTATTTCTCTTTACGGTCTCTATTGACAAAGTTGTATGGATTAGTTTTAATGTTTAAGAAATTTCATTGTGTAAGAATTTCCTTCAATCTATAAATCGCTCACGTTCTAAACTGCCGACATGAGTGAGTTACATGTCACCCCTGGCTCGCGCGCCCTAGGTGCAACAACACTGTACTAGAAGAGTCATAATTTAAGTTATTAGGGTCAAAGGAATACCAATTCGATGTGTTAATTAAACTTTTAATTAATACTTTATAGCGTGTACCGTAAAATTATACAACATTATAAAATTAATACATTGCGTACTACGGCTGTTAGATTATCAATATCATTATATCTAAAGACCAATATGGTTGTCATCTCCAAGCTGTTTTTTTTTTTATTTAATATTAATTAATTTATCCCAAAATATTCGTTTTTTAAGTTACCGAATAGCAAATAGCATTTTTTTTTTCAGTGGATCTCCCTTATCAAGTTTTCAAATGCTAACCAACTGACATATGTACATACTTTTCTTTATATTCTATAAAAAAAATCTTGTTTAAATTGTTTTTTTTGTATTAAATTACCAGATAACAGAACTGTCAAAAATAATTCACTCATTACTCAGACAAAGGTGGAGTGTATGTATGTATGTTTTGTGTTGATCTGTGCATCAGAGATATACAGATAATTCAAGAATATTAACTTTTATGTGCGAAATGTGATTTTTAGTTTAGTACTTTCATTACACCAATCACTTTCACACATTTAGACTATTTGTTTTCTAATACTTCTGATAAGATTGAACATAACAAAACTCTCTAAAATAAATCAACGCATTTATTAGAGCATCTAGTGTCAGACCTGGATTTCGGGATAAACAGTTTTTAATGTCGGGATTATGCCTGTTAAAAATATGAAAAGGATTTAGACAGCAATTTATAAAGGTGTTAAACAAAAGTATGTACGTAAATAAACTAAGTTACACTGGCGAAAACTTTTTTATACACAAAAAAAACCATATCAGATCGGGAAGTATATGTACATCTTGATTATTTTTTTAAAAATTACAGTAATTTACGAAACCCCGGTATCGGTATTTTGAGAATTCTTCAATTACGGGATCCTGAAAGTGAAAGTCTTAGTACTCATGTTAACAGAAAAATCAGATGTTAAATATTTACAATTTACATTGCATTGCTTTATATAAGCTATTTAAAATAAAACGTTTATAAAATATTCTGCATACACTTAAAATATTCCTGTGAGGTATTCGAGAAAAATATCTGCTCTCAGAATCATCTCTCCCATTCGAGATAAATACAACCTTAATGAGCAAAATACTTCCATGCAAAGTTTTTCAATAAGGATTCTCGGAAATGATAAACCTCAAATATATATCTGCGCGAATTTGTCACTCACGTTAAAATCAAAACACGCTAAGGAAACTCAAAGATCAACAACCAATTATAAAATAATTATAAATTCTTATAATTACAGAATATTGTAACGTGATTTTTTGCGTAACTTCTTTATATTATAATATTAATCGTTGACAACATTATAAAAGACAGAATATTGTTATTTCTTGTAGCATAACTATTTCGTTGACTTGTAAGTATTTAAAAATATAAATTCGTATGCTTTTTTGCTACAATTTTAAATGGTACATGCTATATAAATTATATCTGTTTTTACATGGGTTCGAAATAACACAGTGCAAAAAATTAGGATATTCATAGTAATAAAATTTATCTACGATTTTTTAAAATTAAAATAATGACTGAACAAACAGAAAAGGTTGTGATTTATTTTTTGTCTTTCTGGATTATTAAGTAATCTTCCATACTTCAATAATGTCCTGTACTGTTTGGAATCGTATCCATTACTAAAAAACTGGATACTGGAAACACCAGATTCAAAGTGAAATATTCCACAATTATCAATTTAAAATTCAATGGTTGTAGTTTTATCAAAGCATTGGCAGACTGTTTGAATGGTATGTTTTATTGTACCAACAATATTCAGATTGAGTGTGAACCGGTTGGAAGTTTATAGCAAGAATTATTTCAATCGCGAATAGCATTGCACATATTTCCATTAACAAATAGAAATCAAAAAGTTATTACAAATATTTAAAAGTCACCAAAAGAACAGTAATATTTATTCATAATAATAATAATAGATAAAAAAAGTATTTTTCGTTTTTTTGTTGATAATGTAATTTTTATTTCCGGCTACATGTACATTTTTCTATTTTCTTATTAAATTACCAGTGAAGCTTAACTTTAACTACATAAAATTATCCTTTTCTATTTAATTTTAATTTAACATACATTAAAAAAATACATCACCATAGGCAATATAAAGGAACAGTATAGATTATAAAATATAATCATTAAGCTTTATATTAACATCTGCTTTGTAAAATTACAAATTAATAAAGAGTTTTTTAGCTCTCCTGAAAAGTAAGTTAAAGCCTTCACAATATGTAAACATACAGTCGCATTGAGATTTTCGCAGTTTTACTCAAATGTGCATCATTGAGGACTAAGTAAGAGTATTGAAAATAACATAAAAATGTACAAAAATTTAACATTATTTTACTGCGAAAATCTAGATACTCCCGTATGTTACAAAGCATGCGAAATAAAATAAATGTTTTATTTTAATTTCATTGCAGATTTAGTTATACTAAATCTTTCCACGAATGGTGTAGCCATACTATTTTTTTTTACATTAACACCTCGTAACTGACGTTTGACTTTTTTCTACGGTTCGTTACAACAACACAAAAACAGGGAAAACATTATAATTGAAAAAAAAGTATTTTTGCTTAAAAAGATTGTATGATTACAGATAAGTGAGAATTTTCGCTTGTGTTTTCATAAAATTGTAGCCCAATAGATCCGACAATAGCTGAGAATAATAAAAAGACGATACGACCATCGCGTAACTAATTATGATCGATACGAACCGTTAAGAAATAATAAACACGGGAAATCCAACTCTAAGATGAACTCAGCTAACAATTCTTGCATTGTTCTCAATGACAAAAGACAATATTGTTCACTGTTCAACGCCGCGAGTCATCGTCCTTGTCACCTTTAAAAATGCGTCACTGCTTAGGTAGAATGGGTGATTTTTTGGTTTTATTTTAACTTGTAGTCTTGTGGCAAAGTTTTTGTTTTATAGTTGAAAAAGTTAATGAATAAACAGCGAAAAGCGATCGATGCATTAAATATACAAATAACATGAACATTAATACTTAAAAAAAAAAAATCTATTGTATTAAATCAATAATCATCGCTCCTTATTAATCAATACTTTTTAACGAAGACTTATAAACAGTCAAGATTAAGGATAAGTTTTTAAGGCTTTAGTCAAAAACTGCTATACACTTAATTCCGACGTTTACTAGTGATAGTGGTAGTGGTAGTGGTAGGTGTTAATATATTTACTTGAGCAAATATTGAAATGTTGATAAAAAAATAATTATCGTGTAAAAGTCAGTAGCATCAAAGATTTTTTTTAGATTTAAAATAAAATCGTTGATCAATCGTCTACCGATCATAATCCAAGAGTCTACTTTCTTTATTCCAACTTCAATACGCCGATAGTCGATTTGAAGCGTGACGCTATTCGCGTTACGTGGTGGAAGCAACTATACGTGATGTATATGCCACTACGGTAAAAAGCGGATGCGGCACTTCTATAATGAGATAGACAGGGTTTCCCAAAAATTTTCTGCAATGGAACACACAAAATAAATTAAAAAAACACTGTTCTGTTAAAAGTCTCTTCCTACTATTTTGACTTCGCTGCAGCATAAGAAGGAAATCCTGCTTCGTATAAATGGGTTGTATAAAACGGAAGTAAAACAAAATAACTTTCTTAGACACAGTGGAGTATTCTTCTGATAAACTCTCCAAAAAAGAATTTAATGACATTTAACCTTTAGAGGAGTACGGACGTACATGTACGTCAGCGCCATTTTTCTGTAAATGAGTTTGGAAGTATTTTATACTCAACATACGAGTGTCTGTCTGTAAGCATATCGACTGTGGAAAGGAAAAAGAACGTAACCCTCAATTTTCCAAAACAGCTTTTTTCTATAATCACAATGTATACAACTTGACACACACTCTTTTGATAGAGATGGAAGCTGAAAATGCCGAATTAGTATCTACATTTAGCTTTTAAGTTTGAAAAAGATGACCTTGTAAAAAATTAAAACCAAGAAAAGACACTGAAATGAAGGTTTTTCCGAGACAATTTCTGTAACTAATATTAGATTATGTCAATTAAACACCAGTTTAGAAGTCTCCCTGCACTTCAAGGTTGTGTATAATTCATAATTTGCATATGTCACAAAATCATCAAAACACGTTTTTAGCGCCTCCTGTAAAATTTTATATGTGTGTGTTACGCCCTTTTTCCTTTCCACAGTCGATATGAATGAATTATGAATTACATATATTCAATGGGAAAATGTCGCAAAATTGTCATGTTAAGAAAGGGCAGTAAATTAAAGTAAGGTCTGTTTAAATCTATTCACTTCTCTAAAGGTTAAATCAGAATCACCAATAAAATCAGTCAGATTTTCAAATTCACGTTTTTCTGTTACGGAAAATGGATTCCAAACCAAGGAATAATAATTGATAGTTTTCGGAAAATATTGAAAAGTAGTGGTTTTTAAGATATGTGGGTGTTCGTGGAACACCTATTCAGGTTTTGTGGAACACCAATGTTCCGCGGAACATAGTTTGAGAAAACCTGTGATAGAGAACGACGTACCACGTAGATACTTTGTTGCTAAACGTAGGGGCTTGCGGTAACGTCATAATCATTCAGGTTTTGAAATACGGTACCATTGAATGATTACGCATACGTTTTACGTAAAACTCTAATGAGTATTAGTGTTGCAAATGTATTGTTATACATACTATAATTCATATTGTTGTTTTCATTCATAAAGTTTTCTCATTTTTATCGTTTTTCATATCTTTGTATTTTAGTTATTTCGTTCAGTTTTTTTGCGTTCAATGAATTATTTATTGCTTTTGGTTCGTTGATGTACGTCAGTACACAGTAACTGTAAACTCGTAAAAATATTTAAAATATTTATAAAATTGAACTGCTAAATGTAGATTTTTTAATGAGTTATAAATGATTATAGAATTATGTATAATATATTATGTTAAACATAATCTGTACTTAATAATGTTCTTAATATATATATTATACGTAATATGCCTGTAGAAAATTTTATTTTTTAATAAATCAATAAATTATTCAAATAAATGATATGAAAGTGTAACATACCCTGTATGTAACGCATATTTTACAAATTAATTAATAGATTTCATAATTTATTTGCATTTTAATTCAATTAAAACTATATCTAGGTATCCATTTAATTTATACGGAATCTAGTATATTATACATTAATAGCGATTGGATTTAAACATTACTTGATATTTAATGTACCAGTCGTAATTAAATTTAATATTATGTAAGTAGTGTACATTAATATTAAATTTTGATGATCATTAACGATATCAGAAATATAAAATAAATGTTATATATCAGTGGTTTTCAACTTTTTTTTATCAAGACGACAAATTTCGATCACTATATTTTTTTTTTTTACCATGTCCGCTCCTAATATAGAGCATATGGACTCCTAATGGAGTTTATCTCAACAGAAATGTTTCTAAGAGAACTGCTTGTTACTCAGTTGCTCAACGTCTCTTTTTCCAAAGAGAGTAGGAATAGAAGGAAAGGGCAAGGACAGGATTAGTGGTTAGCTAATCGCTCTCGATACGTCCCGTTCATAGGATAGGATGGATGGATGTAAAATATTGTTACTGGATGTAAAATATGTTTACACATATTGAATGAGAGCACATTAAAATCAACTGAAAGTTTACCGGTAGACTGTAAATGGTATACAGCTTCACTGTAGTGTATATTATATATTGTAACACTAACATTTTATTCGATTAATATGTAAGCGTTTACTTGATATTTGTAATAATCCTGTATAATTTTTAAAATTTTCCAATTATGATATGGCTGGGAAAGAATCAAATCAGCCTATAAAACAAAACAAAACAAAAATTCTTGATGTTCTTTCTTAAGCCACAGGTGCCTATACGTCATAGTTATGCCCGTGAAAAAAGAAGGAACTTTAGGAAAAATAAATTAGATGTTCCAACTAGCTATAAACTAGAGCTTGTTATAGCCAAAACGTCAGATGTATAAAGTATTTTAAAAGACATTAGATCAACTCGATGAGAAATTTAAAATATTAGACCAAGTCCAAGTTTTAAAATATTAGACCAAGAAAAGCTAAATTTGGTATTGATCTAACCAGGTATTAAGCTACGTACCGCGGCACTACGCATTCCGATATGGCCAGTGCGTCGATTACACATATATTTTTGGTCGATTTCGGATTCATATTGTCCTATTCATTGTTCTCTCGTGATATAATTGCATGATATCAGACGGTAAAAACAAATTGCTTCTGTAAAACAAAATTTTGCCACCCACGGTCTAGCTTATTGGCAATTTTCCGTTGATCCATTATATTTGAAAACGAAAATTCATTTTTAATTTTACTACACATGATAATCAAGCCATCTAGAGGTGAAGTGAGCCAACTGGTAAAATGGTAAACATTTGTTCTTGGACTTTTAAGTACAATCCCGTCTTTACTTGGTGTTTTGGTGGATTGCATATTTTCATTTTACGGACTATTGCAAATGTGTATTAACTGAGGTTACTTCACTTTTACGATACTTTTTGACGTGTAGAATATTACAACGCATCTAACAATATTTTTTTCTAAAATACTACTTGGCTCTCTTTACCTCTAATGGGCCCAATTATATGTTACATAAGTCAGGATAGGTTTCATCAATTTTGTGACAATCCAACAAAAATATATTCTCATGCATTCCATTCTTTCATTTCAGGTGTCTCAGCATTTAAATATGGAAATTCAAAGTGTTTTTATTATCAAAAAATAGAAATAGTCTTAAGATTTTCAAGTGTTTTTGATCTCAAATCAAGTAAGTCTTCTAGTGTCAAAAAGTGTTAATATCAAAATACATCATGTCAAATCGTGGCGAAACGAAATTGTTCCACAGACCTCCATGCTTGACTGGTCCGGCTGAAGCATCAAGAAAAGTGCTAAGAAAAGTTGTTTGTGTCAGAAATGTCAAGTTTCTGTGTATTGTGACTCTCCTGGCTCTACTTGTGGATAACGCTTTCGGACAGGCTGGTAAGAAAATCTTGAAACATAACTTTAATTCAATGGTAAAGAATATTTATCGCAATGACAGATTGTTATTTTTTTATTTATGAATGTTACAAGACAAGCAAAATTACTTTAATTATTTTTGTTGTTGATTGAAAGCATTTAATTGATATAGTTCTCAGTTTTTTTGTTACTTCAATTACACAACATAAGCGAAGAGAAGCTAGCCATTTAAAAATCCATATAAATAAAAAAAAAGTTTGGTTTGTTGATTAAGAAAATTATATAGCTACCACAAACCATTACAGTACAGCAAAATGTCCGCTTCCAATGTGTCGCATATAGCCTCCCCATAAGGGCTGATAGGCGTCCGGTATTCCGGGTTTGTCCCGGCATCGAGTCCCTTGTCCCGGCGTCCCGAAGAGACCTTTCGGGACAGCTCAAAATCCTGGTTTTAGTTAAATTACCACTATTCAGTATACCACAGAGTCCTCGCAGTTACTTAGTTGCTAAAAATGAAATAAATATACAAAAAATGCGTAATGTCATATTTTTAAAGCCAGCCTGTATACCAGTTATTAATCTTTTGAAAAGTGTAAATAGTCCAAGTAAAATATTAAAAAAAAAATATTCATCCAATCAAATCTTCAAATGAAATTTCGGATGGTATATATCAGTGATTCCCAAACTGTAGCGCGCAGGTTTTCAGATTTTAAGGAGTCGTGGCATAAATTTTTTGGGAAGCACTGGTGAATATAGTACTCATAGGATGTTGTACACACTGGTTCTCGCCCGATCACCGAAATTAATGCCATGGACCCTGTGAGTAGGGCTTCCAATTAACCGGACATTTAAGCTAACCGGTTTTCGGTATTTTTCAAATAAATAAACCGGGTAACCGGTTTAAACCGGAATTATTAAAAAAAAAATTTTTGGTACAACACTAACCAATGTTTTAAAAAAAAGTATTTTGATTATTTCAAAACAGTCAATAAGTGCATACAATTAGAAAGTAGATACAAATATCGCTGTTTTTGTTTGAGAAGTCACGGGTTCGAATCTCGGTACAGACAGTTTTATATATATTTTTTTTAAATTTATAAATCGATTTATGAATAAATTGCTTTGTAACAGTACAAGTTTTCGGTTCGGATATTTTTTTCATTCAAAAGATATAATGACGAACGTATTTATATGTATTTTTGGTTCAATAAGGTTCACTTGTTTTATTATCATTGATATTATGAGAATCCTTTCGTATTACAGATATTTGACTTAAAGCAGTATAGTTGTCTAAGATTTCGACTACATACTTGTACATATGGTATAGAAATTAGACAATTGAACAGTACAATACTTTATTATATTGTACAACTTATAATAATATTATTATATACAACATTCTTAAATATTTATACTCTACATATGAATAGTTTAATAAAAGCTCGTAGTGTTCAAAGCAGAAAAATATTTTTTAATTAACCCGGTTAACCGCCAAAAATAAACCGGGTTTCGGTTTTTTTTAAAACACCCGAAAAACCGGTTAACCGGTTAACCAGTTTCGGTTTAAACCGGTTTGGAAGCCCTACCTGTGAGCAAGTATTAACAATATCCCGGTTTTCATGTCTAGAAACCTGGCAGCCGTACTCCCAATAGAGGTGTCTTAACAGAAGTTTTTTTACGAGAAATGTTTGTTACGCAGTTGCTTAATCTCTATTTTTCGAAGAGAGTAGAAGAGAGAGAAGTATAGGGCTAGAGAAAAACAATTGATTAACATATCACTCTCGTTATCTCTTCCAGAGATTTTTTTTAAAAATTAAGTTCGAAAAAGGAAGTCCTTGAGTGCGGTTAGTAAACAATAATATATGGTCAATGCCTATCTTGATATTATAAAAAAAAATCCGACTACTTTCAGTTATCTAGATCAGGTTTTTTCAACAGGGCCCCGGGATCTACATGAACAAGCGACAACAAGTCAAAACGCTGAAATGCACATTCCCTAAAAAAGATCAGGCAAATGAGATAACGCTCTAAAATTTTGGCCACTGACGCCTTGGGCGATATTGAACAATTATTACCTTAAAATGAAATTTACCGAATTATGTTAAGTTATTTTGCCTATTACGGGTTGATACAATTGCGCGTCATTGCAATCCTTAGACAAAACTGGTCAAACCGCTGCAAAATGAAATTTGATTGAAGATAAATATTTAGGCATAAGTGCTCTGATTTTGATCATAAAACCATAATGTTTTATCGAAACCACAGACAACTTGCAAGGATATAATAGAAAGTCCGTGCTGTAAATACAATGCGGTAAGTACATATTTGGCCTAGTTCAGGGACCATAAACAGTACCGTTGAATTATTAACAGCAGTTTATTTATGAGCTGGTGTAATATTTACTCTGTGATAATTGAAATTGTTTTTGAGGTGTGATTAGGCATATTAAATTTTCCATTACACAACATTGTTTTACTGTTATTAGAAAACATTAAAATTGTTTACATGTATGTTAGATAACGTTTGAATATTCGTCAAACTGTTTGACCAAAGATAAGTCCGGAGGCTAATTTGTCATTTTTTATGCGTTCGGCTATTTTCGATAAACGATAACTCCGTATAATTTTGTAAGGGAACAAATTAAATGGTCAGAATAAAAATATTATACGGTCAGAATATTTATAACCATTTTGGTTAGGTTAGGTTAAGTTTTTTTTAATGACTATTTACAGGGATAGGCTGAAAGGGGCTCGCGCGAGCCCCTTGTTAAATTTTGGCGCGGCCGGTGCACCCCTTGTTAAGATAAGAAAATCATTCGTCTTAAATCAAATTATCACATAAATGTAATTTCTGTAGATGAATAAATTTGAAAAATAGTTCACTTTTTCATTCAGCGTTGTGGGCTTGCGTGTCGACGGGTCCCAGTACGGAAAAGCATTTTTTCGATTGATTTATCTACTTTCTGTTCGAAGGCATGGGTGTTTGTGATGTCTTAAGATTGCCTCCCACTCTTCCGATCCTTCAATTCAACTGGGCGCTACTATTAGTTAATCACTAGTCGTGCTTATAATTTTATCCCTACTACCCTCTTTAGAAAAGAGAGGTTGAGCGACTAAGCAGTTCTCGTAGAAAAATTCTATTGAGATACCTCGATTAGGAGGCACATTGGGAACGGACATGGATTAGAAAACAAAAATTGAATGCTTAGAGTGCCAAAAAATATTTCAAAAATGTTAACTTTTTCACAATAACGTGCTGTTTTTATTTGTTTATTCGTGTATTCAAATTGATTCAAATTTCAATTGCGTGGAAATCGACATTTTAATTTAAGGTATTTAAAATATCGAATTCGAGTGTACGTAAGGCATAATTGTTTTTCTCAAAAACACGCAGTATCTCTGGGACATATGAATGATTTATTTGCGCGGTATTCAAGCGATTAATAATAGCAAAGTAACACAGCTTTCCGTATTTTTATATTGCTACATTCAACTAAGTAAGTATAAATAACATAAAGAAAGTTAGGATATTAATTATGTCTTAAGTCATCCAATTAAAATGTTGGCAGTTTAAGTAAATCGATGTTTCAAATATTTAAAACGTGCCTACTCTAGATAAGTGAAAACAGCCTTGATATTCAAGGTTGTTTTGCAAAACACTTGGCAAAATCTATAAAACTTCCGGTTCCTATATAAATTGCCAAGGCTGCAGTTAAATGCTTAATTTTTCACGTGATGATCACGTCATTTATCAAATCAACTTTTTATCAGATAGTGTATTTGCCAAATCTTGACAGAGGTTAACGACTCGATGCGGTGTCAACGAAGCGGTTGAGAAATCTGCCAAAATCTTGTAAACCGCTTCACATGCGAATTGTTAATACGTTTTTAATTAAATAAATAAAAAAATGCATTTACGCCAATAATTGGATTTAAAAAAAATAAAATTTAATGAATTATTTTTGTCCCTTGTATAAGGTTTATTAGTAAATGTAGAATATATCAGGCATGTGAATTTCTTAACAGATTAATATTGAATATACCGATACTCAGCGAACAAAGGTGTTAATCATATTTGATAACTTTCCAGGAGAGCGAAGTAAATGTTTAGAAAACTATAATATATTATACATATGTATATATACATATATATATATATATACATGTTCGGTCCCAATGTGGAGCATATGGCCTTCTAATCGAGGTTTTTCAACACAAGTATTTCTACGCAAACTGTTTTTTAAACAGTTGCTCAACCTCTCGTTTTGCAAGAGAGTAGTAGGGATAGAAGAATAAAGCTAGGACAGGACAAGTGGTTTACAAATCGCTCTCGTTACGCCCGGTTATTAAAGGATCATAAACACCTATGTATTTGAACAGAAATCGATTTAAAAAATGCTGTTCTTACTAGTACTTGAACCCGTGAGTTCTAGCACGGAAACCCACAACTCTTACCGCTACGCAATAGGACCCGACAATAATATATAATAACACGTTAATCAAACGCGATTCAATCAATATTGAAATTTATATCCTCAAATAAATTATTCATTAAAATAAATGCAAAAGAGTATTGTTTATTTCTTCAATCAGCCTCGTACAGCAAGTCCTGTAGACTTTCGAGAAAACTCTAATGTGTATTTTTTTACGAATAAAACAGCGTTATGATTACGCTTGTAAATAAAAATTACAATAAATATAATCGGTTGTTTACTTAACGCATACGCTGCCGGAGTAATTATTCAGTTTTTTAAATTATATGAATTTTTGTGGGAAATATGTGCTACCAATTAAATTTGCAAACATGCATTAATCAAAAATATCACCAAGCGCGCTTGAAGCGGACGCAATTAGTGGATGAGAAATGAGCGTTGGTCTTGCTCGTAATGAAAAAAATCGGCAAACATAAAATAGTATTGAAGCCCTTTATATTCCGGTTATTCATCCGATGTATCTGGCTTCAAGGCTGACCACATTTTAACACTTCCAGATTCATAGTGGGTGTACAAATAGGCTTGTTATTTTATCTTAAATGTAGAACGAAATTACGTTTTTTTTTATTATTTATTATTAATTAATATCAACTGAATGAGAAATAATTTTATTATGTATAATTATAACATTGCACATCAGCGATTTCTAGCATAGGAGGCAGGGACTATTACAAAGAGACACGCACACAGTCCAACATATTTATTTTCCCTTTAAAACGTGTCTTTATTACTATGTGAAATAAAGGATGGGGAGGCGCGAAGATATTTTTTCTTCAAAGGGAGGCGTAGTAACATAAAGGTTGGAAACCACTGCTGTACATAATACCGCTGTATACTTTACACAGGATCAATTGAATGTTATTCACCTGGTTTTAAGCCGAGTGTTCAACGTCATTATCTTCATTATCGATCTTTTTTTTTTAATTTTTTTTTTTTTAAATATTTGACATTACAGTTTACGCCAATGCGTCAAATATTTTGAAGTTGAAAGATCATACGAGATGTACTCGATGAGAATTTTTTGAAAGTCACATGAGATTAACTCAAGAATTGACTTCACAAACACCCATGTCTTAGATCTCAAATTAAAATTGAAAAAAATACAATTTGATACTGACCTTACCGGGAATCGAACCCCAGACCCACCTGATCGGTAGAGCAAGCTCTAACCAACTAGACCACAACAAGGCGTAGTTAGAACGATTAACTTACCACTAGTCCTGTCTTAGCTTTATTAAACACGGCCAATTAACCATAGCAATTAACTAACTACTTTTCCTGCCCTTGCTCTGTATTTTTTATATCTCAATTTAAAAAAAAAACAAGACTGAGTAATTAAATAACTCTGTTGAGATACCTCTATTAGGATGCTCCATATTGGGAGTTGACATGAATTTAAAAGAATATATCAGTGAGGTAGACGTTACGCACATATTTTGTAGATTCACGCACCTTAAAGTGTTAAACGATGTTTTAATGCAAAAAGCAGCGTGGTCATGTTTGATCGCATCAATTGAGCGCAATGGACTTATCTCATTCTTGAGAGTCCAGGAATGCTAGTCGGAGCGTAATCACCATTCCGTCGGATGACTAACTTAAAGACCAAGGCTGAGTCTTTGTTAAACCCCAAGTGCTAAGGTCTTGGTCATTTTCAACTGGTTTATTATAATGTGTATGTTTTTGCAATACAAAAAAAAATAACACTCAGACGCCGAAATAATCATGTGCTGAGGAAAAATTGAATGATGTATGATGCATTTTGATGAATGAGTGTATACAGTACTCGCATGATGAAAACATTAAAAATACGTATCCATTTAAAATAATTTCTCAATGTTATTAATCAAAATGTCTTTTTTGTTGTTGTATTTTTTGACGTAAATACATTACTAGAAACAAACTTATAATAATACTGAGTAGTAATTTTAATTGGTTAGAAATCTTTTTTTATTGAATGTCTACTTTTAGTTTTATTTCATTTTTTTCAGTATGGTTCTGGTTTTTATTTTTCGTATATCATTTTTGTCGCTCTGCAGTTATCTGTCTAGATGTCTGAAGTTATATTCCACTCATCTGATCATAAAATTGGGGCATATAAATAACAATTAGCTAATCAATAATCCTCCTCCAGCTCTATCCTTCTTTTTCTTACTCTTTACGAAAAAAAAACGTTGAAATTATAGGCGTGACACGTAAAAATACGTTTATCGCGTACTATCGATTTTGTTGGTATATTGACTCATAATTTAATGGTTTCTTCAAAATAACTGCCACGGCAAATGACCCCTTTTAAAAATAAGCAATAAACATCATAATTTATTATGCCCTGAATGTTCATCCACACATAATATTTTTTTTAAAAAGGCGCACATGTTTCTCGAATATTTAAGGCTTCAAATTTCACACTTCCATTGATTGTAAATTTGTAATAATGAGAATTTTATACTATAATTATTTATATAATTGTATGGTATGGATTAATGTTATTTTTTTTACAGAATATTTTGAATATTTCATATTGATAACAAGTGGAGTGCTATCTGCTAAATTAATAACAGGTTTTTATATTCAGCTTAGAAAAGTAGTGAAATTATGATGTATTCAAAATGTTTTCATTTTATTTTTAATGATTAAGTGTCACATATGATTTCTTTGAAAATTTTAGCCGAGAATATAGTTTGGTTTAGAAGTTGTGTTGATTTTAAGAATGTAATATATTTTTGCGCTAATCACTAAAAAACGCCCGCTTACAAAGTGTTAATTAAACAAAATTATATGATAAGCTGCGTAAAGAGTTTATATGTTGTGCTTCATGTTGTGAGTGAATAATTCATGTTTAAAAAAATGTATTAACTCTTGGATTTCTGCATGTTTTTAACTGAAGTCTTATTTAAGGGAACTTTATATTCAATAAGACTTTGTATTATATTTTACATGAGAAAATAGCTTGAAAAAATGTTTTATTTTAACCCGTTAACAGCTAGAAAAAAATAACGTTTTTTGTCCTGTAAGCTAGCAATTCTCTAAAAACTAATAAAGGAAAACTTAATATTCATTTTGTGAATCCTTAAGAGATTTCGGACCCTTTTTCAATGATGCAAACTCTAAAAAATATTTATTGACGTCGTAATAATGACAACACACTGGTGGGTAGCGTGTGTGGTTAGTAGGTATGCGACACACCGGTGGGTCGTTAGCTTTAGAGTGGTTAAATAACTTGAAACACGACATCTCTTGTTAGAACGGTGACGATACAATCAATCGATTTGCGAAATAACAAAATTTTGAATGCATTTCCGGTGTATTCTTTTTATATAGCATATTATGACTACATTTGATCATCGTTCATTTTCGATCGGTAAATAAAATAATTGTCGCCTGCTGTGGCCCAGTTGGTTAGAGCTTGCTCTACCGATCACGCAGGTCTGGACTCGATTCCCGGTCTGATCACAGTGATTTTGAGAATTATTCAATTCAAGGTTGTGAGCGAAGACTGGGTGTTTGTGATGTCAACTCACATTATTTCCTCTCCTCCCATCCTTCTGATTCTTCAATAACTGGGTGTAGCGATAGCGATTAGTTTACCACTAGTCCTGTTCTAGCCTTATCCTTCCTTCACTTTGAAAAAGTAAGGTTGAGCGACTGAGTAACAAACAGTTCTCGTAGAAAAAAACTTCTTTTCAGATACCTCCATTAGTAGGCCATATGCTCCACATTGGGAGCAGACATGGATTAAAAAAAAATAGTAAATTATTCAGTTCAATTATAAGATACGTTGTAAGAATTATACCAGTTCTGGCGATGGCGTGATGTCGAAATAGTTATCAGATTTTTGAAAATCAATATCCGCTCTCAATATGGAGCATATAGCCTCCTAATGTACGTATCTCAACATAACTTTGTCTACGAGAACTGTTCAGTCAGGAACTCGAGTAGGGATAGAAGGATAAGACTACAACAGGAATAATGGTTAACTAATCACTCTCGCTGTGCCCAGTTATTAAGAGATCGAAAAGGATGGAAGGGAATTTTTAGGCATCACAGAAAGATTGAAAAATGCTGTTCGTACCGGGACTCGAATCCGTGAGATCCGGCACGGAAGCCCACAACGTCAACAGCTGCGCTATAGGACCCGGCAAATATTTTATAATTATTCTTGTAAAACTAAATACATCGCCATTTTTACTTTAAAACAATGAAATTCTACCAAATACATGTCATGTCTTTAATCAATAAGATAATATAAGAAAACCCACCAGTACCAATGCAATTATAACTAACTAAATATGTAGAAATTTTTCAACAAAAGTTCTAAATTAAATCAGTATAGTAAGTAGTCAGTATTGTTTATAACAATAGTTGCATAACAGTATGTACTTTTTTACTTTTACTTTTATTGTTTTATAAAGTTTCAAACAAATCATAATGGATATGAAGGATTTTAAATATAATCAGTCAACGTTAAAAAAATGTGAGATAAATCAACAAACCGTAGAATATTAAATCTAAGATGTCTGTCATTCACTTACAACCAGTCACTCGAGGCTGATACCGTTTTAGCGTGGATTATTTACAATTAATTACGAAAATGCCAACCAACCTGAAGGCTAAGCGAATACAATGTACCTATCACAAAAACAGCTCTTTAACAGTTGATTTGTGGCTTATTTTGCATATTTACTTGGCATATAAGTAAATATATTCTATTAAATGTAAGCGATAATTTTATGTCGTGAGATGTGTATATTATATCATCCTTTATTTTTTTATTGTTCATAATATTATAACATAAAATTAAAGCATAATTATACATGAAAATAATAAATTTCAAGAAATTTATTGAAGGTTTTCATGATATTTTTTGGTTTTTTATAAAATAACTTACAGTAAGAGCTTCGATTTATGAACGATCATTCTTTTATTAATTATAGTTAAAACGTATTTTTACCAGTTAAATACAAACCTATGCAGCTGCGTTAATGTTTGTTTATTTTATAATCATTGTATTTGATAATGAGTAAAAATATTATACATAAAATAATCGACAATATTGACAATAATTACTATAGTCAACAGTGAAAGTTTCCCAAGCCTGTATATACATATATAATTGAACAACACCGTCTTCTATTGTTGCCTTGTTCACAGATTCGAATGCTTTAAGTATTTTCTTCATCGATTTACATTTTTTTAGATATACATGTGTTGTCTAAATTCCCTCTCCTGAAACATGGCATAGCTAATGTATTTTCCTGTTTTAGTTTTATTATCCTCACTCTCTTCAGGTACTCAGGCTTAACAACTAAATAACAACCCTTTCTCATTGAAAATATATATTGACATCCTCTATTATGAGTCATAAGTAAAGTGCTTAAATTAATAGCGGACATGGATAAAGAAAAATAGTGTTTTATTACTAAGGATAATACAAGAAATAAATTATATTAATTAGTTATGCACATGAAATAATGATTAAAATGCTTAAAATTATACTCAGCTTCGCATCACTTCATATTTTATATATTTATCTAAAAATTCTTTTTATATTTTTAATGCTAACAGCTTGTTCTACAGTACACCCTTATTAGTCTTACGTGGTGTAGTATAAATATCTTCTTCTTTGGCCATGTTCGCTCCTTATGTAGAGCATATGGCCGCCACGCGGCACCTCCATGTATCCCTGTCTCCCGCCAATTGCTTTGCTTCCTCCCATGACATGCCAGCATCCCTCAGTTCCGCCGAGTACATCCTATGGATAGTACCCGACGGACGTCCGGGACGCCGGAATCCCACCGGTCGAAAGAAGAGGCAGGCGGTATTGAGGCTTTCCGGAGGCATCAGCAGCACGTGACCCAGCCAGTTCCAACATCTCTCCATAACCACTGACGTGACGGACGCTCCCTTGTACGCTCCCTTATCTCTGAATTCTTCACAAAATCAAACCACCTCACCCCCATTATCCGACGCAAGCATCTGTTGTCGAAGCTCAGTATACGGTTTTTCTGAGTCTTTGCCAGGTGCCATGATTCGTAATCGTAAAGCAGTACCGGCAGAATGCAGGCGTTGAATAAGTGGCATTTGGTTTTAAACGAGTTCAGCTGTGTGTCCTAGAAAGCCCGCATTGAGTTGAATGTGGCTCCAGCCATTCCTAAACGAATGGCGAGCTCCTTTTTTGTACTACCGTCTTCGGGGGTATGTACGCCGAGGTATCTGAAGCTGTCAACCCTCTCGATGATCCCGAGTATAAATATCCCTGTATGAATATATATTCTTATCAATTGAAAGTTCTCAGAATAAACGAAATCAGTCCTGATCATAATAAATAAATCTGTAATCAATACAAGCGACAGTATTATTTTAATATACTGATATTTCATGAAGTATTGACTGTAAAAACTTTATACGTGGTTTATGGTGAACAAGTCTTACGCGGGTAGAAAATACTGTAGATAAATGTAGTTTTTTTTTATCTCACAATTGTTTTGTGTTGATACAGTATTTTGTATAAATCTTTAATTAAAAAAACTAATAATCGATTGATACGATATATAAATACAATAACAATATATATAATTGGTCTTTAAAAAATAACATTTGCTGACTAACTATTATTGATTTTGACATAGATATATTATGTTGTGTTGACATTTTTAATCGGCTTCCAAAGACCAAATAATCACCTTCACTTTTTTCTACTTGGATTTTAATTGCAACCTAAAACTGTATTGGGCACACTGACCTTTCGATGTGATTGTTTAATTAAACGCACACTAGTGTGCAATGACAAATATGCTGAAACAAAAAGGGGAAGCGGAAATTGTCTTATTTCAAAACGTAAATGTGCTTTATGTGCTCTTTGTTCAGCGATAAGATCTGGTGTTATAAAATAATATGAGATGCTGATAGCCATAATTATTTTTTAAAGCAAGACTTGCGATATAAATAACAAATTTGTATTGCCAAATGAAATTATTATAATCATTGTTTTGATGGAACAAAGCTCTGTAGAATTTATTAATTGCTTTTTTGCTCTAAATGCAATTTAAAAAGCACAATTAATGTGCATTTCATATTCAGTGTTGCTTTGATATAATGGAGTAATTTCTACAAGGGTTGATTTTTAAACCTGAGTGTACGTTAAATATTACAGTTATGCTTATGTCATGTTGCTAACATATACAAAAGCACACCCAAGTTCTCAAATGACTTATAATTTTATATTTGTGTTAAAATAATATTTTCACGTTTTTCAAATAATCTAAATGTACAATATGATCGGGATTTCATTACTTTGTCGAGTCCGTAGCGCAGGGCTTTAGAGTCAGCTTTTTTTTCAATCATTTGATTTATCTTATATATTTGTATACCATCAGATCATGTTTATTTAGCCTAGCACACAGTGGCAACACTATGCGCTATTGTAGTTTGAATACAAATCATTAAATATATATTTTTTTAAATTGTAATATTTTTCCGACTCCGATTCGGGACAAACCCCCTGACTCAACGACCTCCGACTACACGACTACTGACTCCACAGCCACGTGGTAAACTTCGTGAGCTTTCGTGGCTGATATCACGGGCTCAACTCCCAATACGGACAGTATTTATTTCAATCGATTTATCAATTTATTTTTGAAGGCACGGATATGTGTGATATTAAAAATTCTACATTTAACTTAACCAAATTACGTGTCTAATGATTTTCTATTTAAATTTACGCGAGTATGGAGTGGGAAAAAAGAACGTTCTGTAATAATCTGATTTTTTACTTTACGATTTTTTTGTTTGTTGGATGTGATACTGTCATAATAAATCCAGTGAAAAAATATTTAATAATTTGCCAAGGATAATAAATTTTAAGTTATTATTTTAAAGAAGTGATTCATCATTATTTTTCGCAAACCACTTTTTAGTTGCATGTAGGTTTGAAAAAACCAATTTTAACAAAACAGCTGCAATTAAGCTGTCACGTGGAATTTGAGATTAAATAATAATTGTGCATGAACCATTTTGAGGTCAAGATCAATATCTCTTTTGCGTTTTGGTTTACAGTAATATGGAAAATTTAAAACTGCCATAGCACACGTATGCTTTGTATTGAGATTACTAGTTACTAGTTAGTAATACTCAACTCACAGTTTCTATAATTTTACAGTATCAATGCAGCCGTATATCTTTTGATTATTACTTAAACATAATAATTATATTTTGGTACATGGTAGAGAATTTTTCAGGTCCATAGCACTGTAATCAACGTTGTCGTGTTCCATACTGGATTTTTTCTGTCGATTTATTGATTTTCGTTTGAAGGCATCGGTGTTTGAGATGTCTGAAAATTCCACTCCCACTATTCCAGTCCTAAAATAACGGGGTGTAACCAGTCTTAAAATAATGGAGTTCCAGTCCTTAAATAACGGAGAGTGTTTAGCCAACCACTAGTGTTATCCTGGCTCTATTCATTCTGTTCCTACTCACTTTAACAAAAAGAGAGGTTGAGCAAATGCGTAACATACAGTTCTCGTAGAAAAAGTCTGTTGAGATCCGGCACTGAAGACAACAACACTAACCGCCGCTCAATAGGACCCGACATATGTACATAGGAGAGGACTAGTGATTAACTAATCGCTCTCGATACACCCAGTTATTAAAGGATCTTAAGGGTAGAAAGGAATTTTTCGACATCACAAACACATATGCTTTCGAACAGAAATCGATCAAAAAAAATGACGTTTGTATTGGGACTTGAACCCGTGAGATACGGCATGGAAGTCAACAACGCTAACTGCCGCGCCATAAGACCTGACATACTTTATAATTATCAAAAAATCTGCCTTCTATACAGTCGATATCTTCACGTTTGTATTATATTATATAGTACACATATTTAGAATTCGCAGGTGGTTCGAAGGCGTACATAAAATGTTATTTATGACGCTATGTATGTACAATTTTGCAATTCACAAAGGATTTTTCATTAACGTACTTACGGTACAGGATACGATATGTGTATCACATTTTAAATGTCTCGTTAACATAATATGTATATGGACACATCCTGTTGGCTGCTTAATCTAGACCTCTTTATTCATGTTCACGACGCAATGCTAATTTTGCTACATTTTGAACATAATAGTTACAATAAAGTAACCGGACACCGCTAAAACAAGAAAACCTTATAAAATAATATACTGAATTCAATATGTTAAATGAAAATCTTTAATTGACACCACAGCATCCTTACCTGATTTTTTTGATTACTAGAGATCATATTAAACATTATCGATTTATTAAGACAAACACAATATTCCTTTGTACTTATTTCCACTTCTTTTCCCCAAGAACAGGGCCGGTTTCACACATGGCGAGCATTATCAACTGATAATAAATATAATTTAACAGTGCTATTTATACAAAAACAAATTGAAATAAAAAGGTGTAATAAACAATTGTTTTTGTAAAAATAATAAAACATTTTTAGTACTTTTTCCACATAAAATTTATTGGATCAGGACCGGTTTCGCTCATGGTGAGCATTGTCAACTGATAAGAAATACAATGAAACAGTGATATTTATACAAAAGTTAAGTAAGAAAAATAAGGTATGACAAACAATTGGTATTACAACTAAGCAAATAAATTGTAGCAGAATACAAGAAAAATAAACTATAAATAAAAAGTTGAAGACCTCTTAGCAATGCAAACTATTACATCAAAAATCATAGTTTGCGTTGCTAAGAGGTCTTCAACTTTTTATTTATGGTTTATTTTTCTTGTATTTTGCCACAAGCTATGACAAACAATTGGTATTACAGCTAAGCAAATAAATTGTAGCAGAATACAAGAAAAATAAACTATAAATAAAAAGTTGAAGACTTCTTAGCAATGCAAACTATGATTTTTGATGTAATAATAAATAAATAAAAAGGTGTAATAAACAATTGTTTTTGTATTGATGGCACTGTTGAATTCTATTTCTTATCAGTTGATAATGCTCGCCGTGGGCGAAACTGTGTCAGTCACTGGTAAACGAAACATTTTGAAAGAATGTAGCTACAAAAATAAAGGTTTGCGAGTTCATAATAATTTTGAAATCAGTTAATTACACACTTTTTTGGCAGAATTTCCAGACACATCAATAAGTGATCAATTCCGGGATACCAAAAGCCTTAATTCTGAAAAAAATGTGAATCCCGAAATCTCTGGATTAAAAAATGTGCGAGATTGGATTGGCATTGGAGAAGAACAAGCGACACGTACAATTTTGACTTACAACATTAAGATTGTTAATAAATTAATAAAAACACAATATTCCTTTGCACTTTATTCCACTTTATTTAAAAGGTCAAGACCGATTTCGCTAATTTCGAGCATTGTCATCCGAAGAAATAAAGTACAACGGAATATTTTGTTTTTATTAAGGCTCGTATTTTTCTGGTCAGAATTTTTATTAAATGGTCAGAATATATCGGTCAGAATAAATAGTCATAATTTAAATGAAATTTAAAAAAAAACCTAACCTAACCTACTAACCAAAATTGTTATTAAATATTCTGACCGTTTAATATTTTTATTCTGACCGTTCATATTTTTATTCTGACCAAAAAATGATTTAAATTCTGACCATTTAATTTGTTTCCTTCATTAATATAATACCTTTCCACCAAGTATTGACAGTGAACATCCGAAAAGTGATTGTTAATAAACATAAACTGCACCTAACATCTAGTTTTTTTATTATTATATTATGAATTTATCAATATTTCTCTGTAACAAACTATGCTTTCTTATACCTACTCAAATAATAACATAGTACATAATTTTCAATAAGGATTTAAGATTTATTTTAAATATTGATTACTCGATAAAAATATGTTCTGGACATTAATTGAAAATACACCTTGATAGTATGTTTCTCAACGAGTGATTTAAGTAATTTAATAATTATAAATAAAAAACAAGTGTGTTTCAAAAACAATTAGTTTTATAGGACAAGTGGGTTTTAAATTTATTGATCCTGTATCAAAGAGCGTTTGATGGATAGTGTTAAGGAGAAAAAAAAACATGCGGTAATACCCGGCCAACAACATAATAATATATACAATACACTAACGTCAAGTTCTGCCATAAGCGGTTTGATTATTGTAGAAGAAAATATTGCAAATCTGGATTTTTAAAAACAGATATCACCTTAAAAGTGACATTAATTTCAACATATGCATTCTTCCCACTATAAATAATCGCATAAAATGAAATCATTGTGTTGTGACAAAATTTGTGATACATGTATAGCTTCTTTGAGAAATATTTTCAGCCTAAGAATCGTAAAGTTATTTACATATATAGTAAACATTGTCTGGTTCTATGGCGTAGCGGTTAGTTTTGTTAGCTTCCGTGCCGGATCTCACGGGTTCGAGTCCCATTACGAACAGTATTTTTTCGGTCGATTTATCGATTTCTATTCGAAGGCATGTGTGTTTGTGATGTCTAAAAATTCCCCACCATCCTTCCGATCCTTTAATTAATGGGTGTAGCGTTAGTTAACTACTAATCTTGTTCTAGCCGTATCCTTATGTAACAGTAACAAACAGTTCTCGTAGAAAAACTTCAATTGATATTCCTCCATTAAGTGGCAATATGTTTCACGTTGGGAGCACATATGTATGAAAAAAACATAGGTTCCCATTCTCAACTTATAAATCCAATATTTCTAGAATATGCTAGCATAATATAATTTTTACTACTTACACTAGTTTGTATCAAGCCCGCCGCTGCGTTCAGTAAATACAGAAAACCCCGACTTTATAAGATAAGAATTAGAATCAAAGCTTACTCTATTAAAAAAAGTCTTAAGATGCTTCTCAAAAAGAAGAAATACGTTTTACAAATTGTAGCACAATCAGTGAAATAACAAATTTGTTAGCATAAAGTAAATACTAAAGAATTGCAAAACTATGCATGTCGCGCTCAATTATTATGTAATTACCGAAATAAATATAAAAATTAAATGAGTTCATAAATTAGATTTATCATTTTACACCAAATATAACATAAAACGGCACACTTGATGTGATTATTAAATTATGAAACCGTTGTGTAAACAATTACACTAATTAATTGTTAATATAAACAAAACATAAGACTCTAAATCCTTACATTCCTTTGTCAATTTTCCATTTCTGGTCATTTGTACGAGTCTAAATTGTTTTTTTTTCTTCAGTAACTTATAGAACATTAAAAAATAAGCACTTTTCTGACATAAAAAGATTTCCTTATCCTGTTTTTTTATCTGACAAATATTATAAATAACCAATTAAATATATTCGTTAAATTACATCGACTTGATAAAAAGACAAAATTTTCTGATTCGGACGTTATATTATATTTTCAATAAATTTAAATAATGGCGTTTCCTTTGAATATCATTAAATTAAATACATTTTCTGTGTTCCGAATTACTGCGTTAACCTTGGTAAAATTAAATTTATTAATTCTTTTATGTTAAATATTTGTTGGTTTGATTCATTTGATCACGGAAGCGAAATGGAATTCGTACATTTTTAATGTCGTCCGGTAAGACTACTAAGAAACCATGTTGAAATTGATTGATTCAAAGACTTCGCATGACTAATTTTTAAATCAACTTAATTATAGTGGCAACCAAAATTACAGGATTATCTCAATTATTTTTGGATTTAAAATGGTTTCATAATAGGTATTTTAGGTAGCCATAATTAAGACGGCTTTTGATGTTAGTTATTCTAGGATTATAGGAATAAGACATGTTTCATAATTTATATTATATTATTATATAATTTTTTATCGTTGATACATATTTAACTGTGTATTATAATTAGTGACTGTTCAATAAAAAGTTAGTTTTTGATAAAATTACAATGTTATAAACGTATATGTTAGAATAGTCGTTATATTTTACCGCTATTATAGATAACAAGATTTGCTATGTTTTTAATATTGATAATTGGGACTCACAGTTTTACTCTATCAGAACCAAGTGCCTCCTGTGCAACGCATGCTTCTTGAAAATGATAATTTACGGTTACGGAACATGGCACATTATGAAAGCACATAGTAGCCTTATATTGAGAATCTTGGAGGAACCCTGAGGTGGCCATATCGACCGTTAACCGGCAGAAAAGCTTAAGCGGCAATACATATTTTTTTCAGAAGAAGTTTCTCTTGTAATAACTTCTCAAAATTAATTCCTTAAATGAGATTGAATACGTTTGATCAATTATAATTTATTTTTGCGATTTTATTACGAGAGGAATTTAAAAAAACTTTAGCTGTATATAAATGAATTTTCGATTGCTGGTCTATATGATATTAATTATACAAAGCATTCATTTTTCTTTTTAACTGAAACAATAATTACAGTTAAATTTATGCTAATCAAATTAAGTTTCAATTTAATTTTCCAAACATTAATCAAATTAGAGTTATGTTGTTGAAGTATTGAGCTGTTGATATATTTTAATGTATATTGTTAACATACATATTTTCGACGTTTCTATTATATTTACGTTTTTTCAATATCCACCACCACTAACAATTTAAACATCAATTAATGGAAACGTTTTGGTTTTCTACTATAGCTTGGCCGCCGGCAGAATTTGGAACTAAACCATGCTTGTAACTATTTTTTCTTTCTTTTTATTGTATTAATTTAACATTTCATTCGAGTTATTTTAAAATAAGTTTTTTTCCACCTATTTATAGAATGTATATTAAATTCTGCCGATTATTATCTCGTCCTATTATTTGGTGAACGAATCATAATATAATATCTTTTTTACCAGCCAAACAGGCGCCTAACGAATTCACTCTATATATATTTTTTACTGCAGAATCTATTGTGATTTAAGAGTAGACACATCGTCTACGCTTTTTTTAAACGTACATGTATAATATTATCTATTATTAATATCTAGTTAATGAAAAAACACAATCCGCGGAAGTAACACGCCTCTATAATAATCGTTACAGCACTTTATTTGTTTATGTTGTAAAGTCACGAAGCTATTATTGCTTTATTTGCTTCATAATATTTTTTTTTGATTAGTTATTTTGTTTTAATCACAAAAAGTTGTTTAATCCATGTCCGCTCTTAATGTGGAGCTTATAGACTTTCAGTGGGCTTACGTCTAACTGCTTGTTACTTTGTTTTTTTTTTAATATCCCTAAGGGTACACAACATTGTACCCATTTCCGCCCGCAACGCTTTCACAATCTTCTTTCAATGAGGTTCTGTTTTTCCGAGCGTTTAGGACCGGATGTGTTGAAAGGACATTAATACGTCATTTAATCTATGCCTTCAAATATAAATTCAAACTTCGATTGGAAAATAAATTTATTAAGCTGTCCGTATCGTAAACCGAAGCTAATGACGTTAACCACTCGACCATGGAGTTGACAGCTTTTAGTTTTAATGATAGTCACCGTGTTGTATTTTTTCTACGGTAACAGCGAATTTTCGATGGAAAAATATTTTATCTATACATAATAATAACACTTTTGCTTACTAATTCCACATTATTAAGTCAAATATCAGAAATTATTTTTCAAATGATGAAACATCGCGAGCAGTATCAACTAAACATTTTTTTTAATATAATGTTTTTTCACCAGCAACTGAGAGTGATCACATTAAAAAGTAATATTTTTTGTATTGTATTATAATATAATCAGCTAAAATTTTCTCGACGAGCGAACCCGCTTCTGTTCAATACCCACGGTTAGGGCTTCCAATTAACCGGACTTAAACACTAACCGGTTTTCGGTTTTTTTCTGACAAATAAACCGGGTAACCGGTTTAAACCGAAATATCATGTATTTTGATTAGGTAGGTATGCAAAAAAAATCGTAGAAATTTTTCAATATTTGGCATAACAGCTAATACTCCAATTTCAAACAAAAAACACGACATTTATCTTAATAGGACTCTAGTTACCAACCTGTTTGCTATGGAAAAGTAACAATTACTATAACATGTGAAAACATATTTTATGATAAAAAAATATACGTCAGATAAAAAAATAGAGCTTGATTATAAAATTCACCAAAAGAATGATGTTTAAACGCATTCAATTTTTAAAAATACCAACGGGATAAGACAAGAAATCCAATGTTTATACAAAAATAGAGTAGAATACCAAAATATTCACTTATTATATAAAAATGTCAAATTATTTGAAAGAGTCATTTCTGTTCAGAACATGGACAACTTTGAGACAGAAGTAGATTATTTTACAAAATATACATATGTATATGTACATGTTTGTTGTATTTTGTGAATTGTTTCCTATATAACGCAGTAAATTCATTATAAAACATTTTTTTTTTTGTAAAAAACAATGAAAAATAAGAAAAGAGTATTTTTTGATAGAACCCGGTTAACCGAGAGAAATAAACCGGTTTTCGGTTTTTTTCAAAACACGCGATAAACCGGTTAACCGGTTTCGGTTTAAACCGGTTTGGAAGCCCTACCCACGGTTAAGGAGACATAACAAAATATGTATGAATTTGTTGTTGCTAGTACCATGGCCTCAATCATTTCGCTTGGGAAGCCTGGGGACAGCTTGTCATATATAATATCTATTTATGTTTTGCCGTGTACACTGTACCCGGCTTACAATAAAACACCTATTTTATTTGAATAAGAATTATTTAAATGGGTGTATTTATCGCTATCACGGATCTACCTTATGTGCTGCATATTCGTTTTTCTTTGCGATGCCAAGTAATTTTCAATGACATTACTTACAATATCCGGTTCACATGTTTTTATTTTTCCGATGAACGTCCTATGAGTCAACGCTTTATGTAAAGCATCTGCTTGCTTTTTGACGAGTTAGTATTTTTTTTCAGGAGCAATCCTAGATAGGGCTGGCAAAACAAAATATATTTAAATATTTTTCTAACTGTGTCTATCACAAATGAAAAGAATTAGAACTTAGCATTAAAACGATTAAAACATTAAGCTCGTTCAAAATCAAAAGAAATTATTCATTTAATGCTTTAATCGTTCAATATTGTAATATTTCCAGTATTCTCTTTGATCGAGAGCCATATGACAATATGTACCTGACGATGGCGTAAGCCGAAATAGCTATCAACCTTTAACTTTTTATAAAAAAACTGTAGAACTGAAATACTGTGATATTTTACCCTATTACAATATGTACTTACTTATTTTTTTGCTTTGTACACACTTAACAGCTTATGCAGGGATTGTCGTGGATTAATATATTGTTGTTAATAGTTTAAGTATGAAAATATTTTTATCCATTCGCCGTGAAATTTTAATAAGAGGAAATTTATTCTAAATAATATTATTTTATGATTAAAATTTACCGCTTTTTGACAATTTTATAGTAGAAGATAACTTAATGCGTAAATAAAACTCATTTTACTAAATTCCCGTATTTATTTTATACTGTTGAAGTATTGTGATGTATATATCATAAATATATGTTTAAACAACATAGTTAGACAATATTCTGCCAGTTTTTATTAACATATATATCTTCAACGTTTCAATTATATTTACGTTTTTTAATATCCACCACCACTAACAATTTAAACATGAAGTAATGAAAACGTTTTGATCTTCTATTATAGCTAGGCCGCCGGCAGAATTTGGAACTAAACCATGCTTGTAACTGTCAAACGTTAGCTAGAAAAGATCATGGAAGTTATTTTTATTAGTGATACAAGTTAATACGATAGACGATGTCAAGTGTTTCCAAAACAATTTGTGACAATATACGGATAGATATTTTAAAAGTATGATGGGTTTGTGAAGCTTAAAAATGGATAATTGAAACCAACTACGCTGCATCCTAGCTTGGCGTCCATGACAGTAGTACGACAACTTATACATTAGTTCCGTGACACTAGCGCCCTCTCTATAAGGAAAACTTATATAGGTTGATACACGCACAATACCGAACTTATAGAAGTTCGGCATTGTGCGTCCCTTATTACACGTTAACAGTTGTATAATTTTGAGAAGTATAAAGTAATACCGAACTAGACGGATCTTTAAGAATTATGAATGAGAATTGACTTTTGCTTTAGACTATTTTGTAATGGTAATCACTAATCAGAAATAATATGTACTGTATTGAATTCGTCGAATGTAATACAAAGGAAATGTGCAATCATCATTGTTAACTATATGATGTGTATAAAAAAAACAGAAATACTATTCATACTGTTTTAATCAAGATAGTAAATTATTGTTCTACATTTTATTGAAATAGTCAAATGAATTTCGATTGGCAAAAATAGTTCGTGGTATAAACCACATTTTTTTTATGGTAGGGTATGGACATATAAAATATTTGACAGTAAGTTTATTGCAATGTTAAAATGTTCAGATGCTTAAATTACTTCTTATAAATTCATTGAGTGGGTTGTAAGAATCTGATACAATTATACAATTATAAACACTACAGTATCCTTGTCTGAATAAATATTATATACATTAGAACTATCGTATGAACTATCGTATGAACTATCGTATGAACTATCGTATGAACTATCGTATAAACTATCGTATGAACTATCGTATGGACTATCGTATGAACTACCGTATGGACTATCGTATGAACTATCGTATGAAATATCGTATGAACTATCGTATGAATTATCGTATGAACTATCGTATGAACTATTGTATGGACTATCGTATGAACTATCGTATGAACTATCGTATAGACTATCGTATGAAATACCGTATGAACTATCGTATGAACTATCGTATGAACTATCGTATGAATAATCGTATGAACTATTGTATGAACTATCGTATGAAATTCTTATTACAGTAGAATGTTTATATATATAGCACAGAATTCTAGTGGAGCCATTTAAGTTGTTCCGCTCCGAGACCTAATTATTGTTCCAGCTCCGCTCCATAATCTGCGCCGCTCCCGATAAAATAAGAATTTTACGCAGTGGCGGATTATCCTATAAGCGAATGAGGCGTACGCTTGGGGCCTCAAAAAATGTCTTATATTATATAACCCATATAATTTTAGTTCAGATTTTGATATTATTTTTTTTACTATTTTACATGTTTTTTTGACGATCCTATGTTATCCGAAAAAAGGGCCTTCAAATTTTGTTGCACCTGGGGCCTCTCGTGTGCCCAATCTTCAACGTACGCAAATGTCAAACATTAAAAACAGGTATTTATCAAATACGGTTTATGATTCTTCAATTTCATTATTAATAGTATCTTCTAACATAAAATTAATATTAGTGTTGAAAATAATCTACTGACACTCAACTGGGTAGTGAAAAAACTAGATGCGGCTTGATCCGCAATATAGGAGCACTTCAATCATTCATTACTCAGGCCTCGTTCTTGCTCCGTGTGAAACCCCAGTGCTCCACATGAATTTTTCATTTGAATTGTTCAACGCTTTCATACATTTTAAAACCAACAATGAAAGTTTTAGTTTCATATCTGTAGGCTTGTGTGAATGTGAATAAATGTAAGGATTACTGTTGTTTTTTGTCTATCATCCTTATTTTAAATTATAAAAATACGGTATTGGGCGAGCAGCTTATTAAATTGACGAATATAATTGCCCTAGAAAACGTTATCACGAATTACCCACATGTTTCAAAATGATGTTAATTTTAGATGCTTTCTTTTGGTTAGCAGTGAGTTGTCCATTGCATTGGTGGCATTTCGGCCGACAAAATAAAATTGGCCGTAATTACTTTGATTACCGCAATTTCGAGTGTGGCGCTCTTTCCGAAACGCCGGAAGCGAAGATTGCACTTTTTGTTTGCATTTTTTTAAATTTGGAAATTGAAGATTGCCACCACTCGAAGACAAACGAATTTCGACAGAAAACGCAATTACATCGCTGTGCGTTGATTGCTGAAAAAAATGTATAAAGTATTTCTGTGACTTTAATTGTAATTGGATGAATTAACTTAAATTAAAATTCAGACAAATGTGTTAAAGTTGTTATAATAATGTATCAATAAGAAAGACTTAATTTGAAATGGTTGTCAAATGTGACAAGCCATTTTTCATTGATACAACAGCTTCTCTGCGAATATACTTAAGGTTGGCTTAATATTTCTGAATTGAAATATCATCCCGGCATATTGAGCGTTGTCTTAATTAAGCTGTCACACTTTGTTTATTATTTATTGTAAAGTATGTACAGAAACGAACAGTTTTCATATATATGTATGATTCATTTTGAACTGTAGTAAAATTTCCTGTAAAAAATAATTCATTTAATATGTTGCATTTTTGTTACAAAAAAACAATTATTTTAAAACCATATCCGTATATAACCATATATGGCTACAGCATGGTTTTCCAAGATTCTTTATCTCTCGGCTGTCTCTTTGCTTCTTCTCAAGTCATCCTAGCGACTCGTAGCTCCGCTGAGTACATCTTATAGATGATAATCATTGTTCTTCTACGACAACGGGATTCATCCGGTTGGTAAAAGAGACAGGTAGGGTTCAGGCTTTCTCGGGTCATCCACAGAAAATGTCTAAGTCAGATTAATCGTCTCAGTAGTTCGCTCTACTATTTCCGTGTTCCTGACAATGTCAAACCACCGTACCCCTGCACAATTCCATCCACCACCCGCCATGGTCATACATTTGTGTCCAACAGACGTTTCCAGTGACGTAACGAACGTTATGCGTTGTTCAGTTTTGTGCTGGGATTTTCCCTGGAAAAATCGACCAAGACCTGGCGGCTTGCTATTAAGTGTGCGAAAAATTGCCCTATAAAAAATGTCCCGAGGTATTATGGTGTAAAATTACTTTTTCTCCATATGACGCCGCGAATTTAGTAAATGCTATGCAGTCAAAGTAGCTCAAACATATTTAAATTTTATCTTGATATTATTAAACTGAAATGTAAAAATAATACTATCCTGAGACGATATTAGTCAATTCATGACGGTTAGTAACGCTACTGCGATCCCACCAACATACCATGTATCACGATCCCGACTCTATAGTCCTGGTGTAAAATAACTGTAACAGCTGAACTACAATTACGCCATGAAATATTTCTACTTAAAAAAACACGAAGTCAATGAACTTGTTCTGATGTAAGATTAATATTTTTTTCAAACACAACGGTTACTGAAATTTAGGAATTTGAGCAATAAATTGCTGCTAATAAATTTGTATGAACATATATTTACATAGCAACGATCGCTATTTGTAAAAAATAATAAACGATTAGCAATGAAACAGTGAAATATAAATTTGATCGCGGTATGTAATTTTTCAAACAGTCGTATCGTAATTGCACATGTTTAAATTTAATATTAACGAAAAAATCGATCAATTATTGAAGGTTGGTCTACGTTTTAGTTCATTGAGCTTTTGTTTTCAAACATTAAATGTATTCGAAAAATAAGACACTCATTTCTACTAATTCCAATTTTATTTTATATGATCAGGGCCGGTTTCGGTTATGGCGAGCATTGTAAACTGAACAAAACCGGTCATGATTATATAAAATAAAAGTGGAATCAGTTTAAAAAGACTGTTATTTTTATTGAATATAACGATTATTCACAGTGAACACTTTGAAATTTAACATTAAATATCGTCTTTATACTGAATACTTTAGACAAACCACGACTATTTTGAGTTATGAAAGTTAAAAAAACAAGTTAAGTATTTTTTTGTGATTTTTATATAACTTAAACTTAATATACACCAGGTCAATTCCGTTTAAAGTTATTCTTGGCAAAAATTATACAAATAACTTTTGAATATATGAATCAAAATTGTCAATCATTATCGAAGTGTTTGCATCGCAAGTAATAAATATATTGCATACATAGAGGTGTTCAAATTTCATGATTATCGAAAACGATGATAATCTCGAAACAAGGTTTTTTGACTTATCGCCTTCTGCCAGTTGAATGACGAAAATTATTATATAGGGTTAGACTTGTACATTACGCAAGGAGTACTCTAAAAATAATGTATTGAAACTATATTCAACAAATAAGTGTCCTTTATTTATTGTGCTCATGCATATCATAACAATAATAAAACATATATATTTTTATAATATTATAATATAAGTCCCCAGTATTATGTTTTACAGGAAATGCTTAAACACTTTTTTTAATTTAAGATTTCGGCTGAAGGTGCTTGGTGGAATTTCAATATTAAATTTCAAGCGTCAGTTCAAGTTCATCCGTGCGCTTGAACGCCTGAAGATGCCGAAAGGCGAAACCCGGGTCGTTAGTGACAAAATCTGTGGGAGTGTACATAATTTGAACGATTCAAGCTTAAACACTTGTTTGAAACTAACTTTTCTATTCGAAGTCATTAAAAAATAAATTTTAATAGAAAAGACACTTATTATTTACAATATTTTTTACGGATTTATTATTGAATATTTAATATAATGATATAAATAAGAGGTGAAGAGATTGGGGTTTTAAGACCGAATTTTAAATATATACATATTTATACGTTTTCATTCGTTTACTATAAACAAAGTTCAAGTATTATATCTTTATAAAGTGTGTTTTTTAAAATTTATTTTATATATGAAAAGCTTAAGTATTACTAATTATTGATGTTCGTAGAGATGTCTTGAAATTCGAGTTAATAAACCGTGCAAATACACAATTAATCCTTTAACGACGTACCATTTTGTATTTAATTAGTTAAATTGTAAAATGATTCACGCAATTGAATCATTCATTCTTCATTAGAAAGCTACTGGCATTTATAATATTTGTAGCCCTGAGAAAATTCGCTGGAAACATCCCATGTAATTATATGTAAATAATTTGAATATGCCTTGACTTACTAAACTCTGGATTTAATCTAATCATGTTGACATTTATAGAGCAAACGTGTGACGCATTGTAGATTATTTGTCGATGTCAAAAATGACTCATTGATTTTACAAGTAACAACTTATAGATGATGAAGGTTGAAAAGATTTCATCAGATTTAAACTTTGTATGTCCCCTCTTTAAGTATATTTAGAGACAATATCGACAACCCCAACGAACATAACATTTACTCAACATTACTCAATTCTGTAGAACAACGAAATGAAACGTTGTTTACTAATTTATATAAAAGATTTGATTAATTTCGATAGGTTCAGATGTATTCTTTTTTAATGAATGCTTTGTCAAACTTGCGTTTTACCTTCTTGCAAATAAATATTAAAAGACAGCTAGTAATCTAATAACGTAATAACGATTCGATGAAGTAACACTATTGTCCTAAAAAAGGCGGTGAAAATAAACACATGTATCATATTAATAACGTCCACTATTATCTAAAGTCAATTTTGCTTTCAATGTGTTTCACGAGAAATTTACTGCTACTATTTTTTCGAAAGGGAAAGAAGAGAAGGATGAGGTTAAGGTAATGTTTTTAGTTAGCTTATCGCTTTCGTCGTGCCCATTTAAAAAAAATCGAATGTATGAAAGGGATTTTAGTAATGTCTTAAACTTAAATGAATAATGAAAAAAACATTTATCGATTGATAAATTAAGTGACAAAAGGGTCCGTAATGGAATTTAAATATAATTATCATATATTTGATTATTATAGGGGATTTAAAGCTTATATTTGTTCATTATTTTTTGATATATTTTTTTTAAACCATGTCCGCTCTCAATGTGGAGCATATGGACTCCTAATAGAGTTTATCTCAACAGAAGTGTTTCTACGAGAACTGCTTGTTACTCAGTTGCTCAACCTCTCTTTTTCCAAAGAGAGTAGGGATAGAAAGATAGGGCTAGGAAAGGATTAGTGGTAAGCTAATCGCTCTCGATACGCCCTCGTTCATAGGATAGGATGGGTGAGAGGGAGGAATTCAAGACATCACATACATCCATGCCTTTGAACAGAAATTCATAAATCGATTGAAAAATCAATTTATAAAACTGTCCGTATCGGGATTTGAACCCGGGCCCTCCGTAGCCGAAGCCAACAACGTTGACCACTCGACCACAACGGTGGCTTATTTATCTTATTATAATTTCAATAATTTGTAAATATTTTTATTTGTTTATTTATGTAAGTCTTTCTATTTTTTATAGAGAACTATTTTCAAATTATTATTTTTTCTGGTTAACTATCAGGAAAGTTTCCAATACTGAATAACAAATGAAAATTTAATGTTAATGAAAAAAAAACTATAAAATACATTCAAAATGTTCTACGAAAATTTGTTCAAATATTGAGAAGATTACGTTAAAGATTCCCTTTTATAGATGGATTGTTCGAAGGTTTTCCTAAAAAAATGGGAGTAACAAGAGCAATTAGCTAACCATTAGTCCTGTTCTAGTCAAATTATTGTATTTCTACGCTTTTTGGAAAAAAAGAGATTGAGCAACTGAATAACAAACAGTTCTTGTAGAAAACTCTGTTGAGGTACCTCCGTTATTAGACCATATGCAAAATTAATAAATATGATTACTTTTTTTACTCGCCTTTAACTCATAACAATGTATGATTCCTGTCAAAATAGTTTCGAACTCTTATTCTTATGAATCTTGTCGAAATATTTAAACTCTATATTATACACGCTTCAAATTATTATATTTACTGTTGTAATTTTACTAATGAGAGCTCAAGAAGATTATTTATGGTTGTCTTGTGGTAGAAAAAAATGAGTGATGGAAATACCAATATGAAAAATACTTTAAGTCTATGTTTAAGTATCTGGGTATGTTAGTATGTAGCATTTCTAAAAATAAAAATGACCGATTTTTTTAAAGATATCATCACCGCGTACAGATTAATTAGTATAGTAAAATCGAAGCGCCAAAGTTTCTCGCAATAATATATCAGAGTTTACGATGGTACTTATTTGCGTATTAAGCCGAAAAGTATAAAGACGTGCTTATTTTCACAGCTTCGATGATGATGTCAGCTTCTTTGATAATAAAAATGCGTTTTTCCCAGGATTTGAATCGTGATTTGATAAAAAAAAATACTTTGAAAATTCAAGCTTAGTCGTTACTTCAATTGAAGATACTTATCGAAAAGGTTCACTAGTGATATCACTATTTGAAAATTTTATTAAGGCTAAAAAAAATGATATGGGAATACCTAAACTTAAAATGGTAAATTGAACCAATGTCTTATTTATTATAGAATCGTTTATACATTTATTTTTTTTATTTTTTAATCATGTTGTTCTGATTTTAAATCGCTCAAATTTAATATTGATTTTTTTTAACCACCTCTAGTCTGCTGATATCAAAATAAACCCAACAAATTAAAGAATGTAAAAAAAAATATATTTTTGTTTTAAATATAATATATAGTAAGTTGAATCAGAGTTGGGTACAATATTACATTTCGATTTAAAATCAGTATTTTTAATAATCAACTAAAACTCTTTTTTCCGAATAACTAAATAACCAAACAGTAAAATTACAACTACTGTTATGCAGTTAATAAATAAAAAAATGATAAGACCAACAAATATTTTGATTTATAAAATTGTTCTATACTACGAACGCAGTATTTAAACAGGATTGTGGAGTCGGGTAAACAAATAACGACTCTGACTCCGGTATTAAATTAAAAACCGTCTAGAATCATTTTAGTTAACTACAATAATTCTAGTATATTTCACCAATCAATATGATGAATAGACTAATAATCTTTCAATATATTTAAATTATCTAATGGCAAAAATGTCTAACTCCACGACTCACGATTCCGACTTCACAGACCTGTATCTAAACATTAAATGTTTTATTTATAACGATCGGGGTAAACCTTTTGAGAATAGGAAAAAAATAAGTAAATACATGAAAAATACTGATCGCCGTATACGATTGGTTATTTTTAATCATACCATATTGTTCATTTAAAAATGTGAACTAAGACACCGATAGTGATCTTTAGCCATTTTTTTTTAACAGTATTCGAATTCAATTTTAATACTCAACCACTTTTTGATGTATTCACAAATTTATCTCAAAAACATCAAACATGAAAATTATAAGTTTTGATACGAAGCTTCTCAAATATCAGAATAAACAATACAATTTTAATTTATATTAGATTAGAGTCATTTATTCATATTTTTCTACTGTAATTTTTAAATTATTTTCAATGCTTGTTTATTGCACCTTTTTATTTCAATTTGTGTTTTTATTAATATCTCTGTTAAATTCTATTTCTTATTAGTTGATGATGCTTGCCGAGAGAAAAACTGATTTTGATCTTAGTAAATATGTACATATTAATATAGTGTTTTTCTTAATACAAAACCGTTCATTAAATGTTGTGAACATTTTTGACAAAAAACTGGTCAAAGCGACACAATTTATAATCGTGTTCATTTTTGTAGTTTTTGCGGGTGATGATTTTGACACAAACAACAGATGCTTACAATATTGTGAGAATTATATTCCATTTGCTGGCTCTTCATCAGATTATTTTTAAATGGATGCACGAGGAACGCCACGGCAGCCTCCGGTGTCAAGTGATTACTACGATTCGTAAATATTTATCACCGCTCCGCTCAGCAATTACCATAAATTTTTACACGACTAAATTATGGCCAGCGTGCGTTCCTCTTTGTCTCTTACTCTTGACACGCATTCTACTGGGAAGGTAAACAAACATATTATTAAGGCACATATTAAACATACAAAATATTGTTATTTATTTATTTGTCACGCTGAAGTCATAATCCTATTGTAATCAATTTATTAGACCCGCCTGTCCCTACAGAGTTAGTATTCACAGTGATGAACTGCCAACAACAATGGGTTTGCTTAATATCAAAGCTTTTCGCTGTTTACCGGGAAAGAAGTCAAGTAAATGTCAAGTAAGAATGTCAAGTAAAAAATGTCCAATCAGAACGTGATTTTAGTTTTCGTTACAAATCTGAATATAATTCAGATTTTGTTTTAAACAAGAGGGTTGAGGTAGCATCTGATTTCAAATGCATATAACCCTAGTAATTTTGATACAAAGTAAAGCTACGTTTTACGATTCCCGGTAAATTGCTCGAATGGAAATTGCTCGAATAACAAGATCCTCGAATAACCAATTGCTCGAACGTCAAATGCTCGAATTACAAATTCCTCGAAAATTTTAATTTTTCCACTTTTACAAATCACACATAATATATTTTCTTTAAGAATATTATTAACTTATTGACGCAGCTATAAATTAAAAAATAATATTAACCGTCATATTGGATATTTACTCGATAATTTATATTATGCCAGTTACCACCGCTATCACAAAGGCGTTACACCCCTTATCTATAAACATTTTTATTATGAGTGATTTTGGGCTCTCCTTGTAAAAGTAAAAAATACTGATTTTCTATTTTACTGAATTAAGATCAACTTACATAGGTAGTATTTCTTATATGTCTATCTAAAAAATAATAATTCTAGAGGCAATGATAAATAGTACAGCAATAATATACAATTTGATACAAAGTTCAGCTTATAAACTAAGAGTACATACTGTGTAATAAAATGACAAGTGATCAACTACTATGTAATAAACACTAAACTGTATTAAAACCGTTTAAATAATCAAGCAATTCGAGCAATTGATATTCGAGCAATTGCATGTCGAGCAACTTGCATTTCGAGCAATTTGTAATTCGAGGAATTCTACATTCGAGCAATTACATTCGAGCAATTGCATTCGAGCAATTTACCGGCTCCCACGTTTTACCGTTCCTTTATCATGCACTATTGTGCAAAAAAATAACAAAATAAGGTAGAAATGGTACTGGAAATTGTTTTGCCATTTCGTTTGAAATGATAACTACCCTAACTACCCTGTATTTATTTTAAAGAATAATCAAAGATACTTTTTTTCGCATAAAAATGATGTTGCAATATATATCGAATGCCTCAAAGATCAAGAGCAAAGATCAAGTCAGCGTGACCTATTGGGCATGTGTGGAGATTTTGCTCTATCGCCGTTCATCTCGGAAGTCTTCCCACAGAAAATATTATATTTACATTGCATTAGTTAATTTGATTATTTTTAGTGAGTGTTCATGACATTTTTTATTTTAAATATAATCTAACAGTCCTTTTGACTTCATCCTGTGAGAAAACGATTTACATTAATTTCTTGTTTCAATATGGTCCATATTAGGAATTCACGCAATAAAAAATATATTCCTTCTAATTTAGATTTTCTTTTTGGTATAATTACATTTTTTTGATATTTATTTACATATTCCAATATATTAATTGCTAGAGTTTTCAATAAAAACGTTGAAAACCATTTAATTTATTTAGTTCATAATACTTTTTATCAAAATAAAAAAGATGATCGTAAAGCGAGCGTTTTCTGTTATGACACAAAAAAATGTCTACTATTTTCATTCTATATAATGCATGTAGAATAGAATAAGCAGTAAACACATTAAAATTTATCACAGTAATATACAACTAGACTAAGTATTAAAAAAACCAGTAAAATAATAAAGTTATATTCCACTATGTTAACACTGAATCTAGCGTTAATGATATACAATATTTAAATTGAAAAAAAAATCTGAATGCGTGCTATAATAACGTTTTTAACTTTAATCCCCGTACTCGAATATTGTAAACGTTAGGTATTGATACTGAAATTTTGAAAGAAAATTAAAACTGGCTTGAAATAATATAATAATAAAAAAACATAATGAATTCTAAGCATACTTGAAAGCACTGGCCATTTAAAAAAATATGTGTTTTTAAGCCTCTGATTTTTGAACGCTGTATGTTCTACGGAAAATACAACGTGGATGACAGACTGTTATTATTTTTAATTAATATTTTGCCCCTGTACTTTTTTTTACTGCCGCTATAAACTTCTTTATATGAATTTTCGAAAAATAATAAAGCTATGACTTGAAACAGCGCTCCCAAAAATTACCATGATTTACTAACGAAATTCCGTATTTATTTTCTTGCATGGAGTGAAGTATCACTTACGATATTATTTAGATTATTTGTCCGATACGAAATAGTCAGAAAAAATTATTCATTTATATTATTTCAGTACTGAGCAAATATAGTATTTTTTTATTAGTGCGTTGAAAATATAAATATTTTTGTTTATCTTAAATATGCAGTTAAAAAAGGCAAACGTTATTCAATTGTTTTAATAACGAAGCAACAGAATGTTGATTATAATTTAAAAAAAAACAAAATGATGACAAATTAAAATTTCTCCTCCCTTTTATTTAATAAAATCATAATTTTTCTCTTTATTTATGGTTTGTAATAAATAATATTTTAATCATTGAGTTGTAAAAAATATTCTGCAAGTTTTGTAAAGTTTTAAGTGAATTATAAAAAACTATTGTGTATACATTAATTGTATTATTGGTGGCGTCTATAATGTGTTAGCAAATGAAGTATAACCATTTAATTTGTATCATGATAAATGATTTCCTCAACAGATAAGATAGATGGAATGTAAATCTTTCACCCAACTTACTAGATAGAATTTAATTTAAAGACAAATATATTTGTATTTTTCATAAAAAAAAATCGTCTAAAATGGTTTTTTCTGCCCGATAATTTCTGTCTAAAATGGTTTATGTAGTATGGTATAAATAATACACGAACAATCGTAACAGATTTAAAGTCATTAAACGTGAATATGTTTTAATAAGATTTATTAATTTACGTGCCTGTATCATCTGAAATTATTTTTTGTTCTACTATTGCAACATATATTTACGTGAAAATATTGGCGTAAATACTTTCTCTCAAATAAAATCATAAAAACGAAAATATAAAAGTGCAGTGATAAAAAAATGTAGGACATGCCTGTTTTTACTCAATGCATGAATTATATTATGCATTCCGGTGTTTAACTGTCCATTCTCAGGTGTTGTCTTGCTAATTAAAAATTCATCAGGGGTGGAGTCAGCCGTCCGTTTTTTGTGCAGTTATATGCTTGTGTGTAATTAGCGAAGTTGGATTATTTCACCGACTTGTAAAAGACGAGCGTTGCACGCAGAAAACTAATTGATTTGGCACGAACAAGTTTGTAAGGTTTTTTAAGAGTGCCGATCGTTACTGCAACAGAAACGTAAGATTCTTATAAGATTTTTTTTAACTCGTAGGAAAGTTAAATAATTATAGTAAAACGTTAGTTTAATATTATTGATGCACTTAAAAGTAAAAAGATTATCAATTTCCTAATTATTTTGATGTTCAAATTTACAGATAGACCTTTGAATATTTTTAATTAGACGAATTAGAGAGATTATTTTAAGTATATAGATTATCAATTTCCAAGAGTATGTCAATTTAGTGATACCTGAAGTTTTTCGATATCAAATTGAATACAGACTCTGATATAGAAATCATCCAGTTCATTAATCGGAGAGTTCCACATTATCCCTTTTGAGAAAATAGGAAAAGCAATATTTAATTTCTCACTATAAATCAAGTATTTGAAGGAAAATTGTATAAAATGTGTGTTTTATATTTTGAATCTAGATTTATATTAGTTATATTACTTAATAAAAACACAATAATCCTTTGTACTTCATTCCACTTTATTTAATATGTCAGGACCGGTTTCGCTCATTACGAGCATCGTCAACTGATGCTCGTAATGAGCGAAACCGGTCCTGACATATTAAATAAAGTGGAATGAAGTACAAAGGATTATTGTGTTTTTATTAATATAATGCCTTTCCACCAAGTATTGACAGTGAACACCCTAAAAGTGAGTTATATTACTCTTCATTTTTATCGATAATGTTAATTTATTTCCAACAAACCTTTTTTTTTAACTACACGCCGACAAAATGTTGACGAATTTACATCCTTTGATCATATTAAATAAAAGGTGAATTAGTAAAAAATATTGTTTTATTTTTTTAATATAATGGCCTTTGTCATAATTAAGTCAGTAAGTATAATTGACAGTGAACACATTAAAAGTGTTTTCGAAAATGAATCCTGTTCAAAACTTTACGATCGCTGTGGTCTAGTAACTAGTTGGCAAGAGCCTTAATCTACCGATCATACGAGTCTGGTAAGGTCAATATCATATTGAGACTTATTAAATTAAAAATTTAGATTCAAAACACGGGTGTTTCACGGGTGTTTCACGAGTCATCTAAATTTATTAATCTGGTATGAATTTTTAATTATATGTTAGATGTGTTAAACATTTTAATTTTGTGTTATTTTAGAATCACTTTTGATGTAATTGGTAATTTCTTTTCAATGCCAATTGTTGTTTATAACTTTTCGTTTTTGTATAAATAGCATTGTTAAATTATATTTCTTATCAGTTGACAATGCTCGCGATGAGCGAAACCGGTCCTGACTTATTAAAGAAAGTGGAATGAAGTACAAAGGAATATTGTGTTTTTATTAATATAATGCCTTTCCACCAAGTATTGACAGTGAACACCCTTAAAGTGACTAATCGAGTTAATCTTGTCTCATCATTTAATTTTGAAATATTTTATGCATTGGTTTTAGCTTTGATGCCAAATATGTATGTACATATGTGTGTTGTTTTTTATTCAAATACAGTAACATCCGTGTTTCCATATATTGGCGATACTTTGCCATACATAATTGTATCACAATTCGCACATGCTCGACTGCGATTATATTATTCTCACCTATTGAGAGAGAAAGTTAAAAAAGTGTGGGAAAACATCTTTGGAATTGAGCGGAAATCAATTGGAATTAAAAGAGCGCGAATACAATCCGGTAACAAGTTGCCACTTCATAAATCAATATCCGTTATGAAAAAATCAGGCTAACTGTGAACACCATATTCGTTTACTGCAAACATGCTCAGCACTGTATGTTAGTTAGCCCTTCGTATATCGTGTTAAGTCTACAACAATCCAATTTTGTAGATTTTGCCAGCGACAGCAATTTTAATTCAAAGATTTTTATCATTCAAAGTGGCTGATAAATTAATAAATAAATTTGAAAGATGCAATAATATAAAATCTTAAAAATCCGGTCAACAGCTTATTCGGTCGCGTCCGTGGTACAGTGGTCAACGTCGTTGGGTTCCGTGACAGATCTCACTAGTTCAAGCTTTAATACGAGTACCATTTTTTCAATCGATTTATCGATTTTTGTACGAAGGCGTTTGTGATGCCTGAAAAAATCTTTCACACTATTTAAATTTTTAAAAATAACAGCGTAAAGAGAGCGATTAACCTACCACTGGTGTTGTCCCTAGTCCTATTTTTCCATCCCTTCTCTCTTAAAAATAAAGGTTGGAGAACTGAGTAACAAGCAGCTTTCTTTGAAAATCTTCTATCAAGATACCACCACTAGGAAACCACCTTCTCTAGATTAAGAGCGGACATGAAGTAAAAAAACATTTTTTTGTCAGTTTATTAAATATGAGATTTTTTAAATTACGTTTACTTAATATGTATTTTGTTATTTTCACCTCATAATAATATAATATCTCACATGTTTGTAGTTATTTTATAATGTATAAAGTAGAATATTTGTTTTATCTTTAAACATTGATAAAAAATTGTTCTATAAAACAAAACTGTACGTATCAAAAACGATTATTTAGATGTAAAATTTTGACAAGTTTTTACGAACCAAATATTAACAGCACTAAAAAGTCGTGTATAAAATTACCAGTCGTATAAAAACTATTTGGGTGTTGTGAGACACCGATGTATCATATTTACAGCAGCGACTTGGTTTTTGTTTTTGAATGATTAATGTTAGATTTGCTAACACTTTAATCTCATATTCCTGAATGTTCATATCTCATTACGAGTCTTCTGAGAACTGCTGACGATGGGCTATAAACTGGATAATTTACTACAGCCAACCCGGACGCTGTGTATTTTTGATAGCACTAAAAACGTATATACCTATATCATTGGGGTGCTTAAGAGATAAAAAATGACCGACAAACATTCAATGTCAAAAGCGGAAGCACATTGTTATAAATTTGATCAAAATCAACACGTTTAATAATTAACCAGCTGTTAATCAATTGATATCGTGAGGTCGTTGCGTATTAAATACATATTATAGTTAAGGATCTGTATTTATAATACGTGAAAAACAAACAAATATTTAATAATACAGTGTATTGTTTTTTTATGGCGGCAATATTAAACAAACATTACATTAAAAATGGTGGGAGAATAAATTAATGAGTTTTATTCGCGTTTTGGTAATTTTACAATTAAGAAAATTTGTTGGTGTAATATAACAGCTTTACAGTAAATTGCAAACGATTTTTTTTTTGAATAGCTAAATCTTTTTAGCATATTTCTCACTTTCAATTCTGTGTGGAAAGACGTTATATTAAAAAGTAGTTAAATAATCTTTTGTACCTATTCCACAAGTACCGGTCTCACTTATCACGAGTTTTTGGCTTCAGTTACGGAGGTAATGGGTTTGAATTCGCAGAACGAAAATTTTTATAAATTGGTTTTTCAATCGATTTGTGATGTCTTGAATTCTCTCCTCCCACTCAGCCTATCCTAAAAATGGAGCTTAGTAAGGGCGATTAGCTAACCACTAGTCCTGTCCTAGTCCTATAATTCTATTGTTACTCACTTTGAAAAATGAGAGGTTGAGCAACTGAGTAACAAGCTTTTCTCGTAGAAATACGTCTGTTGAGATAATCTTCATTATGACTCAAAATGCTACATATTGGGAGCGAGGATATGGTAAAAAAAAGAATATAATATATTGATACGAAGCTTTAAATAACTATATTTAAAGATATCGTCGGTATACCAGCAGGTGTTAAGTCGAAATGTGTTTTCGCCATTTTCGATAATCTTGAAATTGCAATATCTCATTTATGAACGACAGCGATTAATTATCTTTTCAACCACTTAATGGAATACGATCCACATATCGAATAGCGTTAAGTTATTTACAGTCCTTTTTGCCAATAACAACTTTAAACGGAATTATGTAAAAAAATATACAGAATTTGACTAAACGTCTTTTTTCAGAATACACAACTTGTTAAAATCTATGTATTCATAACTAAAACAGCAGAATTTTGAATTTACGCCTTCTACCAGTATGTCGACGATATATTCTTTTATCAGTTGAAAATACTGGTGATGAGTGAAACCGGTCAAAAAAATCATTTTTGAGTCGATATAAAAGGGTGTTTTTATTATTTTTCAACTTATTCATGATACTATAGCATTATTATTTGTGAAACTAAAATATAATACTTATAATAAGTTACCTATTACGTCAACAAACGTTTATTTGTAAGTTTAATACAACCATGGTGAAGTCGGGCAATATACCAAATAATTATTTTTATAGAAAACAAACGTTTTTATATATAAGCGTCTATAGCGAATATACTGTCGTTTTCCAGCAAAGAGTTATAATTAAAATGTGAACATTGATGTACAAATGATGAGTTGAAGTGAGCCAAGTGGTATTTTAGAAAAATAATTTTTTAGATGCGTTGTTAATGTTGTTATATTCTACAGGTCTTAAAGTATCGTACAATTGCAGTAATGCCAGATAATACATATTGCAATAGTGTTATCTCTGTAAAATAAAAATACGCAATCCAGCAAAACACTAAGTGAAGTCGTGAGAGTACTTAAAAGTCCAAGAAAAAGTTTTACCATTTTACTAGCTGGGTCACTTTACCTCTCGAGGTCTCAAATTTTGATTACGATTTCTGCCGATTACGGGTCAATATGGTGATACGGTTAATTTGTATAATAAATCAACGTGCAAATACTTTATTTGGAAACGAAAAACAACTAAAAGTGGCTAATGGTATAATGCACGTAAATGGCACACATTAAAATGACGAATTACCGTTTGAAATGATAGTAATTATAAGAATGGCAATGTTGCAATCGTATCCTTAAATCCATCATCGGACACTGAACCTTAAAGCATTGTATAGAATATAGATGTCTGATGGCCGACATTAAGCTCTACTCGATTGATTACGGAAAGTTCAACAACTTCGCCAAGACATACAAATTAACCTTTAAAATTGCAAAATGTCAGACGTTTTGTGTTGATAATAGTTTATGCATGACTGTAATCTGATAATTACTGTATTTTTTATATCAATAAACAAATTCTGGGTAATATTACGATTCAGTATTCAAATTTTGATGACGAATTATCGATTTGGATATTTTTTAAAGCCACAACACAATGCTTAATTTAAATGTTTTAAGATGTTAAATTGGTTTATTATTATATTATATTATTAGTCAATAATTTATCGATAATTTTTTCCACTATTGAATCATTGTTTTCAGTGTACTTATCGTTATACCCGCCAACGCCTAATTCAGAGTTATAGATATTACCAACCGTATTATGTAGTCCAGAAATGTAAAGAGCTTTAAAATTAAACATCTTATGAGTAGGTACTCAAAACTTGGTTGCTATACACTAAACCAGAGGCGCTAAAACTGACTGTATAGCACTGACCAAAAACCTTTTATGTGGCTTAAAAATTGAAAATATCTGGTAACTTACTTTATAGTGAACTGCAATGCCAAATGTTTCTTGAAAGAAGCATACTGGAAATAAATATAAATTAAGTATAAGTGGTTTTACCAAAGTAATCAATCAATAAGTTTTCTTATACTTTGTCAATGTATATTTATCAGCTATCATAACACGCTGTCAATGCATCAAATTAACTTCAACAATAATGGAACTTGGTATCAATTTGTGTTGTTTGACCATCAATAAATCGTTGCATTGTTTTAATATGAAATCCGCCGTGATAGTGAGAGTAGAGGAGTTTGTATTTTTAGCGTATTGTGGTCTGACAAATGACTTGTTTATTACGACCGTAAAAATACTATTTGTATAATGTTTGATATTACGATTCTGTGTGAGATTGATAGCTGTACTATTACAGATTAAATGCTGCATTATTATGTATGTTGCTTTGCTCGCAGTTTTTACTGGAAGTATAATTGAATAGTAATCAATTTATAAGGATTAGAACAACAAAGATGCCAGATTTTTTTCTTCTTCTGTGACTTTCATTAAAAATTCTGATAAAGAAGTACGAATCAAGTTTAAACGATGTGTTATTTGAGGATAAAAAAACACGTTCAACATTCAAATAAAGTTTCACCATTCCTGGTGGAGTTCATACAGACTATTATCTAATATTATCTAATATTACGATAAAAAATATTTGAATGACAATATGATGACAGAAAAAATATATGTTTATGGGAATGCTTTGTTTAGTAGTTTGACGGTTTTGATTGTGAGTTTTGTCTAATGTCTAGACTACGGGTAGACGAACGCGAATAATTAAAAAATAGTAGCTCAAAATATTAAAAAATGTAAAATAAATTATGAAGTTAACCTTTGATCGGTCGAAGCCATCGTTTAGATTAAATTGATTTTAAATGATGCTTTTGAAGATATGTGAATTATGAAGAAGGCAGGCAATCATATTTTTTGTTCTTGATTCTATAATATTTGCTTTAATGGTTATATCGTTAAGTGTTAGATAGATAAAAAAATAATGATCTTTATATGTACTGAAATAATCGTTTAAAAATGAGAAAAAATTACGATTGTTAAGTGTCGAGTAAATAGCCACTCCAAATTTTTCATTTTAGCAAAAAATGACGGTATGTATTATATTAAAAAACTCGTTAAGATACTATTAATTTTTTTCAACTCTTATTCATTAACTAAACATATATTCGATTAAAGTTTACAAATCACTATCGAAACGAAACATAAATTATAAGTTTTTTAAAATACATTGCACATTTGGAATATGTATCAAATTCACAATAGAACAATTTAATTATAACGTTTAGTACTATATACGCAAAAACCTAGAGTTTTCCAGTATTAACACTTTATTTGGGAGATTGTACACATTTTGTCTTAAATTATCACAATTTTAATAATTTTAAAAATTCGTTTTTATTATAAAATTATATTTGATATTTTTACTATTTTACTTATAACATTACAAAATGTAACACTTGTTTCGCCTTTTGAGAAGCATCATCAGACAGAACATAGCAAGGTTTACGGTTAAACTAAAATTGATTCTAGTTTTAAGTTAATAATAACTAAGTAAATGCCTGGGTTTTTCTCCTTTTCTACTGGACAGAGAAAATAGGTAAGATACAAACATTGATAGTTTTAATCACAAATTAATTAATATTATTAGATAAGGTAAATCCCAATGGAACTAAATTCGTATGCATTTAAAATGTTATTTACTTATGTTATCTTTCTGTTAATGACTATATTAATTTTCAAAAATTCTAAGTTGTTCATTATTAAACCTTTATTATTTAATAGATTGATTATTTCGACATTTTATTTTTATCATTTTTTTTATTTTCTTATATGATTTGCAAACTCTGAAGAATTATTACTTTTAGACATCTTACGTTTTCTTTAATTCATACATTTAAGTTTTTACCTGTCTGGCCTACGAAGCAGCTGGACAGTCTTGGTAGGTCAGGCGATAGATATCGCTATGAGAGAATGATTCTAACAGTACATTATCTTTACTATTTACAAAAAGTTGAAGATGTGTCTTCTAAATAATTGGTAAACATTTTATAAGTGACTTAATATTATTGCGTATTCGGAAGTCCATCTTTTACGTTATATTACTTTTGTACTACACGAATTAGGTTTGCGTAGATTTTAAATGAATTCATGATTTATATTTCAATAGATACCTAAATTGAAATATATTCTTAAAGTTTTTTTTTATATTCACATACTTTATCTGATCTTGAAAACAAGGAATGACGGCAATCCTTGCATATAAATTAATATTCTCTTTTCATATCCTTGTGTACGACTCGACGTCCAACAAAAATCAAACGATTTAAATTTAATAACATTACTTTTAAGTAATTTATTTGAAATGCATAAGCTCTAATTAGCTGTTAATGATTTAAAAAGAGTTAAATAAACTTAATATTTGTATTATTTAGCAATATGCCGTCGGTATTCTGCCAGAAAACGTTATTTTAAAAAACCCCCGTTTTTATAAAATCAACTATTTAAAATATCATGAAGCAAATCGAAATGTATCAAGGCGGCAGACAATTAGACAAATAAATAAACAACAATTGGCCAACATTTTTACAGATTAAAAACTTTATGTCGGGTTATCGTCTCTGTTTAGCTGTAAAAATAAGAAATCTATAAACCTAAAAAACGTTTAATTATATATATAGGTGTCTACCAGTAATAACAGCCAACAACATTACTTCTTTAAATATCAACAAAAAATAAATGCTATATGAGTCAGCTTGTTTTTTCAGATTATAAAATGTGTTTAAATCAATCGATCTGCATTAATCTCAAACTCAAAACATCCATTTGTTGACTTACGTTTTCTGGCAGTATACCAAATTTCTATATATATATATTATTTATTACATGATATTAATACCATATATAGTGGAAATATATTTTTACTGTCATACATGCATTGCCTTGAGTCTTATATATCTTAATTGACCATACCAATAAATCTAAAAATACTTGTTTCGCAAAACTATAAAAAAAAAATGCCTACATCTAAGAGTTGTATCGAGGTTATTAAAATCCATAAATCGTTTTGTCTAATTAGGACAATTATTTATATATGAATGTCAAAATAAGTAAATAATGCAATATTGCACTTGTTAGAATACAGCGTAATGCGTATAATTGACTATTAAAAACCCCTTAAATGTTTATGAATGTTCGTAATTTTTTTTAAATATAATTAAACTGGTAGTTTATATTTACGACAGTATTAATATTACATTGCGTATCCTTAGTATAAAAAAAATCTGAGATAAAATCACCTACCGTATGCTCCTACCGAGCAGCATATTTTTAAAGTTCTGATAGCCAGACTGCGAATTCGTAATTTAGGAATAACTGTTATGTTGTTATTGGTAATAAGAGTTGCTTCTATACAAATGCAGTAAGTAATAACAAAAAAAAATATCTTATACTGCAATAAAATTTTATACAGAAATTTTGAAGTAGATTTGTAAAAAAAAAATAATAACACATACTTGTAATTGATTTCAAAAAATTGACTATTTTTACATGAAGACGATTTTAAATTTTAAAAATAAATAACGTATAATAATCATAATATAAAAAAAAATTGATAACATTATTAAGAGGGACAAATCCCGAATTATATTTTGTAATTTATGACTAAAAATTAGAATCAATTATTATTTTATTCTTAAAACTTCCTATGTTAATTCTGATGGTGTTTATGAAATATGCAAAACTTGCGATAAGAAATTTATCAAATAAAATTTTATATTAATTAAAAATGAAATTCTTCAAAGTTTTTGCCGTGTCCATGGAATATATAATAATCATTGTTGATAGCTGAGACTGTGATTGTATATTTATTCTCCTCTCATCCTTCCAATATTCAAACGCAAGGCATAGTGAGAACGACTAGAAAGTCTTTTCTAGTTTGTCCTTCTTTCTTTACCATCTTCTGGAAAGATAACTTAACAGAATTTACACCAAACAGTGCTCTCATGACAATAAAATAACTTCTGTGAATCGAAATCTTTTGAGGTTTATATGCGTTACATTGCAAGCAGACAGAATACGCGAGGATTATAAAATCAGCCACGTGATGGTGAGAAAAAAATGATTTGAAAACAAATTGCTTCAAAAACCATTAGTTGGCGACCACTCAACGTATTGATTGAATTATACGGCATTCCTTGAATACCCAGTATCTTGAGTAATGTTAGAATCGACTCAATTATATAATTAAATGTATTGAGAATATTTTTTATAAACTTGTATCAATTTAATGATTTGTGCTCACATCTAGGCCGGTTACTTTGATAAATACTCGAATTCTTTCATAGTTATTCATTGCGTACACCAGCGGGAGTGTAGAACGTGGATCGTAATCTAGGCGCGGTGTTGGACCGGTTGTGAGCAAAGAACACGGATAAACAGCGACGCTCAATCTTGAAACGATAATTTGTTTTTAAATTCGAATAATTTCATTATCTTGTCTAAAATACCACAATAATAATAATCAAAAAGGTGAATCGGTCAAATTTTGTACACTCCCACACGTTTTCTTATTGTAATTGTATTTGTTTATGTAATTACTTCCCCAATTAACTGAACGTGGTTAACATCCCATAATCGGTAAAAAAACTTAAGCGAAACAATTTGTTGAATTGCATTTTAAGCCAATATTACAATTTTCGTAACACCTAGTACCTCTCATCAGAAAAAAATGTGTATATTTTAGTAACAGTCAAAATATAAAAAGTTGCTTGTTGCAAAAGGCGCAGCCAAAGCTCGATGCAGCCCGTAGCCGTCCCTCAGGGGGTACGTGTACCGCAATTTGGAAAACACTACCTTAAGTGATATTGAACAATAACTGATTTAAAACGCAATTTACCCAATTGTGTCGTTTACAATCTTTTGCCGATTATGTGTCGATATGTAGTATTAAGCGTACAAGACAGCGCCCCGTCACGTCAGTGGTTATGGAGAGACGTTGGAACTGGCTGGTTCAAGTGCTGCGGATGCCTCCGGAAAGCCTCAATTTTGTCTGCCTCTTTTTTCGACCGTTGGGATTCCGGCACCTTGGACGCCCGTCGGGTACTATCCATATGATGTACTCGGTGGAACTGAGGGATGCTGGCATGTCATGGGAGGAAGCAAAGCAATTGGCGGGAGACAGGGAACATGGACGTGCCGCGTGGCGGCCATATTCTTCACATAGGGAGCGAATATAGCCAAATAAGAAGAAGAAAAATATGGTATTAATGTAGGAATGAAACAATTTTTTATGTGCTCAATTATTTCAAGAAAAAATAAAATACTAGTAGTCAATATTCGGTCAATGTGTTTAATACGCTCACACAGACTGGATGTTTACGTATGTGTGCGTGTGCTGTGCCATTTATATTGTCGGATAGATAAATAAAGACAAAACGATATATTATATAGTAAATTCCGCAATACAAAAAAAGTTTCATTTTTTGTGGAAAAATATATTTCCAGTATCACAATATAACAGTAGTTCATGTAGGATTTTCGTATTTCAACCAACGTGGCTTGATTGAATTATCATATACCACCTAAATCATTAAACAACAATAATATGATATGAAAATATATCACGGAATATGTATTTTCATTCAATATGTCAATATTAAATGTGTACTGTCAACGCTGACAAAGAACTCTTTTCACATTTTCTTATAACTGTACTTTTGGAGAACGACAAAAAAAAATACAATGTTGCCAATAAAACACCGCCGTAAACGTTACAATGTATTTCTTATATTTATAATACCATAATAAAATCACTGTCAGTTGTAATTGAAAGACCATAAATGAAGAGCCGTGTATTGTTTATGGCGATGCTCTTTTATATAAGATTGTATTCATTCATAAATAGCTGGTCCCGTTTGGTATATTTGCTTTTAAAATATTTCATATTTATTATCGAAAACAAGGTGTAGTTTCTATCAGTAAATCATATAGATTTTTTGAATTGTATTAAGGAGTGTTTGCTATTACTATAGCTATTTTGGCTATAGTGACACATGGTGTATCCATAATTTAATAAAGAAATAGTTGTATAATATTAGTTAAGTGAATTATGAATCTATTAATTTTTTGCCAGTTTTCATCACGATTTGACCCATAATTTATTTAATTGGCAAAATAACTTATGTGACAGAATTGAGTAAATTGCGTTTGAAACCAATAATTGATTCATATTAAACACAAGGCGTCAGTGACAACAATTTTAGAGGGTTATCTCATTCACCTGATTCTTTTAATTCCTGTGCATTTTAGTGTTTTGACTTGTTAATTCAGTGGCGGATTAAGCACTAGGGAGGCCCCAGGCGCAATTAAATTTGGAGGCTCAGTTAAAAAACAAATCTGAACAAAAAGTATATAGATTATATAATATGATACAAGCTATTTTTGAGGCTGGTAAGATTCGGAGGCCCCAAGCGCGTGATTTGTTTGTTTATACGTTAATCCGCCACTGCTTGTTATCGTTTGTTACACGTGGGCACCGGTTGAGAAACGCTGATCTAGAGAACTGAACGTTGTCGGAAAATTTTATTATAATATCAGGATAGGTTTTGACTATACATGTTATTATATTACTATTTACTAACCGCACTAAAGGAATTCCTTTGTCGATATTGTTCAGTGTGGTTTTGTATCAAACTTCGACAACAACTTAAAGGAAGCTTTTATTAAATATAAGATATGTTAGAATCATTCTCCCATAACAACGTCTATCATCTGTATTGCTAAGACTGTCAAACTGCTTATGTAGGGTTGAAAATTTAATGTAAAAATCAAGGAACACGTGAGATGTCTAGGAATCAAAAAATAATAAAAATGTTTAATAATACTTGTAGTAAATAATAAAGGGTTTTGAATAAATAGATTAAAGTTTGTTGAATTTAATTAAGTCTTTTATATAGGGAAAAAACTTTAGTAATTAACATTTTAAATAATATAGACGGCTCAACATTGTTGAATTTATTTTTATTGGAATTTACCGTGACTAATAAAAGTAATTCATTTTTAAATAGTTCTATCAATATTTACATCTTACCAATCGCCTGGGTCCAGTAAAAAAAAAGAACACCAACTTTTATTTATAATTTACTACTTAATAATTATAATCAATTTCACGGCAGCCTTCCATAATCCAATAATGATCTAGAAAAAAGTGCAAAGCCAAACGGGAATGGTATTTTAAGCGGAAATAATTGTGCTTAAAAAATAATTAAAGATAGATCTTCAACGGCTTAAAAAATACTTTCATTCTAGTCAGCGGGAATGCTGAAATCGAAGATTCATTATTAAAAAAGAACGAATTAAGCTCATTGATTAGTTTAACGATGTGAATAAGTATGCCTTAAATCATTTTCTGAAATCGCTAATGCAATAAATTATATGCTAGAATTATTGCTAGACGAAATGATTAATATAAAAACTGATTACTTGACATAGTTTTGTCTGATATATTATTCAATAAATATAAATTAAATCTTCTTGGTGGGTCTCGAGATTAATCTACATAATTTTACGCTTCGTAAAAAAGTTTATTACTTTCAAAATTTAACAATACAGAGATTAAATGAGCGGGTTTCATTTATTACTTTTTACGTATGTTCAATATTTAACCAAAATTACTTTCCTTTTTATGGATTTAAAATCATTGGCTATAAACAAAAGTCACTTTTTTATTATCTCTGATGTAAAAATGTTTGGTGTTCGTAAAAAAAAACGACTAAGGTCCATTTTTATCGTTGTTTCGTATTTTTTTTATAAAGAATTGTAAACGCTGCAGGAAAAAATTGAATTAAAAAATATTTTGATCTTATGTTTGTCAATTATGTTTCTAACTGATATTTAATTGTGTATCTTTTTTTTAACCATGTCCGTTCCCAATGTGGAGCATATGGACTCCTAATGGAGTTTATCTCAACAGAAGTGTTTCTACGAGAACTGCTTGTTACTAAGTTGCTCAACCTCTCTTTTTTCAAAGAGAGTGGGAATAGAAGGATACGGCTAGGACAGGACTAGTGGTTAGCTAGTCGCTCTCCATACCGTTCTTAGAATAGGATGAGAGGGGAGGGGAGGTATCGTTATACTCGAACTAAATCAGTGTATAATAAAAATATGAAAATGACGGGGCTTCGTTAAATTTTTAATTTTACACAATCCTCTAGAGAGGAAAGGTGGTTATAAATGTGACGTCATAAAACCATAATTAAAAAAAAAAAAAATATTTTTTCTTTATTTGATTACTTTTGCTCTAAAATAATAACTCCAAGTTCGGCATTCATCTTCGAAAAAATCTTTTGATGTCATACCTCTTATTTGTTGTACGAATTTTAATCAAATGTGACGCTCATAAGAAAAAGGGTTAAGGATTTTTCGATGAAATTTAACAACGAAAAGACAACGTAAAATAATGACTAAAATCATGCGATTACATTCAATTGCAGCCACTAATCGACAGTGTTTTTTTCTGTTTTCTGGATAGGATGACCGCGATCATTTAAATGTCACGCTATTCCAGAAGATCAATTTAAAAATTCGGCAACGCGACATTATAACAATAATTGAAAATAGAATTGCATAAAGTGAATTCAAGTTCATCCGTGCACTTGAACGCCCGAAGATGCCGAAAGGCGAAACCCGGGTCGTTAGTCACAAAATTTGTGTGAATGTACATAATTTGAACGATTCAAATTTAGTAAAATTTTGCGTTTAAGAAACAAAACTCTTCAAATAAAATGAGCTTAACCTCTGAAGTATAAATACTATATTTCTGTTTTTGTTGATAAATAATTTGTTAAGGTTCGCGTTCATTCTAATTACTGCTTTCAAAAAGGTGATACAACTACTAATTATACATTAGAATAATAACTAGAAAAGCATTAACTGATGCCATCGGCGTATTTAAATTAATGGTTATAACTTTTTATGAAGTCATTAAATAATTGCTTGAATACACAAAGCCTATTTTAAAAAGGAAGAAAAACTTCAATAGAATTTAAATATAATGTGTGCATTAAAAGTAACGACTTTGCTTTAAGACTAAGAAAAGAAATGAAAAAATCATCTTACAGAAAATTTGTGCTATTTTTGCACATTCATCCGCAGAGGAAATAATCAACGTTAAATATTTATGAATAAAAACATGTTTTGATGTATTATATATTTAACTGAATTGTTTTTTAATTAGTATGCTGTTTTTTTTATGACAATACATTTTTTTAACCATGTCCACTCCCAATGTGGAGCATATGGACTCATAATGGAGTTTATATCAACAGAAGTGTTTCTACGAGAACTGCTTGTTACTCAGTCGCTCAAACTCTCTTTTTCCAAAGAGAGTAGGAATATAAGAATAGGGCTAGGACAGGACTAGTGGTTAGATTGTCGCTCTCGATACGCCCCGTTCATAGGATATGATGGGTGGGAGGGGAAAAGTCAAGACATCACATATATCCATGCCTTCGAACAGAAATTCGTAAATCAATTTATAAAACTGTCCGTACTGGGATTCGAACCCGTGACCTCCGTAGTCGAAGCCAACGACGTTGACCACACGACTACACTGGTTGCAACGGGATGATAATATGGATAACCTTTATTATCATATAATAACACGAATGCAATTAATGTCATTTGATTTAAAACCATTATTCGCTGGAAAATCATTTTATGATAGTGTATTTTTAGCCGTAGTTAAATTATTGAAAACACATAGCTCACTATTTAATTAAATGATTATACCAAAACAATATTTGTCAAACGTAACATCACGAATAAATCAAAGGTTTATTGCAGTTTTGGATGATATTTAAAAATAATATTTGTTCATAGCACTTATTGTTAAACTAGGTATAAAACGTAGGTATGTTTTTCAAAGCAGACTCAGACCGATTATGATAATTCTTCTTAGCATATTTCTCAAAGATGAAGAGTACATCACACTTTTTTTTAAATATGTGATATTGATGTAAATACGCTATGCATTTGGAAAAAAGAAATGTTGACAGAACACGTAAATGACGACTTATGGTTATGGGATCGCCCACAAATATACAAACCGGGATTATTTTATTTTAAATTATTAAGAACTTCAAGAATCTTTTAAACTGAAAATCATCTTCGAGTTTTATGAAACTGAGACGAAAACAATCTGTAAAGAAATCCAATAGTAAAGACATCATCAATTTTTTGTAGAAAATTTCTTACAGATTTCAAAAATAATATCTATATTTAGGCGTACACACCAAAGGTACATAAAGAGGTTGAGAAATTTTCACATTGTTTACTTTGTTTTACAACTTACTAAAAATCCAAAAAGTTGTTTAGCACGCATAGCAAAAAAAACAAATCTGCGAATGAAAAATAATATAATTATTATATTATCTTCATATGTTTGCAGGCATAGCTGAAACAACAGTTATGCGTCACTCCTAATTGATCTGAAATCTTGCCAACTTGTTTTCTTACGTACATAATAATTGGTGGCTTAAAATCTATTATATTACAAGAAGCTTTCGAAACTTTCTCTCGCTTCTAAAGATGAGCGATATACAAAAGATAAACCAGCTTTGTTGATTTGGTTTCTTTTATACTTACGTATGTAACTATCGGCTATTGAATATTGTTCTCTTAATTGACATTAGGCCGCCAGGGATTATTTATAAAAAGATTTTTTTTACCTAACACTTTCGTTTTCGATCATATTATACTTAAAGTATTAATCTAGTTGCAACTTTTACTGTTGTGCAACTGAAGCTCTCAGCGAAAATATTTACACTACTTGTGAAAAGTAAACAACATAAGTTTTTGCTGGCAAAATACTTTTAATACAATATTTGATATCTTTTATTACAATCTCAGTCATCTATGGGTAATCTCAAGGCATTTAAAACGATAATGTGTACAATGAACAGTATATGATTACCCAATAATTGCATTAGACGCTCGTCTTGGATCTCTGAATCCTGATGGCTTTAACAATAATTTATTTTATACATAATTCGTACATGTTAAATTCAATTAATATTATATATTTTTATGACGTGTACTTTTGCGACGTCTATATGTAATCCAAAATACAGAGCTTACAATGTCATTGCACCTGGTATCTCCCAACGACTTAATCCAACACTGCCTTAAAAAGAAAATGTAACTCAACGAATATAAAATATATACAATTTTTGACAACAATTCGAAGCACTGTAGTTTTTATATTGACCGTGGAAAAGAAAAAAGACGCATTTCTCATTTTTTTTCAAAAGCGCATTTTTTGATAATCACAATGTACCTACCTAACTTTATACACGTTCTATCAAAAAATTGTAAGCTGCGAATGCCGAATTAGTATCAAAGTTTAGGTTTTCAGTTTGAATAAGTAGGGCCTGTGAAAATTGCAACCAGGAAAAAAGGACTTAAAAAAGGTTTTCGAATTATAACAAATTATTGAATTAATATTAGTTTAAGTCAATTAAACACCAGTTAATAAGTCTCCATGCACTTCAATGTTATCTATATTTCATAATTTGCTTATTATTCAAAATTATCAAAACACCTTTTGCCTCATGTAAAAATTGTCATGTGTGGGTTTCGTCCTTTTTCCTTTTCACAGTCGATATATGTAGTTTATAACAATACGCCGCAGAATACATTAACTTGTTAATAGGGCATGAAATCTTTACGGGTGGTTATTGGAATAAGTTTCATAGGGCTTAAGGAATATAAATCTCATATATTTTAAAAATATATGATATCAAGAGTATATGTATACATATGTATATGATAATTTGGAATGAAAGCTATAAAAAAACAGAATTTTTTCAATCGACAAAGTGATTACACTGGCAAAATAGATAATACAAAATCATTATATTATATAATATTGAAATCGTTTAGCAAAAAGAATATTTAAAATATTTTAATATTATAATCGTACAAATATGGAATATTTTACAGTACGAATGGCTTCTCGGCGTTAGTATTAATAGATCTCAAACTTGATCTGCGACCAGGTGCAATACTGCGATAATATCGATTCGAAAACGTATTTTAAAATTAATTCATTGTATGATTATACAAATGTCATGTTACTTTTGTAATAATAGATTTCCAATATGAACAGTTACAAAAAAAAAAACAATTTAATATCATATTGAAAAAGATTTTTTATTATGGTTTTATAGTTATTTCATGTTAATCTTTAAAAAATATTTTTTCCAGTGGCGGCCGGTCAATGTGGCATTGGATCAATACACTCCTTGTTTATGCAGGGATGGTTATATTTCATGAAATAATATTCAAACGTAACCACGTCTGCATATACAAGGGGTGCATTTATCCAATGTCACATTGACCGGCTGCCACTGAATCTTTCATTATAGTTAAACGATTGTACCAAACAAAAATGACAATTATTTTTTACACCATGACCGCTCCTAATGAGGAGCATATGGCCTTCTAATGAAGTTTATTTCAATACGTTTTTTTTTTCGAGAACTGGCTGTTTTATCCGATGCTCAACTTTAGTGGATATAAGGGTAAGGCTAGGGCATGACTAGTGGTAAGCTTATCGCTCTCGCGTCGTCCTGTTTTATTTTCGGATCCAATGTGTGATGATAGGGTAATCCGCCAGTGTATGTGTGGAGGTGATTTCAGTCATCGGATATCCATGTCTTTCAGCAGAAATCATTAAAAACTATTGAAACATCAATTTATAGTAACTGTCCGTACTGGACGTCGAAACCCGTGATCACCGTACGCGTAATCAACGACATTGACAACCGGACCACGGGTCTAACAATTTATGAATTCAATCAATATAATGCTATTGTATTGATGTTATAATATTAGTTTGTCAAACATATATATAAATTTAGTACTCAGACAGCTCATATACATTATGACTTTTAAATTTGCTTCAGATAGATTGACAATTTTCGTGATCCTTTTTTATCACTGTGTTTCATAATATACATTGTTACTTTTATAAGTTCGTATCTGTTAGTTGACAATTATGTTATTAATGTTTCTTTTGACAATTATACAATTATTAATGTTTTTTTATACTTATACATTTAACGCGATTTTGTATTTTATAATATTTTTAAAATATCTATTTTTTATTTCAGGAACTTTACATAGTCGTACAGAAAAACAGCGATACGATGGCTGGTTCAACAACAGAGCTCATCCAGATTGGGGATCAGTTGGTGAGTAATTTTTTTATATTTTTGATTTATCTTTACCGCCACCTGCTGCAACATATTTTATAGATATGTGACTCACGAGGTTGGATTTCTCAAAGGTTTAGCGCTTGTACAAGCGTTGAAGTCACTCATCGAAGATTGATTCACGAGGAATGTCAATTTTATTTTCGTCATTTTTAGAATGGCAAGAATATTATGATAGTATTAGTATTTTTTTTGATGTATGTTTAAATAATATTATATTATATAATTGATATGAGGTTACCAGGAGAAAAATATTTTTTTACCACAATATAAATAGATGATGGGTGAGAAAAACCGTATACAACGCAAGATGCCTTTGAATACAATTTCATCAATCGATTTAAAACATAACATTTCACCACCTTAAAACAACAACTAAGTAACTTGATTTGTAATATTATTGAGATAACTTTTGATATTATGATCTCACATTTTCTTCAACAAATTTCAATTGAACATTACTGCATTGTTTCCAATTTTACAAAACACCATTTTTAATTTGTATTCAAAACACCGATAAATACTTTCATACGATTTTCAAGTATTCAAAATGCGACATAACACAATGATCTTTTAAATTAGAAAGTCGAAAACTTGAGAGTGTTACCCTATTGTCAAAATCAGTGACTTTTAACCTTTTTAGTGATCCGCATCCCTTTAAATCTAAAAATACATTCTCGCACCCCGTTTAAAATTTATTCTGATTTTTTGTAATACATTCAATGTACATTTTTTATATATGTCAAAATAAAAACTTCTCCTGCATCCCCGGAAATGCACCACTGGTCTAAATTATAATATTTATGACAATAAAAATTGTATATTATTTACACAAACACCATTTTATACCATTAGGCTCGTAGCGCAGTGGATTTCTTGAAGGATTTAACAGGTTCGAATCCGTGTACGGAATCGATTTATCGATTTCTGTTACATGTTTACGGAATACATGTTTTTTTGTGATATCTGAAAATTCACTCCTATGCTTTTTTTTTAACCATGTCCGCTCCCAATGTGGAGCATATGGACTCCTAATGGAGTTTATCTCAACATAAGTGTTTTTACGAGAACTGCTTGTTACTCAGTTGCTCAACCTTTCTTTTTCCAAAGAGAGTAGGGATAGAAGGATAGAGCTAGGACAGGACTAGTGGTAAGGTAATCGCTCTCGGTACGCCCTGTTCATAGAATAGGATAGGTGGGAGAGGGGAATACAAGACATCACATACATCCATGCCTTCGAACAGAAATTCATAAATCGATTGAAAAATCAATTTATAAAACTGTCCGTACCGGGATTCGAACCCGTGCCTTCCGTAACCGAAGCCAACAACGCTGACCACTCGGCCACACAGGCGGCGTGATCGGTTAGCTAACCATACATCTTTTCCAAACTCTATTTTTTGTTTGAGGTTGCGCAAAACTTCTGTTCAGGTATACCTCCAATTTGTAAGCCATATGCTTCACTTTGGAAGCGTACATGGATTAAAAAAAACATAAAAACTTTTAACTGACAGTAGCGATATTTAAATCCACCATGGAAACTAATCCCAGCGTGTGTAAGATGTCACGAATAAACAACCTCTTGCGGTCGTGACGTTAAGCAATGGATTGTTACGCACTGCCATCGTTGTGTTAGAGCCACCACCATAGAGTCGTGTGATGTCGATGAAAGTGTTTCCATTTTAGCACGCGCCAAGGCCGCTACCTGACAGCTGGGCGGCCGAATATTTGATTTAGTAGACCGATCGGGAAATTCTTCAACTATTCCGGATATCGACAATTTTTAATGACTTCGTCGACCAAGTCAATAAATTCTTAATTGTTGATACAAAGAAACACGAATCATTTCATTGTTTTATAAATAATATTTAACTTAAGGCGACGCTTAGGCGCTGTTTAGCTTCCCCTATACTTAATGTGACCAGAAGTCTCGTTTTTACCGGGAAAGTTACGTTTTCAAGTGCCTCCGCCTAAAAAAGAAAAATTCGCATTAACAGTTTAAAAAAAATGTGAATATGAAAAAATAGTTTCCATTAAGCAAAACGTTGTAATTTATATGTGTAATTTTGGTAAAATCATTTAAGAGCTTAATTTAGAAATTTGAAGATAATAAGAGTATTTTAACTTCTATAATCGGTTTGGTTTCCGATAGTGAATACAATTATAAGACTTATTTAAAAAAAAAACATTATTTTAATTTTTTAATGATTGTTATTCAGTGTTTTATTGAGCATAGGTTTAAACATTAATCAGTGTAAATATTATGTTTGGTCAGTACAAACAAAGAAAGGTCAATGCTTCTCTAAAATTTGGTCAACAGCCGTCATTATAAAAATGAGGTTAAGTAAGGTTAGGTTTGATTGTCAACATAAAACTGGCCTTGAAGTTAAAATACAAAATCAATATTATAACTTCTCGCAATTTTTTAAAATATAATGACTGAAAATCTAATATTAAATAATGTTCAAAAGATGATTTAAGAAAAAAAAAAACCGTTATACACTGTCGCCCGATGTGGTCTAGTTAGTAATAGCTTGACTCAGGCGGATCTGGGTTCAATTCCTTGTAATGTAAAACTTTTTTTTTTCAATTTCAATTTGAGATCTAAGACGTACGTGACTGTTTGTGATGTCAATTCTTTTCGATTTAAACTCAATTCACTTACAAAAAAATCTAATCGAGTTTATCTCGTATTATCTTTCACATTTAAATATTTGACGTATTGGCATTAAGGTATTCAATTCCAGACCCGTATGGTGATCCCGGTATTTTGGAATTGAATATTCAACATAAAATCATGTATCAGTTCCGGATTTAGGATTGAGAAATTTTTGCTAGGCAATTTTGAAATCTTGAGATTTTTCAATAAAAAGTGGATTTCAAAAACTCAGGAATTCTGCGGGATTCCCAAAATGAAAAAAATAACACCTTTTTGTTTAGCTCTCGTGCAGATTTTTCAAAAATTATCAATCTCAAAATCCCAGGATTGGAGGCCTTAATTGGCATAAACTTTAATTACAAATATTTTTTTCTTCAAAATAATAATAATACATATTCTTCACAATAAGATGATAATTTAAACAGTTACTTTGGATGTAGTTTCGCGTACCTCTTATGGAGAAAAGCGCAAAGTGAAAATCACGAGTTTCGCTGCGTCGAGCGAGTTTCCGGGTTCACTATTAGGCGTGTCGAGTCGTCGCTAAAAACGATGCTGCAATCCGGACCGTAAGTAGACCACGTGACGTAATCAGCTGTTCGCAACAATGCTAATTATTTCAGAGACCCGATTTGGCGGCGTTCAGTGACGAAGACGTTTGTGTTAGTATACACCTACTGCATTGTTTTGCTGGATTATTTATTATTTAGTCGGCTTGCAATCTAGGTCATATTTTAATTACTGATGTGCAAACAAAAAAGAATCTTTACAAATAAATTAATTATTACGAGCGTATAGTTTGATTGATATCTGTATGTGTTTCATCATACGTTTGTTATATAAAACTTATTCGTATAGATTAAATATTAATATTTACGAAAATAAAATAGCTTTTTTTGATCCAGTTATTGCGTGTATTCGGCATACTCGTGTCGTAATTATTATTGTACTATTTTTTTAATAATTAAAAACAAAATATATTTGAATTTGTGATGGAGTTTTCTGGTATTTCTATTAGAGTAGAAAATAATATCAAACGCAAAGACAAATTTAAAAATTGTACTAGGGACCAACTTTTCTTATTTATATGATTATTCTTTGATATTTTTAATAGATTTGACTGTAATTTTACGTGAAAATGTTTGCATCTTACCCCCATCATTGAGTCCAGTAGAAAATAGTAATGTTAAGAATTTGAATATTTTTTTAGTTTATTTCTAAATATGTTGATGTTCTATCTGATGATGCTTCTTAAAAAGGCGAAACAGGTGACGCAATTAAAAAAACGAGTGTAGTAACAAGGTTATCATGTATAATTTTATACTTTTCTTTACTATTGGAAATTAATTAAGCAAATAGTTTTCGACTCAATGCGGAAAGTCTGGGACTCAAAGATCATGTATGCATCTTAATATTGATAATTTACGTTTGCAAGTCATCATGAAATCAAATAGTAGTCGTATATTGTGCTTTGACAAACAATGTCTGCAAAACATACTAGGGGTAGGATAGTTTCACTGTGTCAGAATCACGAAAATAAAAGAGTGGACTAACCAAAAATGTGTTGTAGATGTATTGAGAGAGTCAGAAAATTGCCTGTTTTTTCTATTTGCCGGATGGATTCCATCACCATGGAAGGCAACTGATGACCATCTATCTATAGGACATACTCGGCAATGATACTGGATGCAGGAATAACTTTGGAGGGACCGAAGAGATAATCTTAGACTACAGAATAATAAAAAATATACCAGATTATAAAATTAATAAATTTTCTCACTTGGATATGATTTGTAAATTTGTGATTTTTTTTTACGTTTTTAACATTTTTATTCTTACTTATTTCGATATTAATACTCAGTTTCAAAACTAATTACTGAATTATCAATGGTTAGTAATATAAATACAGTAAAACCCCCATTTGCACAAAAGTCGGGACAGTGTAATTCGGGGTAGTGCAATTGGGGGTATGAATCTAATACAAAATTAAGGATTTGGTTTTTTCGGTAAAAAATGCAAAACCAAGATTTTCCTTAGTTTTGTAAAAAAATAAATATGGACGAAATTGTTACTAGGTCATAAAATGTAAAACGCGTCAAAATCCAACACATAGACAGTCGCCCCGATATACGTGTATAGCCTGGCACGTGTTGAATACACAGACGCTAGCCAGCATTTGACTGTATGTGCCGCCGACGACCGTCTCGTAGCAACGACAATGGAATGCGACAGTGCAATTGGGGGATTTGCGGCGAATATTTCAAGCCAGCGCGCAATTCGGGGAAGTGTAATTGTACCAAGAAATGTATGTAAATTTTATAATATCATAAAATTCAAAATATACTTATTGTTATGATAATAATGATAAATCTTTACAAATTGAAAAAAATGAATTTGGCATTTGTTGTAATCGGACAGTTTATTATTTATTTTAAAGAAATATCCTTAAAATATGCATAATTAGGGAACATTCAATTCATGTTATTTTAATTTATTATTACAGCGAGAAAACTGTACTGAAAAAATGGGATAAATCTGCAGTTTAGATAAAGCATTATAATGAATTTTGTTTGAAGTTTCATAGAACACAGTGTTTATGGACTATGGTACTATGGTACGTCCTGTAAAATTGTGCATAATAATATTTGAAAATGTTTGTGATATTATTTTTTTTGTTATCTAGTTATAAATTCTATTATGATAATTCTACATGTATAATTTTGATCAAACGTTTTCAAGGTAATTCAGAATACAAATCGGTGTTATAGTTTCTATGAAAATCACACTCCAATGAATGTTAATAATGAAATGCAATTCGATTGTTATCCTACGCATTTAATTTGTAAAGAAGTGGTCCAGTCCCAATCAGTCAACTCCTCTGGCGTTTTATTTCATCAGGACAAATTGAAAATAAAATAAAATCCCGATAAAGATCTTTTTGCCACTTGGAAGTGACGTTAGAAAAATAGCAAGGTCAACTTGATGTCACTAAATAAATAATTGTATGGGCAATGACAAAGCAACGTTCTGACGATTAATATTCATTCAACGTGCTTTAGAACAAAATTGGAACAGCTATTATTACTGTTATTATATCAGATACGTTTTGATATATTTAATGATCTTGAACACTATAGAGCACTGCAGAGCTATGGGTTACCATTCAACAATTAATTATATCTTCTATCATGCTTATGGAAGAAAATAATGTTCTCCAGTAATTAAGTTCTCTCAGTATCTTTGTATTATTGTACCTTTTAAAATCCAATAAGATTGAACAAAAATCTAGGCAATGTTTTCATTTTCAAACCTTAAGTCGGTTTTCGCAGGCTATGTGATTCATTAAAAATAAGAAACACTTTCATACTTATTTCAATTTTTTTTAGATAACGACTAGTTTCATTCATCGCGAGTTTTATCAACTGACAAAATATAAAACAATACAGGATTATTATTTTTTTTATCATTCTTGAATTATTTACTGTTAAAATTGCCGGTTTCGCGTTATTTTCAATTATTATTATGTGCGCAAGAAACATAAAAATATTGACATGGTACCAGTTGTATAAGCAGAAGCTCTGACTATCCCTTTTGTAATGACAAAAGGCGACAGTAAAAAGTTTAGTTTCATTAATGACTTTAAAAAAATAATATGTAATAATTTCCAGATATTGCGATTTGCTTGCGATAAAACTATTTTAGCAACGTTGTCTAAAGGCAACGATGTATTTTTTTTGACTCTCAACAGTCAGCCGAGGAAAGGAGTAGTTGTAAATCGACAAGGATCTTCCTTCTTTTGTGAGTCGTCGATTTGAAAAGACGTATTTCGATCTAGTAATTAAATACCAAGCCTGCACGGGCGACATAATTTTGTTAAAATTAGGTTGTTTTTTTTGTAATGTCACTCTCTGTTAATTTCGGCGATGTTGATTGTTGTAATTTAAATCCCATTTGTAAAATTTTTGTATGATTTTAAATAAAATGTTTGTGAATCCCCCTAAATAAACGCTTAATTTCGTAAAGCTGAATTTCTTTTTTAATCCCTACCATCGCTGGCTTGCCTTTCTATGAGTACGGAAGTGTGTTTCATTTACTTATTTCACACAAATTAGTTAAGTGCACTCAGAGAAAAATTACGAGTCATGTCAAAATATATTGTCCATTTTATATGTTTTTTTTTTTAAAATGCGTATCATGTTTTGTTTACTTAGTTGGTTTTTTTCGCACGTTAACTGTTTCCAACCTTTAACGGATCCGAAAAAGAACCTCGGTCACGTTTTTTCTACATGTTTTTAAAACACACGCAAGTAAAAATGCTGGTTCTCTGTGAGAACAGAGCTTTAAAATGCACAAGCCCACCTTGTTATTCCCGCAACCTTTGGGATAGCGGCGTGTTAACGGAAGTCACAAACATTTTGTGGATCTTATCAAGAATGTAAAGTTGCCGATATTATTCGGGTGAGTGTAATTCGGTGCATATTTGCTCGCCTTATCTCGTTTTTATCAAAAATATCCACCGTTATTGCGAACGACTTTTTAAATTATAAATTAATTGAGTCGGTGATATTTTTTTAAATATCTTTGAGCTAAACTGCAGCTGTATTCTTAATAAAGGACCTCTCGAACTCATTTTAAAAGATAACGAGAATGTGAAAATTCAATAAAAAGTTCTAAACGTTTTTAATGAATTCTGATAATTGATAAAAGTTTGTGCATTTTTTGACCGTAAGGTAATGTTTTTTTTTTAAATTTCCAATTGTCTTGTTTCTGGTATTAAGCAAAAACTTGACTTTATACAAATGAGATGTGTTAATTAATAAAATACTTATATGTGGATCGATATGCAAGAATCAATGACAATGTAAGAATTAAACAAAATATACAACTTTTTTATACTAATAGTACATTATTAAATCATCACGTGACTAGTAGTGGGCTGCCAATACGTTAAAAAGGGGCTCGCTTAATCTCATATCAATTATTGGTGTTCTGGGGAAAGAGTGTTTTTTTTTACTCCTATGCATTTAAATGCAATACTTAAAAGCAATCGATCGTACTTATAATATGTAAAAGTATGCAATTTGTCTTAATCTTATCATTTGTAAATGGTTAAAAATGTACTAATTTTTATACTAAAGCTGTCGTAAATATTATATAACTCAGAAATTTCAGTTATATTAACTAATTTGATCTGGGAATAGTGTTTTCTCTTAAATTAAAAAGACACTCGACCCCTCCGAGCACTCTCCGGCCCACCCTGATCGCGACTATTATCAACTGATAACCGAACCAGTCCTGATCTCTGATGAACAATGTGAAATAAGTACCAACAATAGTATTTATTTATTTAATATGATGTATCAGTAAGCATTGTAAAATTTATACAATGTAAGTATAAGACTTCGACTGAGAAATTCCGTTTGATATAAATTCAGTGAAATTTTCCGAAATATAATATTTGTCATGAGGTCCATTACGACCTATTAAAATTCATTTCACGTTGAGTGAGGTAACTTATATCATGTCAGTTTACGTGATTTCCATTCTGCCACACACACAAGGATCATTATTGAGTCTTACAGTTTTTTGCAGACCGAATAACATATTCGTATTTACATTATGACACCTCTCACTTAACGTTAATTAAAGAAGCATGCCTTAACCCTTTGATGAGTATCAACGTACCTGTACGTTGGAGTAGCTTGTCATCTATTATCTATTGCCATTCTCATATTTTTTATTGAATTTTTGTTATTTCTTCAGATATGGATACTAGACACATCCACCAGTGACTTTTGGCCAACATATTATTTTTATTTTTTACAGCAAATGAAAAAAAAGTTTTTTAAAAAAAGGTAACATTTGTAAACAAATTGGTAGCCATATAATATAGAGCGTAACATTTTATTTGGGATCAATTCCTTTCTGGGATCGACGTCTGTAGAGCGGCACATTAAGCAGATGAGAGCAAAAAAGATCTTGACGCAAAAGCGAGGTATAATGCTAACGCAAATTCTAGAAAAATATTCAAAAGTAACTAGTCTACTTTACATTTTTAACTATGAGTTTTATAATTAAAAAATAAAATATTTTCTTCTTGAAATAATAATAACTAATATTCTTCCCAGATTATTCCGTATCCAAAAAAAAGGTTTTTATATTTTTGTATGCGGCAATACTACAAATAATCAAAATATAAGAAAAAACCTAATTTAGTAAAAACTAATTAACTACTCAATGGGTTAAGAATTAAACAATTGTTAGTAAGTGAATGCAAATATTGCACTATGGCAGAGGTTGCTGACCATGCAATGGGGTTCAAAGGTTATGCACGTTAGAAGTGAGGATTTACTTCAATTATTCCAACCATCCATTGCACCATCTTGCTACTTCTCTTCGTAGACTTAAATAAAAAAACAGCTTGACTGTCAAAAATCTGACCACCCTCGAAGGCCAAATAGGCATGAACTGATAAAAGTTAAATATTTTACGGTTATAACATTAACAAAATAATCTATAGAGTTATAATAAAAAAAAGTGACTAAGATATAGACTAACTATTGCCTAATAGTAAGCTATTTGGCCTTGCTACCCTGTTTGATGGGTCGTATAACTGTATAAGTGAGTTACGTCATTAACTCTTGGGATGAAAATCAATACATCGTTTAAGAAACCAATTATGAATCTGTTCCCACTGAGTTTGATTTTGTCCGCTGTAAAAATTAGAGTTGGTCAATTGGTTATAGGGATTTCAATAACCGGTATAACCGAAACCGGGATTTCGCTATTCATGATTTTTTTTCGATAACAAAATACCGATTTAAAAAAAAAAGCACAAATACAGGTATTTGTACGTTGAATATTAACCAAATTCGACATTTTAATGAACAACAATCATCACATATTTTTTATAAAATTGTTTACGGTGAATTGAAATATTTCAAATCTGCCAAGAGTTATATCAATATTGACAGGTTCCAGAACTGACGAGCCCTCAATGATGTAGTATTATTATTATTTAAAGAAACCGTAAGATATTTATAGAAATCACCTATTTATGATTATGATATATTTTTTAATGACAGTATAGTACTGATGTTGATTTACTTGTCCGGTATAGCGATCTCAATTGACGGTTATTTGTTGTTTTTTTTTGTAATACTGGAGTTGATATATTCGTCCGGTATTGCAATTCCCACTTGGTTTCATGCCCGACTCCACGTCAAAATACCGTGCGTGTGTGTCTGTCCGCAGAAACAACAAGTCATCACCGTTATTTATTCGATCGCATATTATTATTACAGAAGCAATGTTCTTAATTTTATTGCTTCGTGACTTTATATACCTTCAAATTGTATTCACCGTAGACAAGAATTTTTATTGCACTTTCTAATAGTGGAAAAAAATGTAGCAAAAAATACCCATATGTTTGATTATTATTATTTGGAAGGTTTTGGCATTGGCTGCAGGTATTTTATTAGTTACGAGACCGTGAGTTAGTCCATCGTTTCGAAATACTTAACTACTTCCATTATTCTGTGTTTGTTTATTTTTGTGCATTTTTCAATGTTTTTTTAACCATGCCCATTCCCACCGTAGGGCATATGGACTTATAATGGAGTTTATCTCAACATACGTTTTCTACGAGAACTGATTGTTACTTGGTTGCCCAATCTATTTTTTTCAAAAAGAGTAGGTGATAGAAGTGTAAGGCTAAGACAGGTATAGTGTTTAACTAATCACTCTCGCTACACCCAATTGTTAAAGGATAGTAAAGAGTGGGAGGGAATTTTTAGACATTACCACATATTTATATAATTCGAAAATTGATTGTTGTGCTGATGGATAAGGACTAAGAATAAGTTTGATAAGATTTTTGTTATGATAATAAATTACAACTAATTTACTGTAGAATTCAGGAAATGCAGTTTGATTGTGTTCATTGGAGCAAAATTTTACACAATGTCTTACAGATATACTTAAAATAATAATTTAGTTTTTAATAAAGTGGCTTAGAAGGTGTTGTATTTATTTTTTCACACGGTTAGCAACAATTTAAAAAATCCCGTCTCGTGATGTAAAAAAGAATGTTACCATTGCAGAGATTCAAAATCAAATACTTACAGCAAATAAATTTCAAAGTTTTATCACGACTGCATCGTTTTGTGTTATAGGGGGATCAAAAACGCTTGTAGATTTTTAAAACGTTGAGTAAAATATTTGTTTGCCAACTTTTAACTAAGAGACATAATGCGATACAATGCACCACATTATAATAATATAATGCTCAACATTTTTTTATAAACAAATGAGCATTCGAGTGCTGAATTGAGCTTTGTAGTAAAATGGTAAAAACACTATTATAGTGTGCATTTACTGAGCTTAGTTTCACTGTTACGATACTTTAAGACATGTAGAATAATTATAAGGTTATCCAACTCAATTTTTTCTAAAATACCATTTGGCACACTTCACCTCTCAGGGGCTCAAATATAACTGAGTTTGCTTAACCCGTTGAGTATTTTTAACTGAAATAAATATAAATTTATTAATTGATATGTTATATATATAAAAAAAAACGAAGCTAGTACATAGTTATACTGTTCTGCATTGAATAGTTGGTACTGGTTTCGCTCATCACGAACATTATCAGCAGAGTAAACTGTCAGTTGATAATACTCGCTATAAGGTAAACTATTTCTTATTTTTAATAATTAATGTGGAATTAATACAAAAAACCTTGTTTTTTTTTTGGTTTAAGGCCTTTTCACCAAGAATTGACAGTAAACATAGCAAAACGGTGGCCAGCAAATAGTCTATTTGCTGAGGAATTCTGAGTATGTTCATTTCTTTTTTGAGATGCTGGTTTAAGAATGATGTATTTTTAATTTGAAATATCCCGTAAAACTGTTTCATATGTGGAGGCTTTTCTCTATTATTTACTTCATAAATACTGTTAGAGCTTTTCCTTACTTTCAGTGATATAAGGTGTAAAAGTCTTCATTTTCGACTCGTCGTTAAGCTATACCAGATCACCAATACAGAGGGAGGGCGAAGGGGCTCGCTCGAGCCCTTAGTTAGATTTGAAACATATTATTCTAAGGTATATGTGTAATGTTATTTAATTTAAGAAAACACCGATACACATGTAGTGTTTATATCTTTATTATCTACGATATTTTAAACATGGAATTGATGCGAAAAAATAGAGCCTTTTACGGTGTCAATCTTGGAATTCTTCACTCTTGCAATCGTATTAAGTTAAACACATTTTTCAGTCATTTATATTGATTATATTACAATAAATCGTGTGTTGTTATAGTATATGTATAGTAGCATTTGATAGCTTTAATAATAATTGTGAATAATTTTATAAGAATGACAACAAAATTAGCCCTTCCCCGGAACACCGCTAATAACTTTATTCGAGATTAAACGAGCTCTTTGTTAACTTATTAGTAGTTCACCGCTGCACCAATATATCCCAGTAACCTGTAGAATATATTAAGATTGACTGCACCTTCCGCTTGAGAGTTTCTCTTACATCTTTATCTAAGCAAGATTAAAACAAAAATTGATTAGTCATATACAAAAAAAAAATCACAGATATTGTAAACAGTGTGTAATAGATTGATTTTGGACAAGCTTGGGTAGTTAATTATAACGTGCCTCCGATCTTTGTTCAGTGTTTCAAAGTGACGTGCTGTCAGATTGAACACATGTAAATCTTACACACGTTTTAAGTATAATAATATAAGCCAGAGGTGTTTTTGTAAACACAAATTGCACAACGAATGCATAAAAATGCCAGTCGGTGAGAATTCGACACGCTCCCATATTGGGATTTTCAATTTCTGATAGACAGTCATTGAAAAAATTGACGTTTGAAATATTACATACATTCATTTGATATCGCGTGATTTAATAGTTTTAGATTCAGCGTGTTTTAATATATATATATTGATCATATACGATAAAATATAACACGTTTAATATATATTCCGTGTATCGTCTTTGTTTATTTTTAAATCATGTTAAAACCTTAAAGTCCTGCCAAATACATCCCGTGGTAGTACCTTCAATATACTGGAATTCTCTCGGTCGAAAGCATTTAAAAGTAGAGTGGATGCTTCCCAGGGGGATTTTCTATACCTCCTCACTAATTCCAACATCTCTCCGTGACCGTAAACAGTAAACTGCATGGTCCATTCTTCCATTTAAGAATTCCTCAGAATATCACACCACGTAAAAAATATTTCCAACACAAAACAAAGTCTTGAAGATAGGGTTTTTTAACATACATACTTACATACCATAATAAAAAATCAGTAGTAGAATACGTTTATCTTTTGGAGTTTGGGCTAAACTAGCTGTATGTCATTAGAAATCTTTATTAAATTAGCTTTGTTTTTGTACTTTAAGGGTGCGTTTTTTAAGTTATCTAAAGCTGATGACTTTCCCGATGATGATATGTCTCACAATGTTTGAGACTCGTGTGAATCATGGCATGGTAATTACATCATTATTATTATAGAAAACGCTATGTCGAAAAACCTTGTTTTGAGATAATCGACTTTTTCAAATATCATGGAGCGAACTGAAATGTAGCGAGGCTGTAGACAATAAGACAAATAAATTAATTTTGATTGGTGAGAAGGGACATGTAGATTTTTGAAACGTCGAAGTGGGGCATACCACAAATAAGGAAGGGAAACACTGGTTTAGTCATAGGGTAAAAATATCAACGTATTTTAGTTCTACAGTTTTTAATATTTATGAGTTGATAGCTATTTTGACTTTCGCCATCGTCAGAACTAGGCCTTAACTTAAATTTTGCTCAGCTATATATACTGGTTTCGAAGAGATACACAATGCATTATGTTATTCACTCTAACATCCTAATTCAAATTATAATTACAATATTACATTTATTAAATGTGATTCTAGTGTTTCAAAGAACGCAAGCAATCTGGGGTTTTTAAAACATTAATTAGGATAAATTAAACTGATATTTATTATTAATTACATTACATTAAATTTATTAACGGCTCGTATTTTCTGGTCTGAATTTAAATAACACTGGTCAGAATTTGTATTAAATGGTCAGAATAAATAGTCATAATTTAATTTAAATTAAAAAAAAAACCTAACCTTACCTAACCTAACCTACGTATCAAAATTGTTATTAAATATTCTGACCGTTCATATTTTTATTCTGACCAAAAAATGATTTAAATTCTGACCATTTTTTTTTCCTTTATTAACTAACTATGGCTTTAGTGTTTCGAAAACAATAAGCAATATGGGATTATTTCAAGGTAAATTAAGATAAATTATACTGATATTTATTATTAATTACATTAGGGGTTTTAACAAATAAACTGGTTTAGTCGTTTAATCATCTTTAGGTAGCAGAAGAAATAAGAAATCTTTACAGCTAAAAAGCATTTAGTTATATATAAATTTCTGTCAGTAATAACTGCTAACGGAATATACTTCTTTATATATCGAAAAAAAATATATGTAATATGAATTAGGTTGTTTTTTAAAACTATAAAGCGTGTTTAAATCTATTAATCTACATTCATGACGCAAAACACCAAATTTTTTATGCAACCTTTTCTGGCAGTATACCGACGATATATTGTATGATATGTCTGAAATATAAATATATCATTCTCATCGCTCTTCGCCAACTGTCTAGACTACGCAGCCGTGTTACAAAAAATATCCACAAACGTGTGAAATTTCAGCAAAAAGGAAAATGTCTTTTTATCAATGTTTGGTGACTTAAAAGCAGTTTGTATGCACATAACATAATTATAATAATTCTTCTCGAATCTCTTGACTCTAGAGATTTAAAATAATTGTTTGACAATTACTGAATTGATGTTTTTAATGGCACAAATATTTTTGAATATTTGATTGTAGTGAAGAGATACTTGGACGTTGCCCTATTATTATATCTATTGAATGTGTATAAAAAATGGTTTTTACAAAATCGTTATCAAAAAACCCAACGAATCATTGCTAAAAATAGTAAGTAAATACCATTTTTTTTAAAAGATAAATTATTAATTTGAAAAGAGTTACAATTTCCTCATAATTTTATATTGTCATTATAAGTAATAATTATTACTTATTGATATTTTGATAATACTTTTTTTTATATGTTCTGTGAAACTTTGCATAAAATATGATTATTATTGAAATGATTTAAACAGATGATAAAAAACAATTCTTGAGCAATGAATGCACACAATTCATTGTTTATATAGTTATAAGATTCAGTTTTTATTTGACTTAAAGTGTTTTAATAATAAATTTCTGATTTTTTTACTGAACCGTTATTGAAAACGTATTTTTGAATTTAAGCAAACTCTCAAAACACTTTTTTTATTATATCGTTTATCTTAAATCAGTGATAATATTACTATAATATTTGAATCAATTCAATACTTACTTCGAATATAATAGATATTTTTTGTTATCTGTTCTATATTTTTTATATTCATGGACAACTAACAATGTATCTGCGGCTTACCTGATATCCGTAGATGTTGTTAATGTTTTCATCTTTCAGTATTACTCCTTACCCAATACCAAAGAGATTTTTTCATTAGTTCTTTCCTGCGAGCTGCACAACTCGATTCAACCGTCCGTCAGACAGATCGATTTAATAATCACCGGCTAATAAGACAAATTACCACGTGTTTAATTAATTTTCGGTTTCATGCTGAGAGCAAGTAAACTTAACCTTTTACAAGTTAATCATGAGGGGTTGATTTTCCGCACACTTAAGTCCACACCACCAAATCTTTGGCAGTTATTCCTAAGATACTCTCAGTCAATGGAAACAACTGTAAATACGCTAAACGTTTGTTCCACTACTGGATAAAGCCGCTTAAAATTAACGAATGCCAAAGCAGTGTTGGGTGGAGGAAGGCTAAAAATAGTTTTTATCTAGATTCTAGAACAATCTTTCTTTTTTTTATCTCTCCAAAGAAATCTTGAGCTTTTTATTCAATAGTTTGAATATATTGCCATTGAACACCTTAAAAGTGAGAAATATAATATACATATATATATATATATATATTTATAATCCATGTCCACCCCTACTGTGGTTTCCTGATAGATGTATGCTCAACTTCTCTGTTTCGAAGAATGTATGGATATTATGTAAGGGTCTAATACAAGGCTATTGGTTAATTAATCGCTCTCGCCACTTCCCATTTTTCTAGAATTGGAAGAGTGGGAGGAATTTTTTAAAACAAACACCCATACATTAGATAAGAGTTCAATTAATTGAAAAAAAAACTTCTCGTACTGGACTCGGTCCTGTGAGATCTGTCATGGAAGCCGACGTAATAATGTTATTTATCCAGTACGTCATGTTTGGTATTATTATATTTATGCACTGAGTAATTCTGCATTTTTTCTTGATCGCATTATTGTTATTTGAGATCAATTTAATAGTCGTATTTTTTTTTATGTTCGGGTGAATAAAATTCGCAAATAATGTGAAGTAGGTCAGTTAGTCTGCTTTGCAAATACAAATACAAACACCGTTTACTTTGTACGTAACTGTCGGCAGGAATAATCATGCTAAGAATCTGTATTGTGTGCACAGAGGCTGTTTTCTCATGACGAAATAGAATTTGAATATTGCTGGTGTTTTTTTTGTTCACTCAAGATTATTTTGTTTGCATACAGTTTAATTAAGTAGCGAGAACCATACTATCCGAATCACAATCCTTCCAGAGATTTCGACTTTACAATGCTCTCGTCACCATCCGATAAGGATATTAGTCGTATCCCTTAATTAACACAGAAAGCCTGGACCCGAATCTTAAGAGCAAGCGACACCTGTAATTAAGACATATTATTATATGGCTTATTAGCAAACATTGACATGATTGATAGAATTTAGTTTAAAAGAATTTTATATACATTCCAGTTGAGTTAAGGATCCCTTATAATTATATTATAATACAATTTATATGTAAAAATTCACAGTGAGCTAGCTAGTGACCTCTTATTTTTTAAAACGTCTATTAAACGTTGACAAACCAAATAAAACCAACCATCGCCTAACACGGTACTAGTTTAACACGATTTCGGTTTAACGCGGTTTTCTTTTTGGAGATTTTAAAATTAAATCTTTTATTGTAGTGTCTTGAGACTCTCAGAGTCATCGAAAAACTTACACGAATCTCATTATAGATAGACAATCAAAGATTACAACATTTTTGATACGGCCGACGGAAAATGACGGAAATATAATCGAAGGCACTGATGATGACATTCGGCCTAAAAGAAAAAAAAATCTTCCGTGATAATTTCTAGTTATATTAAAAAAATATATATTTTTTTATGTTTCAATGAATTTTCAGAAGTTATAAGTATTTATTTTATTAATATTTCTTAATCGTGTAAAAAAAGAATCTATAACCCTCTTTTACATAAATTTGTTAGTCTCGCTTTACACGGTTTTGTTAAGCACAGCGATCTAGCATAACCTATCTTCCGTGTTAAGCGAGGGATGGGTGTACATCGATATTAACATTAACTTTATATATCGACACAAACTTACTCATTTGATGCCTCCATTTGTTTATCATCAGAATGATCATATCGACGATAATTAAAAAAACCGTGTTTTCAGATATTAGTTATTTTCGATAATCATGAAATTTAAACGACTCTATTTATATACGTTAACTATTACTCAGCATTATAAAAATTTCATTTAATTCGATAATGATAACGAATTCGATTCACATATTCAAAATATAAAATATTTACGTTCTGTATAGTTTTTTTATTGCCAAAATTTGACTTGATGTATATTATGTTCAAATTATGTACACACTATACAGCTAAACTTGAGTTTCAGAAAGAAAATAAAAATGCAATTCACACACACGGCACACGAGATAGTTTTACCTGATTTGAGCCGTGGTTGAAAGAGTTAAGAAGATTGTTATTTTACGGCGAGAATTACAAATACGCAAAGATAATGTGTATAATAATAAAAACGTAATGTTAATATTGAATTATGGACATAGGTCATACGTAATAATTTCACGCACGCATTTTCGTGCGCATAAAATGCTCTGAATACCCTTATAAATAATAATACGTATTAGGTACATTACCAAACATATTGTTTAATATTATATACATATCACGCAATACGTGAAAATGCCTCATTGAATACAAGAGATTCCCAAAACAATATATCTAAGAATAACTCTTTGAAAATATCAAGGACGGCTGTTTTAGATTAAATGGCATGACGAGATAACTCTTCTTGTCTCATTTGGCGCCATATCAGCAGTTGTTAGAATCATATTTGGTTTTATATTATGACGAATTGGAGCGTTGTAATGGTCTACATAAATCTTGTCTATATAAAGCTATTCGTAGTTGGAGAACGTGCATTTTAAAATGCATATACATAGCATAAGCGGATAATTAATGAGCTGAGATAGTCAGTTATGGACCAATAAATAATTTGCATTTATGAGTTTTAGTGTAACAAGAATTATTTTATGATTTTAATATCTTGAAAAAGCAAAAATTCTTGACATTACAGCTAATACATATTTTTTTTAAATCCATGTCCGCTCCCAATGTGGAACATATTGCCTCCTAATGGAATAATCTAAACAGAAGTTTTTTTTTCGGACTAGTCACTGGCTTATCTTACTCTCTCTACACTTCCTTATCTTTAGATTGGAATGGTGCTGGAACATTTTAGACAATATAATTTATTTTGAGGTTCTCTGTTTACTCGATCGTTCATTAGTCAGACAACTTAAAAATATTGAAACATGTAAAATATGTTCAATACTCTATGGATAACTTTACTGCATTTTTTTTCGATAAAATTTCTTACGTGATTAAAAATATTAGTTTCATCTACTTATAAGACATATCAAATTATAACCATTGGTGGCCGCAGAAAAATCATTTGATTTCCACCTTGTCTCTCATGAGAACCAAAGCCCTAGATTAAACTAAGTACTAGTATCGTCTTGAGGTATCTTCTCGTTCGTTGTTTATTTTTGGACCTTTACAGATGTAAGGAGCATCTTGATTTATATTACAGTAACTATCAGAATACCTAGTTGATGGAAATAGCTTGGTGGTGAAAGGACTATTGATAGTTATATAAGGGGTGGTCCAGAAATCAAGAGTTAACACCTTGTTGACTTCCATCCACAAATTAAATAAAAATTAAAATACCTCTAATGAAAAAATGAAGTAGTACTTATTTTTGATTGATTCCATTATTCCGCTATCATTCCACTATCACTATTTGGTAATTCGGTTTGATTGTAAAACTTTTATCAATTTAAAAAATCTCAAACTTTAAGTAATGGTTCTATTTAATTTATCTGATCGTGTAAGAAGCTTATGGGCTTTCACTGAACTGATTTCTCAACCCGCTCATAACCAGACATTAATGTAATTATAAAATATGTTTGTACGAAAATCATGGTAAGTGATATAAATTTCTAACGGCTTAATTGAATCAAAATATATTTTTTGTAAACATAAAGAATACTGTGTATTCTTATGTTATTATTTACGTATACGGAAGAACCTCGATTATCTGGACCTCGATTATCCGGAATGTTCAAATATGTAAACATTTTTTTTACGAATTTGCTGATGATTTTTTTTTTGTTTTGAAAATAAACTTGAAAGACTGTTTGTACATGGCAGAGAGCTGCAACACAGAGAGATAGATGTCAACTTTGAGGAGTCATGCAACAAAATTTTGAAAAGACCGTTAGTAAGTTCCAGTTGCACAGTAAAAAGTGGTAAAGGAGAAGAAATAGCAAAAATTTCAATATGTACTGAATGTGTTTTGTGACGAAGGAGATGTAGGTGAATGGTCAAATTGCGATGAAAACGATCCTGGATACCAAATTTAGAATGATTAGGAAATAATTAAAAATGTATCTGCCTCAGAGGAACAAGACGAAGAAAAGATTTGCGAGGGAAGAGGTATTGGTCCTACACATTCTACACATTAAGTTGTCGCCATTAAATGATTTGAGAGCCAAGAATAAAAAAACGCAGAGCAACTTATATGTCTTAAAAGTATTTGCACTTCGACAGCTTCAAAAAAAAAACCAGCTAGCTACTTTAAGCAAAAATCAACAATTGAACTTCTTCTTAAAAAATAATTTCATACTGAAACTATATGCAAATCTAGACAAATAAAAAATATTCATACTGAATATTTATGACTTTTTCTGTCAATTATGTTTTTTTCGATTATTTGGACCATTTTCATTCTCAATTAGTTCGGATAATCGAGGTAACCACATTTTTTTGTAGTTATAGAATGAAGTGTATTTATACTATACAGATTGTTCAAACATAATTCGACTGGAAATATATGTTTTACTTCACCTTATTGAATACTGAATTTTTCTACTTTTCTCCAGTTCATTACTTCATTTTCGACCAAAACTTAAGATGCAATATTTTAGCTCTAAGCCATTGATTTGCGATTATCTGTAGAGTTGTACAAGTCAAATTAGCAAGATGTAAACACGGTAAAGTTTTTTTAATTCATTGAATTACTTACCGGTTAATCAATTAGTATTGGTTCAAAGATGCACAGAAAAGATATGACAGGGTGTTTAGTGTTGATGTAGTCGATGGTACTGACGCGGAGATAGTTGAAACATGCTGTGCAAGTCATTGCCGACTAATTTAACTAGTTTGTATTTACATAATGTGCGCAATGAGTTAGGAAGTACCTGCTGTTCGTTAAAAACTCGGTGAATCACCTGCGGAGAGATAAGTCAACGGACAGTTTCTATCGCCATATCCGGTTACTTCTCACTAATACTATTACTGAATATCATATATATTAAATATATATATATATATATATATCTGTATCTTAAGCAATAAAGCAGTGTTTCCCAACCTTATTTGAGTCACGCCTCACTTCGACGCTTTAAAAACATCCATTTCCACTTCCAATCTTCTTTTTACGCGATTTCGTTTTTACGCGACTTTTTAGACAGCGCCGTTCCTTTTATTTATGGAATTTACTCATTGATTCGCATTTTTTTCTTCGATAAATAATATAACCAAAAAAACAAAAAAAACTTTGAAATTAAAAAAAAAAAATTACGGTTTATTTTGTTTTATAAAAATTACATACTAATGCTCATCAATAGCGAAACTGGTTCTGATAATATTAAATAAAAGTGATGTTAGTACAAATGAGTATTTTATCTTTTGAACATAATTCCTTTTCACCGAGTATTGACAGTTCACACCCTAAAAGTGAAGTTTCGCAACCTACAGTAGTAACAGCAGCGTATAACTCCTATAAAGACATCGATTGTTAATGTGACGTTGAAATTGGCGTTAGTGTTGCAATCTTTCCCTAAAAATAATACGGAAAAGTATAAATATGAAAATGCCACCTTTCCCTCAATTCAGGGATGCAATATCAAACTAATATTTTCGAAAATCCATTATAACAAAAAAATTAAGGATTTGCGTACTGCCCAAATTTTGAAATCGCCCCACGTCGGGAGTCACCGCAATAAAGTTTGGTTTTCAAAAGTATGTATTCACCTTGAATTTGTTAATATTTGAATATAAATATAATATTATAAATACTACTTTATCATCAATGTCTGTAATTAATTTTTCGCTGAATTTAAATATGACCTTAAAAATGCTAGTTAGCATGGATGCTCATAAGTAATCTGTCAATCTTGATCGGATCTTCAAACAAACCAGTCGGGCTGCAGAAAATACTGCCACAGATTGAACGAGCTTTGGACGAGGTTATTAATTTATACAAAATTACTTAAGAAATGGTGTAAAATAAAAAAAACACAAGGTTTGAATTCACACCAAAATTCATATTTTTTTAAAATTATGACAAATATCTTTCGGAAAACAAAATGGCGGACAAATTTTCAGAGTATTAATTATTTTGGAATTTTTAGAATAATTTAATATATATAATTTTATTTTATCGCCGACAATTGTGACGTTGTCCCAGCGGTAGCGATCTCGGGTCATAATCCAGGGTCCCGTGTATCGATTAATGGCCGCGGCGCTTTTTTGCATGATAATTCAGATTTTCAGCGATTTTCCACGACACAAAATTTGCTTCTTCAAATTTCCGTGTATTGGAAAATATGTATTTAGTATGAATAAAAAAAATGACAACAGCGGGGCAGGGGAGGGGGAGGGGACCGTCTTTCTTGACGTCATCGAAATGGCGAAATCGCGGACATACAAACATACAAACATACAAACGTATAAACGAACCTTATCGACTATTAATATATAGATAATACAACTAATATTTATTTTCGCGAGTGAAAATGCACACGATGAGCGACACCAGTCCTGATATGAATACATAATGTGGAATTTTTACGAAAAGTATTTTTTTTTTAAGGAAGTAACACAATGAAAACATGATAGTTTTCCACAAGATTTTTTGAAGTTTAGTGGTGAGTCAAAATGCTCCACTCAAGGAATACTTAGTACCATACGACACACATATTTATTTACTATGTCCGCTCTCACATAGAGCATATACATTTATTATGTAACATATTTACACGGGAATGATTTTACGAAAAATGCTTGTCACTCAGTTACTCAACTTCTCTTTATTGAATTAAGTAAGCATATAAGAATAACAGAGCAATGGAAAAGCTCTCGCTGCCGTTCGTTTACTATCCCATGCCTTATTTTTAACGTGTGAAAAAATCCCTCCCAATATTCCTAAAATAACGAAGCTAATAATAACTAGTCCTGTTCTATGCTTTATTAATTTTAGTAGAGCAAATGGCTAACAAGCAGTTCTCGTAGATGTTTTATTGTTCTTGTGATACCTCCGTTAGAAATCCATATGCTCCTCATTAAGAACAGACATGGTCTAAAACATATTATATATAAATGTGAATCGATAATGTTGTGTTTTTGTTTTCTCCGAATTGTTAATGGTACTGAAAATATTACATCAAAAACTGTTTATTTGTCTATTTTCGCAGCAAGTATTTTACAAAGATAAATGTTTAAATTTCTCCTAATGTAGGCTACACACAAATTATAAATAATGACATGCAATCATTTATTTTTTGTATACATAGTTTGGCTATGAATAAACTTGAAGTGTAAGTTTAGATTAATGACGTTTAATGGATTTAAACTAATTGATGAGTGTTTTTGATTTATTAATATCGTTTATGGTCGTAAAAACACGATACTTTCATTAAAATAATAGAGTGCAGTTTCGAAATTAATTGCTATCCATTCGTAATTTATTATCAAAAACCTCATAAAAATGTAACTTACCTTCTTAAACTTTGAAATTAATTGATAACTATTATCGATGGTGCCTAATATTATATACCTAACTAAATCATCTCCGAGCTGGTGAGAAACGATGTTTTAAAAAAATATTTTTTGATTGGTTAGCTATATTTTATTAAAATATAAAGATTTTCTAGCTTTATCGTCTCGCAAAACACGCAAATTCATTCAATTAACATTCTCTCTAAAAACAGGATTTAATAACAGCTTATATTTAAATTCTTTTACATACTAAGTACGGATGAATTTTATGGATTTTTTTTCAAAGGTTCTGTGATGTCCAAAACTCTTCAGTTATTGCAGTTATAATTTTTTTTTTTTAATTGAACAACCGCCATCTGAAATATTTACTATATCATTTTTTAGAAAGTTTGCAATTTGATTCAATAATAATTATGCCAGTTATCGCGATCACAAACATATTATATCTTTAAACATTTTTTCAAGAATGATTTTGGACTTGTGACAGTCGACAATACTGTTTTTTTATTACTGACTTGAGATCAATCTGAATAGGTAGTATTTCTTAAATATCTACCTATAAAATAATAATGCTTCAAGCTATGGTACAAAGTAAAAAGTTTGCAATTTGATAAAACGCTCGGGTTATAAACTAATAGTACATAAGGCGTTATAGAATGCCGAGTGATCAATTACTATCTAATAATATTACACGAAACTTACGATTTTAAATAACCAAATTTGAGCAATTGCATGTCGAGAAACTTGCATTTAGTGGAATTAGTAATTAGAGGAATCCTACATTCGAGGAATTGCATTCGAGCAATTTATCGATTACCCTACGCCTCTGGTCTATTGACATTTTGAAATGTTCTATCTAAAATCGGCCAAGTTATAATCGATGGCGTGTTATATATCATAGTTCAATTGTCGTAAAGCAGCAGTAAATCTTCCAAGCTACCGCTTTTTATCTCCTCTGCGCACAGGCTGTCAATTTCATTTGACGTTGATTGAAATTTTGGTTGATTTGAAAGCCGTGCAGGTAACTATCAAAGACAATTTAATGCTCATAAACCATGCGTTATTAATCATTAAGTGGGTTCAAGCCCACCTGCTCAAGTGTGCGACAATACGACACGACGGTGGAATAAGGAGATTTATTATTATTTAGGACCACGAAATAAATCGATAAAAATTTCAGGTCAGTGACAAAATCACTAAGTCAATTGTTCGTTTCGTAATATCAAATGAATAAGTAAATGATTATATGTATATTATGAGGTCATGATTTAAATATATTGGTGTTGATTCCAGTAATGCACAGCACAACACTGCGCTTAATCACTATGCGGTGAAAGAGGGTGTGTTTTTGTGAGTTCTATAATACTATATGAAAGCAATGTATTATATTTGGATATTACCCAAGAATTATAAAATATTATCGATATATAGCTATTTCAACAACACGTCATTGTCATCACTTTTGTTAGATTTTAAATAACTAACTAATCAACTAAATGAAATAGACCAGGGTTTCCTGAATCATTTCCCGTAAATCATGAATAAATTTTCTATGCTGCTACAGCTGCCGCAAATTTAAGCATGTTTGAATTAATATTGAATTTACCCACCCACAAAATAAGCAAATTTTTCTGATAAATTTTAAGGGTGTATAAAGTTTTTCATCGCAAGAAACGTTTGGAAAACCTTATCATGTTATCCTAATTCAGTTTTTTATTTAAATACATTGAAACAACTTTGCCAACATTCATTCAAGCTTTACGTATCGTATTATATTGACTTTGTGACTGTTTTTAACAATTAATTTCAAACTACATGCATATTATTATATTTTAATTTACATATTGTTGTTTGTCGACGTCGTTGGCTTCCGTGACAGACCTCACGAGTTCAAGCTCCAGTACGAACAGCATTTTTTTCAATCGATTTATCTATTTCTTTTCTAAGGCATGGGTGTTTTTGATATCTAAAAAATCATTAGCATTCTTCTAGCCCTAAAATAACGGGCGTAGCGAGAATGACTAGTTGACCATTAGTCTTTTCCTAACACTATGCTTATATCCCTACCCTCTTCGAAAAACAGGTTGAGTAAAATGCTTGAAACAAGTTGAAATAGCTTCATTTAAAAAGCCATATTCGCCACATTGGGATCGGATATAAATTTACAACAATATAGGATGGGATGAAACAAATTTATATTATTATTAATAAAAACACAATATTCCTTTGTACTATATTCCACTTTATTTGAAAGGTCAAGACCGGTTTCGCTCATTGCGAGCATTGTCAACTGATAAGAAATATAATTTAACAATGCTATTTATACAAAAATAAATTTAAAAGATGGTGTAAACAACAAATGACATTGAAAAGAAATTACCGATTACATTGTAAGTGATTCTAAAATATATATTATTATTTGTTTTATTATGTGTGACTGCATGTTTTTGTTATAATTATCTTTAAAAAATCATGAATTATTTGAATAATCTTTTATTTGACTCTTTTGGGCAAAATTTTGAAGTAACGCACGTAAAATTATCATGTAACGTTTCGCTGATGGCAATTTTTACTCAAATTTTATCGCGCATTCCATTTTATGTATGTATTATGTATTTTTAAATAGTTGTAAAATTCTCCGCAGTGTTTTTTGTATGTATTGAAACATGTATTTATTTTGCAATAACCGATAATTTATGAAAATCGTCTCAAATGTGAGCGAATAACGACGGCTCGAGTTCTCGATACTGTCGGTCGTAAATTGGCCGAATCACCACCGAAAGTATGCATCATGCGACCCACTTAACGTTACAAAAAATAAATAACAAGAGATAAGATCACGTCGGTGAATTCGCGAATTTTTCAATTTACCCTTTTATCGTCTGCTCTCGTTTATTTCGGCTCGATCGTATTGAAAATTTTTCCACCGGTAATATCATTTAAGTTTTATATGAAACATGAGCTGAATACAAAATGATTGCACGATAAATATTGAAAGGAATTCTTTAGTAGCACATAAAACGTTAAGTATCGAGTAACTGTATTATTTAAAGCGATGTAATTAGCAAACCTTTATTTTTCGAAAAATTTCACTAAGTATTCAGTAAGTATATTTTATTTTTTGCGTGTTTAATAAGTGCAATATTGTAATTAGAATTTGAATTGGAATGTTAGAGTGAATAATATGATGCATTGTGTATCTCTTCTTAGCCAGTATATATAGCTGAGCAAATTTACGTTTAAAGCATAGTTCTGACGATGGCGAAAGCCGAAATAGCTATCAACGTATAACATATAAAAAAAACTGTAGAACTGAAATACTTTGATATTTTTACCCTATTAAAATGGAGTTCTACCAAGTAAATGCCAAATCAATAAATAAATTTATTTTTATCAGTTGAAAATGCTCGTGATGAGCGAAGCTAGTTCTGATCTGAACAAATAAATGTGTGATAATATAAACAAAAGAGTGTTTTTTTTTCAATTTACAGCTAAGATTGCAATATGGACGTATCGGTTTTTTAAGACAAATCGTGTGGAATAATATAAAAGTTAAATATTGAATCCGTTGAAAATAGTTTGCCATCATTTTAAGCAACGTAAGAATAATATTGGGACTTTTTATAGTACGTTTTTAGATGGTTCTTAAACAATATTAAGCTGTCAACACAAGTAACGCAAAACCCGATAAAATATATGAATTTTGAATCAATGGATATATAATAATTATGTTAGTAATTTTTACGTACATTAAAAAGGTAATTAAAGTGCATCGATTTATCATTTCAGCTTGCTATAATCATCTTTTTACGTGCGAAATTTTGCATAAGGAGTTCGATGTCTTCCGGCAGAAATGTGGCACTGTTTTGTCGGACATTTTCAAAGAAATATATTGATCGGATCTCTCGCGTCAGGCACTCGCAGCATCGATCAATGAGCCAAAGTGCTCAATCAAAAACACCTGCAATGCATCGGATGACTAATGGGCGCCATAAAAAAAATACAATTTACTGTCATTATTGGACATTCTGCATGCCATAATATTTTTCTCGTTATGGTTTAATCTGAATATCAATTTTTGATTATCAATTTTAGTAACAGTATTCAGTATTGTTTTGGTAACATCAGTAAATCATTTGTGTGTCTATGTATGCTTGTAAGACATCAATAATTCGACTAAAAAATCTTCTTGTTTGGAAGTGACTCAACAGATAAAAATAATAGAAATTTCATTTATTCTTGAAAACATGCATTTGATTGAAGATCAGTCAAAATGTAATTTAGGCTTTAGTGATCCGGGAATCTATTCTTTTCTCATTTTACGGTACATTACACCCGTGAAGGATCATCCGTTTACGTTTATAAGCCAAGAAAAGCTATTTTTAAATTTAACAATCTTTTTTGAAATTTAAAAAAGATATTGGTGAATATAGCCAGCTCATCTGATTCAGCTTCCTCAATATTATAATATTTTTTAATATTAAGTCTTTAAACCGACTCAATACTTTCTTTTCCTGCTTGAAAAGAATACATAATATTATTATACCATTCCATTGAGAACATTTAATCAGTTTTCCAACTAACATTTATTACTTTCTTAATTTTTGATTGATAAAAAAGCATTTAATTGCTTGTGCTCATTTATAAAAATATGAACGGCCTCCTTCCTGGTCATTTTCCGAACCCGGTAATGAATATTAAAAAACCGCATCTTTTTTCCATGTACGAACGATCGAATTTTACTTTTATGGTGTTCACTATCAATAATTGGTGAAAAAGCATTATATTAATAAAAACACAAAACTTTTTTGTACTTATTTCTAGTTTTATTTACCTGGATCAGAACCAGTTTCGCTAATGGCGAGCATATCAACTGATAAAAAACGGAATTCAGTGTTATTTATACAAAAACAAATATAACACGTTTTTATTTCAATTTGTTTTTGTATAAATAACACTGTTTAATTTCTTATCAGTTGTCAATTCTCACCACAAGAAAAACCGGTTGAATTTTACATTTAGGAGGAGTGAAAATAATGTAATGAAAATGAAACTAAACTAAATTTGGATAAAAAAAACAGGATTGACTACATGAAAATATTCTATTTCCATTGTAATATATCAGTTGATCTAAATTTGTAAAAAATACTCTACTAATAATATTGATTATTCCTCTGAAACTATATACTTAACAATCGGTTTGTCTTTCTTTTATAATTCAGAAAAAAAAATACATATCAGAATCATTTATTATTATCGACTGAATAATTTACCTTATGTACGATTATTAAGCAAAATAGCAAACATGATTATTAATGGGTTTTTGGCATTTGAATTTACCTTAAGAGTGACAACGGACATGTTTTTATAAAAAAAATGCACTATCTGATATTGTAATTCAACTGCCAATGTGTTTTGGTAGTCAAGCAAAGTTTTTTATTGTTATTTTTTGACACAAACTAATGCTTGGCTCGCGTACGTTTTACGGTCATGTCAGCATTTGACAAATTCAAACGTTTTTTTTGTAAGAAGAAAAAACAATATAAAAGAAAGATGGAGCAGAGACTATTATTTTAAATATTAAATGTAAGCTAAGCAACAAGTTTTGTTGAATAATTAAAAAAAACTTTTTTCAATATAAATATACGGACCAGTTTTGCTCATCACGACGATTATAAACTAATAAAAATATAAATTGATGCATATTTTTTTAAAATAAAAATGAGAACGACTAATAATAAAGTGCAACTAACAATCGTTAAAAGAAATATGATAATAATTTATAAATCCGTGTATAAAAGTTCAAGTTCATCCGTGCACTTGATCGCCTGAAGATGCCGAAAGGCGAAACCCGGGTCGTTAGTGACAAAATCTGTGAGAATGTACATAGTTTGAACGATTCAAATTTAATATTGAAATTCCACCAAGCACCTTCAGTCGAAATCTTAAATTATAATTGTATGTAAATTTAATGAGAGTTTAAGCAAAGTTGTAAAGCTGAAATAGCTATCAACTAAATTGAAAAATAATGTAGAACTAAAATAAATTGTTATTTTTTATCTTATTATAATGGAGTTGTTTATGGATAAAATGCATGAATGCCAATTCAATCAACAGAATAATTATGATTTACCAAACCCATGTTCTAATAAATGATTATTTTCTACGAATAACTACTTCACCCGCTCTTCTACAGTCCGGTCCAGTTCAGTGTCAATAACTCTGGGATGTCGATAAAAATATGGCGATCAAATATAGTGGGTGATCGAGATGATTGCCATCACATGATGGAATGCTGGATTAAGCACAGTAACTTGTTTGTTTTTTGGAGCTTTTTCAGGTTTGTGCCTCCTACAGAGCAAAAAGTTGGTTTTTACGGTGAGTTTTTTACGCAATCGCATAAATGAATAATATTCCACTAATAATAATGATACTGGTAATACATCATTGTTCTGAATAAACCCAGTAACATTTTATAGTACTTTATTATTTATAGTCGCATCATATTTAATATTTTTTTCTTTTCAATAAAATTGCATTTTTGAACAGTGCGTTCGTTGTATGAGTAGTTTTTTTTTTAATCATACCCTTTCCCAATGGGAAGTATATTATAGAATCCTAATGAAACTGTTTCTTGTTTAGTCACTTACCTCTTTTTTGAGAATGTAAAAAGTGAAGACCCATTCTTCTAGAGTGGAACATAGTCACTCTTGTTGTGGCTCGTTATAAGGATAGGATGTAAGAATTCCGTTGCGAGACAACCTCAAAATTAATTCCTGGGAAATCAACGCTTTTTACAAGTATCGGTTTTCGGTTATTTGAATAAAACAACAGAAGACTTGAGATTTGATAAATATTTAATAACATTATTGATATAAATAATTACAGATGGACAGGCATATAGATTAAAACAAACAAATATACATATATTGATATAATTTAAGATTTCGACTGAAGGTGCTTGGTGGAATTTCAATATTAAATTTGAATCGTTCAACCTATGTACATTCTCACAGATTTTGTCACTAACGACCCGGGTTTCACCTTTCGGCATCTTCAGGCGTTCAAGTGCACGGATGAACCTGAACTGACAGTTCTGTGACAAAATCTGTGAGAATATACATAGTTTGAACGATTAAAATATATATTGTTTATTTTTTTATCTCATTGTAAATGTAAAAAATATATTACCTATACCAATAGTCACAACTCTTTCTCGGTCTGCGTACCAATTACTTCAGACTGAAATAATTACTTGATACGTATGTATCAACTTTCCTGACGATCAGTTCCAGTATAAAATAAATCCCGAACGGCGGTTGTGTATCGCAGATACGTTTTTAATTGCCCACCTCTGCAGGCAGCTTTGATTGCATCGCTGGTCCAATAACAATAATTTATTGGTGAATGAGCGAGTGGGATTTCATTTCAACATCTCATTTTTATGTGTCTTCTAATTAAGATGTTGGATTTTCAAAAAATATACTGACGGTAAAAAAATAACGGGAAATAATAAAATAGCACCAAAAAATTCATAATGTGTCATCAATTGAAGAGGCAAAGAAGTTTCTACACTGTTAAACGTTGCGGAAACAAAAATAAACAGTTTATATAAACTTCAACAACTTTTAAAAATAAAATTGAGCTATACCGTCATTGCACATTATTTAAACGAAGAAAATATTTGAATCAGTATAACTAGGAAGTAATTTAAGATTTCGACTGAATGTGTTTGGTGGAATTTTATTATTAAATTTGATTCGTTCAGATTGTGTACATTACTACATGTTTTGTCACTATATAGCCGGGTTTCGCTTTTCAGCATCTTCTGGCGTTCACGTGCAAATATAAAGGTGAACTAACTCGGATTCAAATTAAAGTAAAAATAAATTCATCAACATATAGTAATATTTTTTTAAGTTGATTTATTAATTAATCTGTTCCTTGGTAGAAACTCGTTAGATATATTTAATAAAATATTTGAGTATTTATTATATATTTTAAATTAAAAACAAAGTCATTTAGTTTCATTTCATTAAAGACACCTTGGTTAGTAAGCAACACCACTCGAGTTTCAATTATTTCTAAACATCATCATAATCAAGAAACAGTGTCTTAACCAAGGTGGGGAAACTTTTCTTCTCTAAAGGCCGTATTTATTTTTCTGATTCGACATAAGGCCGCAGTAAACATAGAACAGGGTTGATAAATATTCAATCCCTTACCCTATTGTTCCCCCAGATATCTCCAAACCTCGTTTTTTTTTTAGCTCACCGAAGAATTTGAAATCCTCAATTCGCTATACTTTTTTCCCAGATATCTCCAAACTTCGTTTTTCCAGAATTGGCCAGAAGGCTGCACCGGAGTGGTCAAAAGGCCGCGGGTTCCCCATCTCTGGTCTTAACTAATATAATATTAATTAACTAACTTAATATTAATTTCTCGAAAAATTATTTTGTTGGAATTGAAAATAAGTCGGTCAAATGATTTTACACAAGAGAGAATGAAAATATCATTTTATCGTTGCATTACTGATGTCTCTTTGCTATTAATGCAAAGTGTAGGAACTATGTACTTATGAAATCATCTTAATAGGAGTTCTTCTTTGAGAACTGCATGGTATTTAGTTCCTCAACCATTCTTTTTGTCTAAAACAGTAAAGATGGAAGGATTAAGCTACGACAGGAGTGGTAACTTTTAAGGTGTACACTGTCAATACTTAGTGGAAAAGCATTATAATAAAAGTGAAATACTAATTTTATTGTTTTATTTTAAACGATCAGGACCGATTCCACTCATGACGAGCGCTATCAACTGATAAGAAAATAAAAATATTAGGTGGCAACAAACAATTGGTAATGGAGGGAGCTTTCAGTTTGTTACAGCCTAATAATTTAATTTTGTTTTTTACAAATAGCACTGTAATATTGTACTTATTAATCAGTCTATAATGCTCGTCGTAAGCGAAACCAGTCCTGGTCATTTAAAATATAAGTGGAAATAGTAGAAATGAGAATTTTAATTTTTTGAACAGGATATCGGAACTTGCAATCGACGTTATTGACTTTAATTTAAAATATAAATAAATAGTATACAGTCGAACCCCCAGCTACACTACCCCGAATTACGCGCTGGCTTGAAATATTCACCGCAAATCCCCCAATTTCACGGTCACATTCCATTGCTGTTACTAAGAGACGGTCGTCTGTGCCGCGCATACAGTCAAATGTTGGCAAGCGTCTGTGTATTCAACACGTGCCAGGCTACACACGCATAGCTGGGCGTCTGTCTGTCTGTGTGCGGGATATTAACTAATACAAAAACTAAATATTTCTAAATATTTTTTTTTTGCAAAAATAAGGGATATCTTAATTTTGCGTTTTCCGCGGAAAAAAACCAAATCCCTAATTTTGTATGGGATTCACACCCCCAATCACACGGTCCCGATTATAGTGTAAATGGGGTTTTTTACTGTATTAACAAAAAAAAACAGTAAATTTTCGCAATAAAAATATGTATTTTATTTATGGCAGTTTTACTTTTAATAAATATACGACATTAAATTGAAAGAAAAAGAATTCTGCAGAAGTAATGTTTGTGGCAAATCTTTATTTGCAATCCAAATGAAAAATTAGCGGTCATTAATATAACAGAAATAAAGTTGCTCGCTGAAATTGAAAATGTTTTGTATGGGAACGATCGACCACACGCGCAGGTATTTTTTTCTTCATTGATTGACCAAAGTCATTCTGAGTGTACGCCGGGTTGCATTATATTGATTTTTTTTGCAATGTCTGCACATTAATAATCATTACTGCACATTGGTACATGGTACATCCAATTCAACTACAATTTAATCGAAATTATTTTTTTAGCATACATCAAGAGATAAAATTTATCGAAAATTACGTCAATTACGATTATTTTTTTCAATAATCGGTCACAATCTGTATTATTGTGTATGAGCTTCTTGTAAGCATCTCAACAGATTTTTTATTAACGTTAACTGGTTAGCTTTACTTCCATATTTTGAAGGGAGCAAGGATACATGGATTAGCAGTTGCTCTCGCTATGTCTCTTTAGTAGTATCGGGTGGTTGTAACTGTAGGGCTTCCAATTAACCGGACTTAAACACTAACCGGTTTTCGGTTTTTTTCTGACAAATAAACCGGGTAAACGGTTTAAACCGAAATATCATGTATTTCGATTAGGTAGGTATGCAAAAAAAATCGTAGACATTTTTCAATATTTGGCATAACAGCTAATACTCCAATTTAAACAAAAAACACGACATTTATCTTAACGGGACTCTAGTTACCAACCTGTTTGCTATGGCAAAGTAACAATTACTATAACATGTGAAAAATATTTTATGATAAAAAAATATACGTCATATAAAAAATAGAGATTGATGAACTCACTAAAGAATGATGTTTAAATGCATTCAATTTTTAAAAAATACCAACTGGATAAGACAAAAAATCCAATACTTAGACAAAAATAGAGTAGAATACCAAAATATTCACACAATAATTGGACAATTTTTTGAAAGAGTCATTTCAGTTCACAACATGGACAACTTTGAGACAGAAGTAGATTATTCTACAATATATATATATATATATATATGTACATGTTTGTTGTATTTTGTGAATTGTTTCCTATATAACGCAGTAAATTCATTATAAACATATTTCTTTTATAAAAACAATGAAAATAAGAAAGAGTATGTTTATAGAACCCGGTTAACCGAGAGAAATAAACCGGTTTCGGGTTTTTCAAAACACGCGATAAACCGTTTGGAAGCCCTAGTTGTAAGCAACAGTAAATATCACGGAAATTCATTTCTTGGACGTAGATCTGTCTGTTTCTGTAAGTGACTTCAAGATTATGAACACTGCAAACGTTTACCAATCGAATACTCTCCAGGAATTTGATTTCATCCAGATTCAAAATCAAGTTACTTTTTGTGAAATTGGAAAAATGTTACGGATTTTTAAATATATAATAATACTTCTAATAATTCTAGTAAAAAAATAAGCCATAAACATATCAAACACTTCCTCACTCATAGATTTATATTTGATTATCATTGCCGGTCTTTACGCCTATTTTTTAAATATTTCGAAAGATTGTGTAATTATGTCTTGGTTTCAAAGCCCCATATTTTTAATTTTCAAATTTTAAAATGCTTACGAATACGATATTATCATTTCTTTTGGTCCGAGTGTAGATAATGTAAGAACTAATTCTTCCTCAAACCAAGTATTTTATTTGTACACCATCAAAATGGAATGATTGAGTGGTTGAATTACGACAAATTCTCGTATAAATTAATTATAATGATATAGTATTCCATTGGTAGTCGTATGATTCATATGGGAGCCAGCATAGTACAAAAAATATATTATGGTATGCTTGAACTTTTTTATTTTATCGGTTGAAAGAAACAATATATACTTAATATGAGGCTATTATTTTCAAATTTGGCTCGTTCCAAAATTGTTGAAAGATGAACCATGAATGTAATTTAATAAACCGTAATACATTTCTAAAGGTTTTTTTAGGAAGCAGTTTTAAACCTGGCTTGATAACATATAAGTAATTTAAAACTGAAAATTATTCTAAAATGTACTTGGTTTTGCAAAATGGAATTCAAGATTTATTATTCATCTATTTTGGAACGAGCCAGGTTAGCAAATATAATGATAAAATAAAATTTTAGAATACAAACATCCAAGCGATGATATTATTATGTGTACAGTTGTGTTGAACGCAAAGTTTTGACTAACTAAATGCCTTTAGTATTGTTGTTAGACATTATAACATACTAGTAAATTTTCGTAAAAAATATCACCGAATTACATAAAAATATTATTGCTAGTAGCTAGCTAGTAATACGATTCACAGTTCCAGTGGATCCAAGACATATTTTCATTGATTGCAAATAAATAATATGTTTTAATATACAGTCATTTCAAGATCTTAATTAAGATTTTCATATCCTCCAGGCAAAACTTTGGGATCATAATTTATGATTACAATGACGTTGCGACTACTTCATTTGCTCGTTATGAAACGAAATTTATTTAGTCATTTCTTTTAATGAAGGTATAAATGCTTTATTCGCTGCCGCATTATATTGAAACTTACACATTAATTATGACGAAAATAGTATTTGATGTATATCAGAACACATATCATATAAGGATAAGGCAAGGACGGGACTAGTCGCTATCTAATCACTCTTGCAACGCTTCGTTCATTTCGATAGGATGGGCGGGAGGGAATTAGGACATTACATACATTCATGGCTTCAGACAAAAATCCATAAATCGAATGAAAAATCAATCTATAAAAACTATCTGTACTGGGACTCGAACCCGTGGCCACCGCGTTCTAAACCAATGACGTTGACCTCTTGACCACGCAGCCGGCTCTATTAACCACTTGAATACGAAGCGGACACAGGTGTCCGGAACATATGCAAGCGAACACGGATGTTCAAGAAATTTAAAAAATCAAATACTTGGTATTCTAATATAATATAAGCAATATTTTGATGAATACGTATAGTGCTATTTATACTGAGTCAATATAAGTTTTTAAAATATCGAATTAGAGTGCATATTAAGCAAAATTATTTTTTTCAAAAACACGCAGTAACTCTGGGACATATTAATGATTTATTTACGCAGTATTCAAATGGTTAAAATACGAATATAATCTATGCACGGAAAAGTATTCTGTGTGTCTCTGAAAGGACCATTCATTCTTAAATGCTTAACATTTTTTATTGCCAGGTTGTGTAAGCATTATCTCGCATCTAAATGCTATTTAATTACCCTGGGATTTCTCGGAAGAATTAAGCGCTGCTTTAATTTAAATTGTCCGGCGCAAGGATTGCAATTCGACACATTCACTTTATTTAATTAATTTTATCAAAGAAGAATTGAATATTTTCTACTCTGGTAAATTTGAAATATTAATTTCAGTAATAAAATCTACCTTGTTTCGGAACTTACATACAAATAATATGTTTCTAAACAGTAGTGTATTTCTCAAAAAAATTGGTGCCATTTATTAATAAAAATATTTAACGTTATATCAACCCTTGGCTGTTATGAAATGGAATGGAAATGGTTTTACATAATTTACCATGTAACGTAAAATCGTTAAATATATTTATTTAATATTTGCGTTACTAAATATATATAGGCCCTCTAGAGGTGAAGTAGGCCAATAAGTAAAATGGTAAAACTTCTTTCTTGGACTTCTAAGTACAATCACGTCATTGTTTGGTGTTTTGGTAGATTGTATATTTTTATTTTACGGAGATAACATTATTGCAATATGTATAAAGTGACATTACTTCTTTTTTACGATTCTTTAAAACGTGTAAAACATTACAACGCATCTATTTTTTTTTTAAATACCACATGGTTCACTTTACTTTAGAGCGTACAAGACAGCGTCCCGTCACGTCAGTGGTAATGGAGAGATCTTGAAACTGGCTGGGTCACGTGCTGCGGAAGCTTCCGGAAAGCCTCAATCCTGCCTGCCTTTTCTTTCGACCGGTGGGATTCCGGCGCCCTAGACGTCCGTCGGTTACTATCCATAGGATGTTCTCGGCGGAACTGAAGGGTGCTGGCATGACATGGGAGGAAGCAAAGCAATTGGCAGGAGACAGGGAAACATGGAGGTGCCGCGTAGCGGCCATATGCTCCACATAGTGAGCGAATATGGCCAAAGAAGAAGAAAAAGAATATGGTTTAAAGCGGCAAACTATTAAGTTATATAATAGACAGATATTTTATCAAACCGGCATCTTCTGTTCTAAATACTATATCGCTATCGACAATATCACATAATTCTTGTGGAATCCGATTCATTGCTTTTCTTAAATTAATTGTTCATGAGTATGTTACAAATGTTCTAACAATTTTCCTTTCCACAGTCGATATAATATAGTATCCGATATTTTCAATATTCTTTTACGTAATAAATCCACGTTAAAGTTAAATGTATTTCTGATGAATTAATGGTAAATAAGCAAAATTACATTACGCTACATATAACTCAAACAAGATTAATCGTAACCGAAGCCATGACCCTTAACTTGGTAAACTTCGAGTAAGATGTTGATATAGTCCATTCAAGCAAATCGTGTATCGAAAACTCCCGCCAGTTAATTGATCTGATTGTCAAATCACGACTTTACTCGGCAGGAAAGCTTACTGCCAAATGCAATTCGGTGCACTTTTTGGTTGAACAGACTAGCTATGTGGGATAATCTCGATGTACTTTTTGAACGCTTTCATAATCGATTTTGTTTAAACGATAACTGCAAGTCATCCAATTTTCATCATTGTCAAATTAACATTAACGTGTTTCGTCCACTCACTTGCGATCATTATCGTTAAAAGCATTATCATCGTGCGCAAGCTTTGTTGTAGTTATTTCTTTCTTCTCGAGATGGCATGTAAGTATTATAATGAAATCATAATAGATATCTCGACATGACGTTATAATGTTCCAAAATAATTACATTTTAATAAGCTGTAACTGGCGTATCAATGGTCATGACTCGTGATAAGATGCTACTGTAGCCTTATGAGCGCTGTTGCGCCTCCATCTTCTGCGGTTACCGGCTCAACTCCCGAAATTCCCAATAATTCGACGGTAAGAATTTCACAAAATAACTGTAGATATCAGTTCTCAAATGATTCAAATTTTCGAAATGATTTCCTCAATATATATGATGAAATTTGAAGCTCTCACCCACTTTACTAAACAAGATTTAAGTTTAAAAAAATGTATCTTTCATAGGTCATTTTAATAAAAAAATTCCAGAACTGTATTTGCAACTCAATGATTCATTTAAGTATGTTTTTACAGTTTAAGCAATAGATGCCGCTCTGAGAAAATGACTCTTACCTTTACTATTTGGATAAAAACTTAAATAAATTTGAAGATGTTTCACCGAAATAAACGATTTTACTTAATTTATTAATATATCATTTGTTTGTACCAGGGTATCCAATTCCGGACCCTTTTTATGATCCCGGGATTTCGGGATTGACAATTTTTCAATCCAGATATTGAAATTTTAAGCCCATAAATTTGCGGATTTACCAAACATAAAAGCGCGACACCTTTTTTTTAGCTCTTCCGTGTTTCATTTTCCCAATCCCGAAATCCCGAGATAACTTCTGTCCCAATCCCGAGATTTCGGAATCTCAGAATTGGAGGTGATCCGGGATCCCGGGATTGGATACCCTAGTTTGTACCTTACCCGAGTAAATACTATCGCGAATAATCGAATTTTACTATCTCCCAAGGATTGACAGAAATTACTGAATTCAATAATAAATGCTATTAATAACGAACAAAGATTCCGGCAACGCTCTCTTAATGTTGAAAATATTAAAAAGTACCCCAGTCATTGTCCACAAAAGAGCACTTCCAACTCAGCCAAGAAATAGTTATGATCTTATGATTTCATTATAATTATATATTATTATGTTGTAGTGTCCAATAGCTTGTTAAAAATAATAAATTAGTCTTCAATATTCACTGACCGAAAGACCGAAGACAGAAAATATTCAAAGCAACAGGCGAAGTCCGCCAATTTTCGAAGACTTCAACTCCACGGCCACTGTCTTGACGAATTTACCAACACTCTCTACTTCATCGATTTTATTTACCACGAGCAGATTTTGTAATTTAAATTTTATTCGTGATATAAATTGTAACATTGCGTGACACATCTCAGTCACAATGAATTACTTCCAACGTCTCGCTGAAATAAATTGATTTTGTCAGAATTTTAACTTAATCCTATAAAGTGATAAAAAGCGTTAAGTTTTTAAGCAGGGTTTTCAGGTTATGCCGGCTCATAAACTGAATTATACCTGGAAAGCATCAACTCGTAAAAAATACGTGGATTTTAATGAAGGTTATTGAAATATGTTACTAAAATTTATTTCGTATATATGAATCATCAAGTGGCAAAAAGCAGTCTGGAAGCTTTTAAAAGTTTTGAGTAAACGACGAAAAACTGCTGTGCATACATACCAAATTAATTAATCTATTAATTTTTGGTACTGTCTGTATGTGTAAGTAAAGGAAATATAACCATTTAATTTTTATATAGATTACGTGCATCAAAATTTTTTTTTTTTTTTGAAAAATACGTATCCGAGTGTTTCTGAAATAACATAAGTTTAATATAAAGTCTCTCCTATCCTATCTCAAGAAATCTATCGCATGACAAATATAATAAAATAGTGTTGGGTTCTTTGGCGCAGCGGTTAGCGCTGTAGGCTTCCGTGCCAGACCTCACGGGCTCGAGTTGCATTACGAAAAGCATTCTTTCGATTTATCGATTTCTGTTTGAATGCATGGGGGTTTTCGATGTCTTAAAATTTCCTCCCACCCTTCCGATTCTTCAATAACTGGGAGTAGCGAGAGCGATTAGTAAACCGCTAGTCCTGTCCTAGCTTCCTTATCCTTACTACCCTCTATAGAAAAAGAGAGGTTGAGTGACTGAGTAAAAAACAGTTCTCTTAGAAAAATATCTGTTGAGATTTCTCCATTGGGAGGCCATATGCTCCACATTGGGAGCAGATATGGATAAAAAAAATATTTTAATAAAAGTGTAATTTTGGCATTTCGTTTTTAATTTGGTAATGAAAATAATTAATGTCTTTAATTATGTTAAAAAAACACGATGCTTGATATAAAAAAAATATATTTCAATGAACTAGATTAACTCGTGAATAATTTGAATTTATGACAAAATACATCAACAAATAATAATCACTTGTGATCAAAATCACAAATATTCAACAGAAAAAATGAACGTTTGATATTGAACTTTCCAGGATTTGAACGCTGGAAGTTCAAGCCAATAAGCTGGTGATAATATTACGAAATTAAATACGTCATCGCTCAATTCTGACATTACAATCAAAAGATATGCCTAACTACAAGAATGAAGATTTTATATAATTGATAATTAGTATGTTTTATGAACGTGTTCTGAGAATGTTTAAATTGATGATATCAATGCAAGCTAGAACACGTACAGTAACTTCTTCTGATATATAAAAAAGCTCGCTCATAACTAATTACCTTCTAGATATTATGGCAGCTTATATTTCAGTTATATATATATATATTATTATACAGCAGTAATAATTGATTATTTGTACGCTGTCGAATCATACGTTAATTAATTTTTATTTTGTATGCTATTAATTAATTAATGATCCGGTGAACAAAATCGAGGAAATTTAAATTTATTAAATGTATAATTTATTAATCTGAAAAGCAATAGAGTTATACCAGTTGAATGTGATATGGCAATTATAAACAGCTATAGCTAATTATTATATTTTAAAAATATCTTCGCTTAGTAATAAATCGTTTATAGTACATACATGCTGGTAAAACTTCTTACAGTTGAATTATTATGGTAAATTATGTATAACGTTAGGTAATCACTTTTAATGTGTTAATACTTGATGTTAATACGAGTTTTAGTTTCAATGTAAGTGGGTGATTATCTACACAGTTGTGATGTCTGAGACTTATCCTTATATCTATCTACCCTTAATCTCTTCGGAAAAGTGAGCTTGAGAAACTGAGTTAAAAACAGTTCTCGGAGAAAACAGAACTCCATATTCTTGCTTCACAATGAGACCGGAGATGTTTATAAAATGTTAGCTCAAATGATATTGGACTCTCATCATAGGCGAGAGGTAATTTTTCAGGCCTTTTGTTTTACTTGGTTGCACAGTGAAAAGTTCAAATCTACGAGTGAATTTTGTCAGACAGTGCTCAAAAAAACCTAGATTTTTGATAATATCATAAAACGATATAAATTTATTTTATTGAAAGTCTTCTTGGACGAACAGTAAGTAAAACATAATTGAATTCTTATCCGATTATAATGTTGGTAATATTATTAGCCTCCTGTGTGGTCGAGTGGTCAACGTCGTTGGCTTCGGCTACGGATGTCGCGGGTTCGAATCCCAGTACGGACAGTTTTATAAATTGATTTTTCAATCGATTTATGAATTTCTGTTCGAAGGCATGGATGTATGTGATGTGTTCAATTCCCCCCTCCCACCCGTCCTATCCAAACAGTACTTTTTCGATAGATATAGTTCGAAGGCATAGTTTTTGGTGATGTCTTAAAATTCCTTCCCACCTTTCCGATCCTTTAATAACTGAGCGAAACGAGAGCGATTTGTTAACCACTAGACCTCTCTTAGTCCTATCCTTCTATTCTTACTCTCTTTAGAAAAAAGAGAGGTTGAGCAACTGAGTAACAAGCAGTTCTCGTAGAAACATTTCTGTTTAGATAAACTCCGTTAGGAGTCTATATGCTCCACATTGGGAGCGGACATGGTAAAAAAAATAATATATATTATTCTGACATTTTTATCAAAACTTTTCATTACATAAAATTTGTAGAACAATGTATTGTTCTTATGGAAGAGTCAAAAGTTATAAGATGATTATTAAAGACATGAAGCCAAATAGCATTCTCTCATAAGTCTTGTGAAACAGAATAATATATTTAAAGCTTCGCTACTAACTAGATGGCATTAAATCTCCTTAATGGGAAAACACTGCTATCTGCTGATGATGATTTTTATTACTCCAATAAAACTCACGTATTAGTTAACCTTTTAAGCCCTTTTACCGTCCAACACTTGTAAATAATTAATCATCGACCATTATGAAAGTAGCTCTAGCAAACTTCCCAGGACCTTTCAATTAATTGCGAAAGATTTTTATGTTACCATCTAATTTAATTCACTACGCTTCGATGTAATTCGAAGCCATTAATCAGAAAAGATCATCTTTTAAGGCGGTACATTGTTCAAATTAAGTCTGAACTATCTTACGTAAGGTGATTTTAATTTTGGCGTGACCCGAAGATTCGTATCACTTTTCCATTGATCTAGATTCGGTTTCAAGGATGCCAACTTAAAGATCGCGTCGATATTTGATATCGGAGAGTTGGATCAGTGGTCTTCAATAAAAATAAACCAGCCTTTAAGATATGTATTTAAATGTATACGTATTTTTACATTTCCTCTCATAATGCTTGAACAAACCATTTGTCGCATTTAAGTCGTTCAAATTTAAGCATTCCCATACATTTTTTCGCTCGTGATCTGTGTTTCGCTTTTTGTCATATGCAGGCATTAATTAAAGTGAACGAATGAACTTGATCTGGTTATTAATATTTTGTTTATTTGAAAATATTTTTATTTTTATATACCGTCACTGTTGTAGCATACGTTGCTAAGTGACAGACTGACTAAACAGATCAAATGAAAAATTACAGCTTTTAAGATAAGGCCTCCATCATAAATATTGAATGTTACATAGATAATTATTATATCAAAATAAAGATGCAATGACGCTGACCTGACATAAATATGTGCTCAAAATGAATATAAAGAGACAACTGTCTGCTTTAAATAAGCATAAAAAATGAATGCTTTTTTGACAAACTGGTATAATCAATATCTTCGATAGATTCGGCGGTAACTTTATAGAAGTTGATTTTTGATGACTTTGTCATTCCACTTGTTTCGCCCTTTTGAGAAGCATCTACAGACCATCACAAGGTTAACAAATAATTCTATAACCAACTGAGATATTACAGACAAATAATTAAAATCAAATAATGCCTTTGTTTACTTTACTCAAAATTTCTAGTTCTGTCACCGACCAACTTTTGCTAGAGATGTGACTATGCGTGTGGAAGTAAGTGTACACAATTTGAACGATTCAAATTAAAAAAATAAAATTTTCTCTTATGGGATTTGAACCTGTTAACACTGCAACTGAAGAAAACTACGGTCATCGTTTCAAATTTTTACGAATAAATACAAATGAATGACTTATTAATTTATGAAAACTTTCAAAGAAATCAAATATGAGTAAAATAGTAAATAACATTGTTTCACTCAGCTGCAAAGTGACATGAAGCATACTTTCGATGAATTCGACGGTAATTTTGTTGATTTTATAAAATAACATAACTTAGATTATTCCACGTATTGTGTTACAAAATATGACACGTGTTTCGCTTCTTTCAGAGGCATATTCAGACAACTGACAATCAGACAATACGTGGAATAATCTAAGTTATTTTATTTTATATTGACATGAAGCAATTTGAAAGTTTGAGGACTATTCGATATTATGATTTTGTGTTTAACATAAATGTTTATTACTTAAGATGGAGAGTATTTCTTAACTATTGAGTCTGGCTGGATTGAGTTGGCGGCAGGTATCGAAATATGCCTATTACGGCACCTGTTACCTTTAATTGGATCATACTTATGAATTGCGTTGATAGTCAACGTTGACAGTAAGTTGATATGCGGTGCGTGCTAATAAGGTATCTTTCGTAATTAATGGACACGCTTACTTCGCACGTTTTAATACCTTCTACCAACATCTCCGTAGCCTTCTACAGCAGGACTTCTCAACCCATGGTACGCGAACAAAAATCAGTAATTGCGGACATGCAAGAATGAATGATTTACAAATATAAAAAAAATATTTACACATTAATCATAGTCGACGTCAACAAGTACTAGGATCTCATTAAATTTATTTTGAAAGAAGATTTAATTACTTCTGTGTTTTTATTATAATCATTTATCAGTAATAAAAGTATAACAAAATAGTAAATAGATTTGTTAAACTTTGAGCGTATTATAATTGTGATTCCGCAAATAGCCTTTTTTACACAAAATTTCGTAGCAAAACAGATCCATTGCGTCTACCATGCCTTCACATTTCTTATCATGCATACATAAACTATGTACAAATTTCTTGAAATACAATCATTTTTATATGGTGGCACAATTTAGCGTAATGTGCTACCAAATGGTACGCGACTCAAAAAATGTTGGGCAACCCTGTTCTACAATATTAAAATTGATAGATATACATACGCAGTTTACGATATATTTATTTTTACTGTATCATCTCATTAATCGTTCAAAGCACTTAATAAATCGACATTGCTTTAAAAACAATGTTTTTCATCCACAGTCTGTTTTTTCAACACTAGGGTATCCAATCCCGGAGCCTTTTTCCAATCCCGGGATTTCGGGATTGATTAATTTTTAATCCCGGGATTGGGATTGGGATTAGCTCACCGAGGAATTTGAAATCCTCAATTCCCTATACCTTTTCCTCAGATTATCTCCAAACATCGTTTTTTTTTAGCTCACCGTAGAATTTGAAATTCTCAAATTGGTATACTTTTTCTCCGGATTGTCACAGAAACTCGTTTTTTTTTTAGCTGACCGAGGAATTTTAAATTCACAATTTGCCAATTTCGTGTCAATTTTCGGGATTTCCTCAAAATTTCTCAATCCCGAAATTCCGGGATCGCGACCATATCAATCCCGGGATTTCGGGATCAGAAAATCGAATGGGATTACGGGATCCCGGATTTCGGGATTGGATGCCTTACTCAACACGTATAGGAGTGTAGGATATTGCGATATAGAAAAGAGTATAACTTTCATATTTTGATTTTTTTCAGATGTCGTACGAGACTTGAAAAGATTCTCTTTACTCTTGTTTTTAATTTGATTTTTTATTATGATGTAAATAAATTCACGCATGTCTGTAAAACTTCCTATCATTTCCTAAGCACACTGTCCCACCCTAAATTACTACTTATCTTTTCGTTATCAATTTTTAAAGTGATCAAGACTTTATTTATTTCTAATTCTGTTTTCTCTTTCCGCTATCAATATACATACATATTTCAAATAATCACTCCGTCGCTCGGCCACGTACTTAGTTAGTCTGAAAGAGATATAAATGTTGTATAAAATAAATATAGAAGTGTACAAATTATGAATAATTGAAACAAAAAAGCTTGAACACCAAGTTGTGTTTGAAAATTTTTTACTTTCATTTATCGATAAATATATTTATATATATATATATGTATAAAAGATTCATTGATAACAAACAAAATATTATATTTATTTCACGAGATAATCGCGGAATACATCAGTATTTTTCAATATTCATGTTTCTTCCACGGTGTCTTATCTTTTACATCGTGTTATAAATGCATATATTTTAAGTACTAGTTGCTTCACTTTCCTCTACGTTTTATAAATCATCCTTCAAATTTTTTAGTATCCAAGAAGATATCAATCAAACTATCAGATCAGAAGATCAGATAAAAGGTTTTACTATTACGATCTAAGATGAAAGATAGAATAATAACAACAATTCTTGTAATATTTTATGACCCCAATATGTTTTACTTCAATAACATTTTTTTTAAAGCTTTTCCGTTATAATCGCTACGGAAAATAAAAATTGATAGCCTACAATTGTCCTTTTGGCGATAGATTTTCTGTGCGAATTTTTCTGAATACCAAATTGATGGTGATTTAATTATTAGGGTGCGTTAGTGATAAAGTTTTTCGAATCTCCTTCATCGCTAATATTTTGGTAATTTGCATTTCCGCACCATCGTTGCCAACGGAAGGGTGTGATCACTACAAAGGTGAGCAATCTTTAGTGAAGCCAATTCAAGGGGAAAACATAAGCATTAATTGCATTTTTATCAACTTTTCTTTCGTATCTGAAATTTTCTTTTCAAATATTCTTTATATATGTACATATATACATAAGTCACGCTAAATTTGGCTGACATGATAAATAATACAAAGAAATACATTGAATATCTATATAACATGTATGAATGTAATTGATATCAGAGATAATTCAAACAAAAAGTTCGACTGGCTTACAAATACTGAGAGAATTTTCTGGTTGCAATGAATGCCCAGCATACTTTGTCATGTCGATTGACAAAATGTATGATATCGACATGTGCCACTAGTCATTCACAAAACGTATTTATGAGACTTGACAACATGTGTCATTACTAAATTGATCTGTCACACAGGGAATCAATTATATATTATTAATGCAACTATAATTATAATTATAATAATTTTCTCCTCAATATTCATGTCCGACATTTTTGCTATTAAGTAACATGATAATATTGTTGACATTGTTGATATATGTCAAACGTTTGAGCCCTAGCACGTGGAAATGTAAATAATCAGATTTTGAGACTGTCACATCTTTTATAACCGAGAAAAATTGTCCAATAGTTAATTTATTTAATATTAATAGATATTTCTGTCGTAGAGCCTGAAACTTTTCCCTCAACTAATTATTATTATACTACGTACAAGTCTATTCCAATTATGAATATGTCAAAGTAATTTATTTAGAATTAGGAACTTTTTTTGTCACCATCAAAGAGTTCTATTGAAACATTATAACATTCAACTTTCCTTATTTGATATTTTAGTATATAGAGCTTTAAAGATTATTATTTAGTATTCAATAGTAAAATATTAATTTTGATTCACATGTAATCTAACTAAATGCAAACTTTTCCATTTGAAATGTTAATGGTTTTCCAAAAAGCTTAAAAATCAAAGCTATAGAGTCGTTAAAAAGCGCAACTCTAACCACTTGCATTAACAAGTGATCCAACTATTATTACGAGTTTTTTTTTAAAAATGCAGCATTTTATACAGTTTTGTATGTTTTTTGATATCTACTGAAATGTAAAACTCTTGTATATTGTTTAAAGAGTAGGATTCATCTTCTTTATGACTCCGACTCGATAGCTCTTGTAAAATCGTAATCTAAAAAATAATTTTTGCTAACAAATAGAAAACGAAATGATTCTCAATGTTTGCATTTTCAATAATTTACGTTGACTACAGCTCCCGTACTAAGCCGGTCATAAGAAGGTGCTAAAGGGGTATTAGTTTATGTTTTTTTTTAAATGAACGTTAACGTAATACAATATATTTTAATTAAACTATCATTAATACTGAGTATTAATGGAAACACATTGCAAAATACTATGTTTTATAATTCATCGACTAAAAAGAAATTTATAAATTTACTTAAATTTTCATATATGTGTAAGTTCTCGTAATTTTTTTAATAAATCAAACAAACTGATCTTTAGTTTTTAATTAAATGTTATTTAATGCGTAATATCCATTAATCAACGCAAATAACTCTGAGCTTAGTCATTACTTCACACATGATGCCAGAAATTTTATTTATGACATAATAACGTAAGTATGTAAGGTATCATTATATTTTATCATTTATAGAGATGTGTTTTTGCAAAAGAAAAATGAAAGTGAAATGAAAGACGTTTAAAATGTATAATTTATTAAGTTAGGTTTATCAAGCAATTCACCAAATTATCTCAATTAAATTATTCACTATATAGTGCTTCAGACATATTCACAAGAGAATTGGAATGATTTTGTACACAAAACTTCAGAAAAAAAACTATTTTTACCAAAGATTTTGAAAAAAGACAGCGTAATTACGTTTACTCGTTGTTTTTAGTATCACCTACTAATACATACCTTTTGGAGTGTTATCGAGGTAGGAAAACGATTTTTACTATCATAAAAATATTAGCTATAAAGCGCTGTTTTTCTGCGATAATGTTTAAATATATATTCTGAGTAAATAAAAAATCTTTATGACTTTATGCTTTTAAGCAATAATAAAAATGATGTAAATTTGACACTCATGTTTGGGTTTAGTGTATTTGAAATCCGCAACATAAGTATGAAAGTATCAATCATAACTTTATTGATTGAACAAACATTTTTTTACGCAGAACTTTGTAAAAGTAAAAATTCACTGTTTTTATCTATTACATATTGTGAGCAAAAAGTTTTCAAGCGGATAGTCTTATCATTTAATTCAAAAAGTAATGCAATATTTATTTAGAAATATTTATATCGTACATTACTTCTCCTTATACAACAATGAAATGACCTTATAAAACACTTCGTTTGTTACACAAAATGGAGATTGCTAATAATTAATAGCAATGTTGCAACCATGATGAATTACTCAGAATCTTAAAGATCAAATAATCGATTATCTCATTTATTATATATCTTAATATTAAATTATGTTATTAAGTTTCGTCATTTCGGTTAATGTTGCAAAGATACTTGCAATGTAAATTCACACGCCATTAAATCATTATCCAAAAACCTACTTAATTTTAATTAGCAACAAAGTAGAGATTTTTTAAATTTAAATATCTCGATCGTAATATTTTTTTATAATAATAATGGTCCCAAAGCCGAGTGCTTAATGTTTTTGGGCATTTTTGAAGTTTTTCATATTTTATTTTCTTTACTCAGAGGTCAAATTAATGTATGGATGGAAATTGTATAAATTGATTTTTAGCCGACCAAAAGATTTTATGTTAAGGTATCGATGTTTTTGGTGTTATAACAACCTTCCTACCAACCCGTATTTTAACTTTTCAATAGCTCGTATATACAGAAATTTATTAGTTTATTGTAATAAAAAATATTCCTTAGATTAAAACAACTGTGAAAGCGAAAGGAAAAGGGTAGCTCGACAAAGAGATTTACAATAATTATTATAAACTCCGTCATAACTAATAAGACAAATTATCATACAACATAAATTTCCAATGTAATTACATATCTTCACGTTTAATGTGTTAACTGACAATTCTTGAAATGGCCAGTAATCAATACGTATTTTTTAAAAATTAGTATCACAAAGTGAAACATAAACAGTGATTTTTGTCTTCCTCTCTTTGAGAATCATCTTTAGGCGGAAGATGCTTTTCAAAGAAGTGAAACATGAAACATCACAATAAGTGGAGTAACAATGTTATCAAATTTAATTTTATATAAAAATGAATTTATATGAAGTTTCGGCCGAATCCATCTACGATGTTGTTATCTCTAAAAAGATTGGATTAACGAATTACTTTCAAATAATTCTTAAGAAGCATCTTCTGTTCATATAATCTTATAAGGTTTTTATATATGTTAATAAATAATCAGTAGTAAGTTACAGTGACACATTGCAGTTATTTTATAAATTGTTTTTTTTTATTTTGTAGGAAATCATCTGACCCGAAAGACGCCTTCAGCTTACGCTGACGGAGTTTACATGATGGCCGGACTAAACAGACCAAGTCCAAGAAAGCTCTCGCAGATCTTCATGAGAGGGCAAGATGGAATGGGCTCCACCATGAACCGGACTGCTTTACTTGCATTTTTCGGTGAGTAACTTTAAAAAAAACTATCTACGTCATCGAAGAGAAAATTATCAATTGCTTATTTTAAGCTAATATACTGAATTATAACGAACGCTATAGATCTAAAATATCTAACATACCATAAATAGTATGTCTGAAATATTAAAAAACGTTGGCGTTTTTGATGTCTAAAAATTCTGTCACCTTTCGAATTCTAAAATAATGAGACGCAACTAGATCGATTAGCTAATCACTATTCTTGTCTTACCTCTATTATCTCTATCCATATTCTCGTTGAAAAAAAACATCTAAGTAACTGAGTAAAAAACAGTTTTTCTTGAAAGACTTACGTTGATGTACCTCTATTAGAAGGCTATATGATCCACATTAGGAGCGGAATCGATAAAAAATAACGCGAAGCCTATATATAAATATATTACCGAAGTCATATTTAAACACAAATGTCATAAAATTATCTTTCCAATAATGTCAATACCATAGCCAGTATGGCGATTTTTGTATGTTTTATTTAATTTTAAAGTTCTATACCTCTGAAAACAACACCTTTTATATGTACATATATCACGTATGTACCCCCCATAATTGGTAACCTTCTTATCGAATTAAATATATTACTATTTTGACCATATAACACTTTTTTTTTTAAATATTAGATACATTTCGAACCTCAAACTGTTTTTTAAACGTGTATTAAAATTTAATTATTGCTTTTCCCTAAATTAGTTGTTTTCAACCAGCTGCCTTTATTTAATGCATCGTACGAATTTCGCAATAAATAAAAGGAAAAAGATTTACTTTTATTTAATATTTATCAATTTTGAGGCACAATGAATTATTAAAATAATCTGTTTCATGCTGTCCAGACAAATTTAATGCTGCCAAAAGTGTTTAAAATAAGTACTGTCTCGTAATATGACCGTACGCCGTGCAATTCACGAAATATGTCACCTTAAATTAAAATAAATTAGTACTCAAGCGTTGTATGTAATACATGTTCAATTATTTATTGGGCCCTGTATTTTCGATCACGTATAAAGAGGTATAATGTTCAGATTTCGTTTTGTATGCCTCAATATCTCAATACAGATCAATTTAAGGGGAAACTAGGGTTGAACGTTACAAATATTTTTTTATTAAAATAATTAAATTAAGTTTTGCGTAAGCTGTTATTTTCATATTTTTAACTGTTAAACATTGTGAATATACGAAATAAATGTTTTTATTTTTTAAAACAGTTATCGAGAGAAAAGTGCTGTTTTGTATCATACCATAAACACAAACCAAATATGTTAGAAAAACTATCGAATTATGGTAAAAAACAAATTATGATCTTTATGTGATTGAATTATATTCTATTCGATTAGTGAATTAATTTCTTTATTATATTTAGATTAGATCGCGTTTTTGCAGTGTCAGTTTTTACTTCGATTGTGACATTTATTCACACTGATAATCATCAAAGCATAAGGATTTGGTACTGTGCTAACATATTCGCTACCTAAAATTAACAGTGAGATAGAATGAAAAAGTCGATTTTAACATAAGTATGCCAATCGCTAGTTGAAATGTAAATTTGTATAATAAAACACTGGGATATTTTAATTAAAAAAATATCCTCTTTTAATGGATAACATAGCTTTTATAATTATTGGTATCGCCCTTTAACTTCAAAGCAACAATGAGATAAGTAATAGAGAATAACTAAATACAAATAATAATAAACATGAAAACCCACTTTTAAATTTCTTCATAAGCTGTAAAAGAAACTAAATAAAAGTATAATTAACTTATTAATTTAAAAAATGTTACATCATTGATTCATCCAAACAAAAAAAACAGAAAATTTATCCTGAATTACGAAAATAAATAAGTTAAACATAAACGATGTTTGTCAGAAAACCTGAATTCAAATGTATCTTACTTTTCCAGTGCTACATAATATTGTATATTTTAAACATTTTTATACGTTAACATGGTGATATTTATTTTGCGATATTTTAAATAGGGTATCGTTTACGCAAATTTGAAATATATTTTTGTACTTTGTTTGCAATTTTCATTTTACCCATTTTTTTAAATTTTAGCCGTCGTCCACTGTGCCTGTATATTTTTTGTGCAATTATCTTGTTTATATAGTTCATTGAATCTTTTTAAATATTTAGTTTTATTTTCCAAGTCTACTCAAAGTTTTGTATGGCTCTCGAGACATGAGAGTTATACGTTAGGTTGAGTTATTTTTTTTTTTGTCTCATTGGCGAGTGGTCTCCCACTGATTGTACCGTCATATTTATAGCATCTCTGAGTGAACGCTTTAATTGGGTCTGTGTTATTATGGGCCTTGAGTTTTTGTGGCATTTATTTTGTACTAAATTTATTATATGAGTAAATTGATAAAAAGACCATCCGTCGATGTCGCGGACGGTAAATTTCATAATAATCAAATAATAATAACAACCGAAAAAAATTACCGGCGCATTGTTCATTTCGAATATTTTTTAATTATGTTTAATACAATTTTAAAATTTATATATTTAAAGCCAGTTGATCGACCTAAATGAAGGTAAACTGGGCAACTCGATTTAGAATAATGGAAACCAAAATAATGCTAAAAAAAGAGTTCTCACAATAATTTTAAATTAATTTAAACAAAAAAAAACTCCCATTCACGCTAGAATTTAAATTACTGTAAAATATGCTGAATGAATAATCTTTATTTTTAGAACTGTTTTAATATTTAATAGTGAACTGATATTATAATATTTTATTCGGGTACGTAGTGCAGTGGTCAGTGGATTCCGTGACGAATCTAACAAACTCAAATCCCAGTTTAAACAGAATTTTATCAATCGATTTATAGATTTCTGCTTTTATAGATGTCTGTGATGCCTAAAAATTCATTCCCGTCATTCCAATCCTAAATAACGGGTCGTAGCGAAATCATTTAGCCAGCCTGTTTTAGTCCCATCTTTTTCTTTCTTACTGTCTTAAAATAATAGAGAGGTTAAATAAATCAAATACTCACTCTAAGTCAAAATTAAATCAATACTCATTTAATATACGTGCTGGAAACAAAAAATAAACCTGATAAAATTCATTCATAATATTGATTGCTGATAATTTGGGTCCTGGCTCAAATCCAAGTTCGTACAGTTTCATCATTCAAATGGCCAATGTAATTCTATTCGAATGCATGAATGTTTGATCATCCTGCCCTTTAAAACGAAGATCGATTAGCTGATTACTAGTCCTATTGTAACCCTTTTCTTCAAACTCTATTTTTTTTTCATTTAAAAATAATGAATGATTCAAAAAACAAAACAGTCATTTGTACTAATTCAACTTTTATTTTATATGATAAAAACTTGTTTCGCTCGTGACGAGCATTATAATGAGTAAAACCGGTCCTGATCATATAAAATTAAAATCCAATTAGTACGAATGAGTTTTATTTTTTGAATATAATACCTTTCCATCAAGTGTTGTCAGTGAACACCTTAAAAGTAACAAAAAGTTTACGTAGAAAAACTTCTGCTAATGTAAACACAATTATGAGTCCATATTCACTTCATTCTACACAGAAAAAAATATTGACCGAACATGTTAAGGCTCATTAACAAAGGTGGCAGTTTTCATAAATCTCAACTTTTTTATTATAGACAAACCGTCGGAAAACAGTAATATTGAATATTCGTATTAATATTGATTTATTTTGCTTTGTTAAATCCGTTGAACAACTACCGTTGCAACACAGGATTATATAAACATCCGCTTTTGTTACAAACTAGAATTTAATTGTTTTAAAACACTCATGTTAGAACTTAATTTTAAAAATAATTAAATGACTGCTATACCCGTAATTGCAAGGTATTCACTACATGATGGCATATCGAACATATGTTGACAAAACATGGAGAGAACATATTCAAATACTTCTAGCTTCAAATAGTCACATATAAATTTTATACAAATATTCAGAACCCTTAAGCCGGACTAACTTTCAATCGATTTAATGATGATGTAAAATATTTTTAAGTGCTGTCATAAAAAATCATCTTGATTAAGAAGATATACTTTTTTTGCTATATAAGGCCATAAAAATTATTACAGCATTTGCTAATTTGATGTTTCCTTTTTTACCGTTACGCCATACCGCTCGCTTGGTAAAATATATGCAGATAACTGCCCGATAAATCCAATATTGAATTATCACGTCAGGTGTTTCATATATTTTATGTTGAAAAAAACTGATTTATATCAACTCATCGCAAAACAGAAAGCGTTAATACAGATTCACATGATTGCGGTCGTAAAACATATTGCCAATAAAAAATTCTTTGTCTTTTTTTTAACCCTTCTGTGATAGACACATCTTTATTATTATATACAGTAATCCCAACCGCTCACAATGTGAGCACATTAATTGAGTGCAGATCTTAAGCGACACAATTATGTAAATTACGTTTTAAAAACTAATAATTGTGGAATATCACCTCGTACGTCAGTGGAATTTTTTTTAGAATGGTACCTCATTCGCCTGATATTTTTAGGTCCTGTGAATTTTAGCGTTTTTAAATTGTTATGGGTTGTTCCACGTAAATCAAGATAGGTATTGAACATATATTACTATTTACTTACTGCATTTAAAGAATTCCTTTATCAAATTTAGTAAGAGAGTAATTTAAAAAAAACCTTTAAATTTATAAACTGTCGTCTACGATTTTCTGCTTATTATGGGTCGATATCGTCTTCTAATGGAGGTATCTCAACACAAGTTTTAAACGAGAACTGCTTGCTCAAAATCTCTTTGACGACGAGAGTAGAGATAGAAGAATATGATTAAGGCAGGTCTAGTCTTTAACTTATCGCTCTCGTTACACTCCGCTATTATAGATTTGGAAGAGTAGTAGAGAATTTTTAAATCACACAAACTACCATACCTTCACATTGGGTTTCAAGCCCTGTTAGATCTATCACAGAACCCAACTAGTTGACCACTACTCCACTGACTCGATGTCTTTATTAATTACATTATTTTTGTTGATCCAATTGCACTTATACTACTTCAAAATTGCGTTTTAAGTTAAACTACTTTTTATTCGTATTAATATATTTTCACTTACTTAGGTAGTGAAAATTTATCAATCAATTATGTATATGTATACAAAATAACGTAACACGTATAGAATGCCCAATAATTGATCCACGTGTTGTGTAGATTATCCGAGCATAAAGGGTTCAACGAAATGCTCTGTTGTAGATAAATACAGCTATATCATGATCTCATAGATTTTTTTAAAATACTGTACGATGTTACATGATTACCTACTTACTTTAGTTGTAGCCAATTTGATATATGTACTCTAAATAAACAAAGCGATCCTTTTTTAATGATCCTGGCAACAGATTCTCGTGCTATAAAAAATATACTGTGCCTTCGGCAAAACGTGCTTTTATCAAAACTAATAGATATATCAGGCATATCTAACCTTTTTGGTCTAGATACCAAATTATCATTCTCTTTACAAAGTATCTCTACAGTGCCAAGGACCTAAGATAATACATAATCAGAGGTTTCATTTGTGGATTTTACAATTTACTTATTATAGGTGAGTAGGGGATATAAGTATCATGTCTATCGACGAGTGTTTCTTTTAATCATGCCCACTCACATTGCAATACCTGAATATGTAGCATATAATAAGTATGTTTCTCTTTATACAACCCGTTTTCATAAATTAGATAAGGATTACCAGAGAAGTATGAACATATCACGGACATAAATACCTTTGGATATTGACTGAAAAGAAAAAAGAACGTAACGCACACATAATAAATTTCACTGAAGACACAAAAAACGTTTTTTGATGATTTTGAGCCAAACGCAAATTATTAAATATACACAACCTTGAAGCGCACGGACACTGATAAACTGATTCTTAACTGACTTTTTTTTAAACCATGTCCGCTCCAAATGTGGAGCATATGGATTCCTAATGGAGTTTATCTCAACAGAAGTTTTTCTACGAGAACTGCTTGTTACTCAGTTGCTCAACCTCTCTTTTTCCAAAGAGAGTAGGGATAGAAGGATAGGGCTATGACAGGACTAGTGGTAAGCTAATCGCTCTCGATACGCTCGTTCATAGGATAGGATGGGTGGGAGTGGGGAATTGAAGACATCACAAACATCCATGCCAACGAACAGAAATTCATAAATCGATCGAAAAATCAATTTATAAAACTGTCCGCACCGTGATTTGAACCCGTACCCTTCGTAACCGAAGCCAACGACGTTGACCACTCGACCACACAGGTGGCGTTAATTAATATTAATTCAATTATTTCTTAAAAAAAAATCTTTTTTAAGTCTTCTGTAAAATTTATTATCTGTGCGTTACGTACTTTTAAATTTCCACAGTCGATATACATTCAAAAATAGATCATTAAAAAATATTCTATAAAAGTGTTCTTTGATCTGGTTATTGGATATGCTCATCAGTATTAGTACGTAGCTCTATTTTTTTATGTGTCTGGCATATTTTAAAAATATGATCCCCAACCTATCGATCGAGATGCATGAAGGTTTTTTATTCTTTCTTGCTTTTTAAAATCCTTTAAAATAACAAAAATATAAAAGTTACTTTGCTTTTGCAATTATTTAAAGATATTTTGCATTTTAACTTTGAATAACTAAAAAGCAACACACATTCCTATAAGACGTCAATTTAGTCACGTTTAGGTTAAAAGTAACTCGTAACCTCAAAAGGATGAAATACTTTTGTCTCAAAGGAAAAAAAATACCATAATAAATCGCAAGCATTATCCGTCCCGTGGACTGGGGTTGCCTATCTGCGAGATAGTCTTTTTGCATAATGAATAAAAATAACTAAATAGATACCATAGTTACTTAAAAATTTACGAGAAGATTATTCAAATTCATTTATGTAGTCATAATATTGTAAACTGAGTTATTTAAACGTATTTATCACTATGAACACTGTGTGAAAGAAGAGTCAAAAAGTCTACTATTCTCAGAAATAATTGAACGTTTTGAAAGTATGCAATTTGTATCAGTTTTACGATCAATACTCAGTAATCAATTATGTTTAATTGCGTAGCTGAAAAAATAAAGTTTGGACTTAATATCAGCTACAAACGATGGTAATTTTGAGTAGGATTTTATTTTTATTTTCAGTCGTGTGTCTTTTATTATAATATCTCACCATTATCTTTAAATTATCCAATGAAAATATTTTCAAACTGCTTCTAACCGGAGAAATATACTATATCAGCACTGTGTCTGAATTTTAAATTTATGTTATACTCTATAGTTTTTGGTCCAAATCAGGTGAAACTGTACCGGAGCTTGGCTTATTTTTAAAGAATTGCATTTTTCTCACGAGATTTAAAAAAAAATCTATGTTTGTGAAACTACAGACTACAGGGTCGAATCAAATGAAACTATGTGCAGTTGTTTAAAAGACTATATGATTTTAATGCAATTATTTCCTATTTTTTTTGCACATTTTCTTAGTCTTACTATATTTTTGTTGCTTGGCGCACATCGTGTTGAAAAAATCTGTAACTATTTTTGAAGAAAATAATAATTATTGCATGAATGTTTTCGAAAGATTATGATTATGTGCTACATATTATTGATACAATATTTTGCTGTAAATACCACAACTATGGGTATATTTGAAAGGTCAAAAATACGTTACCTGGAATCAATGCAAATTTCGGTGACTTTTGATCAATAATTTAAAAAATAAATTAATTTGACAGTAAAAATCCTAATTTATTGATTAAAGTTTATCGCGTTTTAAAGTTGATTTATATATACACTAATATTACGGTATTTTTTTTTTTCAAGTTTAATCTCTAAAGGTCGTGGTATAAATATCTTATTTTTATCCACTTATTTAATACAAAAAAATAGTAAATTAATATTTACAGCAATCCCATCGATAAAATGAATATTTGCTTTGAAAATACCGCCTACAACAAATCAAATGAACATTAATATGAATTTAAGTCATGCTGGTTAATTTATTAAATTAAATTGATGTATTTCATAAATTAATAAAATAGCTCGAAGAAATGAAAATAAATATTCGTTGCTTAGTTATAAGATTCAATAGTTTTCTATTTTTACCAAAACCATAATAATAATATACAATAAATAGTATATAATAAAATTCATCCACAATAATTTTGTTATAACTTTATTAATATTAAATTATCAAATAAAGAAAAACGTGGTATCGACGTCGCCAGGTGTCATCCTCGCCTCTGGGGATGAAAATATTTCGTAGGTCCTTTCGCTCAAGCATTGTTGCTTCTGAGAGTACTTTAATAAAGATATTTGACCCATTACCCAGAATTGGTCTTATGAGGGTTTTGTAGTGAACTTTTGTATTTCGTGATAAGTTGGAGGATTAAATTGTCAATGCAGTCCATAGAAGCATCTGTTGCTGTTATAAAAGTATTTATTTTTTAAGCCATGTCCACTTCCAATGTGGAGTATACGGACTTCTTATAGAGCTTATATGAATATTAGTTTTCTGTGACGAGAAATTCTCAGCTAATTGCAAGCATCACATACACCCATGTTTTCGAATAGAAGTAAATAAATCAACGAATAAAAACTGTCCGTAATGGGATTCGAATCCATGAATGTTGTAACCGCATTCGACGGCTTTGACCAATTCAAATAAAAATTAACGGTTTTTTTTAGTTAGAATTTTTTTTCGATATCATAATTTCTTCGTAAAATCTTATCACGGCTTTCGCCAAAAATTAACAGAAAAAAATAACATATTTAGGTACTCCCTTGTGTTAATGTCTTTTTTGGTATAGTTTTTACAATAATATTATTTATTATTCTTGGTTTTAATATTATATATATGAATAATAATTTAGACGTAGTGAAATTCAGATTAACTTTTTTAGCTTGCATTTTATGTTTAATGAAATTAAATATTCTATACTAACTAAATTAATTTTGTTATCAAAGAATAAATAGTACAGTTAATTTTTTATTACTATAACTACAGCTTCGTTTCGAAGAATTGATTTAATTCTTCAATGTTATACATTAGAAGGAAATAGACTATAAAAAGTTGCTTCCCACATCCTTTAATGTTTTATTACTGTATGTACTAATTTGAAAAATAATTGGACCGTTCACTCGATATGTTGTTTTAGATAAAATAAAATAACTTACACCCACAGTCAATCGATGTCTTAATGTTAAATTCAAATTATCAAAGTGGCAATAGCTATAAATTGTTTATGAACACCTAATTTTTCCCATCATAATAAATGCATATTTTATTTAAAGATTATTTTTTTTACAATGGCAACTTTTTTTTTAAATTTAGCAATAAATAATCTTCGGGTAAAAAATATAAAATTAGAATAGATCTCGGAGGAGAATGGCTTAATCTTATTGGTTTGTTTCATAACCTGATCTATTTTACACGGACTAGCTTTTTACACTCGTGTTGCTTGTAGAGATGTGAAAAACCCGAGAATTATTGAATGATGGAAAAACCTGGAATAAACGCAGAAAACTGGGAAAAAAATAGGGAAAATTGCTGTGTTAGAGTGGTGAACTATAGACAGACGTTCAAGTCGACACCTCAAGATTATATCTACGTTTCTTGATTGTTAATGTTTTTGAGATAGTTATTGAATATGATTTCACATTTATTTATACACAATTCAATTGAACATTATTTATTTATTCCCCATTATACAAAGCACGAAAAATCTTTTATTTTAAATATTAAGGTAAACATGATTTATAATTGAGGCTAGTATTTGCAAACCAGGCTCATTCCAAAACTGTTGAAACATGAACCATGAATGTAATTTAGAAGATAAAAATATTTTTTGAAAGTATTTTTAAAAATCAGTCTCAAACATGGCTTGATAACGTATGAAATATCATTCCAAAGTAATGTACCACTAAAAATACTTTTAACTTTTTCGTTGCCGTAAATAATTAATAGTAATTACTTAGCAGGCCAGCTATAATTTGCGACTATTAATTTAATTAGTTATTGACGAGAAAACTCGTTTTTGGCCTGTTGAGCACGAAAAAATTCACGAGATATCTCGTATGTGGCAACCATCGAGTTAAAATGTACATGGTTTTTTAAAATGAAATTCAAGTTTCATTTTAGAATGAGCCTTGTTTGCAATAGAAAAAACACCCTCAATTAAAAACTAACGTAGTCTTCGCCTTTGTGAGATTTGAACAAATTTTTCAGAATTTTACTTAATATTATTTAAGTATTGAGCTTAAAAATTGAATTAATTTTTTTATCAGTCAGCTTATTTCTATGAACAGAGATCTTCTGATTAATTTTATTCAATGATTAAAATTAAATCCAATGATTAACTCCAAAATATGTAGGTACTATTTGAGGGCCACAAAAAGATTCAAACGGAACAATGATTTACTTAATAAATTAAGATTTCGGCTGAAGGTGCTTAGTGGAATTTCAATATTAAATTTGAATCGTTCAAATGATGTATATTCTCACAGATTTTGTCACTAACGACCCGGGTTTTGCTTTTCGGCTTCTTCAGGCGTTCAAGTGCACGGATGAACATGAACTGATGCTTAGTAAATGAATGCGTGTTCAATCAGGAACAAGGGATAAAAATATAACACCCAAATACGGACGGTCATAAGCTCTTTTACGAAAAAAAATTTGGAAATAAACAGAGCGCAATTGAACAGCCTTCCGATTTTAAATGAAATATTATACATGCCGGGATTTCCACTCATATACCTTACATAAATATAATCATAAAACCTTTTCCGACAAACAAATAAATATAATTCTTAAAACTACTCGCTACTCAAATCTGTGGGTATTCTCATGAGCTTATTCCTTTTCGCCAGCAATGGCTTTAAACTCAATAATACATTTATTTCTTGTATAAACACGAAACATTCATTTACTAAGCGTCAGTTCAAGTTCATCCGTGCACTTGAACGCCTGAAGATGCCGAAAGGTGAAACCCGGGTCGTTAGTGACAAAATCTGTGAGAATGTACATAATTTGAACGATTAAAATTGAATTTTAATTTAAGTGTAATATTAAGGTGTCGAAATATATGTGTGTAATATTATATATTATTTTAAAACAAAAAAGGCTATTTTTAGTGGCTTAATAAAATATATATACGAATGTATAAAAAAAATGATTAAATTGTATCGTTTTGATAAATAGCTATATAATTCAATATTTAACATTATCAGATCAAACATTTTATTTTAAATAAAAAACAAAATAATTGCATACATATTTCATGAGTTGTATACGCTTAAAAAATCGTTAGTACTTCGTCAAATTTTCTTCGATATTTTTGAATGTCAAATTTTGATCTAAAAACGCTTAAATCATGATCGGTAAGCGTGGGCATTTTTTTTTTTTGATATTATCCATATGAATAACGATCAGTACGTTCTCGTATATTATTAAGACGAGTTAATCGAAATTATTTATCAAAGTATCGACTCTCGGGGAATTTAATTCAGATATAAATTACTGTGAACTTCTTTTTACAAGTTCAATGTTGCAAGGTCAGTCATGTGATTGTTCACACTGATAGCCCGCCGAGAAACTTGTTTAAAGAGGAGTGAAATTATCCCCACGATTTAACCTTACATTCTTATGGGTGTAATGAATCTACATTTTTTTTTTACTTTTTATGTAATATAACTAATAAAAACGTTGTACATTTTATGTAGTTAATGATTATGCGTAGATTATATATGCACAATATGCATACTATCTTTATAATGACAAAATTGTTTTTTTAGTTATATATATATATATTTTTTAGTAGTTTTTCATCTTCTGTGTGATTATCGATGTCTTATTCTTTAAACTGCAGAAAGGAAAAAAGATGTTATCTGTAAGTGTCGAATTAGTATCTAAATTTATCTTTTGAATTTGTAAAAAGGGCCTGTGAGAGTTGCGACTAGGAACATCGTATTAACCCATTCCGGTCCACAAAAAGAATCCACTAAGACCCACAATAGATGTACAGTATTACAAATGAAACTAATATTTTCATTATTTTACTCGATTTATACTAAAAATATTTTTTTTTATTTCAAAATATATACAATAATAAAAACTTCTAAAGTATGGTAATGGCGAAAACATTCATAGCCCAGGTTTTCTCTGGCATGTTATACATGTGTATTAAGTATCCTTTTTCGCGTTTTTTTATAATTTTACGTATTTTTGCAAGGTTAGAATTATTAAAACAATAGTAAATAAGTACACGGGACAAGTGTAACTACACCCGTACCGTGTGGGCTGAGCCATCCCCAAAAAAACTATTTTGTATTCATTATAGGTAGACAATAACACATTGCAATGTCCATAAAAACCGTTGTAATGTATACGAGTGAAAAAAAAATATTCAATAATTTTAACTCAATATTAATAATTTTAAAAAAATGTTGACATAGGACCGGAAAGTGTTAAATTAATATTGAGTAAACAAAACACCAGTTAGTAGTTAATATTTTTTGTTAATTAAACACAACTTTTTCTACAGGGCAAGTGGTGACCGGGGAAATAGTAATGGCCAGCGAATCTGGCTGCCCAATCGAGATGCACCGCATCGAAGTGGAGAAGTGTGATGAGATGTACGATGGAGAATGTGGCGGAGGAAGACATATCCCATTCCACAGAGCCGCGTATGATAGGGACACAGGACAGAGTCCCAACAATCCGAGACAGCAGGTTTGTAGTACATATTGTTTTACTCTGTGAAAAATATTAATTTATATCCATTCACAATTCCCGCTTCATATAGAACAGTGTTTACCATCCAGGGTCCACGGCATGTTCCAAGGGAGGGCACGGAGAAAATAGGGGAGCCACAGCACAGTTAGGGGGGGGCACAGTATAAGTTGTGTAATTTGTATGCGAACAAGGAATTTAATTCATAAAAACAGGGAAATGAGCTAAAAAAAAGGTCTCACATTTTTCAAAAATTGTAGAATCTGTCAATTCCCAATTTTTTCAAGTCATCAAGCTAAATGAAAAATGTTGTTCGAGTTAAAGAAAATTATTTTGAAATCTTCAATCCTGGGATCACGAAATTGTGTCCCGTGTCTCTGTAAAAAACTAATTAATACGGGTATGGGGGCAACGTGGGACATAATAACAAGATGTATTACGTATTTCTTTTAAGTCAGTATACATATATAGCTGAGTAAATGCAGGTTTAAACATAGTTCTGACGATGGCATACGCTGAAATAGCTATAAACTATATTTTTTTAATGTAGAACTAAATACTTTGATATTTTTAATCTTATTACAATGCAGTCCACCAAGTTAATGCCAATTCAATCAATATACTTTACCACTAAATTGCAGTATTATGATATTAGTTTATTTGTTTAATAATCACTCCATCAATCATTTTGCTGTCTGCATAATCTAAAAAATCATTTTCACGATTTATAACGTCTATGGTGTTTGCTAATAGTGTTACATTTCAAATGTATCTACTTTGTTACAAAGACTTATGTAGATGTTACATTATTTTACTTATTGAATCAAACAAACAATACTTTGGTTTCGCTCAATGCAATTTTGATATATTGCATAAGCAAAAAGCTGTTTCGGAGCATTATAGAGCTTGTGTTGAAATATGAATTATATTAGGCACACAGCACAGTTCGTTCTATTGTTGAGTCAGACAATTGATTTAATGCTTCCTTTGCCGATATAAACAGGTGTTTAAAATACACGCCATAAATTACAGGTGATTTGGCATATTTACAGCGGCGTGCTTAAGAAGTTATCAATTAAATTTAGATGAATTGTAATTATAAATATTATTATGTGAATAGCTATACAAATTTGTATTTCTCGACATTTTTAAGTAAATTTAAAGTTCTACACACACAATTCATCGGGCTTAAAGTATGTTCACGTTAATAGTAATTTATATCGTTTTGAATTTTTGCTAGTGCAACATTGATACCTGCTTAGTTAAATTCCAAAAAATAAAGTTCTGGTTTGGTTACGGTATCTTTGGTTACGGACCGAATTTTACATATATTTTCGAAAAAGATGGTTTTTGAAAATTTTATGAGTTAAGAAAAAATAAATATTTTCTACATTTTTCAAATAAAGTCAATGAAATAAAATAGTATATATTAAAAGGAATCGAAGAAAAAAATTATGAAGATATAATATACATTTTTTACACAAATTGCAATTTTGACAAGAAAATGCAATAGTGCATAATATGATTATTAAAACAATAGTTGGATCGATATATGCCCGTACGCGAAATTACGGTACATTTAATTAGAGCTAAAATCAGCGTCGATAAATTGCTGCGTCGGCTTTTTCACTAGAGAAATGAGCAGCGATTTTTCGCTGCTGATTTTTGATTTGATTTTATTTATTTTATTTTATTTGATTTGATTTGATTTGATTTTATGACGACAGATTTCCTTCCATTTACCAATTCTTCTTATGTCGCAAAATAGTTCCATTTTATTTGACCCCAACTCTAGAGATTGACATCGTGTTATATGGATGTCTCGTTATGACTTCGTGTTTCTATTTATGAAAAATATATTGTTTCAAAAATAAAAACACAGTACTTATACCGAAATTGACAAACACAAATCCAGTATCGATAAAAAATCATACTTTTATTATTGGAATTAATATCATTTTCACGATAAATTAAATGGCAGGATGTCGTTTTTATATTGAAATAAATTTTATTTTGCCCTTGATCTTATGTCAAGTAATTAAAAAAAAAATCATTAAAAAATCATCCTCATAAAAATCAATATGTAATTGTTGTCAAATATCTGTATTTTTCATTATTAGGGAAGTAAAGCAGATATTTTAGAAATATAAATAGCTTAGAGTAAATTAATCTACATCACGTTTTTGAATACATTAAGAAAATTATTTTTCAAATCTTCGTGGAAAGGCTATTTATAACTTGTACATAAAACAATTTTTTTATTAATGATTCTACAATATTCTATATAATAATTAGGACTGACTTTGCTTATACTGAGTATGAAACATTATTGATAAAGAAATCTCGAACATATTTATACAAATCAAATACTATTCGAAAGTACTAATAAATTTATAATTTTGTTACCATCTCGATTAAAAAATATATACATAATTAATTAACTATTATTTAAATATAAATATTGCAAAATTAATATCGATTCTGCATATAGAGCACGCATAACTTTTAGTAAAATATTAATTTCACTGTAAATTTATATCGGTTTTAATGCTGTAGGCTTCAGCACCCACTCGTAAAACGTCTCATGCCGATATGATGAAAATGGATGCCAAGAAAAGTGTTGCTAGACTGTAGTAAAGACGTCATGAGAAGAAACTAAATTTTCTATCTCAGCCACCATTTTGATCACCAAAAGACCACTTCACATCTTATCGCACGAATGAATGAGCTAGCCAAGGTCAATTAATGAAACAAATTCTAGCAGTAGTTCTCATGTGCGGTCACCAGAGAATTTTGCTGCGGCGTAAAGTTTTTTTAGTAAATGCAACTGCTATTTTTATCACATCTCAAAACATAGATTTGGTGCAACTACAAGACATTTCCATAGCTGATGTTTATAATGCGGTCACAGTGAAATTTCACGTGAGAACCACTGCTCTAGAATATCACTTTTGCACTTTTGAGATTTGAACTTGTGAGCTTCTGTTATCAGACTACTAAGCGGGGAAAAACAGGAAACTATCATTAAGCCTATTCACTTTATTAATGTAACATTTTATCACTTTGTCAAAAATTTCCCAAATTTTAATTATGTTTGTAATTACTTTCAATCGCCATTCTAAATTTATTTATCTGAGATGACTTTTTAATTATTTGTTAGATGTGTTAAACATTTTAATTTTGTGTTATTTTAGAATCACTTTTAATGTAATTGGTAATTTCTTTTCAATGCCAATTGTTGTTTATAACTGTTCATTTTTGTTTAAATAGGATTGTTAAATTATATTTCATATCACTTGACGATGCTCGTAATGAGCGAAACCGGTCCTGACATATTAAATAAAGTGGAATGAAGTACAAAGGAATATTGTGTTTTTGTTAATAGACTACTAAGCTACCAATTTTATATCGTAAGCAATTTGTATGTATGTATTTATTATCAAGTAAAGAAAGCAGATTGTGTAAATTTTTAAATATTAAAAGGTGTTTCACATTCATACACATAACGTGTAACATTCTTTTGTTATAAGTCCACATTTATTTCATATGATCGGGACCGGTTTCGCTCGTGTCGATAATTTTCAACTGATAAGAATATACATTCATATAAAGCTATTTATAATACACTTAAAAATTTTGACATTGTATAAATAGAACTGCATTATTGTTTATTCTTGTCAGTTGAAAATGCACGTCATTAGCAAAATATGAGCCATCGAGAGGTGAAGTAAACCAACTAGTAAAATGGTAAAACTTTTGAGTACAATCACGTCTTTACTATGTTTTGGTGGATTATATATTTTTATTTTACGGAGATAACGCTATTGCAATGCGTTTGAACTGAGGTTACTTCACTTTTACGAAACTTTAAGACGTGCAGAATATTAAAACGCATCTAACCTTTTTTTCTCACTTCACCTCTAATGGGCCCAATGTCCTGATAATATTAAATAGTTATGGAATTACTACAAAATAATGATCTATTTTTTAAAATTTAAGTTTGATATTGAATTTCACTAAACAATCTCATTCGGTATCTTAAATAATGTTATTTTCATTCAATATGTAATTATCGAATATATATTTTTTTCGTATTTAATAATGCAGCCATCCTCCGCTAAAGAGACGGCCAGCTGTTTCGAACTGCATTCCTGCACGTGCTGTAGTCGGGCAAATGCATTTGCATATATTTTGTACTTGCCTACCGACAATCACTAAAGACAGTGTGGGAATCACACCGATTAGCAAACACATTGCCACCAACACAGGTTCGATAACTGGTTAAAGTATCTACCTTAATGATGTATAGGTATTTACTTTTATTTCAGTTAATGATGTCAAAATATACTTTATTACTGGCTCACAAAAATACTAACAGAACCAAAATGTATTTATTAAATTGTAGACGTCACGTGAAAATGATAACGGTAAAGAAAAATGCCAATGTGGTGTAAAGAATAAAATATATTGTAACGTAACATAAACATTTATAATAAACGAATAATTAACATTGTCGGGTTCTATGGCACAGCGGTTAACGTTGTGGGCTTCCGTGCCGGATCTCACGGGATCGAGTCCCAGTACGAAGAGCATTTTTTCGATTTCTGTTCGAAGACATGGGTGCTTGTAATGTCTAAAATATACTTCCCAACTTTCCGATCCTTTAACAACTGGACGTACCGAGAGCAATAAGTTAACCACTTATCCTATCCTAGCCTTATCCCTTTATCCCTAATACTCTCTTTGAATAATGAGAGGTTGATCAACAGAGTGACAAACAGTTCTCGTAGAATAACTTATGTTGAGATACTTCCATTGGGAGGCTATAAACTTCACATTGATTTAAAAACAGCACTGTCTTACTATCCATTTGTGATTTTTTTTTTTTTTTGGATATCAAATTTATGGAGCTTCAAGTACCAGGACGCACCAAGGTTTTTCCAGTCTCCTTCATCGATAAAGATTTTGAAAAATTGTAAATTGCATCCCCTTACCGTCGTTTGCAGACGGAAGGGCGCGATCACTACAGAGATAAGAAGTTCACGGGAACTCCATATGCATTATTTTGCAAATCACATTCCATATGCTTCCTCCATACTATATCCGTACATTTACACACACATGCGCATACATACATACACACATACAGTATACAAATCGTTTTTAAACAAAGAGAGTCATTTTCGTGATGCTAAGTTCGTTCTAAAATTGACAATTTTAGACGACATAAGATCTATGGAGGGTCGTCGAGCAGGACTGCTCTGTCCATTTGTGATAAACTTTACTAGTGCAGCAATGCTTTTTACGAGGACTGTTTGTTACTCAGTTTACAGGTCTAAGACAAGATTAATGGCTGGTTAATCGAATTCGGCAATCTTCATACATAATAAAAAAAACCCATGCTCTCGAACAGAAATCGAGGAACCGATTAAAAAAACGCTGTTCGTTCTTGGGCTTGAACGCTTGAGATAAGTCTCGAAAGTCACCGACGTTGTTTACTGCACCACGGACCCAACCAAAAACAATGTCATAGTATTATCGAAAACCAAACAAACTGAAACGTTTTCAAAATTATAGCAAACCAGATTATTAATATTCACTGGCAGTTTTTTTGAATCAATCGAATATCATCTTACTTACATATTTGATTTCTGTGATGCTGTACGCATGACAAACATTTTGAGGACCACTATCATATTACCACGTCTCATAAAGAATTAAAATTTCAAAACAATTCAACACATTCATTCGGCGATAAAGCGTGTAAAATGTGATTGGATTCCATTAGTTGTACGAGTAAGACTCGTTACTAAAGCCGTGTCATAAATTTTAACTAGTTAGTGTTACACGTAAGATAATTTTTTTTTTTTTAAAATCTTACTCGTATCAAATCACGCAATTTTTGAAAGAATTAATCGAAAAGCAGTCGTATATCAATTATCTAAGTTAAATAAATTTTGATTTGCTTACAACGTTATTTTATATGGACCAAGTTTGGATTTAATTTTATTCGAAATATATTTTTTCCTGACTACAGTGCAAACCAAATGTGACCGTCTCCATAAATTTTTAATTCGGTTGAGTTGCGTTAAATCAATCGTTTTGTAACCAACGACACGAATTTTGCTTTTCGGTATCTTCAGGCATTCAATTGCACGGATAAACTTGAATTGACGTTTGTTAAAAAGGTTGTTACGTGATAAAGCTATTGATGGCGATAGACAAAATTAATTACATAAACAATCATTCCTTTCAAATTGCATTTTAGCGATAACAACTTGTAATTTTAAAGACATAAAGAAATTGTCAATACAGATCTTCATCAATGGCTTTTGACTTTGTGATAATAAATTTTATTTGTGTTTATCCGTGCATATGAATGTCTAAAGATGCCGAAAGGCGGATCCCGTGTTGTTAGTGACAAAACGAGTTAAAATGTACACAATTTTAACGAATCAAATATCATATTGAATTTCATCTAGCACCTACAATCAAAATCTTTATTGAAACAGTAAAAGCTTTAAGCGAATCGCCAAATTTTTTTACGTTGAAGCTGCTGTTCAAATGTTTTCAATGGATTGATTTGAGCTTACCTATGTTAGGCTGTTTTTAAAGAATTGAGTTTACAACTGTTGATATAAATGTATCATAATGTAAATATATCACTTTTTTACCAAAGAGAGAGATTCAGCGATTGAAAAGAACTTCTGTTGAGTAATTTCATTCAATGTTCATCTCATCCACATTGGGCGTAGAAGAGACTAAAAAAATATTCATAACATGAACGTTACGCTAGCAGACTAAAACGCTGCTAAGTCAATAGTAATGGAATTGTGTGCCTTGGCTTATTGATCAGTTTTTGTGATTATCAAAAAAAATCTTGTCAATATCAAAAATCTATCCCTCTAAATCAGGGGTGAGCAAATATTTTAGCTGCCACATTGGAGATGAAAGTTTAGCTGTGTGTGTGTTTTTTTAAAATTAGGAAGGCTGGGTCGTAAAACTCATAGACCTTTTCCGAATCATAGATTAAACTTACGGATAGTCATTTAATTTGGATATCTTTTTTAAAAATAACTTCAAACGTTTTTTTTAATTACATACTTTTAATTTATATATATTTTTTTAAATACTCCACCAGCAGGATTTAGTTTCATCGCAGACCGCCATTTTCCAGGCCTGCTCTAAATAATATAACTGGTGGATGGCAATAACTGTAAGATAAGGTTAATAAATTACAATCACTTGAATGTTAAATAATACTCGTGTGTCGCAACTCCAATCTAAATAATTAAAGTGTTGTTTTATCCACCATAAAACTGTCAAATCAGATATTTAATGCAACTATTAATTCAAACGAGTTGCTAATAGCCAATTTTTATAGGACGTGTTGAAAGATTGATTATTTAAACAGTTCATAAAGAATAATTTACTTTTGCGCTTGGAGTTGTTTGAGTTGAATTCATACTATTAAATTTTAGTTGAATACGTGTAAAATATTATGAATAAATTTACTGGATTTTATATTTTATATATTATTTCAACTAATCGCAAACATATATTATACGGGCTCATTAGAGATGAAGTGAGCCAAGTGGCAATTTATAAAAAAATAAGTTAGATGCGTTGTAATATTCTATACGTTAAGTATCGCAAAAGTGAAGTAACCTCAGTTAATACACATTGGCACAGTGTTATCTATGTAAAATAAAAATATGCACTCCACCAAAACACCAAGTAAAGACGTGATTGTGTTTAAAATTCCAATAAAAAAGATTTTTCCAATTTACTAGTTGGCTCACTTTAACTCTTAAGGGCTCATATTATATTGGATCATCTTGCCTTTGATGTACGTTTATTATTAATGCCCTATATGAGTCATTTTAATATTGCCAGTTATAATATTTTATTGAATTATACAATGAAACATTATCTAATGGATTGATCAATATATTCAGATGGTCGTTAAATGTATGTACAGGGTTTTACATAACATTACTTCTATAGAGTTATTATATCATGTATAGGTAATATTAAATATGTAAATATGTACATAAAAACCATTTAACTAATTGAATAATAAGAGTTGTAATTATCGTTTGCAAGTTGATTCTATACTTTGTGAGAAGAAACAATAAGTCGTCAGTTTACTGGTAAAAGGCGTTATGTCAAAAACCGGCTGTTTTGTGTTATGGATACAGATAGAAAGATTTTAACACGCTGTATGTTCCGAAAAATCAAATTTGTCCATATTCCGTGTATTTTTTTTCATAATTTGACTGTAACATACATCAAATTAATTTCGTTTGTCCATGGCAAAATCTGTACACGAATTACGTTGTTATGCTGCGGAATACATCTTGTGAGAAGAAAACAGTAGCGGATGCAACATCGGGTACCTTAGGGAAATTTAAAAAGTTATATACATACAAATTCGAATATAAAGGATTTTTTTTTAATGATACATATATATTCAATTCATGTTCGCTCTCGATGTGGAGCATATGGCCACCTAACGGAGATATCTCAACAGATTTTTTCTACTATAACTGCTTGTTATTCAGTTGCTCAACCTCTCTTTTTTCAAAGAGAGTAGAGATATAAGAATAGTACTAAGGCACGACTAGTTGTTAGCCAATCGCTCTTCTGCTACGCCCGTTTTAGGATAGGATGAGTTGGAGGAATTCAAGACATCACCTTAATTCATGCCATCGGACAAAAATCTATAAATCGATTGAAAAATCAATCTATAAAAACTGTTCGTACAGGGATTCGAACCCGCCGACTGCGTGGTTGAGTGTCAACGTCGTTGGCATAGATAAAAATAAACAGTTATTAATTTATAACTAATAGTGAGCAACTTACGAAATACCACCCTATGGTTATCAATAGCAAATTAATGATCTCTATACTACTGTCTTGTACAGCATTAATAAATGAACGGTTAGTAATATATTATGTTATGCATTATAAGTTTTTGCCTTACATTGATTTATTTCATCTGCCGCTTCGATTGAGAGTTGCTGAGATTTATTCGTTTATGTGTTAATATGAAAGTGGGTTATCCAACTGTTAACAAGGACTCTTGTACATTTTCTGCTCATTTTATTTTTATCTACGATTTTCATACGGCTCCCAAAGTTTTTACCATCAGTTGTAAATATTATTAAAGAAAAGTTAATGCATCTACCAAAAGATAGTAAATATTGTAGGTTAAGCAACCGAGTAGTTCTCTTTTGGTTGCGGACCCACTGGCTTGTATTTTCAGATTCTTTTACACATTAGTTATCGTTTTATGAACTTATTATATTTACATTAATTCTTACTCAACTCTTATCCGATTCTAAAAATGGAACTTGGCGAAAATAAGTAGTTAATTATAAGACATTTAAATTCTTATCGGATACAAAAAATCTTCTGTTGTGGTTCTTTAGGAATTAACTAGTAATGCTTGGTAGGAAATTATAATATAATAACCTTAAATTTCTGTACTTATTTTACTTCTTTGAAATATAATAGAGAGTAGTTTAACTCTGCCATTGATAGTTTTCTGCAGATAAAAAAAATGGAACTGGGTTGTATATATATTTTCATAACTGTAATTCATCGAGCTTTTATCAGAATTTTTTAAAGAAAACTTTTCATCGATTCGAACTTTTAAAGCTTTGGCTTTTTTTAAAAATCCATAAAAATGTAATTCATGTAAATCCGTAAAAATGTAATTAATTAATGTAATAATGTAGTCGTGAAAAAATAGCGATACCGACTCGGATTTAATAAGTTTTTTTTTCAAATGGATACATTTTTGTATTTTAATTCAATTTTTAAAAAAAGCAATCGAAGTAGTCTATTTTTCATGACTCCGACTCCGACTCCACACCCTTAGTTTTTAAGCACGCAAGTTGGTTGATTAAATATTGCATAGTAAAGTGGAGTTTGTATTATTATATTTATATTCATTTAATTCATGTTATCTATAAATACTATTGTTTACCATAATTGAGGTTATTATTTGCAAACTTGGCACGTTTCAAAATTGGTGAAACATTTAGTAAAAAAAATACATTTTAAAAGTAATTTCGGAAAGCAGTTTCAAACCTGGGTTGATACAATACAAAATATCATTCCAATCAATTGATCGGTTTTGTTTGGGATGTTTTATCATACTTTATTATTATACCTAATTTTAAATGCATGAATGCAAATCGCTTGCCATTTACTGGCTTTTTTATGTGTCACTATTTTGAAACTACAAATTGCATCGATATTCTTTGAAGTCGCATAAGTAAATAAATTATAAGCGCTTTCATAGATTGAGCAAAAAAAAATAGTCTGGTTTTTTTTTCTACAGATTGTACGACGATAGCAATTTTTAATCCGAAAGTATGTTCACAAAATCAGTTGGCAGTAAGCTGACAGTTTGAGATTGTCATGCTGGTCGCGTGCATTCGCCTTGTAGCCCGTTACACTAAGTGCGTACAATATAGAGGCAGCAAATAAAGTTGCGCAAGCGTTGCAGCCGTCTTAGATATAAGTGTTTAAATTCCTACAAGATAACATCTTATGGAAACACTAACATATTATTTTACTTACTGACCGGGACATAATCATTGTAAACGGAATTGCAAATGGCTGGTGATATACTGGATCGGATAACGTGAAAGTAGATGATAGAAGAGCAAAATAATGACGTGGTTGAGTGGCCAACATAATTGGCTTCAGTTAAGGTTAACAGTTCTAATAAATTGTTTTTTTCAATCGGTTAATAGATTTCTGTTCAAAGGAATAGTTTTTTAAAAGTTTTTCACCTCTTTCCTACCAACAAACAACTCTCGGAGTAAACTTCTGTTGATGTAAACCAGTGGTGGTTCTACGTAATGGGCTAGGTGGGCTCAGCCCGACCTGAAATGTTCAGCAGAAAAATGTAAAAAAGTATTCATTAGCAAACGTAAGAAAAACAAACATCAATTCGAACATACAATGTAATACAAACCAAATGTATACAATATCTTAGGTCTGATTCTCTTTTATCAAGAGCAACTCTTTGATTATTGAATTTTCTTGTGCATGCATATTAAGAATAAGAGGTAAGGCTGGGCTAGTTTGAAATTAGCCCCGAGTAAGACAAAAACGAAAAATTTCAAAAAGTCCACATGCGGCCCGGAGACTTTAGCCAATTGCGAAGTGGAAACTTTCACAAATTCGTGGATTGTATACAATGCTAAACTTCTTTTTAGCCCACCCAAAATTACCGCCACTGAATTGTAAACTCTATCAGAAGCACATATGCTCTACATTTGGGGTGGATATGGTTTAATAAAATAAATTAAAATAGTAAATGACTCTAGTCGCACCTAGCTACATAAATATAATATATAATGTACAACTCCTCATTTCAACGCCGACTTCCATATTTCATTGCTGTGCGAAGAAAAATTATTGCTAATTTTCTTTAAAGTTGAATAACGTTTAAGGCGTTCTAATGTCTCGACTTTCTTCAAGTTGCATGCACATAATTTTTCAAGTGATGGGAAATTTTTTCAGCCATTTTGTAAAATTTATATTATTTCTTTCATTAATTTATAAAACAACACATATATATTTTCAATTACATCTAACAATGTTTCTTGAAGTTGATATTCCGATATGAAAACGTTCTCCACACCTGTCATAGTAGGTATTAAAAAAAAATGAATTAAGAACTCTTGTAGAACTTGAGTAAAACTTTTTTTATCAAGTAGAGCTTCATTAGTAATCTATTTTTACACAGGTTAATCTAGCATTGTTACAATATAAATATCATTTTATTAATTTATATGAAATCTCAAAAAAAATGTAAATAATTAACTATTAATATTAAATACTCACATAAATCTTTATTCTGCGAAATTGTATCAAATTTAATCTGTTTCATTTTTAGAATTAAAAGCAAATATCGACCTCTCGTTGTTATCTTTGTTTTATCTTTTGTAGAAATTCTTGAAAATTAACAATATAAATTTGTAACATGTCTTTGTTTTCTTCACTTCTCGTATCCCTAAAGATTTTAAGTCGTAAACAGCGTAGCGGTTCAATATGGTGTTGGTTTTTATAACTGGTACTGTTCCAATTAAACAGAATGTTTTCCATTTTAGTTTCTTGTGATTTGCCACAAATAAGCAGCTGTCTCAATTAACCTATGGTTTTATAAAACGGTATTGTCTGTAATCAGTGGCTGCAATTGCAAATAATATTTAATGAAATATCTTAAATTATACTACAAAACTATCGTTTTTACGGCTAAAAAATCAATCGGTTTCAAACGAATCTTTGGGTATATGTTATATCTGTAATTCCGAATATTATTGGATTATACGTTTTCAGTTCCTTGTATTTTTCAGGCAGAATCCCAACATTGAAATTATTTAAAATAATATTAAATTAATTCAGTATTAGCTCATGCATACATAATGTTTGTTTATAATATTGTATTATGATATGTTTATTATTATTTCCTTCACCCAATTTTACAATTTATCATAACAATGTCAATGTTATTAGTAAATTAATATTTCCTAAAATCAAAGCATTTATTTTGAAAAGTAACAGAATACTAATTAGTATATTTTAAATAATTAAGTTTCGAGGTCTGCTGTATTTATAATTACACGATAAATATCTAAATACGTAGAAATCTGAAGATACAGAACTATATTTATGTAGCTTTTAAAATGTGTACGAAGTTTTATTCTTATTATTTATTTATTAAGTCATATTCGATCAATATAACCATGGAATAGACTTATTATGGTATTGTTCAACAGAAGCTTTAGAATAGCTGGTTAGAATAAAACGATTGTGGTATGAAAGGACTTAGAATTGTATTATCTGTTTTTTGATTCGAACCTTTAACCGCGCAACTGTCGATTATTTTTAAATTGTTAAAAAAAAAGAATTTGAAGTTTTCATCACCATCTATATCTGCAATGTCAGATCCGAAGTGTAGTGGTTTACATCGTCAGCTTCCGTAACGAATCTGACGGGTTAAAATCCCAGAACGAAAAGCATTTTATTCAATTAATTAATCTATTTCTGTTCGAACGCAACTGTTGAATGTAATATCTAAAACTTTTTTCCACCATCCTAATCCTAAAATAATGGAGCGTAGAGAGAGAGCGATTAAATAACCGCTAGCTTTGTCCTAGTCCTATCTTATCGTTTAGAGATTAAGCAACTTAATAACAAGCAGTTCTTATAAAAAATATCTGTTGTGATACCTTCATTACAAGGTCATTTGTGGGACTGGAGACGGATTAAAAATAATCTTTAATTTTATATAGTATTCACATTTAGATTTTCAATTAAATAATTATATTGATCAATGACATTTTCTTTGCATCATCTTTATTTTCTAATCGCTTTCTAATATAATATCAAATTATTGCAAAAAAAATACAGATTATATCGAATGTGGAAAGACAAAGGGACGCAACCCACAGTTTTTTCAAAATAGCTTTTATTCGATAATTACAATGTATAGAACATAATACGCATTCTATCAAAAAGATGTAGGTTGAAAATGCCGAATTAGTATCTAAGTTTAGCATTTAAATTGCGATCAAGAAAAAAGACGAATTTAATATTTTGAGAAAAATATTAAATTCGTATTAGATAAAGTCAATTAAAACCAGTGAATTAGTCTCCGTGCACTTTAAGGTTGTGGATATTTCATAATTTGCCTCTAGCCCAAAATCATCAAATAACGTTTTGTTTCTCCTGTTTATTTTGTAAGTCGAAGTCCTTCATCTTTTTACAACTAAAAGGTAGTTGCTATTTTTCCCTATCTGTTTATGATATTATTATTTTTCCTGTATACATCTACATCTTTTACATATACTTATCGTATTAATAATTTTGTTTTATTTCCGTTTTTTTTTCAGACAAATGCAATGACATCCTGGATAGATGGAAGCTTCATATACAGCACAAGCGAAGCGTGGGCAAATGCAATGAGATCGTTTCAGGTAAATAAATATATACAATAACTCATTTACAGGCTTGTTATTTAAACCAGATTGTGAACAGTATTTAATATTAGATATTCAGTATCGAATGATCAGTTTTAATACTGTCGATCTATATTCTAACATATAGGCCAGTTTTATGTTGATAAATAAATAAACCTAACCTTACTTTTATTTGTAGAACGGAACCTTCTTAAGTGACCCTTCTGGAAAATTGCCAGTTCGTAACACCATGCGAGTGCCACTCTTCAACAACCCTGTGCCGCAATATATGAGGATGCTCAGCCCCGAAAGACTTTTCTGTAAGTATTTTTACCAGTATAAGATTCAATAAAATCACTATTTTTACATTTTTAATCTCTGAAATAATTAACATATTATAATGGTGGATAACAACAATATTAATATTATGTTATTAGTACTCAATATACAGCAATGTAAAATAAATCTGGAACAATTGGAAAGTCGTACAGAGGAATTCATGATTGTTTTATGTGACAAAGTCATCCAGAATGGTGTACTTCATATAGTCATCGTACAGTCAATAAAATACATCAGAAAGATCATGATTGAGCCCTTAAGAAGTGAAATGAGCCATGTAGTAAAATGGTAAAACTGTTATATTTGATGTTTAAGTACAATCCCGTTATTACTTGGTGTTTTTGGTGGATTGCATATTTTCATTTTAGGGAAGATATCATTAGTGTGTATTTATTTATTTACTGAGTTCATATCACATCTTAACTCTTAGTTTTTCCTCAAATACCACATGGCTCACTTCACCTCTTAGGTATTCATATAAACAATACCTATTGCTAATGCTTGGTTGCTATTGATCAGTTGATATTGTTAGCCATGAGAAAAACTGGTCCTGAACTGTAATAATTTATATGGAATTAGTACAAAGAGTGTTTTATTTTTTAATGTAATACCTTTCATCCAAGAGAGTGAACGCCTTTTGTTTGGTTTTATTTTACTTTTAAAGTATTATTTTTATGTTTTGTATATTTTCAAATAGGTGTTTTAATTTTAATAAATTTGTGTTTTTAAACAGACGTTGTAAAAGTAAGTCCAGTGGCGGATTATCACATAAGCGCAAGAGGCGCGCGCTTGAGGCCTCCAAATTTTAGGGGCCTCAAGAATAGCATAAATTATATAAATCCTTATATTATAATTTCAGTTTTTAATATTCATTATTATTCTACGAAGAGTTTTGCAACACTTTTATGTTATTCGAAAAACAGGGCCTCCAAAGTGCCTAATCCGCCACTGAGTTAGTCGTTTAAATAACTCAAAACACTGACACAACGTCTCGTATAAGAAAGCAAGAGATTTTACGTTTTACCCATTTATATTGAAGCATTATAATATTATATCTATACTTACATAAGAATACAGCTTAAAAATACCAATACTATTTTATATAAACCTATTACCGTCGCACACAATAATTTAATTTGATTAAAATTTATAATTGGATAATTATAAACTACATAGTACATGACTGCTCTTTATTACACACACAAAAAAAAATATTTACATACTAAACAGTTACATGGTGCGTCATAAAAAAAACTAGGTTAGAATTATAAAAAAAATATGACATATCGGATTAGTTAGAAATATTGCAATTTAAAAAATCTCTCGCACGTCAATGTTAATTTAATTAATTTCTGAATACGATTGAGATAAAATCAGCAGCATTTAATTTTATTTAAGTATAATTCGTATCATATTTTTTTTCATTTCACAAATGCTAAACCTGCTCCAGATATCCAAGCTATTTTCTCAATACGCATTTTTAATGAAACAATGTCGCAATGATAATTGTTTTTACGTATGTCAAATACATTAACCCTTCGAGTATTATTATTTTTATCTTAGTTTTATTACCGATGAAGATTTGTTTTTTTTTTTATGTATAAATGACAATAATATGTTCATTTTTTATGTATATTCGAATATCCGATTCCTATTCGGATTATTAACCACACACAGTTTCTCCGAGATGTTTTATTATTAATTTATCTTACCGTATTGTACTGGGGCTGCTATATGTTACCCATTGCCAATTGAAACTATGAGCAAAAACTTTTATTTCTAAAAACGTATACCTCGCTTAGGAGGTATGAGTCACTAGTTCCGAGGGCCGTTCGATTAATCAACGCATTGCCTAGAGAAGTGGACATTTTTAGTGATGGTATTTGAGAACTGTTTGATAATTTTTTATATTATATTTCTTGATTTTTTATGTTGAATTTGATGTACTGTGTATTTTTATTTTATATATTGTCTTATTATATTTTTCAAGTGCATGGCGATTTGGCGTCAGCTGTTATGTCATGTACTGTAATTTTATTTTTTTAACAAATAAACAAATAAACTATTGAGTAAAATTTACCAAAAAATTATAAACATATTTATTTTTCGAGGAATTTTTCTCTAGTATGCACTATCAATTCGATGGCTGCCACAGACGAGATATCTCGTAAAATTTTCGTGCTCAACACGCCAGAGACGAGTTATCCCGTCAATAACTAATTAAATTAGTAATTAAAAAATATAGCCGGTGTGGTAGGTAAAGACGTACTTTTTCTACGGCAGCCAAAAAAGTGAAGTTAAAATGGAAAATAACTATGAATCCTCATATTAAAGTGAAAAAAAATGAATCGATTAAAAGATATCAGTGCCCATGTGTATGTACATGACTTTTAAGGAAAGAATCTTGTAGTTTTTTCCGTACCTATTGTCTTAAAATTTATATTTACGAGGCGTAATATGGTGCCTGAGTTGTATTTTACTGACAGAAATGAATACATTTTTTTAAAACTTAAAACTTTTTTATTATTTTCCATCACTTTTGAATTATGACTCACAGCACTTTTCTACACAACGGTATATATGAGTTCGCGAGAGGTGAAGTGAGCCTAGTGTTTTTTTAGGTTATTTGAATTACATGCGTTATAATATTCTAAATGTCTTAGTTAAGCAAGCTCAGTAAATACACACTGCAATAGTGTTAAATATTGCCTAAAATATAAATATGCAATCCAACAATGTTTTACCGTTTTACTACTTGGCTCACTTCATCTCTCGAGAGCTCATATTTTATTTTTAATAACTAGTTAGTTATAAAAAACCTTGTACAATTTAAAATAAATACGTTACTGGTACGATATAAAATAAATATTTACCGATTTGTTTTTGTTTGATCAATTACCTTTGGTATACGATGATGTATCTGAGCAGGTGTTCAGAGTAATAAGTTCACGTGAACATAAAATGTGTATTTATAATATATCAGAATGATACATAAAAATAATACGTTTGCTGAATGCGTGGGCGTGAATCTTTATGACAGACATGTCACGGCGTGATAAATGCTTTTTAAATTTGCGAATGTATTCTTAACTAACTATGAACATGCTAAAGCAGTGTTCCTCCGTTCATGTAATACATATTTCCTTCGCAATAGCTACGGGAGGCCAGGATCACATGGGCATATCTACAAAAATGCGTGTTTTGAGCTACGCACGGATTTGGCAATGCCACAATCATATGCAATAGTGACATTATCTCGTACATACTATATAACCGTTAAAACTTATACAATGAAGAAAAAGAAAATAGTACAATTTAATATTAAAAGCAGTAGAAAAAAATGGCAAAGAAGTCAACTGAGTAAGCTCCGACGAACTCTACTTTAATACATAAAAAATAGTATTCGTCGGAACTCACCCACGTCTACGTGGAATATGTCGACATCCGAAGCAATATTGTTGAACACTGCTAAAGCTCTCCCCAGCGGGATCTCCATTGGCAGGCTGGTTCTACACCTTAGGAGAACAAACAATTCATATCCACGATTTCTCAAAAAACAATCAGGAACATTTAGATTTACATTCTCAAGAATGGTGGAATTCTCATTACAAGATACGGTAGGGAATACACAGCGCCGGCTCGAGGATTCTTGCGCCTGTGTGCGCCGCACACTTTTTACATACCACGAGCCGGCCTTGGGTATAGAAATGAAATTACAATGCTAAAGCACAAAAGTAAATCACCTGTTCTTAACTATCATCATCATTTTTTTACCAAAAGCCGTAACTGATCTTATACAATAACGAAATCGATTGATAGTGATTGATTGCAGAATGATTTATTTTTTTCAACTCTTCTATTGCTATAACAGTCTTTTTTATGCAAGTCATTACTTTGAAATTAGTTAACGTTTCTTCCAAGAGACCTATAGTAATTGTGATATAATATAACTATGATTAAGGGGATGTCTCGGTCTAGCGCAGTGTCTGCCAAACTATGTGCCGCAAGAAGTCTCAGGTGTGCCGCGGGGAAAGAAACCTTAAACATGTTAATTATAATGCCTATTAATTTAAATTTTCTTAAATTTGAAATAAATTGAACATCTACACATTCAATAAAATATTTTTCACGTTCATAGATAGTTCAAGCGCGACACATTTTCCACATTTTCTTTTGAAAGGTCCATTTCCTTTTTTAGAGCAATTTTGTTTGGTGTGCCGCGGTACAAGTCCCATTCACCAGTGTGCCGTGAAGTAAAAAAGTTTGACAGACACTGGTCTAGCATTACGTATAATCGTAGCAAGTGACCGCATGTAGTGTAGAGGGAAATTTAAACGTTAGCCTTCGCTGTTATATATTTTTTTACATTTTATTATAGCTAGGAAAATACAATATTGCCTGTAGAGGCGAATTGTCTGATATTGGCTCAGGGGAAACCCAACACTATGGTAGTGGCTTATATCTTATGATTTTTTCTGTAAAATATGAACTCTATGAATATTATCTGTCACTTTGACAGCGTCGATCTAATTTGGCGGGAAACAGTTTGACGTTTCAAACGCCTTTTATGTGGCTTGGCACTCGTTCGTTGCAGAAGAACACAAATAAAACCAAAGGAACAACTATAGCGATAACAATTCGCGCATTAACCAAAAGTGCCCAAAAGAAAATTACTTTTGTTGAATGAATGTTGTTATTCGTAAAAAATAGTGCTATGTTCATGAAATAAGTATTGTCGAAATCGCTAGTAATTTTATTTTGTAAACGATTGATTATTTTTTAGTTTATTCCCTACCAATACTCCCGGGCAAAACCCAGGTATTTTCCTGTCGTTTAATTATGTTCTCGAATCAATTGTATTTTCCTAACAATGCCTTCAATAGATTCATGTAACAGATTTTCACTATATTTCAATAAATTTATCACAACTTTAGGAGCCATTTGCGTGTAGTGTTATAATAGTGTATTTTAAGTAATAAAGCAGGTCGTGGTTCACGTTTTGCAATTATTATTACCGTGGTGCTATGGTCACAGAACACAGTATCAATTTTTAAATTTTATCTAATAAATACACTTTACCACGGGCTCCCAAACGTTCTTCTAACATCGGAAATTTAAAAACTGGTTTTATAAATAAAAAATAATCTTTTAGCAGAGTCGGTCAAAATTAGATGATGGACAGTTTTACACAATGTGATTGAGGTAGACTGAAATGAACACATATTATGCATATTGTTAATTAGATTTAATTTGTTGGTAAAAATACCAAAGGTAACAGTTTTTGGGCCCCACTGGCTGCCATATGAGTGGCTAAGAGCCAAACCAGCCTATTCAACGAATGTGTTCAACTGAGACAAAATGGATTTTGTGATTGGACTGGAATAATGGTGGGCTGCCAATACGTTAACAAGGGGCTCGTATGGCTAAAATTGTATCATCAAATCGATTTATTTGGTTTTGTTGTATAGGCTGGTTTGGCTCTTTGACATACGATATATAACATTTATTATTATAAAGTGAACTTTATTTTATCAATTACAGTAGTATCTATGTAAATTAAAATTAATATTTATTTTTATTCATATATCACGACCCAAGGATTCAGCAGTGGCATCGTAGTATGTGACCGACAGCGTTAATTGTAGACTGAGGCCTTATTGCAAGGGTAACCTGGTCCTGGTCCTTCAACCTGGTCCTTACTGCGCACTAGTGGGCGGCAAAGGCTTCCGTGGTGGTTCTGTGGGCGGGTTTTTCTTCTAAAAATTCCCTCTAGATTTTTTTTCACCCATATACTGGATTGAAATATAGTGATATTGGTAGGTGGTAAAGAAATTTTACCATGAAAAATAAGCGAAAATGGGCGGTAGGCATAAGAAGGTTGAAGACCCTTGCTTTATAGTAACAATAATAAAAAAATCATCTCAAATTTGAAGCGATTAATAAAGATTTGAAAAACTAAGCTTAAATAATATTTTTCATTGTGTAAATTATCAAAAATGTTTATAAAAATTGTTAAATGTATTTTATGCTTCATTATATTATATAAATACAAATACAATTCCTATTTTTTTTTACTAATTATATTTCTTTCAAAATTTTCTTACAGTATTGGGAGATCCTCGAACCAATCAAAATCCAGCCATCCTGTCATTCGGTATCTTGTTCTTCAGATGGCACAATGTGGTGGCTGCTCGAGTGCTCAAAGAGCATCCAGACTGGGGGGATGAGGATATCTTCCAGAGGACTAGAAGGATAGTCATTGCTTCACTGCAGGTAAGCCCTACAAAACCATACCAGTTTTTTTTCAATATTTAAATGTTCTCTCGACAGTATGTACATAGTTAAATGATAATAATGTAAAGGTAAGAAAGTATTTTAATATACAATTATTTTAAAAAATAACATCAACGGTATTTGACATTCTTATTAGAAATAAATAAATAAATTACTATTTCTTACCTTATTAAAACATGTCCTACATTTATTTTCAGAATATCATAATGTATGAGTACTTGCCTGCGTTTTTGGGAATGGAGCTACCACCGTACGAAGGTTACTCAAGCGACGTTCATCCGGGAGTCTCTCACATCTTTGCAGCAGCGGCATTCCGGTTTGGACACACTCTCATACCGCCCGGAATCTACCGGAGAGACGGAAAGTGTCACTTCCGGGAAACACCTATGGGACACAAAGCGATCAGGTTGTGTTCTACATGGTGGGATAGTAATGTAAATATACTAACATATACAAACCTTTTCTAATTTATCTTTAAAATCAACATACATACTAATAGTTCTGCATTGGACTAATTATAAAAAGGATCTAACTAAGAGGTTAGTAAAATAAATGAGTAAAGAATTTGCAAAATATAATGATAATAACGTCTTAACTTTTAGGATATGCTCTCTGAAACATCTCTGGAAGAATTCTTGATGGGTATGTCATCCCAGATATCAGAAAAAGAAGATGCTGTCCTTTGTTCCGACGTGCGAGACAAACTGTTTGGCCCCATGGAATTCACCCGGAGAGATTTGGGAGCATTGAACATCATGAGAGGAAGAGACAATGGACTTCCTGACTATAATACTGCTAGGTTAGATTTAATTCTTTCGTTTATTCTTTTTAGGGTCGAGTAACTAGAGTCACATGCATTCATTACACAATAGTAATTATTTTCAGAATATTTAAACATATCCGTGATTCATGGTATGTAATTCAGCACAAAACTAATCAGCATTAATTAATTCAGAGCTAGTATTTCTTTTAATACTTTTAATAATATATATAACACCGACTTCATAGATTATCTACAAAAATTGTAAAAAAAAATAAAAAAGAAAAAAAATAGTACCAGATTTTATGTACAGTGACATCTATTAATGAGAATCTAAAACATTGATTAATGAGAATTTCAATTTTTATGAATCACACCAATTTTAGTTGTATAATAAAATAAACAAAATTGAAATGAAAAGAGAATAACTAGTTTATTACTACCACCTAGTATCCATTTTAATCACTAATGTTGTCCATCTTTGTTTCAGAACATATTTCAAATTACCAAAGCATAAAACATTCAATGACATCAATCCAACGTTGTTTGAAAAGCAACCAGAGCTTCTCCAATTATTGGCTTCAGCTTATAATGACAATATTGATGATGTTGATGTGTATATTGGTAAGTTAATGTTATTTTTTATATTTTACTATTTAGCAAAGCGACATTATACAATGTTTCAAAAAACGTTTCACCTTATTTATATAAGTAGGAAATTTGGAAACAGTGAGTAATGGTTACAGTGTTTTAGACCTAGATAGTGGGTAGCTTAATTTATTTTATCCTTCGAGAGGTTATGTTACAAAATTTCAGAATAATCTTCAGATGAAATGAAAACTTCATTATTGTTAATTCTCAATATGACTACTTTGAGATACAGATTATGATAGAAATGCAATAAATTTTAAATTTGATTATATGTGAAAATGAATTGTTATCTGCGTTACATCTAGATTAACACACTACTCGTTTAATTACCTCCTCAGTTCTCCTGGCACGAGAATAATCGTTAATGAGAAACTTATCTTCTATCTGCTTAATGTATCATTTAGTTAGCTGTATAATATCTTTTTTATGTAACAGGTGGAATGCTGGAATCGTATGGCCATCCTGGAAAACTCTTCAGTGCTGTTATTATTGAACAGTTCAGAAGAATAAGAGATGCTGATAGATTCTGGTTTGAAAATGTAGACAATGAGTAAGTATTTTCACAAATGGTATAAAAAATATTGACGATTCTTATGATAACCAAAAGATCAATCTTTCTTTTTGGATGTAACAGATGTATAATATGTATGTTTTAGTTTGTTTTTGGGAGGAATTACAAGAAAAAAACATATTTGATATTTATAACTACTGTGACCTTATTTTGCTAAATAAGTGGAACCCTAATCTGTCATTCTCGCAATCATTTATTGTCGTTTCTTTATAGTCCTGGCAAATACAGTGTAATAATTCCTCATTCATGGTTTTTTTCAAGTAGTCTTATTATAAAGCGGGGTAAATATATAAATTTATGAAAATGATACAATTCGGAATAAAACTTTGATAGACAGTGAAGGTAGACCTAATGGGAAACAATTACATTAGTAATTCATGTTGAAGACGAAAAATGTTGTGGCTTGCTTGTTATTGACTATGAGATAGATAAAAAATATATGTTTGGTTATTTGCAATCTTTCGTTTATAGATACAATTTAAACAGAATCAGAAATGATTTACTCGTGAAAATACAAATTTATATTTATACGAACATTATCTATAAATATTATGTTTGAATTATTTAAAGTTAAATGCGTTTAATTTGGATACTTCAAGAGAACACAAAAAGATGTGATGGGTGTAAATATAAACGTAGTCATCTTAAATAAAACAAAAAAAAAAACAATAGTGAGCGGAACAGCGTTTTCCTGTATTTTAAATTAATATCAAGTGCCTTTTTATTATCAAGCATTTCCTTCTCATCAAATGAAATGTATAAGTAGTTTTCTTTATGTTTTTAGTGGACATTTTGTTATGATTGTATTTTTATTCCTCCAAAAATTAGAACGTTTGTAAACTGTTGAGATATTTTCCATCCATAAATATACAATTTATATAGTCGATAATTCAATGGATTCGGTGGCTATAAAAATTGATAACTGATTCACAGGATTTTAGTATTCTTTGTTGCAATACAAAGTGCAGCTTGTACTTAGTGTCACAGTAAAAAGATAATACTGCTCCTATCATAAACAATTTAATTGTATGTAATTAATAATCATGTCACTTTTAGTGTTTTCACTGCTGAGGAAATAAAAGAGCTTCAGAAAGTTACACTCTGGGATGTGATTATTAACTCAACGGGAATTGGAGCTGACGAGCTTCAAAAAAATGTCTTCTTTTGGAAGCAAGGAGATCCTTGCCCGCAACCTCATCAGCTGAATGTGTCCCTTCTCGCACCATGCAAATACCTGAAAGGATATGATTATTTTGAGGTGAATATACATTGTCATTAAACTAACACTTGTGTGTGGAATGCATTGATTTATTGTGCCAATATTTTTGGAAAGAATAATAAATCTAATAATTAGTTTTTCTCCGACACTTTTGTGTTTCTTGTCTTGTCTATTTTCTTGTACTTTATTTTGAATGATTGTGGATTGGTCTATAAATTATGTTCCAATTCTTTTCAAATCCTTGTTTGTATTATGAAATCTTATATAAAAATGTTGCTTTGTTAAATAATGACTACATATCAAATACCTAGAAGCTGAAGACTTAAAAGAATCGTCTTTGTATATATAATAGTATTGATTTGCTTAATAATTAAACAAATGTATTAATCAAAATTCAAAAAAAAAAAATAGATTCAAATACTAGAACACATCACATGACAGAATCACAATATTACTATTTAAATATTGCAATCAGAAACTTTTTTAGCCTGTGAGTCCTAGAATATCAATTTATTGGCATGGCTAGACTGTACTCAAAAACTATAATGATCATATTGCAAGACAATAAAAAAGATGGGTAATGCTTATAGGTGCTCTGCTCTGAGGATTGACAAATTAATCTTTATTAAAATTATGAATTTCACCTCAAATTAATTAATACATCTAGAAGAACTCTTAACCTTTAGATGAGTGAATAGATCTATACTGACCTTACTTTACTTTACTGGCTTTTTTCAACATGAAAATTGTGTGACTTTTTCCAATCAATATATGTATTTCATACTTAAACCATATATATATCTGTTACTGCGATGAGTTAAAAGTAAGTCTGTACAGCTTCACAGAAAAATGGCGCTGACATACATGTAGTCCATACTCCTCTAAAGATTAATCATTCTTCATAATATATTCTAATATGTATATTAATTACTTTCTCATCTTATGATTATGGCATCATTAAAATATAATGAATTCTTGTCGCAATATATTTATTTTAAATTTCTGGTCAACATGGCCAACTGGTTTCAGTCAAACATTATTGAAGATAAAAGCTTAAACAACATTGCAATATATATGTTTAGCTAATAAATTGAATTGGTATAATTTTATTTCCAGGGAAGCGAATTAGCCTACATTTACATTTGTGTTTTTCTTGGATTCATACCAATTCTCTGTGCCGGAGCGGGCTATGGAGTTGTTAAACTACAAAACTCTCGTAGAAGAAAATTGAAAATCAAACAAGAAGAATTAAAAAATGCCCAGTATTGTAAAGGTAAATAGCCGTTTAATTTAATTATATTAAATGGCATGTCAAGTTGACTCTCATTTTTATGAAATTTATGTGTGGTTTTTAGGTTCAGTTGACAAAATGGTGGTCAGGGAATGGCTACATGCGCATCATAAGAGGCTTGTCAAAATACGTTTTGGACCGGAACAAGCTCTGCATATGGTAGACAGAAAAGGTGATAAGCTTCGGACAATATCCTTTGCTAATGTTGACAGTGTTAACATTGAGGAGAGTATGGTAATTTTTTTTTTTGCATTGATTTCTTATTTAAGCATTTTCACATGTATTTTTATAATACTTGCACTGTTCTGTTTATTTCAACATTTTGAAATATGTTACAATAACCTAATCCCAGCTATGCACATCATGTTATGAAGATATAAACAATACGCTAATCAAGCGCTATTCAAAATCTATTTTAGGCACCTGTACCTGAAGGGTTAAGCACCATTAATGAAAAATCAGAATATTAACAATAATAAAGATTTAACAATAGATAATCCTGACATAATCTTCGGTATTTTTTTTCTATCATCGTCTAAGATCAGCACTAAATACAGTGCACCTCTCTTAACAGAGATCGACATTCAATTATATCTATGTTTTTGTCATCAAATTATAAATAAATATAATTTTATTTTATTACAGGAACCAAATAACAAACGTCGACCGTTAATAATGCTGAGAGTTGCAAAGGAGCACGATCTTTTACTTGAATTAGATTCAATGGCTTCCCGGCGAAAATTCCTCAGCAAATTGGAGGCCTTCTTGTCAGCTCAAAAGAAAAATTTGAACTGTATTACGGTAGGCATACAATTCAATAATTTTGTTTGTGACAATTCATTTATATTACAATAATTAACACTAATGCTCATTTTATCCGAAAAGAATCTAATAAAAATGTTTTATTGCAGACCAATCGAGATCACATATTAGCTAAAGCAGAAACAAGAGAACGAAGACAAAAAAGACTAGAACACTTCTTCAGGGAAGCTTATGCTCTCACATTTGGCCTAGCTCCTGGTGAAAGAAGACGAAGATCAGATTCTTCTGATGGAGAGGTAACGATTCTTCTTTTTAACATTTCCAACCAACATCCAGTATTTTTGATTTGAAACAACTTTTAAAACTAAGTGTAAATGTGGTCATTATACAATAAATTTTATTTTTCATTATCGTTTTTTTAATATGTTTGAGTTAATCTCTTCTTAGGTATCTATTGTAATGAGGACATCTTTATCAAAAAGTGAATTCGCAAGTGCACTTGGAATGAAATCAGATGCTGTATTTGTTAAAAAAATGTTTAATATTGTAGACAAAGACCAAGATGGACGAATATCTTTCCAGGTAAGGTTTCTCTATCATTAAAACCATAAAAAAAATTAACAGCTCATCTCTTTGATGCTTTTCATTTGAAGGACACAAAAAATAAATAATAGATCATGTTGAAATATTTAACTTAAATGTAAACAGTTTTCTCATAAATGAGACAAAAAGTTGGTTTTTTACATTAAAAAAAACATGTTCTACATTAATGTTGTAATAAATTAACTATGTTGAAAATATTTTGTAAGCACTCATTTTACATAATAAGTAAGTACTCATGTGCTCATATACATTTTGCCCATTTGTAGGAATTCTTAGACACCGTTGTATTATTCTCACGTGGTAAAACAGAGGATAAGTTACGAATCATTTTTGACATGTGCGATAACGACAGGAATGGTGTCATAGATAAGGGAGAACTCAGTGAAATGTTGAGGTCTCTAGTGGAGATTGCAAGAACTACCAGCCTCAGCGATGATCATGTTACCGAACTTATCGATGGCATGTTTCAGGTATATTAATAATCTCACAGCCCGTATTATTTGTTTATGTATTATGTAGTAAATTTTAAAATATTTTCCAATTAAAATTGAATTTTTACAAAGTTACCATCAAATCTTTTGAATATACTGTTATTTAATTTTGTTTACTGATTAATGTGTTCTCTCTCTTGCAGGATGCTGGTCTCCAGCATAAAGATCATCTCACATATTCTGATTTTAAGCTGATGATGAAAGAATATAAGGGAGAGTTTGTGGCAATCGGATTAGATTGTAAGGGAGCGAAACAAAACTTTTTGGATACGTCTACCAATGTTGCTAGAATGACTAGTTTCCATATTGAACCTGCTACAGAAAAACGAAGGTATGTTTTGTTCCCGTGTTATACTGCACTTGTGGTTCTTAACAGGGGCGGTACCACCTCCGGGGGATTTATGTAGGATTACGGGGGGGCGATTGAGGTTTTCAAATACGTGAGCTAAAAAAAAAACTTTTCAGAGATATTTTGGGGAAAAAAGTATAGGGAATTAAGGATTTCAAATTCCTCGGTGAGGGAAGGGCGTTAGATAATTTTGGGTAATTTATTTCTGCAAAAGGGGGTGATTCTTTCAATACGGTTAGGAAACACTGCATTACATCATGTTATTTGTAAACTAATTTCTCTAAGCTACTGTGCTACTGTTCAAGGTAGATAGAGTACTATTTGCTCTCTTACAAATTACTTTTTCTACTGAACAAAAATGCCATACTATGTTTTGATTATGAATAACAACTTATGTCGTTACAAAATTAGAGCATAAAATAAATAATAATTGTGTTCCTTTTTTACAGATTCTGGTTAATGATAAAATGGGACAGCTTGACAACATTCTTGGAAGAAAACAGACAAAACATTTTCTATCTTTTTGTGTTTTACGTTATCACTATCGGCCTGTTTGTGGAAAGATTCATACACTACTCCTTCATGGCGGAGCATCTGGATCTGAGACACATAATGGGTGTTGGCATTGCCATAACGAGGGGATCTGCAGCCTCACTCTCATTCTGTTATAGCTTGTTGCTCCTCACAATGTCCAGAAATCTTATCACAAAACTTAAGGTTAGTGTATTATTCACTTGTAGGGTGTTCACTGTCAATACTTGGTGGAAAGGCATTATATTAGTAAAAACACAATAATCTTTGTACTTCATTCCACTTTATTTAATATGTCAGGACCGGTTTCGCTCATTACGAGCATCGTCAACTGATAAGAAATATAATTTAACAATGCTATTTATACAAAAATGAACAGTTATAAACAACAATTGGCATTGAAAAGAAAATACCAATTACATTAAAAGTGATTCTAAATAGCAAAACATTAAAATGTTTAACACATCTTACATATAATTAAAAAGTCATGAGTGATGAGTGTACATTCTTAAACAAAATCGACAGCCAGGAAGATTCTGAAAAAGAATTATTATATTATTACTATTGGATATTGATTGTTTGATTGTCTCTTTTTACCTGTTTGGCTGAATGACAAACTTCTCAAGTTCGAGATTTTATGATTAAATACAGCATTATCAGTGTTAGACAGAAAATTATAGAAATGGCGATTGCATGATAGATCATCAGATTAGAATCGGTGATTCTTTGATTCAAAAAAGATTTTCTTTCACAAAACTTTTCATACATTGACACTGCTTTATTTTGAGTATCAATACACTATATTAAAGTGTACCAATAGTTTATACATAAGCAAGCTAAGCTCCAGGCATGATCCTTTAGGTGACAGTCATAACTACCAATGCTGAACAGAAGAACGAAATAACAAAAACAATGTTTTCATTCCCAGGAATTCTCAATTCAGCAATATATTCCACTGGACTCCCACATACAGTTCCACAAGATAGCTGCTTGCACTGCTCTCTTCTTCTCTCTCCTTCACTCTGTTGGCCATTTGGTAAACTTTTACCATGTGTCGACGCAACCGATAGAACATTTGAGATGCCTCACTAGAGAAGTGCATTTCACTTCTGATTATAAGCCTGGAATCACATACTGGATGTTTCAAACAATAACAGGTAATAACTAATTACTAGAAGACCACTTTGATAAATATTACGCCACATCTGACGTAAAAAACGATAGTCTTAAAGCTTTCTTTTGTGCACATTAGGACAGTCAAATAAAAGTTCCGATGTACATTTTTTTCTTTTTTTATAGGTATTACCGGTGTACTTCTTTTCATCATCATGGTGATAATATTTGTGTTTGCACACCCAATAATCAGAAAGCGCGCTTATAGCTACTTTTGGCGAGCTCACAGTCTTTATGTTCTCTTGTACGCACTGTGTCTTGTTCATGGATTAGCGAGACTGACAGGGGCTCCAAGATTCTGGATCTTCTTTGCTGGACCGGCTATTATTTATGTTTTAGATAAGGTAAATATTCTAAATAGTTAAATATCAATAATGTATAATACCATTTTTATAAAGCATTCCACATATTTTTCATGTACAAAAATTTGAGTTTTATGTGATCAATAATTACTATCAAAAACACATTTATGTCAATTAAACAAAAAATATTTTCCTCTTTTCCAGGTTGTTAGTTTACGTACCAAATACATGGCATTAGATGTCATCGAAACCAATTTATTGCCTTCTGACGTTATCAAAATTAAGTTCTACAGACCTCCTAATCTAAAATACCATTCTGGTAAGATAATAAAATTACTTACGCATATTTTCTTATAATGCTAATCTTGTCACACTATTTAAGTGATAAAACATTTACATTTTTCAGGTCAGTGGGTAAGATTGGCTTGTACTGCATTCAAACAAGAGGAATTCCATTCATTTACTCTAACGTCGGCACCCCATGAGAATTATTTGAGTTGCCATATAAAAGCACAGGGTCCGTGGACATGGAAATTGAGGAATTACTTTGATCCATGCAACTACAACCCCGATGATCAACCAAGAATAAGGTGAAATACTTAATTAATCTACAGCTTCAATCGGCATGTAATAATAATGTTAATTCTTATGTAGAGGGAATATATTATATTAGCTTGACAGATTACTTTAGACTCGATATAAATTATACAGAATTATGTTTATTTAGTAATCAAGAAAACAAATAAATTCCATTGTATGAAGCGATTGTTTCATTCAATTCAAAGAAAACACATTTTTAAAATCGATTATACAATATAATATTTAGCGGAAGTGTAAATTTCATTTAAAACATTAATTAAACGTACATATTGATTTTTGTTATTTATCAATTTGTAACGCAGCAAACACACATTCTTTCATGATACGCAGACAAAAAGATTTGTGATTATGTTAGTATATTGACAGGCGGTACTGCCATCTAATAAAATATTTGAAATAATGTAAATATTAATGATTGAAAAATATCAAGGGAAAGTTATTATCCTGCTAATATAACAACTTACTTACTTATGTCTTATCAATACATGTTGAAACTCTTTTTTGGTATGTGATACATTTCTATATGAAAATATTACCCGATTTGTGCTTCTTCCACTATCATCTCCAAAAGTTTTCTCATAGCTCACTTTGCTGCATTAATTCTTTAATTGAAGGCTGAAGCACTTAAGTTTATTAGATTCATTAAAATGTCCTTGTACATGCAACCCCTTTACACATTCAGTAAAAAGTGATTTAATCAATATAAATCCAATTGCAAGTTGTTTAACAACTGATTTTCACTATACAAATGACATGTCAATTAGGTTCTAAAGAATGATACAATATTTAAATTAAGACAGTAATTAAAATCTTAACAGATTAGTTTGTTTATTGTATGTGCCGCTGTTTTTTCAATAGAATCCAAGGGCCGTTTGGAGGAGGTAATCAAGATTGGTATAAGTTTGAAGTGGCAGTCATGGTCGGCGGTGGAATCGGAGTTACGCCATATGCATCTATACTCAATGATCTCGTGTTTGGCACCAGCACCAATAGATATTCCGGGGTCGCTTGTAAGAAGGTAATTATCCAAAAGATTTCATTCATACAGCTGCATACTAAAAAATAGCACAAAGATAAATAGATCAAATGATTACATCACCATCACAATTCAATTTAGACACTAGTCGGATTCAAAAAATTTCTGATTCTCTTCAATTAACATAACCTTTTTTGTTAAGTACAGTCTTACCTGACACATTTTTATAACTATCACCTGAAACATCATTTCCTATGATTTTGTGATGTTTTTTAACCTTCCCTTTATGGCTGTTTTCCCATATATTAATGGGCTTGAACGTTTAAAAGATATTATTTTGATATCAAATACATCTGAGATATCATGGAAGGTTACTTTGAAACAATGGAAGGTTTAGATATTATCTATTTTACAAGAGATTTCATGATTAAACATGTAGCTAAAAGTATTTAATTTGAATATAAAAATGATCACACAGAAATGTTACATTTTTTTTACTTTCAAAGATAGAAATGTTATATTGAGTTTTAAATTGTAGGTATACTTCCTATGGATATGTCCGTCTCATAAACATTTTGAATGGTTTATTGATGTTTTGAGAGATGTCGAAAGGAAAGATGTCACAAATGTCCTTGAAATACACATATTCATCACTCAATTCTTCCACAAGTTTGATTTAAGGACAACTATGTTGGTAAGTAAACTCCAGAGCCAAAAACAATTATTTCCTTTTTATTTGAGAGCTTCCACTTGTTAAAAAATTCAATAAACATGACTTATATCTAATGAGCATAATTTTTCAACAGTATATTTGCGAAAATCACTTCCAACGACTTTCCAAGATGTCGATGTTTACTGGATTAAAAGCTGTCAATCATTTTGGAAGACCAGACATGTCTTCATTCCTGAAATTTGTACAGAAAAAACATAGCTATGTAAGTATACATATATAAGATATGAATTTTCATGTATGACTCTGAATTTTATTAGAGATGGGATTTGTATATTCTTTCATGAAAAGCTAGTATTATTTTACATATGCAAATTACCTAACACCATCGGCAATGGCCATACGTCTAGTAATAGTGATTGTTTTGCGTGGCGTAATAATGCAATGTGTGGGAACAGCTACTCAAGTCTTGATGTCATACACTCAAGTGTGCTGAAATTCTATAGCTAAAGAAATGACAGAGCTCCTATCTGTATAGATCTGTATGCTCACCGTATGATATGCCACAAATTTACAAAATGCTACATAGTTGCCTACCAAGTCGATGTGACTCAATAGTCCGAAAGTTAGTCGGACCAACTTGAGTTACTCTGCAGCATTAAAGGAATATACCAGAGGATGTGGTTCATTTGAACACATGTACATGCTAACCCATTCACTATCTGGCCAAGCCTGAAGGGTTTAGCAACGAAACCACCATGCCCAGATGTGAATTGACTAGTCCAGTGAATTGGTGCAAGTCCTTTTGTAATTTTCATTAGTTATTTTATGAAATAACTAATGAAAATTACTATGGTACGGAAAAATTTATGTATGATGTTCACTCAATGATGCAACCCACCACCCTTGCCAGCTGCGAAAAGTTGCATCTATAGCAAGTGTCTTTTAGAATGGTACATTGATAATGACCACTTGTTTACCTTTTTCAGGTATCAAAGATTGGAGTGTTTTCATGTGGCCCACGGCCGCTAACTAAAAGTGTCATGTCTGCTTGCGAAGAGGTCAATAAGGGGCGGAAGCTGCCTTATTTCATCCACCACTTCGAGAACTTTGGATGAGCACACACAGTGGTTCCGAAATGATCTGATAAAATATTACGCGCAACTATTTTACTGAAGTAGTGCTACAAGAAATACGAACAAATGTAAATCCTCAGCAAAAAGACATCACATGATGATTGTTGAAATATTATAGGAACGGTTTTTAATTATAGTATAATATTCTAGTTGTTTTATTATTATTATTTATTTATTAACTTTTGTTTTATTTGTAATTGATGTTTTTGTTTAAGGAGGCTATAATTGTAAATGATAGTAAATATTGAAGTTTTAATTACAGATAGGCATGTTACAAAAAACAATGTCCGCTATTAGAACATCATTAGTCATATTCTTGGTTCTATGAATGAGTTTTATTCATTTAATCCAGATTATTTATCTTTCATATTTTTTTTCCAGCACTGTCGCTGAACTTTATGGTCTCCTATTTAAATATCTTTTTAGATTAACAGCTTAATGACCGCACGTTTATTTTTATAGAATTTCTCCCGGCGGCCAGGCAATTTTGCGAAAAATTCGCAAAAATTGTAATTTTACTAAATTCACTATAATTTGTAAACCAATTGAGATATCTTTACCAAATTTTATTTTCTTAGCTTCCAGATACTTCGCTTATACGCATATATGAGGCCGCCGGCCAGCAACCTTTGTTTTTCAAAGACTCAAATACGCGTCCGCGGTCGTTAAGCTGTTAACATAGATGTGCTATTTTTCTTTTTTTTTATAAAATGTGTATTATCGTTTTTACAATCAATTAATTATATTCTTAATATGTGTTGTGGAACCACAATATTTTTAATAATTGTACAAATTTGAACAAAAAAGGGTAGAATAGAAATTTCAGGGACACTTTAAAAAGTGATACATATTACACAAATTTTCATTGAATATACATGTTTAAAATTTAGAAACAAAACTTTTATAAAAATTATCTATCGATTGGTTTTATTATGATAACTATAATTTGAGTATTTAAAATATTTTTTTCGACTAAAGATGATCTTAGGTAAGTATATTTTACTCTACTTACATATTGAATAATGTGATTGATAATTTAATTATAATAATTAATTATGAATGAGTTTAAGCAAAGTCACAATCGATGGAAATTTCTTAGAAATATCCAAGGGCTTATGATAACAGTGAATTAGGCCCTTTTGTAGTTACAAAAATGTGTTAAGTTATGCTTAATTTTGGCAATGTCATAATCATTTCGACCCGTAATCGACAGAAAAGCGTAAGTGACAATTCATACATTTTACACTAATGATAAGATTTTAATCATAACAGAAGGTTTTTCTAACATTCTTTCATAATAAGTTCGCAAAAATATTCCTTATATGCGGTTAGTAATATTTGGTCAATTAAACTTACTTTATTATGCTTATATAGACAGTTGAAAAACCTTCTGTAAAATTTATGAATTGTCGTTATGCTTTTCTGTCGATTACGGTTTGATATGTATTCGTGGCACAAAGATATATTATGTACATATAAATGTTTACAAGATAAGGTTGGGTATATCTATAAATGGAATTATAATGTTAGAAGCACAAAATTAAATCGCCTGTTATGTCTTAGTCTGCTTAAAACTATGTTTGACCCCTGTCATTCTAAGCCCTGAATTGTAGGGTTGTACAAGAAAAACAGTTGTTAATATAACATTTTCACAGTTTCTAAAATATATATAAATACTTATTGTGATATGACAAATTATAATAAAAATATATATAGTTAGGCTTAATAAATATTTTTTTAAAAATGCAAGAAAAATGATTTGTTGTTTTTATAGTATGAATGATAAGAATAAAAATATTTTTATTATTACATAAATGTGTAATAAGTGTATTAATTGAATTTGTAAATTAATAAAATGTTAGTAGAAAATTCTAATGAAATTTATTTACTTTTAATAGTGTGCTTTTTATTTATCATATTTTAAAAATTGAAGTGCAATAAAAATCAATTTTAATGAATCGACAGTTAGATATAATATTTTCTTTTATAATTTATTTATTTTTGTTCATATACATATTATAATTAAATTCTAATAGGCTGTTTAAATAATGTATTATTTAAGAGTAAATCTATGTATTGAAAGTATTGAATATTATTTTTAGTAGAAAAAGAATATATTTAAATTTTTCATTAAAAAAAATAAGTTTATTAGAAATCATTGATGGAGTAATTAATAAAAATTTGTATATACTAATTACTAATAAATAATATAGTATACTTCCTAACTAATTAATTAAATATCACTTTATGTACCTATTGTAAATAGTGATTTAAATGCTCATTTTATACCGTTTATAATGAATTCAAAAGTCATCGATTAATAAAATTTTAATAATTTATGACTGATTTTTGTGTTTACTATTTGCAATACCTTTAACATCATACGGTTTAAGAAAACCAAATTATTAATTTCCACGCGAGTTATTTAGTTTATGACAAAGTTGATAAATGTATCTGCATCGTGCCATCGTCAGAACAATCATACTACAATATTATAGCTTTAATTTGGCCAAAACCTGTTGTGGAGTGTAATAACTACTAATAGAGAATTTAAGTTAATTTAGGTGGTTCTAAGCCGGTCACTCGGCCTTTCTTTCCAAACGTAGCAAGAGTAGACAATTGACGATAGGAATGGGATAGAACTCTCAGTAGGCTGATGGTTAAGAAAGGATAAATTTTATCAAATAACTTTTTGAACATCATATTATCACACTTTACATCTGCTGTACATAACAATCTCGGGAAATATGATGACCTGATATTAAACATTTAGAGCAGGATAATTTAAAGGGGGCTATTGCTCGCTTCTTATATCTTAAGAGCCATGACACTTATCGCCAAACAGACACGACAGAATTTTATTCACAATATATTATGCTGTTAACACCATTGTGTAATCGTCCGATATTCGTTTTCAAAATAATAAGATCTAATAGGGTAAAATATCAAGGTATTTCAGTTCTACAGTTTCCCTTGTTCAATACCTTGATATTTTACCCTATTAAAATGGATTTCTACCAAGTAAATGCCAAATCAATAAATAATAAGATCTCATAATGTTTCCTTGTAGCAATATAGTATACAAAACTAATACAGAAGGGCTGGGCGATACTTAAAAGCAGACATTTTCGTTTTCAGTAAGTAATTTATTTTTTAATTTTATAAAAAGAAATACAGTGTATTTATGTATATTAAATTTATTTTTTAATCATGACTCTAACCTTAAACCTAAAAAAGATCTGTATTAATATCAACACGGCGAATATAATAGTAAAATGTCTTCCTCAATGATAGTGTTTAAGATCAAACCGAGCCTTGACTTCTGTTTCCGCTTTCTCCCCAGTCAGTGGAGTAGCAAAGGGGGTGCGGTAGGAGTGGACCACCCCGAGCGGCATTTTCAAAAATGAATACAATAATTTTCGAGAAATTTTATTTATAGAGAGTAAAAAATCCTAGTTTAAAGATAAATAATGGTAGAAGTTATTTAAAAACAAAATTAGAGGAAATATTGGGGGGGGGGGCAAATTCAAGAACCGCCCCGGGTGGCAGAATCTCCTTCTACACCACTGCCCCTTCCGGTCCTCAACACTCCTTTTTTTCTAGTTGGATATTCTAAGAAGCTTGCCAGCACTCAGCCATTCTGTCCTACATCGTATGTGCGTTTTTTTTACCGGTATATTTACTCTCAGGTCCTCGAGTCCTTCCTAGAACTTTTTTACTACTCATGATCCCGACATACACTGGAAATAGCGTGGATAGTTTATCCTCTGCAGTTTTCTGAATCTTAGTTTAAGCAATAAAAATCGACAGTATACGTAATTTTTGACAGTTCACTTTCATTCATTTAACCGATTGTACGCCATTTTCTTTTTTCTAAAAAAGCAAAAACCAAATCACTCCACGAAAACGTCTAGACGTCGCGTAGCGCTGTTGTGTTTTTCTTTGTATATTTTGCTAAACGCAAAACAGTGTGAGATCTAATTATTTTGAAACGGATACCAAGCGGGTTTCATTTTAAGCATAACGAAGTGATTTCACACGACCATTGCCGTCAACAAAAGATCGTGCCACTGAGAGAAATAATTGCTTCATATCTCTTCAGCAACGCTTGTTTTCTGCCAGCCCCGACGCCAACATCCGAATACATTTCAAACGCCATTTAAATAATTCACACGTCAGTTGATCACAAGGACGGAAACAATTTCAATTTTGATTAAAAGTAATCAATTAAAGACCAAAAAAACCACTCAGAAGTTTTTATTTTACGATTATTTACAACAAATAGAAAGTAAGAGATAAAAACTGGTGAATAAAAGATTTTGCTACACCTTTTTAACAAGATTGAAGTTTTATAAGAAATAGTTTATTTTTTACAAATATTATTGTGTCTCATAAAATAATACAATAAACATATTTTTTGACTGCCATTTTCTTTTATGATATCGGAATTACAGTCACATGGGAAAATTGAGTATATTGTTAAGAAGGAAAAGTTGAGTGCTCCAGTATATTGTCATCAAAAGACGAAAATCTACTTCAATTTAAGAGGAACACGTAAAATCGTTATTCCGCATTTACTACATTTTTTTACAGTGCTTCATTGATTATTATTCTGAAAAATGGAGAGGTTTGAAAGTTTAAAAGTCTTAATTTTCAACATTTAAATATATTATGAATAAAATTGATTTAAGTAAATATGTTAAATTCATATTAACCAAAATATCGTTTCATTTTGATTATAATAATAATACATGTGACAAATAAGTTTATGTCTCGCATACACTTCAAATTCAGATTGCAGAACGATATTACAATGAAAAATCTCAATGCCACGGTGTTTGGCGAAATTAGGAGGCTGTGTGATTACCCAACAACCAACAGTCGTAAAATTACCGCAATGTTGTGACATTTAAAATGTTTTATTTAGGAAGCGGATGTTGTCAATAAGTAAATAAAGTACAGGCGTTGAATTTATGGTCTAATTGATAGGCGGAATAATTAAATTACGATAAGTAAATCTGTTGAAACATCCGGACCGCTTAATATTAGATAAATAAATACGGCCTCTTTGACGCCGTGTGGTAGCGCTTATGGCTTTATATCCCAGGATCCTGTCCAATTTTGTGTTCTCGAAATCCCGGGATTGTAATATTACTAATCCCGGGATTTCAGATTGAGAATAAGAAGTGAAAAACACTCTAAAAGTTTTTAGAAAGAGGAAACCAGGCAAAATTTAGAAACGAGCCAGCGAGAGAAAATAGTTCATGATTCGTTATGATAAATGCGATGTTCTGTTAATTGGACCTGTCATTTGGATCGAGTAATTGGATCTGTTAATGCAGTGTTTCTTAACCGTAAATACACAAAATTAAAATACTATAATAATTATGTTATTTGTAAATCCTTTTCATTGTTAATAGTTGCTTACACCTTTTATTTAAATTTATAAAAATAGCACTGTTCATATATTTTTCTTATCAGTTGATAATGCTCGCGATGAGTGAAACCGGTCCTGATCAAATAAATTTTATGTGGAAAAAGTACTAAAAATGTTTTATTATTTTTATTATAACGCCATTCCACCAAGTATTTACAGTGAACGCCTTAAAAGTGAAGAACTGATATGTTCATAGTATCCAAAGTGTGATATCATAAACTAATAAATGTTAAAGAAAATTCACGCAAATCCCCAAACAAAAGGCGTCAAATCCAAGGATTTGTATTGACAAACAAAGCTAATAAATAATGAATGAAACAACAAAACGAAATAATCACTCTGCACGAAGCGTCAGTATTTGGAGCGGAAATTCCGTGATCACAAAATATATTTCGTAATATTATGAAGTGCCCACAAACTGTCGTTGATAAATTCTCATGCCGAATATCTACATTAAAATTTGTTGATTTTTTTATTATTCATCGCCAAAAATGCATGAATAGAATATTTATTGATTTCACGGTCAGGTCTTTTGTTGTTTGCTTTCACTGTTTTTTTAGACTAACCAGGGCTGGTAGAGTTTTCAATAAAAACATTAATATCTTTTTCTAAAGTTTTTCACGTCATAACTTTTATTATAAGATTTCATCAGTCACTGCGGATAAACAGTCTTTTTCCTATAGCTAATAACAAAGTAGCAGAATTCATCCATGTTACAACTGTCAGTCGGACGTATTTGAGTAATTCTCACCTTTAATTGTCCATCTCCGGATATTCATACATACATGATGTTTTGAATATTTACAATCATATCTACCTTAGTATTTTTACTGTGCAGAGATAACAATAAATACTGCATAACCTACTTTATCCAATTACCACAGAAAACTGTGTCTCGTATCATGCTCCACAAGCCGTTGTCATTTCCACTTGCTATTGTCTTATTGCGTTGCTAAGTGATAGTGTCATCAGATATGTCAAAAATACATGTCTACATATGAGAATAATCATGATTTTAGATACGCTTAAATGTTATATAATATTCATTTTCATATATATTTATGGATATATAAAAATCCAATATAATAGCGACAGATAGCCTATAGACTGACTCTGTGACCAAAACCAGGGTTCTAATGCTTTATATATAGTTTTTGAAAGAGAAGTTGAGCAATTGAGTAACAAGTAGTTTTATAAAAAAAACGTTTGTTGTAAAACCTTTATTTGAAAGCCATATGCTCAAAATTGGGAAGGAACATACATAGATTAGAAGAAAAGCTTGGAAAAAAGTGAGCTCCGGTACCTTTTTTACAAAAAAAAGCACTGATTTAAAATGCATTTTCCAATCTACGACGACTTTAATTCCGCATAAATATCGCATACTACAACAACTCCGACTTCGATAATTTAATCCTTCAATCAATGCACTTATCCAAGTTCTGGATAATTTTTTGAAGGACTATGTTTATGTTTTATTTATTTGGGAGAATTTTTAAATGTATGGACAAAGTATACGATAAATTTACTTTTTTCTATACCATCTTTTTTATTATATTAATTATAAATTTTGATGACCTTCGAAATACGAGGATCATCATTTATATTGTATAGTATTGAATCGAACTATATGTCCTAATTTACAAGACCATGCAGATCACGAATTGTTTACTTGTAATAATTTTATCGTCGGGAAACAATCACTATCGTTTATAATATAACCTCGTTCATAGAACTAAAAAGTTCGTAATATATATCCTAATTTATTCAATTAAGGCACTGATGTATAAATTACAATTAAATATTACTATTATTATATTTTTTCAATTATCTCAATCATGAGTCCTTAAACAGTGTGCACGCATAACAAAAACGTTCTCAAACCCCGAGTCACGATTGCAAAACTTCCGGTAATATCAACGTTCAGCTTCGGTAAAACGGTAGTTTTTTCGACGATAGTATACATATATCAGACCCAGTAGAGTGTAGACAGTAAAAAACTTAATTTATTGTATTGTGGTATATGGATTATCTGTGTAATTTATATCGAAACAATCATAGAAAAAATCATGCAGAGGAGAACATAAATAATATAATGCAATTATATAAATCTTATCGAAGAATTTTAATATATATTAACAATATGGCATAATTCGGTCACACACAGCGGTGGGCTGCCAATATATTAACAAGGGGCTCGGTAAATGTTATCAATTTTTTTTTATTCATGTCCGCTCCAAATGTCGAGCATATGGCCTCCCAATAAGGGAATCTCAACAAAAGTTTTTTTTCTACGAGAAATGCTTGTTACTTCGTCGCTCAACCTCTCTTTTCTAAATAAGGTTGTAGGGATAGAATGATAAGGATAAAACAGGACTAGTGATTACCTAATAGTAGCGTGGGAGGCAATCTTAAGACATTACAAAACACCCATGCCTTCAAACAGAAAATAGATAAATCGATCGAAAAAATGCTGTTTCGTACTGGGACCCGTGAGGTTCAACACGGAAGCCTACAACGCTGAATGAAAAAATGGAGGGACAACTAATTTTCAAATTTAACCATCTCCAGAAATTTCAGTTATGTGATGATTTGATCTAAGACGAATGATTTTCTTATCTTAACAAGGGGCTCGCCGGCCGCCCCAAAATTTAACAAGGGGCTCGAGCGAGCCCCCCCTGACCCCCTCCATCCCTGGTCACACAGATAACTAATTAATATGTATATTTCATTTGAATCAAGTAAACAGACAATATGAAAGTGAAATCTTAATGAGTAATCAGTTGACTAATTAATCTGAATAATTTATAATATTCGGCTTAACTGATTATTTGATATAGCTGGTTCTTTGAACACTAAATACAACTGCAGGTTTCACACACAAGATTTCTCAAAGCACGGTTTATAAAAGCCATAAATACTTATATTACACGTTAGTAAGATCAAAACAATTACACACGATGTTGGTGACTGTGGTTACGCGATCCAGCGATTGATAACCCATGTTCAACTGCATTTAATCGACAGCCTTTGATGCAAAAAGTTAACAGCTAGGTGGCGAATTCAATTTTAGAATAAAAAAATATCTATTTTTTTTTCTTTATATTTACATAATCATCGTCAAAACTTTTTTTGAAGCTACGCCCTGAGTGACTTACATATTTATATTAGAATGCAAGCCTGGGCAAACTTTTCCATGTATGATGCTTTAATGCCCTGTTCCATCAATTGGTATTTAATGATTAATTGTTTATTGTTAAAAAATTAAAAATTACAGTACATGACAAAACAGCTGACGCCAAATCGCCATGCACTTCAAAAATATAATAAGATAGTATATAAAATAAAAATACACTACATCAAATTCAACATAAAAAAATCAAGAAATAAAATAGTAAGATTTAACAAACAGTTCACAAAGACTATCACTAAAAATGTCCACGTCACTAGGCACTGAGTTTATCCATCGACCGGCCCTAGGAACTGGTGACTCATACCTCATAAGCGAGGTATAAGTTTTTAGAAATAAAAGTTTTTGCTCATAGTTTCGCCCACGTAAGAATACATTGGGAGCATGTAAGTTAATAGTTGTGAAAATATATATGTAACAGCGAAAATGTATTTAGAGTGAAACCACATTTTCACCTGAGTTTTAGTGAAATCATAACCAAACCTATGTTTGCTAATACATATATGTATATTTGTCTTTTATTGAAAATATATTTTTACTAACAGTCATTACTGAAAATATATTCTTCTTCAAACTATCATTGAAGCTAAACTTGGCAGTTGTGAAAAGGGGCTGTGGAGTCGTAGTCTCGGAGTCGAAAAAAACTAATAACTTCGAGTCCATTAAAATAAATGTCTATTCAAATTTCTAGTGTCATAAGTGGCACCACAGCATGCTACTAAGTCTAAAAAATAATTAATTTAATCTATGGTCGGAGTCGGAGTGGTCTTATATCATAACGACTCCACACAGCCCTGGTTCTGAAATCCCTGTGTTCAGACATAGACTTCTACTGCTGGGTTAGGTAAGGAACTATGTATATGTATGTACCTGTCAAATATAGTTGAACTGACACTACGAAGTCAAATTGTAAATTAATTTCGCGATATATTTTCACTGTATGATTTAGCAAAGATGTAGTTTTAAAATATACTTTAAATGTAATATTCTAACACGAAAAACTTGTTTGACACATCTTGACGTTTTGAATTCTCTTTTATGTCCGCTGGATTATTCAAAAAATCTACCTTTGTTTATTTGTATCTTAATAAATAATTGATTATAATGGTCTTTTTTAAGGAATCAAATATTAATATCTCATAAAGATTTTACCTTCTTGACCTGAGTGACTGTCTCGTTAGCCGAGAATAATAAACAAAGAAACCGGAAAAAACTTATGAATATTGAATTGTTTTCCAAACAACTTTCGATTGTTTTTATTCAAATATGGAACGATTCACACGTTTTTATTTCAGATTCAACATAAAAACTCTCACTTATATTGTTGTAAATATGCGAAACACGCACAAAGTTCATTCTTATTTATTAAAAGTATTATTGTAATAATTAACACTTTTAAATAATTAAGATACTCGAGCCGCGGTAGCCATGTTGGAAATCCTATTATAAAATATTGATGCTCAGATATTTTCATTTTTACTACGCCTGCTCATAATCTAGAGCACGGTTTCTCAACGGTGGGCCATGTGGCCCCCCAGGGGGCCACAGCGTGTTGCAAGGGGGGCACAGAGATTTATTTTTGTTTTGGGGAGCCACAACACAGTTCAGGGGGGCCACGGGCAAATTGAGGATTTCAAATTCCTCGGTGAGCTAAAAAAATCGGAGATATTCTGGGAGAGAGTATACCAAATCGGAGATTTCAAATTTCTCAGTGAGCTAAAAAAAAAAGGTGTTTTGGAGATATTCAAAATTTTCGCGTATATTAAGTATTTAGGGATCGCATTAGTACAGCGGTCGTCAAACTCTAATACCAAAATAGCATAATATGAGTAACACTACGGTAAAGAATTTTTTCAAAATAATATAAAACATGTTTACAAGTAAGATTTATTTAGGTTATTATATAGTCAAACAAATTATTGTGTATTTTATTAAGCGAAGAAGATTTTCTGAATAAGGTTCATAATATAGGTAATATAAATATATTTTTACCACTTTCGCTCATCACGAGCATTATCAACTGCTGTAAAATAAATCGAAACATGTTTTTTTTAAATATAAAATTGAATATTAACAATGACAAGGTATTTAAAACAATTGGTAGTAGGTTTCATATTTCATCAATTTATCGTGATGAGCGAAACCGATCCTTTTCCGGCGTTTTATTTTAATCTTAAAATGAGAAGTTTTGGAACTTGAGTAACAAGCAGTTCTAGTATAAAAAATTGTTGAGATACAAAAAAAAATGTTTAAAGTTTACAAAACCTTCAAATGAATACATAATATCGTCACAGTTTGTGATTCACAAGTCGGTAAGTAACAGTTTAATATTTTCGATGGAAGCCTCGATATTGTATGTGACATAGATAAATATAATATCAAAATTTAGATGATGTATTCCAACGGGACACAAATAAAGATAATCATTAATAGTCAGAGACAATTAATTACTTTTTAAGTTCCAACAGTAATAATTGAACTGCTGTTTTGGCCAAATTGATATAATAAATGCACCAACTGAGTAATTCTAGACAAAGAATTGCTATCCAATAATCTCATCGTGTACTAACGTAATTTTTGCCAGTAAGGTGAAGACATTTTAAATTACATATTATTTGTCTATACAAGTTATTTTTAACTGCAAGTGTTACTATTAATTTGCATGATTGAATTAATTTCCATGAATTTAATAAATATGCCTTGAATGGGTAATCAATTCAATAACGCTATATTTTTATAGTATATTATATAAATATTATTATAATTGCCAGTAAATTGATTCGAGCCGGTTAAAAATATCATTGAATTTAATTAGTCGTAATAAATAAAATGATTCACGTAAAACCAATAAAACGTTAATTTAAATGGTTTTCCGCCAATCATATGAGAACTGTAAAATATTTTATTAAACTGTAAATTATTTAGTATTGAGAAACTTTGCAATGCTGTAAGTTTGTTTGTCTAACCTTTTGCGTGCAAGTTATATTATTTTTTAGTGTGCAATTTATAAATTCAAAACGAAACCAATTCGCTGATAAAACAACGTAATGATATATTTTACTATTTAGATATTACGTTAATCTAAACAGTTTGTATAAAGGATCTCAAATCCGGATGAATTTATAAATACCGGTATTGAAAATATTAATATCGGTATTATTTTTTTTTGAATAAAGTAAAAAAAATCATAATATTGGGTGAGTAAATTAGAATCAAAATCGATATTTTGATATTTCATATGAAATATTGTCATTAAAAAATACATCAATATCATAAACAGGTGATTTCAATAAAAAAAACTAACGGTTTATTAAAATAATAATATATCATTCAAAGGTTCAACAATTCTGGAATCTCAATATTGATAGAACTCTTTATAAAAGTATATGATAGTTTTTATACATTCAAAAATTATTTTGAATTATTTTCAATGAGTTAGTATCGGTATTTATGCATTTTTAAACATGGTATTTTACTATTAAAAAAACACAACGAATATCGTGATCCCGGAGCCAATAATACCGATACTGCAATCTCTAGTTTGTATGGTTCTGAAATAAGTTATATTATCTAACAGCTTAATTAAGCATCACTATATTTTAAAAGGTTACAAGGTAATTTAATATTATTTAGTTATCTCATAAAACTGAAATAAAATATTATGAAATAAATCTTGTTTTTTTATTTAGTATAGTTAATATTTATAAATTTCGCAACATCGTGTGAATGATTTGAAAACTATATAAATCGGGAGCCGGTAAATTGCTCGAATAACAAGATCCTCGAATAACCAATTCCTCGAACGTCAAATGCTCGAATTACAAATTGCTCGATTTGCTTGATTATTTAAATTGTTTTAATACAGTTTAGTGTTAATTACATGGTAGTTGATTACTCGAGTTTATATCAACAGAAGTGTTTCTAAGAGAACTGCTTGTTAATTGGTTACTCAAACTGTGTCTATATTTTTCCAAAACACATAGAAGACTAGGGCTACGACAGAACAAACGGTTAGCTTATGACTATCGCCATGCCCAATTTTTAGTAAGAATGGGTGAGAGGGTTTCAAAAAGTTATATATATATGTGTGCCTTTAAGCAGAAATCCATAAATAGTTTAAAAATAATTGATTAAAAAGTGTACGTATTAAGATTCAAGCCCGTGACCTCCGAAAACAAAACCAATGACCTTTTCCACTCGACCACTGGAAACTTAAATAAAAAACATTTTTTTATTATGACTTTTTTTGATTTATGGTTTTTATTTCCCGACTTGCATAAATATTTTTTTAAAGAATGAGTAATTAATGTTTAAACTTTTATAAAAAAATTCGAGCAATTTGTAATTCGAGCATTTGACGTTCGAGGAATTGGCTATTCGAGGATCTTGATATTCGAGCAATTTCCATTCGAGCAATTGCATTCGAGCAATTTACTGAGAACCATATAAATCGACAGCCCCGACAAAATAAATTTATTTTTGCGTAATGTTTCCAGAGAACGAAGTAAAGTATTAATTACTAAATAATAAACTATTTATTTTTAATAGATTTTTTGTTTTACTTATACATCATTCTCCAACAAAATTACCAAAAATAGGTTATTTCTTAGATCGTTGGCGGTGTCGATTGTCGATATATAATAATAAAATAAAAGGTAGAGACATTGTTTCTTAAAGTAAATTAGTAGGGAATTCGTTTAAAAGATATTTTGAATCATATTTCTTGTATGAAACACCTGATTGCTGGTCGTTAAAATAAAATGATTAATCATTTAAATTTATTGCTATAACGACTATTGCAATCATATTTAAGAACAAAAAGTCATTCATTTCCTTTCTTTTTGACAGAAAATCTATTTTAGATATTTTTGGTTCATTTATTTGCAAATTTTATGACAGAAGGTGAATTCACATACAATGTCACCTGAAACCAAATTTTACCTAATTTTAAATAAAAAGCTTTTTTAAAATGGGGTTCAATGTTTTGGGTGTATATATTACTAAACTAGAATACATGCGGAAACAAAATAAACTTTTCAGACACCATAGTTTCAGTAGGAATTTTAAATAATGAAAAAACTATATTTAAAAATTCAGCCCTGTCATTGTAAATAGATTGAACTTACAGAGCATTCTTTTTTTGAATCAATCAAAATAAATGAACAATTTTATCATACCAAAATTACATTTCAAAATAGTCCAAAAAAATAATTGGATTAATCAAAATTGTCTTTACTAGAGATAATAAGTGAGGCGTTTGGAAACGAAAACAGCAGTATTCGCCACTTCAATTATTGGCATTCGTGAACAAACCTATTATGTTTTTTGTTAAAAAAAAAAAACATTGTGATAAAAAAAATAATAACTGATTTATCGTTTTTATGTTTTCTCCTTAGCCTTACGTTTGAAAATTATTGAGAGTTGTGCTTTTGGACAAAACTCTTCACAATATTTTGAGATATTAACGTTGACTGGAAACGAGAGTTGTTTCTTCGTCGGCAAAAAAAGTTTAATCGAAAATCTATAATACGTTATGATTAAATCGATGTTAATGATGTGTGTACCCAATCACAAAATATAATTCAACAATTAATTAGTCATAATGCAACTGGTGAGTAAAAAGTTTCAAATCGTTCAGAAGAAGCATCGATTACATTATTAGAAAAAGTGTATCATGATTTTTTAAAAACATGTGTGCTGGTAGTTGATAAAATCTGTCTAGCTAGAATTTTGGAAAGTTCTCAGTCGATTAAAATATACTTAATAACCACTAATTGTATACTTAAAATATATAGCGAATTGAGCACGATTGGTGACCCTACACAGTGAGTGACCTCTTAATTATTTTTTTCAGTCGTCTCAACTAAAACGCAATATTAAGTTTTGAAATATTAATGGAATGATATTGAATAATAATTTCAATAATATTTATTGTTATACAGTCATCCATCGTATTCAAAAGATGGTCAGAAGAATATGCTAAATGATGCCTTTAATGTTTTTAAAAAGCCTAAAATCACTCCTCTTAGAGACTATGGTTTTTTAAAGGAGAATTTTATTTTTGTTGAATTTGTGTATTTTACCAAAATTTAAATAACATAAAACGCAACTTTTTTGTTTTAAATATTTTTTATCGCAATGAAAGAACATTTATTTTTAGATAATATAGAATTATTAAACATCATTTTATAGTAACGGGCTCGAACGGTTTAATAAACGAATAAATAAAATGTCATTTTACTTTGATGATATTTTTTACAAATAATATATTATGGAGAAATGATTTGAGATTTCTAAAAAACACCAAGCCGTAGCGGTAAATTTAATTAGCAAACATTAAAAAGCTATTTTAGACTTGCAACATTCTATACAAGATAATGTGACTTAGTGCACTATTCGCAAATTGGATAAAAAAAAAACTATTTGACGTTTACGAACATAACTAATAGTTGTCAAGTTGAAAATTTTCGACATTTACGGTAAATCAAAAAAAAATAATATGAGACATCAGAATATAATATAAAGGGTTTTCGGGTTAGTTATAAATATTTGAACGGTTTGTTTGAATATTTTAGTATTTTTCAATTGGTCATTTTCTGTATGAAAGCGATGTGAAGATTATATTTTTGAAAAATAATATAGACGAACAACACATTTAAATAAATTGAAAAGCATTCGTCTTGCCGACTGATAAATGGTTAGGATATTATTTTTAATATTGTTATTCCATTTACAAGCGATGTGTTGGAATGTATTTAATTACATAATGATTCAATATAGCAATTTAATGAAATGAAAATCGTGAGACCAATCGTACTTTGGATACCAAAAAAAATGTTGAACAGAAACTTCCGAAATGATTACAGAACATTATATCCGACCGGCGAACTTGAGAAAAAAGATCAAGTAGTCATTGTATCAAATATGAAATTACGTTTTACAGTTTCTTAGTAAGTTTCCTGTTTTTTCAACCGATTTGCTGTATTAGAAAGGGCAAAGAAAACTTATCTTTTTTCCCAGATACCACGCGACAAAAGCAATGGTTCGATTACAAACTTTCACACCAAGCAATTTATTGCATTACTTAAGGAAATTACTGTTTTGTGAATAACTGTTTTTCAGACGATTTTTTTTAATCCAACACATATTTTTAATCGTTTTTTTGTATGCAGTATTTTAAATGAGTAATTTCACAATTAGAAAAATATAACACTTAAATCGCAATTTTTTTAAGAATTTTTCGTAGAATGAAAAATTTAAAAATGGATTCCATCCGCAATATTTTTGAAACCTTTGTTAATTAAACACATCACCTTTGTCACTTTTCTACCATTTAAAATACGCTGATCAGTGGTCACTCGAAGATAGACAAGTCTTTCATGACGGATCTCACAGATTCAAGTCCTAGTACGAACTGTATTTTCTTCAATTCTTCAAAGCATGAGCGATAAGTTTTCCACTGGTCCTGTCCTAGCTATATACTTCTATCCAGTGGTGGGCTGCCAATACGTTAACAAGGGGCTCGCTTAATCTCGAAGGAATTTTTAGTGTTCTGAGGAAGGAGTGAATTTTCTTATAACTCCTATGCAAGTAATCGATTGTTGCTTAATACACGTAAAATATGTAACAATATGCAATTTACCGTAAACTTATCAATGTAAATAGCTAAAGATATACTAATGTGTATACTGCCGCTGTCGTAGAAAATACATAAAAGTTCTATACTAATTTGATCTGAAAATATTGTTTTTTCAGAAGTCAACAAGGGGCTCGCCGGCTTTAGTAAAATTCAACAAGGGGCTCGTGCGAGCCCCTCCAAGCTCCGTCCAGCCCACCCCTGCTTCTATCCTTACATAACTAACTATATGACTTACATATAACTATAGAATAACAACTAGTTCTCGTAAAATAAGCTGTTGAGATAATTCCATTAGCAAGCCGTATACTCCACATTAGGAACAGACGTGGATTAGAAAAAAAACTTTCATAAAAAGGTTGAAAGGAAGAGAGTCCCGGCACTTTTTTTTTCAAAAAGCGCTGAAGCCAAATAGTAAAATGGTAAAATTTGTCTATTGCACTTTTAAGTACAATCACGTCTTTACTTATAGTTTTTGTTAATTGAATATTTTTATTTTAGGAAGAATACACTATTGTGATGAGTATTAACTAAGAACAAATCAATTTAACGATACTTTAAGACATGTTATATATTGCGCATCTAGCTCATATTTTCCTGAAACCAATTGTATGTTGTACATCACAAAATAGAATTACTATCAATAGTCAGTCAGCATCCAGAAACTTTCTATCATCACAATGTATAAATGTGCTCTTAATGTATTTTGTTGGACATTTTGCCAATGTATATCAAATATCAACACAACAGAAATAGTATAACAACAATAGGCATGCATTATTCAGTGGTTGGCGATGTGGTTTATGAATTTCCAAGTGAAGCGAAATGTAAACAATGACGATTGCGGTTGGGGCAAAGACAAAATAAACCAAACTGGGTGAAAAAATATGCACCGATTTCACGCAAATGCAGTAGACGTATTGGCACAGAAGAAACAATCAGATGTGGAAGGGATGCGGTGCAATTCGGATGATAAAATAGTTGCATTGTTGAAACTGTAGAAGGTACAGTGGTCGTCAATATTTTGATCCGAACGAACCAGTAAGCCAGTAGTTGAGGGTATTATTTGCATACCCAACACGTTTTAAAATATGTAGTTAAAAAACGAAACTTGAACATCATTTTAAAAAACAATATACATTTAAAAAGTATTTTTAATGATGAATGATATTTTGTATCTTATCAATCTATGTTTGAGACTAATTTCTAAAAATACTTTTAAAATTTATTTTTATTAACTAAATTACATTCATCATTCATGTTTCAAAAATTTTGAAACCTGCCGGGCTTACAAATAATATTCCCTTAGAGATATATATAAGCGCTACAAATACTTTATAACATACATTTATTTATTTTTTTACCATGTCCGCTCCCAATGTGGAGCATATGGACTCCTAATGGAGTTTATCTCAACATAAGTGTTTCTACAAGAACTGCTTGTTACTCAGTTGCTCAACCTCTCTTTTTCCAAAGAGAGTAGGAATAGAAGGGTAGGGCTAGGACAGAACTAGTGGTTAGCTAGTCGCTCTCCATACGCCCCGTTCATAGGATAGAATGGGAGGGGGGAATTCAAGACATCACATACATCCATGCCTTCGAACAGAAATTCACAAATTGATTGAAAAATCAATTTATAAAACTGTCCGTACTGGGATTCGAACCCGCGACCTCCGTAACCGAAGCCAACGATGTTGACCACTCGACCACACAGGCGGCATTATAACATACATAGGTTTATAAAATAACGATCTCAAAAGTCAATTATTGATTGAAAGGCATTATAAATATAATATTAATCATTTTTTTAACTAGTTCTATTGTAATTATTATACCTATAGATTAGGACCGGATTCGTTCAACTGACCAGTTGACTCACGGTGAGCTAGTGAGTTGATTACAAATAGTATGGAATTTTTACAAAAAGTGTTTTATTTTATTTATATCCTAAAAATGGCAACTTTTTATGAAGTATCTATAACGACTAGCTGTAAGCCCGTTGACCTCAACGGGAGGATTTTTGTTGCATTTTTAAGTAGTCAGAAAATTACAAACCTATTTATTGAATAAGCCAGAGATTCTAAAAATAAAATAAATATATCGGGGCATATATCGACAGCCCTGCCCTGTAGTATTTAAATTGTAAATTATTAAATCTTTGGAATAATGTTCAAGTTTGCTAACAATCATTTTTCATAGTAGCATAAATCGATCTCGGCGCATATATCGACAGCCCTGCAGTTTTTAAATTGTAAATTATAAAATTTTTGGAATAATGTTCAAAGTTGCTAACAATCATTTTTCGTAGTATATATTTTATTTAACTAATTTTCAAGTACGCTAACAAAAATATTTCGTAGAAAAAGAAAAAGACCCGAGGACATCAGTACGCACACATTTGTGAATTGTTAAATGTGATTTGTGAAAAGTGATTATTTTATCGACTATTAATATATAGATTTTGGAATTTTTAGAATAATCTAATATATTCTAATTTTTAGAATAATTTAATATCTACTTTTTTTCACTTCAATGGAATGTGAGAAAAAAGTCGGAAAATAAATGGGCAAAGAATAAAATTATATTTATATAAAAAATGCAATTTTCACATGCAAAATATTATAAATTAATTGGACATTTTATCAAAACAAAATTATCAAAATTTTGACTTATTCTCCAAATAGAACTTGTTTTTTAGAATATATATATATAATGATTTTTACTGACGTTATTTTATAACTCATACTGAAACTATGCTTTCGCCAACAACTAACTATACCACGTATGTACCTAGATTAAAAACAAATCTTGAAATAATTGCGTCTTATATTTATTTTTTGAAAAACATATTTCGCTAGTCAATCGGATTTTGTTATTTTGGTAGCATTTATTTTCATACGATCAAGATGTACTGTGATTTAAAAAGAAAATTTTCAAAAAAAAAAAATGTTATAAACCCAAAAAGAAGCGCTCTAGGCTAGATTCGAACCAAGTTCCTACAGATTACCAGCCGAGCGGCTTACCGCTAGGGTACAGAGGAATAAAGAAATGTTCGTAAAATAAAATATATATAATATGCAAGGTTCCAATTTCAAACGAAATTTAATATATAGTTTCTATTTTTATCGCTGCCGATAATTGTGACGTTAGCTCTCATTGTTTGACATATCGTTCCATTTTCAAATTTTTATTTTAAATACACTATTTTTATCGCCTTGATATTTATGACGTTAGCTCAGTTGATAGAGAGCTCGACTGGTAATCCAGAGTTCTGTGTTCGATCCACGGTCGCGGCGTTTTTTTGTATGAAATTTTTTCAGCGATTTGATTTGTTTCGTCAAATAATAAACAGTGTATTGGGAAAATATGTCTTTAGTATGAATAAAAAAAATAATTAATGGCGACAGCGGGGCAGGATTTGGGGGGGGGAGGAGGACCGTCTTTCTTGACGTCATCGAAAAGGCGAAATCGCGACCATATTACAAACGAAAAAAGAGTATGTCTTTAGTATGAAAATAAAAAAATGGTGACAGCAGCGGGGCTGGGGCGGCGGAGGGGGAGGGGAAATCGGGGACAATTTACAGACGGACGGACGGACGGACGGACATTATCGACTATTAATATATAGATTATAATTATATAAATGCATATTTTAAATAAGTTTATGAATTTTCGACTTCAATGAAATTACTGCAAAATTTCATCTTGCACCGGTTGGCAAGCGCTGCTTTTGGTCAGTGGTTTCCAAACAATGTTTCACAACAATTACCAAAACTCTTTTTGGAAATGTTAATTATTGTCTAGTGAGCCACTTTTACATTTACATTTATTTTATCATTGAGCGTATTATTCTTTACGTATTGTATAAATTAAAGTAATTTCGAAGATTAATATCTCAGTAACTCATAAAACACATACTTTTATTATTTATTTAAAAGCTAAGTTTTTCATTAAATAGCATTCACTTTCCACCACATTTTAAATCATACGCAAGCTACAAAATATACTACCTCAAGCTACCGGTAGTTCGCAAACTAACGGTTGGCGAACACTACTCATTTAACTACTAATTTTCATATCAAGGATCGAAGGTTCTGTCGAACTGTATACCTTGAATAGCAATTTAATAATTACTACTTTAATAAAACTTAAACTAAATGGCTGGGCAAGTCACATTTTTTTTTCTTTGTGTATTGATCTTTTTTGAGCATAACAGTGCACGGTAGGGCTTCCAAACCGGTTTAAACCGAAACCGGTTAACCGGTTTATCGCGTGTTTTGAAAAAAACCGAAAACCGGTTTATTTCTCTCGGTTAACCGGGTTCTATCAAAAAATACTCTTTTCTTATTTTTCATTGTTTTTTACAAAAAGAAAAATGTTTTATAATGAATTTACTGCGTTATATAGAAAACAATTCACAAAATACAACAAACATGTACATATACATATATATATTTTGTAAAATAATCTACTTCTGTCTCAAAGTTGTCCATGTTCTGAACAGAAATGACTCTTTCAAATAATTTGACATTTTTATATAATAAGTGAATATTTTGGTATTCTACTCTATTTTTGTCTAAACATTGGATTTCTTGCCTTATCTAGTTGGTATTTTTAAAAATTGAATGCGTTTAAACATCATTCTTTTGGTGAGTTTTATAATCAAGCTCTATTTTTTTAATTGACGTATATCATAAAATATGTTTTCACATGTTATAGTAATTGTTACTTTTCCACAGCAAACAGGTTGGTAACTAGAGTCCTATTAAGATAAATGTCGTGTTTTTTGTTTGAAATTGGAGTATTAGCTGTTATGCCAAATATTGAAAAATTTCTACGATTTTTTTTGCATACCTACCTAATCAAAATACATGATATTTCGGTTTAAACCGGTTACCCGGTTTATTTGTCAGAAAAAAACCGAAAACCGGTTAGTGTTTAAGTCCGGTTAATTGGAAGCCCTAGTGCATGGTTAAAAGATATGTCTCGTGCTTCCCTGTATCGGGCCAAGAATATGAGTAGTAAATTCGTTTCTTTTTTTGATCGTTGTCGCGTTATGGAAGGCGCCCGTGATACAGCGGCTGCATACACGGGTGGTAGTGGGACAATCCAAAACCAATCTGTACTAATTTTTAATTTGATAGTATCACTTGGAATGAGCCACTATTTGATAAAAAAAAAACAGTTTCAATTATATCACCCATTTGTTAACCTTTAAAAAATATAGTTAGAAGTGTTTCTATCGAATAGAATGGGATTATTGGAGTCTCATAATTGAGGTTCATTAACCCAGTAGCCATGATTATAATATTATATTTATTGCTCTTAGATATTGACAACATCTGGAATATGCAAACAGTTAACCTGTTCAAGATACAACATTGGCATTTTCCGATTTTGTTTGAGGTGTTTTGTGATACTCTTGGCAAACCGCCCAACAATCGTGAATGATATTCAATAGAAAGGCAATAAAATTTTCTTGCTCGTTGGAAAACATGACAATTCCGTAATTTGTTCTTGTAAATGCTTTGGGTTCTTATTAGCTAATTATTTTATTCTTGCTTGAAACTAGAAGGGATTGTCAATGTTGATAATGAGTTTTTTCTTACTATAATCACATATTTTTTAGCTATTTTTATTATCCACTAAGTTGTGGAGTGGGGTGTTAACACGGGATCAAATCGCTGAATATAAACCTTCATACGTCGATGCATGAATTTGTATCCAAATGCATGCATGTCTACGATGTTTTTTATACATGTTTTGTATACCCATTCGTCATTTTTTTGTGATAACGGGGCGTAGTGAGAGCGACTAGTAAAATACTTATTCTTTCTTTTCTTGCTTTATCTGAAGATTAATATTGAGTGATAAACTAACAACTATGTCTACTATATTTCCGTCATTCATGTTTTCTAGAAGTTGAAGTGAACAACTAATTATCAAACAAAATAATTTCAGCAAAAATGCGGCATTAAGAGTGAGTGTAGCGGTCTACAGCGATTTAAAAAAAAATGTTAAATGACTTATTTACAAACATTTGTATAATTGATAGAATTTAGCCTAATAGTATTTTCAAAACATCTCAGTTGAAATGAGTGTTTTTTATTATTATATTTCAATAAAAAAATCTATTAAAAATATCAGGCAGTCAGTAGCGTGATAAAGCAGTGATCTACACCAGAACGCACTATTTATTTTTGAAAATTGTATTAATCGTTAATAAAATCAAATACATTAACATTTAACTTTTTTAAACAATTTTCCATTTGACAGTTACTATTTTAATATTAAATTAGCTATGAATATTCAATAAAAGCTGAAAAACACAACAGTGTAACAAAGCATAGTTTTTAGATAATCAATAAATAAGATTTTGGGCAGATTTACATTTATTTAATTCCCATCTCTATTCTAATAATAATAAAATAACTACAGATTACCACTAGATACATTTTGGAACTGGTAAATATTTGTATTATAAACATGTTCTCATACTTGTCTCGAAACAGCAATTTTTAATAGATTCTTATTACTGGTCATAATTATGACATAATTAAGGTACCAATATTATTTACATTGTAAGCGGATACAGATTTAAAAAATCAAAGAATGGCGATTTTAATTGTGAAGACAGTTATTTAATCCAGAGTCCATTTAATAGTTAATTACTAGTAATACACCTGGCAGAATAGCAAGAAAGCGCAACTTTGAGCAAACAAAATGCCAACGAAATGAAATTGTGTGTCGAGTATTTATGGCGAGCCGATCTAATGCGAAATCCACTCGGTGGAGTCTGATGCATCATGTTTCTGGCGTACCATCATCAGGATTGCTAAACGGCGTTCAGCGCACGACACGCGCCTCTAGGGCTTGGCGCCCTTTCAAATTTCTCAATTCGACCCAAAAAGCGAAACACAATGAGCTTTAGATTACCAGTGAATATTACAATTACATTGTTATAAATATATTATACAATATTTTGAAATATATTTTTTAGTTATTACAAATAATGTAGAGCAACGATGAGTCTTATTTTTGTTTTAAATACAATGGAGTCTCTTTTTACACGGTGGATACGTTGCATACAATGTTGTGTAAAAAAGTATTTTTTACCATATCCACTTCTAACGTGGAGCATTTGGACTTCTAATGAATCTCAACAAGTGTTTCTACAAAGAATGCTTGATACTCAATTCCTCAACATCTTTTTTCCAAAGAAAGTAATAATAGAATTATAGGGCTAGGACAATACTAGTGGTAAGCTACGCCACATTTTTAGGATATGGCGTGTGGGGACGAGGAATTCAAGACATCGCATACTTAAAAACAAAATTCAGAAATCAATACATAAAACTGTCCGTACTAGGATTCGAACCCGTGACTTCCGTAACTGAAACCAACGACGTTGAACACTCGACCACGCAGCCGGCGATGGCAAAAAAGTACACTAAAATAAAAATAAAATGATGTTGGATAGGCTTCCTTTTATAAATAATCATTTAGGATATCAAAAAATAAAATTTCTTTATCATTTGTCGTATCTTAAATTTATTCAAAACAATTTAAGTCGTATGTAACAAAGATTATTTAGACAATAGACAAATCTGTTTACGCACATTTGGTTCCACATCACTTGGGGGTATCCAGAAACTGTGGAATGTTTTTCCAAAGATATAGGTTTAAGGGAATAAACCTCCATATTTATAGTACTGAGTAGTAATTACATGTAAGGGATGTACAAATTACATGTACGCAGTAGCACTGTGTTACTTCTAAGTCGTGTAAAAAAAGAGTCCAGTATACATGAAAATACTGAAATAAATATTCAGTATTACATCTTACAATTACTACATACACCAAATATTAAGATTTTTTTAAAACAATTGAAATCAACTAGAAGCCAAAAGATACTGAATTTGTAATTGACTTTGTGGATTTAGTCCCGGAACCATACTGTGCGTAGGGTAAATAAAGCTTTCAAAACTTCTCCACAGATGTTGATTTATTAAAGGCCATATTGTCTTACAGCCTTATCAACCATTACATTTTTTACCTTCACTATTTCTGTTACATAACGTCTAGCTAGTTCTAGACAATTTCATATTGTAATTCTCATTCTCATTATTTTTGGTCAAAGACAACATCAACATCCATATAAGAAATTTATTATCATAATCTTTTAGCTGCATTGTTATAACTTACATTTGATATTATTTAATTGATTTTGGAAAAAAATGTGTTTATAATTGGCCAGTTGTTTGCGACTCGTTATTTTGAATCGATAGATTGGAACTCTATTTTAAGAGGCAGTATAAGAAAACGATTTTTTTCACTTAAAAACCGGAAAACTAAATAAATTGCAATCGAATTAAAAACTTTAAATGATTATGAATACGATCGGAAATAACTTGTATTTTAAAACAAAATAAAAAAAAAAAATCGATTTATGTATTTGCTTTATGATTGTATTTTACAAGAATTCTCGGATATTTTTGACAAACATTCCGGCATTGTCAGAGCAATGATAAAATGATTTTTTTCACTTACCTAAAAACGATAAACTATGATTTAAGTAACTCTATCATATTAAATCACTATGTAAATTTGTTAAAAGAGTGAGCACGATGATCTACAGTAAAACTTATAATTAATACAGATTGTTAATTAAGTGACTTGTTTGCAAATATTCGTGCAAATGATAAAATCTAGCTTAAAATGATTTTCAGTTGAATTAAGCATTCGTTATTATTTTATTCCAATAACATTTACCCTTAAAAGGATACAAAAGGAGACAGTGTCGTGCTAAAACAGTGACCTCCTATTTTTTCAATAAATAGTTGCATCTCAATCAAAATGCACTACTTATTTTGGCTTTCGCTATATTGTATCATTATATTCTTACCCTCGGAGAGACTTAAAGTATGATTTAAAACAAAACACTGTAAGTTATTAAGTAGACATGGGTAAAAGATGCATTAAAATTTAAATTCCTTAAAGTGATAATATACACAATACTGAATTGATCTTTGAACAAGGAAATAATTATGTTCGAGGAACAACACAACTCAATTTTAAAGCAGAAGAAAAAATATTTGACTGGAATGCGGCCAATAAAACCAGATTAAATTGATAAGACATTTAGAATGCAATAGTTTTTACGTCTTCACGTTTACATCATCTGCGGTTAGCGAATGTAATTTTACCAATAGAAAAATATTGATTTGTTCTTTTTTTTATTTATGAGCTTTCGTAAACGATAAAGCGTACAGTATGATTTTACAGATGCGTTAATTTAAAATTTATTTATTTAAATAAATAAATACGTCAATAGTAAATAGTCAGTGTGTATGCAGTCAGTAATTAAACCTTTTCCGGAATAACGTTGTATCCAACAATACTCGTGTTTTGAGAAAAATTGAAACAACTAAAACCAATAAAGTTTTTATACATTTTATATTTAAAATACGATAAACATACAATTCTTAAGAGCTTTCAATGTTAATTGGTAAAAAAACAGTTTAATTTAAGTTTATTACAAAAAAATGTAGTGAAAATTTTTTGCTTAGAAAATTACATTTTTTCCGAAAAACTAGATTTTCACTTTTATACAAATTTCGAATAGAAGTGGTTTTGTCATAAACAGTATTTTAAAAATTTAATTTCTTTTCAGAGAAGCTTTTTAGAAAATCTTGTATAGTCCACCATGGACATAAACGGACCGTAGCGTCAGCCAAAATTATCTTTAAAAAAAAACGAAAATTGAATGGTGTCAAATGTTCCTTTATATACTGTTTGTTTAATATAACTCTTAAGTGAACAAAGCGATTGTACGAGTGTCTGATTGTATGGCTATCGAAATACGCGTTCAGCTTTGGCAAAAAATTCGCATTAAGACTGAACATTAAGTAAACGACAGATCGTGACCATTGTTAATGCGAAAGCCCTACATGGCATTGGTCTCTGCGTGGGCAGACTACTCTGTCCAATTGAGCTATAGGTACATTACACCAATGCTGCAAAAGCAGGAATACTCAAGTTATTTTAACTATACTTTTTAATTGAAGAGTTTATAGCCGTTTCAAAAAGGAGGCTTTAGAACCAAAAAGGGGCCATAATTTGTGAGATCTAAAACCTTTTATGGAACGGTGTTAAATCTAATTTGTAACGTACCAAAATTGACAATAAAATCACCATAAAAGCAAATACTATCTACAATTTTATGGTGTTATCATTGAGCCCATGAGAGGTGAAGTGAGCCAAGTGGTATTTTAGGAAAAAAATAGTTGAATCTTCTACATGTCTTAAAGGATGGTAAAAGTGAAGAGAGCTCAATATCAATATCTAAAATTAAAATGTGCAATCCACCAAAACACCAAGTAAAGTCGTGATTGTACTTAAAAGTGCTATTTAAAAGTTTTACTATTTTAATACTTGGCTCACTTCACCTCTTGGGGGCTCTATTATTATATTTATACTAGAAAAAATACATCGAAAGTTACCAGCAACAAAGAAATTAATTAATGGCGCTAAATCAGGTTCATCCTTCTCATTAGTTGTTCTTTGTTTCGCTTTCGGTGTGGGTAGTCAGCATTCAAAACTCTTCAATTCAATATTGTTATTTTTTACTTAATGATTCCGTTAATTTTATTAAGTGAATGTGCTGTAAATAAATTATCGGTTAGGTATATCGCTTACGTTTTTACTCTATGCGAAGTTTACAAATCGTCACTAATTTGGCAGAAAGTAAAAGCTTCTAGCACCAATATTTTATAATAAAGCGATGATTATAATTCCAATATATAAATGACAAAATGCCGATCTGACAGAAAATGTAAGAGCTTAAACATTTTAGACAGGAATAACATTTGCCTGTCTTTAATCGGCGTTAATAATAAATAGTTGGTTATAAAAATAAATGCATTTTTTTGCCAACTGGTGTAATCAATACACCAACTGAAATATTCCAGACAAACAATTTAAATCATAGAATCTTTTTTAGTAATTTTTGTGTGCTGCATAATAATAAAACCACCATTTCGTAATTATTTAGATTTAAATACATAATGCTAGCTATTATTTTAACAGTTAAGTGTAGTTTTTTTTTAACAAATATTCAACATTGGTCCACTCGAAACTTGCGTTTTCGATGTGATTTCTTTTGCCAGAACGACAATGAAATAATCCATCGATTGTAAAAATATTTAGTTCTTATTCCCTGTGTTATAATTGTAAAAATGTCTGAGAATTCAATTGTCCAGGTGGGTCACATCGTGCGCCATGCTGTAAGCCTGTTAGGCAATATCACATATAGGGTTTGCAATATCGGAAGAATATAATATCGACACCGGTATTGCAAATATCAATAGAGTGAAACCCCAATTCAATCTTTTTCAAGGAACCGTACTAAACAAACGAAAAACACAAGAAACAAATGCTTAATTTTTAAAAAACTTATTTATTTACACTTTTTTATTAAAGAATTTATTCATACTTACTTAGTTGTTTATTTACAGTTTGGCACTTCAATTTTAACAGAGACCTTTTAGACACGCGCTTGTCCTCAGCTAGAGTTTTAGTTTTCTTTATTTCGGCATTTTAGTTGTGAGTTAGAATAATTAGAGAAACGAGACGTGAAGTAAGAATATTTATGAACGAAAAAAGACGATAATATTTAGATGATTGATCGAGACTAGAACACGTGAGATATGGAACGGAAGCCAATACCGCTAACCAATGCGCCATAGGACCCGACGAAAATGACGTCAATGAAAGGTTTATCAACCAGTATGTCGGTATTACAGACACAATATGAACATTATGGTCCCGGTCTCGGTAATACCAACATTGCAAACCCTGATCGTATACTTATTATAATTTTTGTTTAAATATGGACTATCTTTGGGATATTAAACAATAAAATATTAGCAAAGTGGATGTTTCATGCCAAGGCAAACAATCTCCAATAAATGTACTTTACTGATGTTAAAAAAATAGTCAGTCGGTCACAACCATTTGCATATAACACGTATTATTTTATATATTTCAATAAATATCTAACACATAATTTTGATCGACTTTCACGAGTCCTTAAAGTCTTTAGAGTTTTTAGAGTCTTTAAAGTATTATTTCAAAATTTTTAAAAAATAAGTAATTTAAAAAATTATGTTTATGTGTAGATAGAACTGTACGTTTTTTTAAGTCTCCAATGTGAAACGTATCTTCTGAATGGAGGTATCTCAACAGAAGTTTTCCTCCGTGAACTGTTTGTTACTCTGTTGCTCAACTTATTTTTTTTTTTAATAGCAGTAGGTATAGAAGAATAGGACTAGGTCAAAATTAGTGGTTAATTAATCACTCTTACTAAGCATCGTTATTTTAAGGATGGGAAAGGTGAGAGGGAATTTGTAGACATCACAAACAGCTATGCCTTTGAACAAAAATTTATAAATCGTTTAAAAATATGCTTATCGAACTGGGACTCGAACATGTTGATCGCTGGACTACAGACTAGATAAGCTTAAGACAACAAGCTCAAATAATAACAATAGACAAAAAATAATAACAACTGTACTACTTATTTTCTTATCACACAGATTCATTAAATTTTAAACTAACGTTCGTTTTAAAAAAAGTCTACTTACAAGTAAAACATTACACGAAAATTTGAAACAAAGGTCATTTTTTAAAACAAAAATGGAAAGAAAAAAGACTTAATACTTGTAATACGAAAAATAATTGCGATATGATGTACATATAATGATTCTTGTTTTTATTTAAAATTAAATGAACGAATGCATCAACTAAGCTGATAAGATTTTTTTATAAAGCATAATATTTGGCGACCACACAAATGCTACCAATAATATTTGAAAATCTCACCTTTACTCCATACTGATAAATCAGAAAACAAATGTTCTTAATCATAATTTTAATTGAAAAACGTTTTGATGTCGTTGAGTTTATTCCTAATTAATGATTGCTTTTTGGTTTAGCACCGCTGTATAAATATTATTAATAGCTGACATGAAAAGTAGATTAATGATGATTACCTATTATGAAAATACCGAGAATAAAACAGAATGTGTAACCGCTTTGAATTATTAAACTTATTATATTATTGCTAAGCTGTAAAATAAAAATTCTATAAATCACCTGTACCTATACCTACAATTCAATATAAGTATAAAACACACACACTATTATTGAATTCCACTTAATCCTCGAGGAATTTCAGTATTTTTGTATTCATAAACCAATGGTCTTTTTAATATTGAATGTGTATATGGTAAAAACTTGTTGGGCCCTATGGCGCAGTGGTTAGCGTTGTTCGCTTCCGTGCCGGATCTCGCGGGCTCGAGTCCTAGTACGAACAGCATATTTTCAATTGATTTCTGTTTGAAGGCATGTGTGTTTGTGATGTCTTAATTTCCCTGTGATTGAAATGAGCGTAATCCTGTCCTGTGTGTAACGTTAGTTGTCCTGGCCTTATTCTTCTATCCTCTTTGGAAAAAAGAGGTTGAGCGACTGAGTAACAAACAGTACTTTTAGAAAACTTTTTTTAAGATACATCCATTAGGAGGCAATATGCTCTACATTGGGAGCGAGAATAAAAAAAATAGTTGTATCAATTTTACCATAGCCTATCTTTGACTGTTTCGATTTATGGGTAGATACTGTAATCGATTGTAAAAATGAAAAAAATTAACAAAATAGAATACCACTACAGAACTTGCTATTGACAAATATTCACATATCAGTGAAAAATTAAGATGTATGCAATTTTAAAAGCAAGATACATAATAAATTCGAATTAAAAGCATTCAATGATGAAACCGATTTTTTCCGCTAAAAGCTAGTCTGACCGCTTCTGTATTAAAAACAAGTTCTGATTGCAGTTAACACGTTGTGACTGATATGTCCGTTACATGAATAAAACTACAAAAATTGTTTAAAAAAATAACTCATTAATTAAGAAGTCGAAGTACATGATTGTATTTAAATGCGCGGAGCCGCTTAAGTAACTTTCTCCGCAGAAACATTGGTTGAAACAGAATATTCTCATCGAAACGAAAAACTCACGCCGACTTATCTATGTTACAATCTTTGTAATATCAAAACGTTTCCGGTATAAGACCGTTATTGCAAAAGTAATAACTATATTACAAGCTAGATTAACTATTCAATTATCGGTTTTGCTAAGAGATACTCGTTTTTTTAAACATGACCTGATTCCATTGTAGAAATTAACTGGACCAGTAAAATATAAAATTCTAAAAAATTCTCATATCAGTATTTATTTTGACCGTGTCCGCTCGTATTGTAGAACAAATTGTTTTTTTTATATATATATTAAACTAATATTTGGAACTAAAACTGATTGCAAATGAACAAGACATTTTTTTTATTTTCATATCGACTGTGGAAAAGAAAAAGAACGTTACCCACACGTATAAAATTTTACAGGAGGCACAAAAAACGTGTTTTGATGATTTTCGGCCATGTACAAATTATGAAATAAACATAACCTTGAAGTGCACGGAAACTTTTAAGCTGGAGTTCAATTGTTATAATCTAATATTAATTGTCTAGGAAAAAGCTTTTTTTCAGCCTTTCTTCTTGGTTTCAATTTTTACAAGCTCATCTTTTTTCAAACATAAAAGCTAAATTTAGGTACTAATTCGGCATTTGCAGCAAACATCCTTTTGATATAACGTGTATCAAGTTGGATACATTGTGATTATCGAAAAAAAGTTGTTTTGTAAAAACTGTGGGTTACGTCCTTTTTCCTTTGCACAGTGGATATACATTACAAAATATTAATTTATTACTTTTGCCATGTAAAAAAAACTATCACAGAATATTTTTAAACAAATTAAGTATTTGTAATTGGCAAGTAGGCTATCCAATCTGGGACCCTTTTTTTAGCTCTTTCGCAGATCAAAAAAATTAGACCCTATCAGCAAGGAAAACTAATAAGTTAGATCCGACGAAGTACAATTTAATACATAAAAAATAATTGTTTATAATATTTGACGTATTGATTTTCATCCACATGCATGGATGATATAAATATATGCTATCATCATTTCCAATTCAAACTTCATCCGATCCTGAAAACTGTGCACAAATAAAATCACTATTAAAACAATTATTTATTTCATTACAAAATAAAAAAAACTCATTCGTATTAATTCCACGTATATTTGTCAATGGTTTTTCTCATCACGAGCTTTTCAACTGATTTGTGTATATCGCTGAGTGCAGCATTCTACAGCGACACCTTTAATATAGCAAAAAATATTAAGTGACTTATTTACAAACATTCGTGTAATTAATAAAATCTAGCTTAAAAGGATATTCAAAATATCCCAGTTAAGCATTTCTTGTTATTTTAAATTATTTGATAGTGAACAGCTTAAAAGAAATTTCTTAACAAGCTTTACCAAGATTACATAACCTCTTTGTCGGGAGCAGTATTAATTTGAGGAAAGTCTTATGTATTTTTATACAAGTAATGGAACTTTAACAAAGTTCATTTGTGTTATTTTTTTAATTAAGGAAACACTTTTAAAATTGTATTTATTTTTATTACACGTTGTAAGTTTTAACATCAATTTATTTTGGGAAGCTATTTAACAGAATTACCATTGCATCGCTTAAGACAAACTAAGTACTTCATAAACAAGTCATCGAAAGTAAAAACAAGAAAACTTTTTTTTCTGTCAGATAGGAAGAGAATAATCATATGTTATATCGAAAAATTAGCTGCCTGTATTGTTTGCAATGGCATTGGCACATCGCAACCTTAAAAGGTAATTTGTTCACAACGTTTTTGTGAGAAGATACTTTCAAGAATGCAAAAAGAATTATACACATATGAACGTAATAAGCTTCACAGTATCATGTACACCCGTGTTTCCCAGAGTGTGATACGTGTATTCCTTGGGTAACGGGAATAGTTTAGTGGGGGAACGAACTGCACCGGGCGTTTGCTTCTCCTGGTGTAAGAAGCAGCTCGCTTTTTTCGATTGCAAACATAGAAAAATCTCGGTACCGCATCACAAATTAAAATTAATAACCAGAGAACCAAATTATGATTATCTGTCGTCTCAATATAAACAATTTCATCCTGCAATGTTCCCTCTAATTTGCGCGCGCTCATGGCTGCGCAGCAGTTTGAAATACCCCGTGCACTCATTTCTGGTTGGCGTACAATCTAATACAACTATTCAAATAATATATTTTTTAAATTGTAATCACCTATGAGTACCGTAACAATTATAGCCGAAATAAATTAGAAATTGAACACTAAAATAATTTAACTGAAATTAAATTCTTATATTTTATGAGAACAAGACATTGACATAAATAGAGTATATGATATAAGGATTAATTGTAAGAAAAGACGAGAAAAACTAGAAAATTTTAAATGAATTTTAAAAATATGATGATAACTTTATTAGCGAATGATTATTTGTTTTATTTAACTTTTGCTCGATTTTATTTTATGTAAAAAAAAAATAGAATAAGTTACGTTATTATGTTTTATTTATTACACTTATTAGTAAAAACTTATTTACATATTATCAAATGATAATATTTTTTATTATATTAATTAAAACAAACTTAAAACACTATTTTTATTTCACACATGAAAAAATTATGCCGCACATTTGTTAAATTGGACCGCGCAGCTTTGAATTTTCTGGACAGCTAACCTCTCGTCTTAGACTTAGAGGGAACATCGGTTGAGTCCCTGTATTAATAGATACAAAACATTTTTTTGAATAATATAGAAATTATATCAAACTATTGTCGCTGTCAGTGCGTTGTTGTGGCTATGTAGATACGTAATATTTGTTTTTTTTTCGCCGGCTCCAAATCGTAATAACAAGAAACGTTCTGACCTGAATTCCTTTTGATATTTCAAGAACTCTCTCAGGCACGAGTTATACTAAATGGATTATTGGATATGCAGTGTAATTTTAATTATAGAGTACTCAACAAATTTTTGACACGCCTAACCTAAAAGCGTTACACAAAAGTCACCCGGGGTTATAAAAATTATTTAATGTGATATGTAATCGGACATTTAAAAAAGAACAATAAACGAATTAGGAAATAGTGCTAGTACACAGAGGCGAAGACTCTTACTGGCTTGAAAGCGATTGTTAATTGTTTATTTTTCGTTTAAAATAGTATTCAAACGACAAAAAACGTTTGAGAAACTTTGGATCAAATATGACCAGATCCAATTTTTCCAGAACGGAGAAAAATACACTTTCTTGAAAAAAAAAATTTGATCATAAGGTCATATTTTGACCCTTAATTACATGCAAACTGTGATGTTTTAAGCTACGTAAAAAAATAAATTCCGTTATTTTGAATCAGTTCTCCAATATTATAGTGATACCAAATTTGATCTAAAAACTGGATTTGGGCGTCTTTAATTCTAAGCTCATTAATAATATTTAGTTTTCATTTTATTAAGTCGGGTTCGTGGTACAGTGGACGACGATGTTTGCTTCCGTGATGAATCTTATGGGTTCAAGTCCCAGTACGAAAAGCATTTTTTCAATAAATTTATTTATTTGTTTTTAAAGGTATGAGTGTTTGAGATGTTTAAAAAGTCCTTTTTACTTTTCCAATCCTAAAAACGAGACGTTGAGCAACTGAGTACAAAGGAGTAGTAAAAAAACTTATTTTGAGATACTTCTGCCATGTGCTCCACATTGAAGGCAGACATGGATTTAAACAAAAGATTAAGTTAATGATTAGTATATATCAAATATTTGGTCAGTATAAATATTGTGTTTGGTCGACATAAACATAGAAAGTTGAGTTCATCTTTTTATTTTAGTCAAGAGCTGAGTATAAAAATGTGATTAAAAATTAAAATTCAACTAACAAAAAAAATAGTATGAATTATATTTATTTCGTCAGTGTTGAAACATTGTAATAGTTATTCTTACAGTAACACCACATTTAAATCACTACTCACTATCAATGTTCCCTCTAAGGCAGCCATACTCAATCTTTTTTTCCTCCGGGCCGCATTCCGATATTTGCTTCTCTACGTGGGCCGCAACATATTTATGGTATACTCCTTTTTTTTAGCTCACCGAAGAATTTGAAATCTTCGATTTGGTATACTTTTCCCCACATATCTCCGAAACTCCTTTTTTTTTTAGCTCACTGAGGAATTTGAAATCCACGATTTGGTAAGAGCTTACTGAGCCGCACATTAGGGCGTACTGGGCCGCAGGTTGAGTATGGCTGCTCTAAGGCAAGAGGTTAGCTGCGCGGACCGATTAAATATTAATTGACCAATTGTTGTGCGCGCCAACCCGGAATGAGTGCGCGGAGGCTTCCCAACTGCTGCGCGGCCACACACGCGCGTAGCTTAGAGGGATCGTTGCTCACTATATTAATTGAATTGTCATTTACATAATAAAATTTCATTGAAATAAGATGAAAAATCAGAGTATTTAGTTCGTCAATAATAATTGCATGTAGTTAGATGCTTTTTGGCTACACAGCTATCAACCAAGCCTAATAAAACTAAACACTCTGATATATTTTTATATTTCTTATTATATTTCAAAGATCGACAGTTATTTGCTCTTTGTCACAGAAAAATTGTGATACAAAATAGCGTATAATATAAAGAGACTAAAAAAATGAACTCTTTAAAATGGTATCACTTTATGCACGCTTGTCTTGTTAATAAATCATTGTTTGCGGAAAAAATGTGTTCATCTTTCTGCACTAAATACTTGTACAAATACTCAACGTTGCGTGCCGTTAATGATGCTGACGACACTAACGAGTTGGCCTGCCGCCGAGCAAAGGTAACGGAAGTCGTTCTTAAAAGCGAAAGGAACTAAGATTCACTTTTCAACAGACTGGCGAGCAGTGCATCGTTCTACAACACCTATACACTGTTTGCGGAGCCAACTGACAGCGGAAGAGAAAGCGTTCATAGATTTTATCAATACAAATCGATGGACGACTAAATTATATTCTCTTCAAATACTACTGATTCTTAAAAAAATGAACGATAGTAATTATCCAAACGTTTCAAAGACGTGAGGCTCTTTGAAACTATATCATGATCGCTTTATTCAGATTCGGCGATTGTTAACTTTGCGTATTTTTGAGTTTTTTTAGGAGTTTTTCAAACATTAGTTTTTATGGCTTATTTCATTCCAAACATATGACATATAATAGGGTAAACATTTCTTTTTTTTTTTTTTTCGATAAACTTGTTTTCCTTTCTGCATCACACCGAAGACGATATCTCCTCAATGATACAGTTAAGATACATGTTTTTAGGCACAATTTGATAGGCAACAATAATAATAATTAAAAATATAAAGATATTAATAAAGGTTAATTAAATACATTGAATTGGTATAACTACACGTAAAAAAATAATTAAATAATAATAAGCAAGAATGATAGTCAATGGCACTTATGAGACAACTTTTAATTTTGAAACAGATATAATATGATTAAGGATTGAATGGTGAGGGGCAGGGAAGGTAAACTTTTTCTCCAAAAGAAGTAGCAAATTTCTTGAAGTGAGCGAAATTTCCTGGAGACGAAACTAGATCTGGATGCCCGATAGGACCATCACGGTTATTTCTACATAACGAAAACAATATACCTCTTTCAACAGACATAATCGAACAATTCCAGAGAATATGCTCTGAATCTTGATTACTGTCACCACAAGGACAGTGTGGGTTAGGTTTGATTTTAAATTTATGTAGCTTGGCATTAAACGCACCGTGTCCGGTGATAAATTGTGAGGTCCAGTGATCCGGAGAGAGCCAGGTTGCATTCTGACGAAAAACAATATCTGGGAAAAATAAATAGGTAATTCTACCACGAAGGGACTTTGACCGTCGACTTTGCCAAGTAGTTAAAACGGTTAGTGAGCAGAGTTTTTTCACTTTAACTTTTAGAAAATCTTGTGAGGGTAAACATATCTAAGTATTTCATTTCTACAGTTTTTTATATATGTTATACGTTGATAGCTATTTCGGCTTTCGCCGTCGTCAGAACTAGTTCAGAAAACCGAAATAGCTATCAACGTATAACGTTTATAAAAAACTGTAGAACTGAAATACTTAGATATTTTTACCCTATTAAAATGGAGTTCTACCAAGTAAATGCCAAATCAATAAATAAACACGGCATATACTTTAGTCGGATGCGTGGTCGTGTATCAACGTCGATGACCAAAAACACGAAGGTTACGGGTTTTTATACGGGTACAGACAATTTTTATAGATTGATTTTTCAATCGGTTTATGAATTTCTGTCCGAGGCATTCCTCCTCCCCATCATATCCTTAAAAAAAGATAAAGTGATAGCAATTAGTTAAACCACTTGTCCTGTCCTAGTCCTATCCTTCTATCTCTCCTCTCTTTGAAAAAGAGAGATTGAGCAACTGAGTAACAAACAGTTTTCCATATTCATATGCTTCTCATTGGGAGGGGACACGGATTTAAAAAAAGCATATGAGTCTATCCAGACATACCGAAAACACACGACTGACGAAATTAATACAATTTTGACGCACAACTATTTGTCTGCTCATGTAGCGTCGCGGACTTGTTTGTACTAGGGCATCCAATCCCGGGATCCCGTTCAATTTTCTGATCCCGAAATCCCGGGATTGACATGGTCGCGATCCCGGGATTTCGGGATTGAGAAATTTTGAGTAAATCTCGAAAAGTGAGATGAAATTGGCAAATTGTCGATTTCAATTTCCCCGGTGAGCTAAAAAAAAAAAAAACGAGGTTTCGTGAGAATTCGGGGAAAAATTATACCAAATTGAGGATTTCAAATTCCTCGGTGAGCTAAAAAAAAAAAAAACGAGGTTTCGTGAGAATCCTAGGAAAAAGTATACCAAATCGGAGATTTCAAATTCCTCGGTAAATTTATCTCAATCCCGGGATCCCGGGATTGGATACTCTAGTTTGTACAGATCAACTACAAAAATTAATATATTTTGTTTGAATGTGCTTAATTTTCGGATAAGCTCGCTTTATACACCCTTTCCCGACAAGAAATATGGTTAAAGGTATCAATGGTCATCTTCGAGCACTTTTACAAAACACGAAGGTGTCAACATTTTTATGGACGTGCTATTACATCAAATGACGATTAGTTGTGAAACTTATATTAGAAAATAGTTGATAAAAAAAATGATGTCAGAAGCGCCACAGTAACGCGAAGAAGTAAAGTCTATATGAGACTGAAAAACACAATGAGTTTTCTGGCGCCTTGGCCAACGCTGATAAGTTATAACAAGACGTTGTTAATGTCCGTGCTGTACGAATGTCAAAATTAAACCGAGTGACACAGAGCTAACGCAATGTTTTTGATAGTAAAAGGCTTGCTGTGTACATTTTCGTCCGGATATGGAATTATCTCGCACGTGGAATTATAAATCGTCTTCGTAACTAGTGTGTTTTTTTTCTTATACAAGATATTCCTGTTCAAATTATCTTGACTACGAGAAAGCTGTCTGGCGGAAATCAAAGATGTAGTTTTGAAAAAACTTTTATTAACAATTGTTGCTATTTTGACGAATCACACCAATCAAATGCAGTCTAACACAGACTAAAAAGACACATAAAAACAAGATATTAAGCAACGCTTACTCATTATAAGTTCTGTGAAAATATGCTTAACTTTCTATGGAATGGCCGTTAAATTAAAGTCATATTTAATAATAATAAAATGTCATTTTCTATGGGCAAAACTTTATTTTGACTGAAGTTTTTGTTTTTTACAGTTTGATTATTAAATATCGTTAGAAAGTGAATTATCTTATATATGTAAAACTTATTAAAATATACTATTTACTGGATTGAATAAATTAGGTATAACTTGAGTGTGCTTATTACTATAATAACGTTATTTTAAGGAATTGTACAAATTATTTTAAAGGATTTTATATTAAAAAAACTGTGCTTAAATAAAGCGTCGTTTTTAAGTTGTTTAAAATATTTCATAATTTATATACATTTATAATTTACAATACCCAACTACCGATATTTCTGCATTGAAAAAAAATCTTGAAAACACCGAGATACCGTTTTCAGTAATAACGATATTGCCATCAGTATTATATGTGCTATAATAATATATAAATAACGTAATATAATAATATAATAGTATGTGCATCGCTTTTGACACTGACAGTTTTTAAATATGCAATATAAATTGATAGATTTTTTACTGACACTTTATATTCATAATAAGTAAGTCACAATAATTTGACTTTACTATAGCTAAATGTATTTTTATTTTTTTCTATCAGTCATTCTAACTCTTTAGTTAGTTATGTTAAAAATCTTTACATTTACATAACTGTTAGTCATTTATGTTATCTAATTTTCAAATAAAAGCAAAATTTGTGACGAAATAATGCAATTACTGAATCATATATTACGAAGATTATTAATTAACATAATAAGTGCAACGGCTCAATTAAATTACATAATTTATTTGAACTAGTTTCAAAATTATCTTATGGACTACATTGTTATTATACATGAAGTAATATCGCTTATGATGTATTTTTTTTTTAAATATTTATAATATAACCAGACTTTTAAAAAAATGGTGTGAAAATACATAACTATACATTACTTGTTTACAATGATTACTTGATATATTCACAATCAGGGATTACTTGTGATAAAGGTAATAATGTTTTCGACAGAATATTTAAAAGTACTAATACATAGTTGTGAATAGTTAAAAAAAAAATCGTTTACTTAATTAAAGCAGTGTACAATGAAATTTCTAAACATTATTTTTAAATTTTGTTAAAAGCTTTTTTGACTTCTCGTAATCTTCAAAATTATCTGTTAAATAGGGCTAAGAAACCAGTGTGATATCAAGTGGGATATTGTGCTTAAAAGTTTTGACATCTTTTTAGATTTTTTTGTAAATGTGAATGTATATGATTTTGTTATCTACCTTTAAAGCGCTTAACTCAACCCAATTTAGTTAACTATTACAATATTTGATAACTTTTGTGGAACGAAATTCAGTGCTATTTTTTTCTCAACGAAATTATTTTTTTTTACTCGAAAATTGAAAAGATTAAGTGAAAAACTATCCGCTACAATGGCTATATAATTTAAAGAATTGCTAAACGGTTGACTTAAAGTAAAATTAAAAATTGCTGGGGACTTCTTCTCCTTTTTCCTTTAAATTTTATGTATCTTCATTTAGCACAAAGTACACTTCAAAACGCGATTACAAAAAGGGCTATAATTATAAAAATTTTACATATATTTTTCCATTTTGAGGTGTACATTTATTCCCCGAAATTGACAACGAGAGACAGCGTTGTATCAAACGAAACATTCTTTGGAGAGAGTTCTTTCGCCTTCCGTCAAATATTCCGAATGCCGACCGAAGTGTCCCCACCTCAGTACAGAATCTACGCCCGACCCGGTCGCTGGTGTATCGACATTCGGGGAAATCGTTGCGAGAAATCGCGTCGAAATTCGACGTCGACTTTGTCCGAAATCAGCTGACAGCGATTCACGAAAATATTAACGTGTATTAACTCAATAATGATTTAACATTTAAAAAACAGTGAAATTTAGCACAACATTACAATGATATTTATAACGTCGTGCTTCGAAATAAACGTACGAATCTATTGAATACATGTTATTTCTGTGTCACTTAATTTAAATAAGAATTTTATTAACCTAATACACATTTAACATAAAATAATAGTGACATTTTGCACTTATAACAACCGTAATAGTAATATATATATAATTTCAAAACGTCTTTTACACGATAAAATAACATTAACAACAATTAACAAAATGTTATTGTATTTTACAATATTGTAGAATCAACATTAAGGTTTTTCGGAGTGTTGACATAAAAAAAACTTATCATATAATCTGCCATCTGTAGTGCTTGAATAATGTGAAAAAAATTGTTTTCAAAAGTGAGTGAATTTTTTAGTGTTATCATTATTTTAAGCTGTACGTGTTGTGGGTCAATTTTAAACGACACCTTAAATTTTGTAATGGATGTAGTGTTCAGAACAAGTTAGGAAATAAAATAAGTGCAATGAAGTAAATGATTCAATTTAGACGCGGCAACGAGATGTTGTGGTAATTTACATTTTTATTTCTTTATTTTAGTATGCAGTAATTCTTTAAACTATGAAAGAATCAAGATTTATGATTAATAAAATGCTATTTTGTCATAGTTGCAATTTTGCAACTTTGGGCATTACAATTTTAATTGACTAAGTATCAAATAAACACCTTGCAAAGTAAAGGGAGCCAAATGGTATTTTAGGAAAGCAATGATCTTAAAGTATCGTTAAATTAAAGTGTGCCTATTGAATTCATACCGCAATAGTGTTTTCTAACTAAAATAAAAATATGCAATCCACGAATACACTAGTAAAAACGTAATTGGACTTAACAGTAAAACATAAAAATTTACAATTTTACTACTTGGCTCACTTCACGTCTACAATTATTAATAGAAAACTATTTAAAAAAATAAATAAAACAAGCATGTTGATCCATCAGGAGGTGTTTGGTATTATTTCAGAAATTAAAAGAAAATGGTTTTAATCATGACAATATGTTTTGAGATGTAGTAATTTCACTGATTTTAAAATGTAAAATGTAAACGATTTGAAACAAAAACATTGAAATTTTGATTATTATAATTAATTTTTAGACATTGTTTCCAAGATTTTAAATGTTTTATACCCTATCATTTACTCTTCGTTCGACCCCAAAAATAATGCGCAGAATAAACTAATCTATGATTAATTACTTACATACATTTCCGAACATTACATGCTCCTTGATAATTACATAGGCTACACATTGATAACAAATATTCACATTAGAATCGTGTACGGTTAAAAAAATCGATTAATTGAACTAGGGCTTAGTTGGAAGAACTTTATTTTATAGCGTAATAAGCGTAAGCCCGAAATAGCTTTTAACAAAATAACAAAATAAATGCAGTATTATTTTGAGCCTTATATTATATGAAAAAATCAATATTCTCATTTGTTAATGTTTTCTGACTAAGATATAACGGTCTTGAGTATTAAAAATATATTGTAATATAAGTTTTTTTTTCAATATGCCCCATCAATAATATTTAACTGAATTTGAGTAAATGAAACCATCGCTAAGATAGATTTTGTTTTTTTCTTTTCGATCAAATAAATGCCTACCTCAATATTATGAACCTAACCTTAGTTGAACATCACAGTTAAATAATGATTGCTTAATTTTTATAATGACGGTATCATTACTAGTCATGATATTTTAACGCTTGATTGACACGCTATTTTTTTCAATTAACCTTAGAACCAAAATAAATCGAGTGGTGATACAAGTTTCATGATCTTGCCAGTTTCTTAACATTTATTCGATAGGCTGTTAATAAAAGATCATTTTAATTACTTCGCAGAATGACTATTTAAATCGATTCAATTACAGATATTTCAAAACATAAAAATTAAAGTATTTTTCTACAAGGTTTTTATAGTAGTTTATAAATGATAAATTAAATCAGGAAAACAATATTTTCAAGAACAACAACAAAGAAAACATAAATACTGAAGCAGAGAAACAAACCAAACATTTTTTTTAATTAAAAAATATATGTAAGGGTGTGGTTTGTAAAGAAAATTTGATAAGCTCTCATTCCAAAATAGTAAAATATAAAAAATATTGGTTAATTAATTGTACCGTAACCATAACTAATTATACACTTTTATGTACTAACCTTACGTTTATTTATTCAGATCAAGAACATTATCTCTGATTACGCGAATTTTAAAATGATAAATATTTATATTCATACAGGTCTATTATAATAGTGTAAAGATTGGTTATTGATGTATTAAAATAATTTACAGATAATGATACAAGATATAGATGAGAGGCATTTAGCTGACAAATAAGTTCTTCAATTTTTTTATAACATTTAATTGTGTCTAACCTCTTATTTGTGTCAAGTAGAAAAGAAACAACCTAAACATTGATTCTGCAATTTATTGGTCAAAAATATTCCTTACGATATTTGAGAAGCAAACATTCAAAAAGTGATTTATCACACAAATACAAAGCTTGGGAAATGATGATTTGGAAGTGTTGTAAAGGCCACGGTTTGCTTGAATGGGTCAACTTTATGATTTATTTATTTTAATGAAAAAAGCCTTTTTAAACACTTATTCTGATTTTCATTCATAGATTTTATTATGGACTATCAAAACTGATATTAAACGGCATTTTTCAAAATTTGTGACAATTTATTTTTTGAATATTTGCTCCTCAGTTTACCTGAAGATGCTTCTCAAACAGGCAAACCACGTACAATTTGTTACGCAGCCTGTGAAATAACAAAGTTATCAAATTTAATTTTATATTAAAAAATAACTTCTACAAAGTTACCGCCGAATCAATCCAAAATACCATATTCTTTACACTGAACTTGAATATGATTTTTTATTTAAAAACCTAAAAAGTGGCCGTAAAACGAATGACTAGTCATCTACTAGTGTAGTACTTACTTCGTACTGCTATTTTAACCTACTCTGAATAGTTAGTCTGAGCAACTGACACAATCTTTTCCCGTTTAAACAGCGGCAAGATGCCCCATTTGGATTCCATATGCTCTACATTAGAAGCGGAAATTGTTAAAAATAAGTACTGATGTTAATTAGTAACAAACAATAATTGCGAACATCCGATTTTTTAGTTTCAAAGACAATGGATGCATTAATTTTCCAGTACTTTAACTGCATACAATCGGGTATATGGTAGACAAGGATAAAACGTTTATATTGCTATTGTCAAAATATAATTACGCAATACGGCGATACGAGCAAACCAAACGGAAGGACGTTTTTATTTTGCAATGAGCCAAATTAGAATAATTATTTTTGGAGCAATCATACATTAACTTAGATGTCCTTACGTCCGGTTGAATTTAACATTACGTGTTTGCATGTTGCATTCTGCAAGCAACAAGAAAAGATTTATACGAGCTGTCTTTCTTATTGATTTTTACATATGATTTTTTTTATTGATTGACAATAAATATTCGATAAATTATAATATTTTACTACGAAACTTCCAGTATATTAATTAATAAAATTTCTTTCGGTAAATTCTATCAAGTAGATTTTTGTATTTAATAACAACGCACCAATTGCACAATTTATCATAATCGTCATTTCACCATCAAAAGGCTTTTTCTATCATAATAAATTACTGATGAGGCTAAGCTATCTGTCAGCTATAAATTATAAAACTATTTTTTTTTAAAAAAGCTTTTAAACACTTTCTGTGTCAATAAAAAGTACATTTATGTGTTTAGTTATTTTAACAACTCAATTCGTATTATAATTTATTAGAGATAATTAGTATTTACTTTTTTTAATTAGGTACTTACTGTATGTAAGACTGGTTTTTTGCCATTTTTTTTTCTCGATACATTTTCTAAAATTTATAATTTATAATATAACCCATGCGGACTGTCTGGGACACACAGCTGTACTCGATTAAAACCAAATGCCACTTATTCAACGCTTGCATTCTGCTGGTACTGCTTTACGGTTGCGAATCATGGCACCTGACGAAGACTCAGAAAAACCGTATACTGAGCTTCGAGAACAGATGCTTGCGTTGGATAATGGGGGTTAGGTGGTTTGATTTTGTGAGGAATTCAGAGATAAGGGAGCGTACAAGACAGCGTCCTGTCACGTCAGTGGTTATGGAGAGACGTTGGAACTGGCTGGGTCACGTGCTGCGGATGCCTCCGGAAAGCCTCAATCCTGCCTGCCTTTTCTTTTGACCGGTGGGATTCCGGCGTCCCGGACGTCCGTCGGGTACTATCCATAGGATATACTCGGCGGAACTGAGGGATGCTGGCATGTCATGGGAGGAAACAAAGCAATTGACAGGAGACAGGGAAACATGGAGGTGTGGCGGCCATATGCTCCACATAGGGAGCGAACATGGCCAAAGAAGAAAAAAGGTGTTTTGAAAAGTTTGAAGTTAAAAAAAATAGTTGATACGTGTAAATACAATTAAAATTAATTCATTCTGAAAAATTTCACCTGAAGACAAGAAAAAAATACGGATGTGTACATACCTCAGTTCTGCATACATGCATGTATTAATCGTCGCCGACACAGGGACTCTCAACAATCTCTTTTATTACTTCTTTAAACAAATACTTATACAAAAGCGAGTCAGAGTCAAGTCACAATTCTGCTGTTGTGGTTGCATCCTGACAGCTAACAACCTGCCTCAAAGCTGCTGGCAGCTAACAATTTTAAAGATATCTGATCAGCTGGTTCAGCAATGAAAACTTTTTTTACAGCAATATGAAATGATCTCGTCTTGGAAAATAATTAACTTTATCATATTTTAAGATTGCATATCCTCCTAGTTATAACCAAGATAATACCGGTATATAACATTAACTTTTTAAATATTGGTATTATTAAATTTGTTTGGTATTTTAATAAATTGTCAGAAAGTTAATCAAATGAATAAGACCTCCTAATGGAAGTATCTCAAAAGAAGTTTTTCTACAAGAACAGTTTGTTACTCGGTCGCTCAACCTCTGTTTTCCAAAGAGAATAGTAGGGATATAAGGATAAGCCTAGGACAGAACTAGTGGTAAATTTATCGCTCTTCGAACAGAAATCGATTAAACGATCGAAAAAATGCTTTTATTACTGGGACTCAAACCCGTGAGATCCGGCACGGAAGTCAACAACTCTACATGCTCCGCCACAGGACCCAAATATGTTTGGCTGCTAAAAAAAATTTTGTACTTATTTCACATTTTCTCTTATAAATCAAATGATAATTGTGGTGACGAAATACAGCCCTGATCTTTAATTAAAAATTTAGAACTATTACTTTAAAGCATATTTTTTATATTGACTTTCCGCCAAGAATTGGCGTTGGTTAAGTTTAATGATATTAATTTAATTATTAGTTAATGTAATACTAATGAGTCTTCGTAAGCAACACTTACTCAAAATACTGAAAAATACTTTATAATTTAAAAAAACATAAGTTATGTTACCATAATGGTATTAAAGACAAATGTTTCATCAATCAACAGTGTACAAAAAGCCTGTTGAAATTATGTCGGTGCTTTTTTTGTTAAATTTAAATACCAGGTTTTTTCCAATATCAAAAATTCGGTATTTAATTAACAAAACGCAATTAATTCCTATGCGAAATGTATTATTATTAATTATGTTATGAAATACAAAAACTCGTGATAAAATAACTTGATTGATTAAGCACGAAATATTTTCAATGTCGCACGTCATTGCTCATTAATTTGTCGTTAAATTTAACAAGCCTAACAAGTTTTATAGTGAAAAATTGAGCGTCACAAAATATACTTAACGCTGCAAACTAGAAAATGATAGAAAAACCGTAGTCAAGGTGGCTGTTCAAGAATCAGAATCACGTATTGATTATATGGAATGCAGATATTATTTTTGCATAAAGTTATGCAAGCGTATTACACAATATTCATGTTAGTATAAAACAGAAAAATAACAAAATAACACCATACAACCCACGAATATATTATCAAGGAAACTTCCAAAAAGGAAAATGTCATTGTTTTTATATAATAGTATGTATAATGATTGAGTAATAAAAAAATTATGCAGGTGAGAAAGTATCATTTTGGTCGTTTAATATAAACTATATTTATATGTATTTGAAATCATTCGACCTACAAAAAATCAGTGTCTGTTTTTATTATATTGTCAATACACAAAGCGAATACAGTAAAATAATGCAGTAGATCTAAAACTGTATTTTTGAGGTATAGATATGATTAGAGTAGCTTCTATTAATTTTATTTTATAAAATCATAATAAATCTGTAAATGAAAAATTGTCTGTAGCTCTGTCATCATTTGATCACATTTCATAAAGTATTGTACAATATCGTCGTTTTTATTTATTTTAAAGAATAAATATAGTCTTTATTAATATAATGTATCTACATTAATTTAATAGCATTTTACTTACTTTGCTTGGAGTTTTTCCATCGTATTCTGAGGAGCTAAAGCCATGCTTCAATTTCCTTTTCATCTATAGTAGGGTGATGCTATTATATCCCGCGTTCTGTCCCGGGTTTGCCGGGGCATAGGCGGGAGCGTGGTTTTCACTCAGACTCCATGTTTGTTTTATATCTCATGATAATATCATTCCATTAGTGATTAATAAAAACACTTTATAACCCTCGCTAGCAATATTTATTCACAGTGGGCAGAAACTATCTAATAGTATAATAATAATATATATAAATGGTTAAAAATTCACCTAAAAATACTGTTGACCTTAGTCTGCAATGCAATGTAGACATGTGTTTCTGCAAAAGTCTTTATCGCTATAATTTTATCCTTAAAAAATCCATTATAATGCACGTATTACTATTTCTGTAGCTGTGTCATTACAATCATAAAAACTCAACACAAATGGTTATAACCTATAATATAAAAAAGATACAATTTATTTTTGAAAATACCGTTCCAATAATCGCTTCTGCATGTAAGAGATTTTAATTTAAAAACAAAAATCATTTGCACCATAGATCTTTTGTGTCAGGTTTTAGAAGTTTTTGTGAACTTCGTTTGCAAATCTTTTTTTGTTACTAAATATACATCTTTTATATTTCTCTTTTTATCATTTTTTTAACTCAGAAATAATTTCATGAAGTAAATCTTGATGAACACGTATTAACGGTGGAATTAACAGAAATGTATTTATACATTCTTCAATATTTCTATGTTATTAATTAATTATATTAACCGATTTCAAATTTCATATTTAAGATAATCGCACAATTTATATATACAAGAAAGATACGTTTTTTTAGTTACTACTAAGCATGTTTATATTTTATCTTTTTATTTATATCTTTTTACTCTGATTTTATTGTTGTAAATAAAAAAATCGATAATTGCGTTAAAGGTAATTTGTTAAAGATTCACTTTTCAATTTTTTTTTCCGGACATTTTTCTTTAAGTGTATAAAAGATGCAATCCTTTCTATTCATTATACTTATTTTTAAAAAGGTCAGTAAATAAAGAGAGATATATTAACTACTAGGATGTTTCTAATTCAATACATGTATCCTTACCATCATTGAAAAAATAGTCGAAAGACTGACTTACGAACATTGCTTCGTTAAATATATTTTTCTCAGCTAATTCGTATTGAATTCATATTCCACATTATTAATGGATACAGAAAAAAATTGCTAGTCATAAAAACGTCATTGTAATTCATTTTATTTATAATTAATTCGTTAAATAACTTCAACACTTGATAAGTACAAAATTTAACTAAAACAACTTCTCTGCTATTATCAAGACCTTAGTGTGTTAAGGTTATCTACAATAATTGACACTAATAAATAAACATGCAATAATAATAGTTAAAAGATAAATTAACGTAAAAAAATCATGCGGGCTTTCGATATGACATACTTTGTTAAATACCTGTGTTGTAATAAATGCATATTTTCATTGATAGATAATATTTTCTTTCAATTTTTTTAGCATATGTTAGTGCAAGTACTTAAAATTAACTCTGAATGAAATATAGTTTTTAAGTTTTAATAATTCAAAATTTACACAGTAATTGCTCAATTACAATAAAAATATAAAACTTAAGATATAAGTAAATATTGTGCAATCAAATAAAATAAATTTAGTAAACCAAATAATTAACTTGTTATATGTACAACCTGCTATTATTATACATATTTAAGCTTTTTAAATTTTGTTTTAAATTAATTCAATTCATAAATAAATATGACAATAATTTTCTCGTGATCTGTTTTATGTGGTTAGTATTAACAATAAAAAAATCATCATCATAAATTAAAAAGATTTATCTTTGCACGACTTTATCCTGCGTGCTAACGTTAAGGCGCCCATGTGATTATTAGTAACCGCCTAATTTTCGCACATAGATTTTAAATTCAATTCAATGTTTAAGTCACTTGGTAAAGGTGTTGCTTGTAGAGTTAGGAGATTCAATTTAATGCTCAAAAACTTTTGATGTCAAAAAAAAATTAGGTCAGAGAGACAATTATATATTTCTCACACAGTAGCAATTTATTTGTCGTGTTTTGAATAGTTTTTATTTTATATTAGTGGTATTGATATCAGCGACTGCGTGTAAAAAAATTCACACATATTGGGAAATCGGGGTGCATAGGGTAGGGTGTATACTGTATACAATATTGAGTCATATGTTTTACAGATTTTTTGATTGAAATTGGATTAAATAAATTGAAAAATTACCGTGGGATTATTAAAACTATATGTTTAATTGAGTTGCTATGCTGTAGTTATATTTAAATTTCATTTTACCTTAACCTGAATTTCGAAAAAATGCTAAATATAGTAAATAAAGTATTTTTTCAAAAATACTTCAGCTAAGCAGAGGTCAAAGTCAAATTCAATCTAGTTATCTTTTCTATTGATTGAACCAACTATGAATTGTCTGAGATTTTTTATAACAAACACGTAATATGTTAATTATTCTGTTGCTAAAAGTTTCCCACCAAACAGTAAATTAATAAATTTTCCCATTTTTTATGAAGGCTTTACTAAATGACTTGTCATTAAGAGAACTAATCTCAAAAACTCACTGGGAATACAATAAATCACACAATAATAATATGAATAAAACTTACATTTAGATTAATATTTTTTACTACTGTTAAAGGCAATTTTATTTTAATTATTTAGTTAATCATGTGAATGATATTTCGTATCAAATAATAGACAAATAATTGAGCTAAATTATTTTTTTGAACATTTATTGAGATAATATTACATCGTTATCGGAAAAGTTGTATCATTATTTAATACTAAAACGTCCTCTTGTCTAAGTTCTTTCATTGGTTTAGAAAAACACATCAATTGACTGATTATATTATAAAAAGAAATCGAAACACAAATGTTTAAAAATGCAAAAAAAGTTTATGAAAAAATTGTTGAACTACTTAATTATTATTCAGAGGCTTAGGGTCATAAAGGCGAAACACCGTTTTGAGATAAAGGGTATATTATATTTTGTTATAAAAAAAATCAATTTCACACTGTATAAATACAAAAATATTTATTGAAGCTATTCATTTATTAAACACATTCATTAAAGTATTCTAGAGCATACTTTCGATGGTTTCGGCGGTAACTTTGTGGAAATTCATTTTAATATCAAATTTAAAATAACTTTGATTATTCCACGTATTGTGTAACTAACTGATGAATAGCTTAGAATTTTTAGAAATAAATAAAACTCTTAACAAAAAAGAAATATTATTAAATAATATTCTTAATAGGACGGGTTGCTCGCCATTACTTACATTGTTTCCAATTAAAAGAGTGATCACTAACCTATCTGATTGATTGCAGTTCATTAGTTTAATAGTTTGTAATATTTAATGTCATTAGTAGTATGATTATATTTGTTTGCTTTGTTTCGATTCTATAACACCCTCTTTGCTTCCCTTAAAAAGGGAAAAATCCCAATCTGATTGATTGCAGCTCATTAATATCATTATTGGTAAAGGAAAAAAACCCAAACTCCATTTTGTAATTTCATAATTTAAAATTTTAGGATCAATCTCGCTTCATTATTTAAGCAAAATTTGCGATTGTAAGTCTGAAGATGTCTGAAGAAAGAGGCGAAACACGTGTCACAGTTAGTTAGACAATACGTGGAATAATCAAAGTTATTTTAAATTTTATATTATTCTAGAGCATCTTAATTAGCTTTTGGAAAAAAATGTACATTCGTGAGACATTCGCCTTCTGGTCTCTCAAAAAATTTGAAAATAAATAGTAGACAAAATAAACTTGAGATATTTAAAAAAAAATCTAATTCTTAATTTAATTGTATACATCTTCATCGTCCATATTTTCCTGGCTATTTTCAAGATTCTATGATTTTATTATTAAAAAAAATGATATTGTTCCAGATTGAAAATACGTTCTTCATCTTTTTCGCAATGGGGGAAAGAGCTACGTTATATTTTAGACTCCGGTCAAAAACATGAATGGTTATTTATGGATTCTTTTCGTATGACTTGAAGCATTTTGAGCTTTTCAAACTCATATTTGTAAAAGACGATGTTCAGATTTTTCATTCTTTTTATGAGCCATTCAATTTTTAACCAATCAGCACTTTCTCCATCATCATCTGTATTCTTGTTCTTTGATATCGACTGTGGAAAGGAAAAAGGACGTAACCCACACATATCAAATTTTACAGGAGGCGCAAAAAACGTGTTTTGATGATTTTGGGCCATACACGGCCCATATACAATTATGAACTATACACAACCTTGAATTGCACGAAGACTTCTAAATTGGTGTTTAATTGACATAATTTAATTTTAATTAAATAAATTGTCTAGGAAAAACTTTTATTTCAGTCTTTTTTCTTGGTTTTAATTTTTTACATGGTCATCATTTTCAAACTTAAAAACTAAATTTAGATACTTATTCGGCATTTGCTGCTTGTATCCTTTTGATAGAACGTATATCAAATTTTTAATTGTCTAAAAAAACTGTGTATTACGTCCTTTTTACTTTCCACATTCGATATAAATTTATATTGTTCAGAAAAATTAAGAAGATTTTTGGATTCATTTGAATTACGTTGTAACGAACTATAGCTATATAATTATAGTTTGCTATTATATTTGACACCAACAGTTATTGTTTTTGTCCAATTTTAACAGTAAAATACTTAATTATTTTTGTTAGTAACATGAAAACAAATATTATTCAGTGTTTTGGTTATATATATTTCAAATTGCTTAATTTCACTGAAACAAACTATTAGTAAACGTTTACGCTGGAGCGAAAACGGTATGAAAAAAATATGATTATATTATTTTATAATATATGACGTTATCGGTCCAATTTCTTCGGCTTAAAAACCTTCAACACACTTTTTTGTATGATATAAAAGTCGTTAACAAATTATATGCTTAACAAATAAACACATTTTTTAGTAGCAAAAAAAGCTGGTGTACTTACTGGGCCAGAGAGCTGTACACAACACAAATATGATAAGTGTTTCATACTTCTAAAAACGAAATATTATTGAACCATGCTTACGTAACACATAAACTATTGTATTTTTTTTATTTTGAAAGTTTTACTATGAACACTTAAGTAAACACTAAGCCTTAACACTTTGGAATCACCTTACCTTGTTTAAAGCGTTTTTTCGCTCAATTCAATTTCGCATTCTGTGGCATTTATGAAATATGCATCTTATGCTTGTCTTCACAATAATAACGAAGTTTAATCAAACTATACTGTGATAAATTCACAAAACACATTTGCTAAATATGTTATTTATGGAATAATATTGTACATATCGTGTATAGTACAATGGAACCTCTCATAACGAGTTTAATTCGTTCCAGAATCTTACTCGTTATGTGAAAAACTCGTTAAGCGAAACAATTTTTCCCATATAAAACAATGTAAAATACAATAATGCGTTCCTTGCCGGAAAAAAAACAGTTTTTTTATATTTTTACGTGTATTAAAGTAAAATTACATACTTATAAATTGTTAAGGAGCGTAACAACCTGGAATGCGAAAAACAATGCAACTCCATAAGCTTTTCGGTGGTCAGCTCTTGACTGTACTCTTTCACAAGCTCATCAATTTTGTTGTTATCCACCTCCAGTTCCATGGTCAATACCAAAGATACAATCTCGTTGAGTGTAGACCTCACAGGTACTGTTTTAATCAGCTCAAAATCGCATTCGACAACGCTCCTTGGCAAAGCTTCTACCAAGCTGAAGTGAGGGTTCTCTTGGTAACCACTTCCACGCCTTGTCAATCATCTTGAGACAAGCAACGATGTGAAAGTGATCTTTCCAAAACTCTGCGTCACTCGTTATGCGAAATGTCGTTTGTTAAGGGAGCATTTTTTTCACAATCTGTTTTGCTCGTTATACGAATTACTCGTTATAAGAGGTGCTCGTTATGAGAGGTTCCACTGTATAAATATTGTCTCTGATAGTATTGTATCTAACAATACTATTATTGTTTTCGTATTGTTTATTGTATCGATCAGCTTTTGAGGTATTCCATTCGACAGTTGGTTGCATTATTTGCTTTTCGCTAGACACTTGATCGTTTTTACGAACAAATAACACCTGTTACTGGTTACCATTAAAAAAAATTAACATGTTTACAATCAACTTATTTGTTTCTTTAATTGCTAGTGATAATAAATCATTTTGAAATCATGCGTGAGTAAACGCATCAGGAATTTTATTTTGAATGACAACATTGTCATTAAATAGCCATTAAAATTATTTGTACTGTTTTAAGCAAATTTTATTTGATATTATTGGTACTGGTAGTAGAGACAGGGCCGGCGCCACCATACAGGCGAAATAGGCAACTGCCTAGGGCGAAAACCATAAGAGAGCGCATAAGGTCCAATTTTTCTTCATTTTGGGAATTCCGCAAATTCTTGAGTTTTTGAAATTGGAAATTATGGAAAGAGCTAAAAAAATGGTCTCACACTTTTTCATTTTAGAAAATTCGTAAATTCCCAGGATTTCAATATCGCCGAGCAAAAATTTCTCAATCCAAAATCCCGAAATTGTACACGATTTTATTGTGAATTTTGCCTAGGGCGCCGAATAACCTCACGCTGGTACTGAGTAGAGATAGTGCATATGGCATAAATTTAGTAATATCACACACAAAAGGAGGTTCCTAAAATAAGGCAGAGTGTATAAAATATGGCGACTCAATCATATTTAATAGCATAATTTATGAAATCACTTTTAAGAGAAATCAATATTTAATGAGAACTATTTTACCAACAGTGGTGAATGGATAATCCTAGGTAACATACCGACTACTTTTTGTCAAAAAGTTGTTTATTTTTGGAAAGGAAAAATTAAAGGTTTTTTTTTTAATTTTGTACTGTAACAGACCATAATCAGCAAACGATCTCAAGCGATTTTAAGCCAATATCGCACACGGCGTCAGTGACAAAACGGAACGTTGTCTCATTCTCCTGATTTTTTTTTAGGGCCTGTGCATTTTAGTGTTTAACTTCTTATCGTTTGTTCTACGTAGACCCCGGTTGAGAAACGCTGATCTAGATAACTGAAAGTAGTCAAAAAATATATTATAATAGCAGGATAGGTATTTACCATATATTTATATATTTACTAACCACACTTTTTTTTCTATTTTGAAATTAATTTTAATCTGCAAAATTTATTAACTGTCGGTTACGATTTTCTGCCTATTACGGGTTGATATACATTTGTGTTATATTGAAATATGATAACACAAATATATTGAATGAATTATTATACATTTTGTATATTACAAATAGCATACATTAACTCTCGCGGCTCGGAGACTAGAAAAATACTTCTCTGCCGATGGGGGTCGTTTAGGGACCTCAGTGGTTTCCTCATTATTGGCCTTATTCTTATGAATTTCAAAAAAAAAATAGTCTAAGGGCTTTAAAATATCTCTCTGAATCATTCCTCATACATTTTTTTTTATAAAAATTCGTGGTTTTTTAATAAATAATCATATTTTAAGTTGCACGTAAAAAAGACGTCATTTCAGTGCAAATATGTATTTGCAACTGATGCGTTCACGCGTAGTTATCTTACGAACGATCGCTGATAAGCGGGCGCTTATCTCGTTATCGCATCGCGTTATCGTGTATTTATATAAACTACAAAAGGTCCAAAAAACTATGATATAAGAATACCTTAATTATAAACATTGTCTCACCCATATTAAAATATATATTTAAGAAAATGTGGGTATTGGGGCCGCATTTCTTGAGCTTAGAACCGGAAAAGTTAATAATCAAAGTTGATATTTTGTATGGAGTTTCCTATAACACGGTTCACTACAGTGTGTTCCCAAAAATCGCGCTATGGAAGGATTGTACAATAATAATTATAATTGATAGTATTTGACAGATAGATGCATTCAGTTTAATCAAAACAGTTGATGATGATGGGTAATGATTGGATCTTTAGCAAACAATTCATAGCGGGTAATGTCTGAGCAAATTTCAATGGGATGCTATTTTTTATAGATGAATTATATTGTTGATCTATGCACCGAGAAACGGGGTCGATTCCATTCGAACTTTCTCAGTATCTACCTTGTCATAGCTTGAGGCTTTTTAAACAGGTCGAGTTGGTTTTTTTGCACCAAAATATTTAGATTGCAAACAATAGAGGTATGTTTTTATCAATGACGTGTAAATTCTTTCGCCAAAAGTGCTGATGGTGGGTTACTGTAAAATTAATCTAACAACACAAATTGACTTATTGACCACTGTGTTCATTCTTTCTCCCCGTTAGCACGAGATTTTTGAGCGTGCTATTGGAAAACGTGCTATGGGAAACTTATTACAAACATTAGATTCAATATTTTTTTCTGTATATGTTTGGACAAAATATAATATCGTCACTGTAGTGGCAGAAGTGGGTATATAACATATTGATAGTTCTGAGATTTTCAATTTTTAAAAATAACTGGTGCCTTTAATATTATAAGCTTGTATCATATATTAAAGTAGTGTTGAATATTTTTTTCGTAAATATTAAATAAGAACAAATAATCAACATAAATGGATATTGTAATATTTACAACACATATATTTTAATTTTTATCTGTTATAAACTGATTTATGTTACTTTATTATATATTAAGATAAAATAAATATCGTCATAACATATAACTAAATCTTGGTAAAATAAACTAATTAAAATATATAAATTCTTGCAAATCTATTTTGAATGATAGTTTATTGCACAAAAGTTATAATAAATCATATTAATTGCCAGCATTTCTGAAAATAAAATTAAGAATTTAAAATAAAACTTTCAATGCCTGCTAAATAATATCTTAAGGCAAATACTGATTTTATTTTATTTATTGTATTAATAATTAAATATTACACAACGTAAATGTGTTATTTTTATCAATGATTTTTCTCATATCGTCAGGTTCGTGTGCAAAGACCGAAAATCTGAAAACACCAAAGATGTTTTTATCTCATAATTTTGTAAAAATCTCAAATCGTTAAAGATATTTTTGTGCTTAAGCTAGCGGGACGAAATTCAAGATGTAAATTATCACAGTATTTTTAGAATTAAATTTATGTTCGAAGAAATGAGTTTTTGTGGTGTCTAAAATTCCCTTTCCCCTCTTCCAGGCTTAAAATTAACGATACGTTACGAGAACGATTAGTTTGCCACGTCTTGTCACAGCTTAGCTTCATCATTCTGTTTGTATTCTCTTTAAAAATAAAAAGAGTTTGAGCAACTGAGTAACAATTAGTTCTCAAAAAAGCTTTTGTCGAGATATCTCCATTAGAAGGTTTCTAAAAAAACCTTCAAAACTTAAAAAACAACGTTCTCAATCAAAAGGTTTTCTGTTGAGAGAACATCCATTAAATGTGCATATTATCTACATTATCGAAACTCTACACCAGTGTCTGTCATTTTTTTTGATTCGTGGCACACTGGTGAATGGGATTTATTCCGCGGCACACCAAATAAAAATGCTTTAAAAAACGTAAATGTGGAGAATTTATCGAGTCGACCACTGTATAGTATACCACTGTATGAACGTGACAAATATTTATTTGAATAGGTAAATTTTGAATTAATTTAAAATTGAAGAAAATTTTAATGAATAGTCATTATTTAAAATGAACAATTTTGAAGCGTCTTCCTCCGCGGCACACCTGAGACTTCTTGCGGCACAGTAGTGTTTTGTCAAATAGTGTCAAATTATATTTGAAAAATATATTTTAAAAGCTTCAAATTTAGCTTGGCTACAAGTGTAACTTTTCAACGCCAGATTATGCTTTATTAACAAAACTTTCGATCCATAGTTTTTTTATTATCTTAGTAATTTAACAGATTTAATACAGCGAGAGAAAATATATACTTTTTTAATGAAACCCTGTTATTAATTTCATATATCATATTCGTTCAATATATATGTATAGGGAAAATACTTTTCACAATTCAATCGCTTTGGCATGCCAACATCATTTTATTTCATCAAACGATTGTTGAGGGCACCATATTTCTACAGTACTGTAAATATAAGAAGTTTAGTACGTCTCCCAGACAGTTGTGACTTCTCTTTATGATAGTGCATACCCAATGAGATAACTGAGATTCTTGGTCCGTTTGCTATTATCCGAATTACACACAAAGTTATTTAAAAACTGTACAGCGTATCCATCATACGCTACTACTATTAGAACAATCCTACGTGCTTTTTATGTATTCATAGAAAAACCCAAACGTGCGATAACGTTTGTCCTATTTTTTATGCAAACATATGTCTTTTTATGTATCAACTGTTGCGTAATGACACTATTGTCTACATCCGGCAATTTTACTAGAGCGTTGCTAAATTCATTTAAAAGAAAAAGTAATACGAACGATCGGATGACATCAAAAATAAAGTTGTTATTCCGTGCACAAACTGAAATGTGTTTATCTTTACAAAAACACCCATGAGTCTCGCATTTAGTAAGGCTAGTAACATTGCCTTCTGTTCTTCTATGCAGTCACTTATTAATGCTAAAACAACTATCCTGATTTGCATAAGACCTCGCTATCGACCCGCATATTGTCTGTGTATCATCGAACAGCAGAGGCTCGTGTACGGTTTTGAGTTTTTTGATCAGATTTCTGCATTTTGCCTGGATAAATAAACTCTCAATTATGTTTCAAACAATACTTCTTTTTTTCCATTTCTGACGAATGGTAGGCTCTGTTGAAAACACATGAGTAATATAAACTTACAGACAAAATTGATAACCGTGCTTCTGAGTATAAGTATTAAAAAGTTTCTTTAAAATAAAAAAAAACTCAAAAACTGAAATTACAACTGTGACATTGATTCAGTTCCAATACTTCCAATACTATCAAAAATAATAAATTTAGACTAGAACTATTTTTTATACTGGACGTTCGTTGACGGAGAATACACACAATATTTATTACTTTTATTTTTGGGTAAGGTTCCCGAAAAAGTAAACTTTGTAGCTAATAGTCACCTCTTTTCAAGTTAATATTTTATTATAATAATAATGTTATGAGGGTTATTGCAGTTTTTATATGTTCATTAATAATACTAAATATTAATTAAATTATATGGCTAAGCAAGTCACATTTTTCTTTTCAAGCACAATATTGCATGGTTAAAATATATGTTCCGTACAGCTCTGTATCGGACCAAGAATATGAGGAGTAGATTCGTTTCTTTTCTTGATCGTTATTGCGTCATGGAAGACCGTGAAACAGCATGTGGTATTGGGTCAATCAACAACATTGATAAATGTAATATTCGCTTGGCAATTGCAATAGTTTCAAGATGTGGTTCACAATGTTGCTACCATATCAATAAGTGAAATTTTAGATTATTTGATGATGTTATACTGTTTTTCCACCATTAAGAGTTTTAACGACTTATTCTTTATACTCTCCGTAATTGAAACAGGTATATAAGTTTCTTTGTCACCCTCCAATTGCTTTGATTTTTTCTTAGGTTAAGACATATTTTTTTATGACTTATACACAAGACACTATAAAAGATATTACAATGATAGAACAAAGTTAGTTATTCGTTCAAAAGAGCTGTATATTTAATTTACTCGAATACTTAAATAAAGAAAGGAAATTATAATGAAACATAGAAAATAAACATTGAATTTACTTTTTTGAATTAGACAGGATGAGTGGAAGTAATGAAAATAGTATTGATGTTTTCCAGACGCCCGTTTTGTACGATACTCGCTTTTTTATTCTAGAATTAACGATATCTAAAATATTACCCAGGAGCTGGGAAATGTTATGCCTTTAATAATTCTCTTAGGGAAGGACGTCGTGTACTTTTAAGCGAAGCTGTTCTCAAATAACCGTAAAAACCAACTTAAAATATCGTGCTGAGTATTGTAGACTTTCCGTTTTTATTGTCTATATTCTAATAAAATTCATAATCACTCCGCAGGAGCAATATATTATAGACTTTAAAGAGATGGTGGTGCAACATTGATTTCAAAGCTTCCAAAATAAATATGAATGTATTATACACTATTCATCGTAGAGTGTGTATCTCTACTATTTGATTGACACAAGAACCATACAATAAAGAATAAAAAAACTATTGTTTTGCATGTAGATAACTTATAAACTTTATACAATGTACTAAAGCAATGACTGGGCATCATAAATGATCAACAGAATGCATTGTAATCTGCATCGTTTTATATTTAATCAGAACTTAAAGAATACTGCTTTAAATCCTTAATTATTTTAAGACTTGATCATTATTTTGACTTCATTAACAAAGCATTGTTCAAACACAATTTAAATGTATTCTGTATATTTATAGGTCGATCTATGAGAATTGTGCCATGGTATATCTTGTTGAGTTATTTTAATTAAGGATTGAATTCGCATCATTATTATGATATTTAAATTTAGATCCGTATCTGTTTGATTGTTCAATTAAACGTGATCTATTCTATGCGTAATGACTAATTGCAATTCTGCGTGAATTGCATTCATTTTGAACACCTAGTCGGTGGTAACCTTTAATAACCTTTTTGAATAGGAATTTTATGTCGAGATAACTCGAGAATAAATTTCTGGGAAATCTCACTCTTTGCAGACTCGATTCCCCAGGAAATTCAATTAAGCAACCCAAGACTTTTTTCAATAAAAATTGTATAAAGCAAATGTTTATTCATTGAATACAAATCTAGTATTTACATACGTAAATTTCGCACAACAATTAAAAAAGATAAGAAACTTTCAAAATCTTCCATTTATTTAATAACATAAAATATTACCGCTCTATTTACGATTACGAGTAAAAGATGCTAGTTTTTAATAACAACCATAGAATTATTGACCCAACGTATTATTTTTTGAAGGAACGGTTTCATCGGAAAATTTAATAAGTGTGTAATAAAAAGTTATTCAAAAAATTATAATCAATGCAATTTTATCATCTTTTGAAATATGTATCTTTAAAGATAAGTTTGTATGAGTTTTGATTTACCGACAGTGCATAGAATTCATGCATAGAAATTTATTGATTTGCGACATTGATGCATAGAAATATTTACTTAAATATTGTTTTATACAATTAAATGATTTGATTACTAAAGTGCTCGAAACGCAAAAATATCTTGAGAAACGATAATTTTATGTCTCAGTTTCTGGGACATAAAAAAACTGAGTCTTCAGAATCCTTACTCTTAAATAACTAAAAGTTAGGCCTTTGTTCTGTCCGTTTGCACAGTTAATCACTTTAACCCCTGGGTGAACATTAATTTACTGCATCTCTGAGAATAGAAATTGAACGACTGGTTTACGAAGGGTTTTCATTTATGTTTAAGGGTTATTTTATGTTTTAATAAGGGCTTCATTTCTACTCATGTTCTTATAAATTTGTATTACAAATAATCACTTTTAAAGTGAATAAATGTATTTATATTATTGTTATTGATTGATATATTAATATATTTATGTTATTGATTGTTTTGTGTTTAATGAATAGAAAAATTCGTTTTTAATTGTAGTTAAATTAATATTTAGCTTTGATTAAAATTTGTGCTAAATATGCCACGGTACAACTTCGCAATATTTTGTAAAAGATAATAGGTCCCAACAGTACCTTTTTTTAAAAAATATTAAGGTGCTGGAACTCACTTCTTGTCGAGCGTTTTACTATTTATTTTTTCTTACTCATGTCCGTTCCTAATGCAGAGCATATGATTTCTTGATGGAGGTATCTCAACATAAGTTTTATTACAAGAACTGTTCAATTTCCAACACGGAGAAAGATTGATTTCTGAATGCTAATTTATACGCAGTTTGAATATTTTGCTGTTAATTTTTACGAGATAGTAATATTAAATAATATTTCTTGTCGTCTTTCTACCAAAATAAAAAATCAAATGTTTTTAAAGAAAAATAAATATAAAATTTAGCGAATGTTGGTTTGAAACATTTAAAATGCCGAGAAAGGGGGTTCTGGAAAGTTGTTCCACTGCTTTACATGAAAACAAGCACTGCGTAAAAGTAACACTATTTGAAAGAAATGTTTTTATACTTAGTCGTTAAAAACAATATAATTATTGAATTTTGAAGGATATCAAAAAATCAACAAGCCCGATTGTTTCAATGAAACTACTTTTAAATGCCCATTATATACGTAAAATATCAGTTTATTATTGATCAATGACTTCTCAATAAATTCATTGGCCGAAACTATTTATTACACAAATTAATTAACCAATTACATTATCGACAGCGACTATGTCCGGATAAGAAAACCTCTTAAGAAATTTTATGGCGTTGAAAATGAGGGGGCCAAATAGTCGTCAAATATTTTACAGACCGACCCAAAATAACATAATTATAAAATATATTAATTGTAATTTTTACTTATAAAATAAAAAAAATTTTGGACATATGTAGTTTCTTTATTGATAGTAAAAAGATTACGAACTGTCAAAGAAATCATTACGACAATAAAAAATATATATTTACTAAGAAATAAGTTTTTTGCTGATTGGATACATTGAAATTTAAATATGAATGGCAATGCGCAAGTAAACCAATATTTTTAGATGTTGGTTATTGACTGTCCAACCACTAACCGTTATATATGTGCTGTTTAACTGCCGCCTTCCATAACGCAATAACGGCCAAGAAAATAATTTAGAAAAGATGATAATAATAATAAATCTTCAATTGGTTCATCATTAATTGTCAAAACACAATTTTATTATTATTAATATATTTTCTTTTTTTTCAAGCACACTAGTGCATGGTTCAAAATCAGTTCCGTGCAGTTCTGCTCAAAACATGAATGTGAGGGGTACACTCTTTTTTTTCTATCGATAGCGTTATGTAAGGCGGTGATAAAACGTTGGCTGCATATACACAACGGATGGTGGTGGGAAACCAACTAGGCAAACACTTTTTATATAATATGCTACAAAAAATATTAAAATATTTCATATATTTTTATTACATAAAATATTTGACATTACAGCTAATTTTAATGAGTCAAACATTTCAAAGTTGAAAGATCATTCGAGAAAAACTCGACCTTACCGGTAATCGAATCCAGACCCACCTGATCAAAAGAGCTAGCTCTGACCAACTAGTCCACAGCGGATGGCATAAAGAAAAATAGTTCCCAAATTAGATAAGAAACTCATTTTGAAACAGTATAATATCCACTTATTAATAAAGATGATATCCAAGATTTCTCGTATACTCATTTTGACAAAATCTGTAAACAATAAGTGTTAATTAATTTCCTGCCATTCTGTATAATGAAACGCAGTTGATTAATGTAGTTGCTTTTCATATATGGTGTATTTATCTTGCATCAAGAATACATTGTTTCTCAGAATTTTTATCAATTGGGCAATAGCCTGGCGAGCTTATAATTTCAGATTTCCAAGCATTTAAACACTTTCAATTTTTAAGCAATCAGTTTCTAGGCGTGTAGCTAATTTTCTCGGTAAGACAATGATTTTTTTTTATTCGTAAATAATAGCCCAGGGCTTTCTTTGTTTGATAAACATCGATTGAAACAAAATATTTCCATATCGTGTTACTATATTTTTACACCACGCTCTATCGGTAATCGATCTTATTTTTCAATTGAAAAACGCTTTTTGTGAAATTGATTTGCGATACTAGAAATTATTTATGATATCTACGAAATTCGATGTTTTAAAACAATTTATAATTTATTTTTAAAGAATTTATATATATATTTGATGGATTCGATGGTAACTTTGTGGAAACTATTTGTACTACAATATACAATTAAAATTAATATGAATCATTTAAAAAACTTCTTAACGAGACTAAGCACGTGTCAAATTTAACCACACACACAGTGGAATAACAAAGCTATTTATATTTATATAAAAAATATATATATAAAGTTGCCGCCAAATAAATCAAACAAAAAAAAAATAGAAAGTTTAACATTGCAATTCGCAACTGATATTTACCTTTTTAGTTCGTTAGAAAAAAACAACAAAAAAAAACTGGAAAAATCGTATTTTGAATTTAAAAAGATTGCATTGTTACAGAAGAATGACAAATTTTGCATATTGCATATTGCATATAATGAAGTTGCATATATCCGAGGTAAAGTATATCGAAAATTGTAGTTTATTTATGGCCGTCCAAAGCTTTGTCATGAGGATAATGTTGGTAATTCATTAGTTGTCTTCTACTTTCTGTTTTGATCATCGATTTTACAATACATTGTTTTTCTTCAATATTACTGGAAAGTCGCGAGGTTAAACTAAACTCTGTCGATATTTTAATTTGACCAAAATTGGCATATTGTAGTTTACCTCCCATGCAATGTTTCCCTCTAATTTTCGGAAGATTATGTGCGCAAAAGACATTGGCTGTGCATCTTTGACAAGAAATAAAAAGATTTTGTGAGCCTCATACCGGTATCTAGACCTAATAAACAAAAAGGTTGATTTTTAATAATGACAATAATAAATTAACAACTCTATTGAATGTCAATTAATTTATTCTGGTGGTGGTATAGCTGATGTAACTTTTTTGCGCTCTGTTGTAATGTATATGCGCGCGCTCAGCGAGTTGTGTGCGCGCGCACAGCTTAAAGGGAACACTGCTCCCATGTAAAAAAAAATATCAGATGACCGCTGAGAATAAAAATATGTGCCTGAAATTGAGGAAAAATAGTTACACTAAGTGTCAACAGGGCATGAAAATATAATAAAATTTGTTAAATATTAGTTACAAAAAGTAATATATTATAAAATGAAATTGCTTTTTTTTCTTGTGAGAAAATATATTTTTTTGTTACATAAGTTTACGGTTCGGCGATTTTCTGTGACTCTATTTTGCATTTAATTCAATATGTCAAGTGCTTTTCTTCAATTTCCGCAACAATTTTTGCGTTTCCACTTCAAGATGAAATTAAAAATAATGAAAGATGATCGACCAACTTTTTTTTATGATTGGTTCAACTGTCATTAACTTGCTAAAACTTCACTGTAATAAAATTAAAAATATCAAAGTATTTAGCCATACATTGTTTTTATATTAAATTAGTTAATAAGTATTTCGGCGTATGCCATCGTCAGAACTAATAGATAATTCAGATTGAACAGATATTTCTGACGAAGGCATACGCCGAGATAGCTTTAAACTAATTTTATATAAAGAAATGTAGAACTAAATACTTTAATATTTTAACCATATTTATTTTATGATATTAAAAAAATGTTACTCGTACTAGGAACCCGTGATACCTTTCACGGAAGCCAACGATTTTGACCACTTCACCACTGACTTAATTAATTAAGTGTAACACACTAAATTGTTGTTCATAATTATTTTTTTGAATGTGTAGTAATTTAATAAAAGCTTGAAACGGCTATCTTGCAATATGACAAATCTACAATTAAATTTTACTTGGGATGTGAATTTTACATTATTTTCCAAATGAAATAATTGATTTTAGCATGATCACTCATCTGCCAGAAAACATTATCTTAAATAGCTTTTGAAGGTTTCAACATCCCGGAGATTGTTCATAGTTTCAAGTGGAAGAATCCGTTTGGCAATGGGCGTGTTGGGCAACCAAATTAATATCTCATTGTTCGCGAAACATAAACAGCTCCTGCCATCACGCGTTTGTATCACTGGGCTACCTGCATACTCCAGAACACAATAGTATATTACACATATTTATAAAATAAATAAATATTATATATATAACAAAGGGGAAAAATGAAGTATATAAATGTGACTGTACTTGGCATTTAAGAATTTCACTTTTTTTCGAATCGAGTTGAACTGTTTAAAATAATAAAAAAAATCACAATAAACAATTTAACAAAGGTGCTACTAACCGTACTTACGTACTGCAGACAAAAAGTTAATCTTTCAGTTACAAAATTATTTTTATGTGCTGTGTTTAATAGCTACTTAGCATATTAACTTATAACAATTCTTTTTATTCTTATGTCGTAAAGTCAAAGTTTAACTTGATATTGGAGCATAGATAACACCAATAAGTTTTTTAAACTTCTTTTAACACTATAATATCGGTTTAATTGTATCCACTGTAAACAAATCACAAAATTTAAATTGTATTTATACTTACATAAAATATCATGTAAAATTTATATCCTTGCAATACCTTTTATGGTTTAAAATGTAATAAACTGAAATAAATCTTGTTTTTTTTGTTTGTTTCAATTGATAATAATACTTATGCTCATTTAGCTACTAAATATTCTTTGTGTACCTTACATCGGAGACGAGTCGACCTCACACATTCAATAAATACAAAATACTACTTACAATTGCAATAATATGTTGTTTTAAAGTTTAAAACGTTTTTCTGGACAGCTTACTGTTTCATCACGATGATTTAAATTTCAACTTAGTTAATTAATTTTAAATTGTAAAATTTGTACTTATTTTACATTTATTTATTAAGATCGGGGCCATTTCACTCGTCCCAAGATTATTACGGTTCATGAGCGAAACCGGTCCCAATCTTAACAAATCAATGTATAATTAATACAACATAATATTTTATTTTTTTGATAGATCCGGTGTAATTTTTTGAAAGTTCATTTTTAATATAAAACTTGTTTTGATCAATTTGTTACTCCATTTATTGTGTTACAAATTATGACACACGCTTCGTTTCTTAAAGAAGTATTATCAAACAAAACATCACAAGGTTTGTGAATGAACTGAATCCATAAACCTTGAGATGTTCTTTCTTATGATGTTTTTTAAAGAGGCGAAACACGTGTCACAATTCGTTACACAACAAGTGGAATAACACATTTAATTTGAAAGTTTTTTTCATTTCTTAATACAAAGCATTTCCAGTTTCCACCAAGAATGGACAGTGAACATCTTAAATGTAGATATTTAAGAATTACTTTTTAACTCATTATACCTTTTTTATTTACCTTATTTTTAATTTGACTTAGCACTTGATTACAAATGAGTATTTATTATTTTTAAGAGGTCATGCATTTAAATTATATTTTATGATTATTTATTAATTCTTGCCATATTTCTTTTACCAATTGTTTGATACACTTTGTTGATAGTCAATTTTATATAAATATACCTGTATCGATTTTTATTTTCATCGGTTGATAATTAATGCTCGTTATGAGCAATACCGATCCTGAACTTTATTTTTAAAAAAATAGAAAGAATTATAAAAAAGCGCTTTATTTTTAATACAATGCTTTTCCAACAATAACTGACAGTGAGCACCTAAAATTATAGTATGAATTGTAATATTAAGTTGTCTTTACGTATTTTGCGATTAATTTCAAAATGATAAAAAAAAATAACAGGTTTAGCAAAGTTTTTAACTGTCTATAAACTCCACTGGATGCTATATCTAGTATTCAACCTCTTTAGCACTAATATTTTTTCTCTAAGTTTTTTGAGGACTACTACTCTGTGATAAATCCTCAACATAAAAATTCCTCTGATTGTATTTTTTAAAAAAAAGTTGACACTTTGTTTGTCTTACTGCACCGCTGCGCATTGCAGGACAAACTTGCAATTATATTCACGTTGAATTCATACAATATATTGTGTAATGGATTTTTTTCATCTCTTTTCTTTGTTTTTAAATGGTTAACAGAATTAAAAAAGCTTATTTTTATTTTACCGGAGAGTAGACTAAAACAATCGCTTTTGACAAATATAAAAAGAATACTGAAAATAGTTTATATTTTTTAATAAAAGTGCATCATAGTACGCATGTATTACAAGTATGCAAAGACAACCTATTATTTCACGAATCGTGAATCATTTTGAAATATAGACACATTAAACACTCTTAACGCAAACTATTCAAACTTGAGACCGGTCTTGTTCAGTTGGTCAATACAAAGCTAATCGTTTTACAAGGTAAATGTTTACTGCTGACCGATACAACTACCGTGATGTGCTTGACAAATAAATTGTTGTGGTCTTAATAAAATCAGCCATTTATTAACGATGAATGCTGTTTGCGCAACAGAGTTAGACAGGTATGAAATGTTCAATGTTCACCTGATTAAAAAAGTCTTTCATACTTATTACACCCATCTTCGTCATTAAAATGTCATAAGAGAGGACATCTTTACAATTATTACGATTGCCGTGTGTTTATTTGTCAAGTCACAGACGGTTTTACTGTTCATACAATCATATTGTATGAACTCAGTTGACTTACTTTCCATTTTTTTTTCTACTGATTTTAATATTATATTGTTCTATTTTTTTTCTCCATTGTAAAAGTTTTAAATTTATAATTTGTCAACCTTTTGCAATGTTAATTGAATAAATAAATAAATAAATAAATAATAAAAAATATACAGACTTTTAAGCAGATAGTTAAAAGTTTAATTCAATTTAATGATATTTAATGAAAATAATTCATTTTACGTTACTCACATTTTCTAAATGAAATCATTTTCATATTAAGACATGTTTAAAGTTCCAGAATTGATTTAAAGTTTAAATCTATCATCAGTTAAAAGTTTAAATGCATATTTAACATAAGTTTTTACAATCCTGATTCTTTTAAATTTGTTGCTATCCGCTTTCCTCTGCAATTCACGTCTGAAATATTCAAAAAGTGTTTTGAGGTAGATTGTAGTAAAAAAAATCAAAGTGCCATTGATTAGTTACATACAAAAAAACTTTAAAATCAATTTATACATTGTAGAAAGGTTTTTAAACAAACAATCAAAAAATGTGCACCAAACAAACTCACCTTATTGCTATGTTCAATATGTTTTCCCCTTTTTTGTTATTTTCAAAAACGTAAAATCTGTATATAAATAAAATTATCTGTCATTCAACGATATTTTGTAAATTTTCAATTTCGGTTGAAATCATTTTCTTCGATTTATTACAATACTTAATTATAGCAAGCACATAAATGATACAGAAAAAAACGTTTTTTTAATCAAAGTATTATATTTTTACTATCGTTTTCCAATACCGTAGCCACATGGAAAATACTTTAAAGTCGTATTCGGATTTTAGGTTAACGATTCAAATTATCTGTTTATTAACATTTTACTCCACCCATTAGCAAAGTTTTATATAAAATAAATATGCATACAAATTTCGTTAATAAGTTGTAGTATTTTTGCTGTCAAATATAAACATACATATAGATATAAAACGATAAATTAGATATACAAATTGTAAAAAAAATAATATCAATTTCTGTGTTTTGTTTTCAAAATAGAATAGAGGACAAGGTGGCAAGACATTTGAATACAAACCGATCGTAAAATCAATGACTGCGTCCATTCAAGGACTCGATCCCTTGACCACGCAATCAAGTAAGACAAAGTTCTTACAGCGTAAATTCTTGACCGCAAGACCAATATTTCTTTTAATGAAAAGCTTAATTTATTTATTGAGAAATTTATATGCTGCGCTGAATAATTGTTTTACGCATTGTTACTTTTGAGTAAACCTCAAATACAAATTTTGGATTTATTTATAAAGTTTAGATATTTTATGTATTTACACAAATAAAATACCAAAATAAAAATGGATTCAGCTCAACCTGAGACAAATATTTCCATAAGTAATATCTTGACCATAATTCTGCATAAAATTGCTCAAATCAAACAACACAATATGCAAACAAAAGTGTAACTTCACATGAGACCCAAAAAACGCTTGTAATTATCATGCAACTTTATATAGCAGATTTTTATTTGAACTGATTTATTAAGAAAACTTTACACAGTTAACGTTAAACATTGCTGATAATTTAAGAAAAAAAACTATAAAACATCGACATCACTTTGTTATGTATGATTTAGGTAGCCGAGAATGAAAAATAATAATATCGACAAAATTTCGAAGATAACGTTGCTTAACTTTAAGCCATCGATTAATTTACTCAACTATGTTAAAAAAATGACTTTTTATGCAAAAATGATATAGTAAAAGTATGCACTGAATTATTTCACACAAAACATTGATATCCATTAATCTTATTATGCACTTACAGAGATTTTGACTGTTTTTGTAGTTACCAATTTACTATCATTCGTCTTCAGATTATTTTTTATCTGAAAAATAAATAATATAGCATGTATTACGTCCGTTATTTCGCTGATGTATTTAATATACGCCAAAAGTTATTTTGCAACGACTCAACATGACATGTCACGACCCCTGCCGCTTGCAAGACGACGATGTATGCGATGATAGCGCTGCATTATTCGTTGAATCATTTGCTGCTTAATTTTTCAAGTGAACATTACTTTTATTTTGAAGCATAAACACGTATTGCTTTTTTGTTGTTGAAATAAAACGAAGTATACTGCGACGGTTGATAGTTATTTTGACTTCATGCAATCGTCAGAACTATAGTTCGTCGTTAAGTTGAAATAGTTATTAAATAATTCTTATATAACTTTCCGGGTCTGTGATGCAGTGTTCGACGTCATTGGCTTCCGTAAAGCAATGCATTTAATACCAATACCGATACCACAAAGAAAAGTTAAAATAAATTGGGATCTCAATATCGGGTTAGTTAATTATACTCTCTACTTCAGTATTTGACGTATTATACTGATATTCATAAACAGGTGATTTTCATAAATAATTTACGGTTTCTTAAAATAAGAATACACTATTTAATGTTTCTTCAATTCGGCAACCTATCAATCAACATTGATAATCATTTTGGCAGATTTCAATTGAACGCAAACAGTTTACTTAAAATATGTCATTTTGGTTAATTTAAAATTCCGAAATACCGGTAATTCAGTATTGAAAAAAAAAGACCATAAATATCGGGATTACAATTATTACAATATCTAGTTATAAACTTACAATCAATCTTACGAAATAACGATTTCTAGTGTTGTCGCCTCCTGTTGCCCAGTTGGTTAGAGCTTGCTCTACCGATCACGCAGGTCTGGGTTTGATTCCCGGTCAGATCACAGTGAATTTGAGAATTATTCAATTCAAAGTTGTGATCGAAGACTGGGTGTTTGTGATGTCAATTCACATCATTTCCTCTCCTCCCATCCTTCTGATCCCTTAAAAACTGGGTGTAGCAATGGCGATTAGCAAACCACTAGTCCTGTTCTAGTCTTATCATTCTTTTCCTGCTACTCACTCACAAAAAAGTGAGGTTGAGCAACTGAGTAACAAACAGTTCTCGTAGAAAAAAAATTCTGTTGAGATACCTCCATTAGGAGGCCATATTTTCCACATTTGGAACGGACATGGATTAAAAAAAAAGGTGTTTATTTTAGATCCAATGGATTGATATTAAAATGATAAATTCAAAATTCAATAAATCATTTCTTCAAATATATTTTCAAGGATAGTTTGTTCAAACTTAACGTAACATTATTTACAACTATGTAGTTTAAAAATTGCATTCACAAGCAACAATAATACAGTCCCATATGTTGCATATTCATTCAACATCTTTTACAGACCGGTACTCTTTCAAAACTCACTTTATGATCACCGAATTTATGTTTTTTTTTTTAAATAAAATTCTAATTGTTTTGTAAATTATTAAATCTATAAATCACCATGAACAATTCTCAAAATCGATTATAACCATAAAAACAACAACAAAAAACAATTAAATAGTTTTATAAATTGGCAAGACTTTATCATAAAGATTAATTCACCTGAAAATGTTGGTCGATCTCAAAATAAAATAAAAAAAACTGTGGTAATGTATGTGGCGCCGCCAACACACGGGCAAGCACGAAACCTTTGACAGGCATAATATAATTAAAATTTCCACACAGGGCAGGTCAGAGGTTGTTTGGCCTGCAGACGACCGTTGCTAAATAACAACGCCTGCAGAATTTATTTATAATAGCCTAGCAATTATACATTTATCGTAAATCAATAAGCGGTATTATCATACTTTAATGAAAACTTATAAATGTTTATTCCAAATCACAAGAGAAAATTTAATATTTCAGTGTACAACAATCCTACAGTACAACATTTTACACATTTAACTGTATAAACAGCAGTGCTGTTTTCCATGAAACGCGGTGGAACGGCGTTACGGCACCTTTTTCTTTTCGCTTGATATTTTTTCTCAAAAGTAATATTATTTTTTTTCCATCGCCGCTCCCAATGTGGAGCATATGGACTTCTAATGGAGTTTATCTCAACAGAAGTGTTTCTACTAGAACTGCTTGTTACTCAGTTGCTCAACCTCTCTTTTTCAAAATAGAGTAGGAATAGAAGGAAAGGGCTAAGAAAGGACCAGTTGTTAGCTAATCGCTCTCGATACGCCCCGTTCATAAGATAAGATGGGTGGGAGGGGGGAAAAAGTAATAAAGTGTGACAAATTTTAAGCGAATGTAATTAGTGATTTTACCATGTAAAGGAAAACCTTATCAGATAGTGAAATAATTTTTAATTTTTAATTTGTATAAAGTTTAATATTAAATATGAATATTATATTACAATAAAATTACATTCAAATAAAATACTATTTTATCTATTTAATGAATTCCTTCACTACTCTCGTACATGGGTATCGCTTTTGTAAAACTTTCAACGCTACAACGTTTAATTCTACAAAAAATACATTTTTTAATTGATGTATGAAGTTTCAGTTAATCTCATCCTGTGGCGGATTAAGAACTTTAGAGGCTCCAGGCGCAATAGATTTTGGAGGCCCTGTTTTTCGATAAAATTGCTGCAAAGCTCTTCGCAGAACAATAATGAATATTAAAAACTAAAATTAAAATATAAGGTTTTATATAATTTATGCTATTTTTGAGGCCCCTAAGATTTGGAGGCCCCAAGCGCGCGCCTCTTGCGCTTATGGTGTAATCTACCACTGATCACATCACACTTTATCTTAAAAACAAATCCAAAAGAAAAAGTTTTTTATAATCAGTTACCGACAACCTTTATCTACATCGTTATATTGTTTTAAAAAAAAGCTGTGGTGATTTTAAATAATTCATTGTAACTTAATATATTATTTTTTGAAGAATAAAAACTTAGTGTAAGTATTATACACGTAATATATCACATTAATTAATTATATTGAGTCGTAATTTTTCAAATTTTCATGGTACGACATTAAAATATATTTATGAAATACGGAATAAAATATTTATACGTCCACTTGTACACATGATAAATGTGTTTTGATTTTATCTTCCAATGTCTTACGTCCAAGGATTTAAGTAAATAAAAGGTCAGTTAACAATAAAACATTTATTATTACAAAAGAATTAAGCGAGGTTTTTTATCATAATAATACTATCGATCTTTGCGAGTGATTCTCAGATCAATTGATTAGCATTATGTACTTACAAATTAAAATAAAATTTATTGGCACCTGCATGAAAATATTTTACAAAACACCGGTTTGCAATTTATTTTCAACGCGTGGGTGTAAAGTTATTATTTCTTGACGTATCGCATTTATTATCTGATGTTCGGAGTATCCAAATCTTAATTCGATCCACTGCGTGGAATTTCTATTGTGTGATATTCTGAAGACTGGGTTTGCATAAAAAAACGTTTGTCGAATGTGGTTTTTTTGCAACGCGTGATTGGAATAGCAATTCGCGTCACAACAAATATTGCGAATGAACAGGGATTGAAATGCCGGTAATTTGAATATTTTTTCAAAAACAATATTGCAGTTTTAAGAATATTGAAACATGAAATAAAAAATCTTAATTTAAAAAAGTAAATATTTTTTTATTATATTTAAAAAATAATAAGGAAGGCTGTGGTTATAAGAAGTCCAGCTTTTACTTTCTATCGTGCAAAAATTGCATTTATTTTCTTATCAAATTGAGTTTGTCACATTTATTTTTTTGCTCATTTTAATTTAAAGTTTCAATCAGTATTGACACTTAATAATATCAATTAGACTATTGTCGTATCAGTTTAGGATTTAGACACTTATTTTGGACAGTCTGAAACATTACTGCATTAGCTTTGGTAAAACTCAACTTTTCAACTGCAGCTATGTTCATTATTGTTTTCATACTGTAAGTAGTAACATAATGAATTGCTTGTTTGATCTGTCAAACGAATATGATGTCGTAGTTTACTACATTAGGTAAAAAATAGTTTTTTTTTTGTAATTAAAATTCTTAAATGCCTAAGCAGTGAATTACTACTTCGTCTGACGTCGTATGTGTTTAAAATATCGAGTGTAAGCAGCGTTGGGCTGTGATTTTTTATCACTCCTATGCATTTTTATGCAAGACTTAAATAAGCAATCGATTGTTACCAGTGGCGGATTGATCACACGAGAGGCCCGAGGCGCAATAAATTTTGGAGGCCCTCTTTTTCGGATAACATAAAAACGTTAAAAAATCATTTAGAATGATAAAAATCTGAACAAAAAGTATAGTTGCTATATAATATAAGCCATTTTTGAGGCCCATAAGATTCGGAAGCTCCAAGCGCGCGCCTCATTCGCTTATAAGATAATCCGCCACTGATTGTTACTTAGTTCACTTATAATATGTAACAATATGCAACGATATGCAATTTACCGTGAACTCATCAATCTAAATGGCCAAAAATGCTCTCCTGTATATACTGAAGCTGTCGTAGATAATATATAAGTCAGAAATTGTTGTTATATACTTAACTGATTTGAGAGTATTGTTTTTTTTTTAAATTAACAAGAGGCTCTCTTGGCTTTAGTATAATTTAACGAGGAGCTCGCACAAACCCTTACGAGGCTACTCCAGCCCACGCTTGAGTATAAAAACCTTAGTTAATTCTATAATGATAAAAGTGAAACATTTGACAAATAAAATATGACAATAGTGAACGTAGTCGCAATTTTGCAATTCCAATCATCAAAATCAATTAAAAAACGGTGTTGCGTATTTCAGGCTGTCAAAAATAAGTGTCTACTTCCATATGCACATAAGAATTGCCCCGCAGCATCATCAGATCATCAGTATTAATATATTTTATAAGATCGGCATTTCATATGAAATACTAAAATACCGGTGTTGATATATTCGTATGGCAGTGCAACCCCTGATTGCGTAAAGATCAATGATATTATGATATACACAAGAAAATATTTATTCGTTCACATAAAGACGTAATGCTTAAAATGCAGAGGAGTTTGGAATTCATTTGGAGTGTGTGTGTTTTTTTTTATAATTTATAACGTTAAATTAAATGAAGAAATATTAAATCAATCAACATATCACAATCACAGCCATTTCAAATAAAAATCTAGTACTTACGTATTGCAAGCCAAAAAAGCGTTGTTGAGAAAATAATTATTTTTATTAAATCGATTCGAATAAAATTTGTAATCGACTAAATAAATAGTGGATGCGTGGTAAAATGGTCAACGTTGTTGGCTTCAGTTATGGTGGTCACGGGTTTGAATTCCAGTACCGACTGTTTATATAAATTCACTTTAAATTGATTAATGGATTTCTATTCAAAAGCATGGACGATGTCTTGCATTCCTTCCCAAACATCCTATCTTAAAAACAAGCGTAGCGAAAGTGATTTTCTAACCATTATTCCTTTCCTATTCATTTCTTTCTAATGTTATTTTATATATTAAAAAAATAAGAGGTTGAGCAACTGAGTAACAAACAGTTTTAAAACTTATGTTGAGATAGCTACATTAGAACACCGTGTGCTCCATATTGGGAGCGGACAAAGATAAAAAAATCAATTCGATAAAATATTGTGAATTATCTTCGGCCATATATGTACCACGCATTTATGAGCGTAAATCGACAAACGTCTCAAATTTTCTTCTTCTGAGGAAAGACGGAGCTGAGCTTTGGGACTTTTTTTTTTGATAAATAGAGTTTTACAAGACTTGATGAGTGGTAGAGAGCTTTCATCACAAATCCATGAGTCGAATAAAAAGCGAAATTGTCCGATCAGAGATTTAGTCAGTGACCATATCAGTTGAACAGAATGACTAAGAGCATTCATTGACCAGGTTAATTAAATTGTATTAGTTTAAAAAATCTGGCATTTTTAAATACAAGCGAAAATAAAATAATTGAAAACGTGACTTCAACAACGTTGACCACTTGACCACGCAGCTGGCTTCTAATTCTTTATTGTTAGTGTCATATGATAGTTTTTTACAAAGTGGAAACGTACTTAGGTTCTACTGGGTTAGTATTTGTAAGAGTTACAATGCACGATCACTTCCATAATAAGTCTTTAATATATGTATGCATGTAATTCGGTGCTTAAAAATTTTGATGTCCAAATGAATGAACCCATTCTATCTTAAATGCTGTGAAACTTATTAAAAATGCTAATCCAACCTCACTCCAATTCTTCACTGTTACATAAAAAAAATATAGGACAAAATCAGATGTAAAATTCTTTGAATTGAGAGCAGACATTGTTAATAAAATTTAAATGACGATTTCCGCGGTTAAAATGATTCTATCGATTCAACACGTCATCTCATAATTATTATTGAAAATAATATTATAAATGTGTTTTCATAATTTCGAAACATCGAGCATTTTGTAACTGCAGCGAGTATGAAAAACATAAATACAGATGTAACACAAACATACGATATATTAATACGTTTGAAAAAATGAGAATATAATTTCCGACATTTCACATGGTTAGCCAATTGAAAACATGTTTTTTTATTATTTGATGTTTTGAGATACCTGTTTAAAAACTTTCTTTGCCATAATGGGCGTAGAAATAATCTCAACACGTTTTGTTTGAAGCTTTGTACGCCTTTATTACATTTTTTTGTTAATCTATGTCCGCTTTCAATGTGGAACATATGGCCTCTTAATGATAGTATCTTAACATAATTTTTTCTTCGAAAGCATTTGTTACTCAGTCGCCCAACCTCTCTTTTCCAGAGAGAGTAGTAGATATAGAATGAAGGCTAAGACAAGACTGTGATTAACTGATTGCTTTCGTTATACAAATAAATGGTACGTAAACAATTCGTTCGTACGTAAGTCTTGACTAGTGCCAATATTTTCAGACGAATGTCAATGGCTTAATACCAATATGCATAACATGCATCTGCTGACTAACACTTATTAACAAATATTTGAAAATTCCTTAGTCAAAGCCTTTCTCTGTAATAAGTGTTGGATATTTTTTGTGCAAATAAAATTCAACACGGGTCAGTGACGTTTTATTGGATTGCGATGCCGTGTCGAGTAAACATACCGAAAACATATATTTGTACAGATTCAATTTACGATAATTTGACGAGAAAATTTATAATGCTGGAAAGTAATAAACATGAGACTCTCTTTTGTAACATATATCAATTTTAGTTTCCAACGAACCTCTCTGAATTTGTCATGATTAACCTTTTTTGTCGCCAGGTACGAAATATTTCGTATTATTTTGTTGGTGTGAGTAAGGCTCGATACAAGACTTTCCGTTCTGATTTCAAGACTCTTTATTCCATGATGATACGCTCAATTTAATATTTTTTAAGATATGGGTTTTTAATCTTGTTTTTTATGAAAATAGTATCGAAGTTTAAATGAGTTTTAACAGTTACCGCTGACGCTAGCGAAGAGATAACCCGACGCGATTTCTACGTTAGCGGGTTGTACTGTAGTAATGTTTATAATCTGATACAATAGTATAGTGCTGTGTCTCTCAACCGGGGGCCACACAAGAAATATAATTTTAGTGATACGATTCAAGAGTGAAGAGAATTCGATTTAAGGAATGGGGGATCAGTATCATCCGTTAATTTTCAACTTTTTCAAGTCATCAAGCTAAATAAATAATAAAGTGTTCGAGATGAAAATTATTTTGGAATCTTTCAATTCCTACCTATTTTCCAGTCATCAATCCCGGTCGATAATTGGGTCCCGAGTCTCGAAAAACTAATTTGTATGGGGGTCACTGAAAAATATGAAACTCAAAAGAGGCCATAGGCTCAAAAAGGTCGATAAAATGTGGTGTAGTGAACCATTTTCATTGTAGTGTATTTTTTGTGAGAACCTCCTAAAATCCTTTTTTTAAATCGCAGATAAATCTGGTTACGTATATTATTTCATATTTCTTTAAATTGAATGTTACTTGGTTACAACACTTCTGTAAAGTATACAATCTACACCACTGTGCTCAAGAAATACAATCATTGAATATTAAGTAAATATCATTTTTTTTATTATTTAGTCGATGACTGATTATGCACGTGATTGCTATAGCAGAAGATAAATTACCAATGTGGACAGGCACCAATGATTTGATATGAGGTTAATAAAAAAATAAAATAAAAAAAGACAATCGAATTTACTTGGAGAGAAAACTATTGTTTGAAAAATAGTGCAGGAATTATAACAAATTTAGTTGCTTAGTAATCATTCGAATAATATAATGGAGGCATTGTTACCTATGACAGAGCTTGGCTTGAGAGCTTTCATTGTTTTGATTCGTTGGCTGTTCGCCATTCCCTACAAATAATTGTTATAATATTATTTTATTTTCTTATAACGTGATTTCACGATGGATTAATATAAATGGCTCATGTTACACGATTTAGTCTAATAATTGATACTTCTCCACTTGGACTTTTATTGTCACATTTTGTTCCAGTTTTTTTTATCAATATCCATTACCAATGTGAAACATATGGCCTCCTAATAGAGGTAACTAAACATAAGTTTTTTCTAAAAGAAATGTTTGTTACTCATTTGCTCAACCTCTCTTTAACAAGAGAGTAGTAAGGATAGAATGAAGGCTAATACAGGACAGATTAACTGATTGATTTCGTTACACAAATAAACGTTACGTAAACAATTTTTAAGCGAGTTTAAAAGGTGAAAAGAACATTATGATGAATTTTCATGGATATCTTTATTCAAAGCCGGACCGAATTTTATGACATTTATTATTGAGGCATTTTTTTTTTACAAAATATTAAACGTTTAAAAAAAACTTGGTAGCTATATGTCTATTATAAATTACAAAGGTATTTGTTAAACAAATTGTTTCACACTTCTTTTTAATAATAAGATGTGGCTGTCTTCAAATCAGATTCTGTCCACTCATTCTTAATGAGAATACGCAACAATAAAATGTCGTTTTGTATAGTATGTATACTTTTATCATTGACTTAGTTTTAAAATTGAATGATTGTGATTAACCATATTGATGTAGGTATACTCATTGATAAATTTACCGTGATAGAGAGTTTATAGTCAATACCTTGAGATTTAGCGATGAAAAGTCCGAAAATGACCTCGGCTGTTCCCATTTAGTGTACTTGGGCGTATTATTACGTGAAACCACTAATAAAAAGTTAAATACATATTATTACGAATAGTAGTTTATTGCAAACTAAACATGATCAGTTTACCTAAATCGTGCGGGAGTTACTAGTCTTATAAAAAAAAATATATAGCAGAATCTAAAAGCAAACACCGATATGATCGATTTGTTTTTATATAATATAAGTGAACGACGTTTTTTTTTTCACGCCAATGTTTTTATTTGTGTTGATAGTTTTTTTTTCCATCTACTGTTTACTTAGTCTTCGTTTTACACGGTTTCTAAATCAAACAGTCAAATTTATAATATGAGAACTCGTCATTGTCGTGTTAATATCAATATATTTCTTTTTTTAGTGTTTTCAAAATTTTCAAAAATAAATACACAGTGCGTTCTGGTTGGGGTGTGTTTTTTTTTATTAAAAAACAGGAGATCACTGAAATGGTTCTCAGTTCATTTGTTACATCAATTTTCAATATAATAATAAAGAATGTTTAACTCAACTGGAATGTTTTGAAAATCTTGTTAATCTGGATTCAATCAATTACACAAATGTGTCGCTGTAGACATCTACACTCTAAATTCTAAAATGCAAATTTTAAGGAATTCAAATCAAGTTTGTTACAAAAGCGGCAGTTATAAAATGGATTTCACAAAACAATATGAATTTTATTAAAATAGCAAGAGAATACTATTAAGAATATTTAACATTAATTTTTCAGACCAAAACGTTTTAATTAATTTTCCAACATTTTTTTAGGATTACGAAAACTGCCGCCATTGTTTCCCGAGAACTCATATACCCACTTCGTCATTGTTAACATAGCTGTTTAAAATTGAACGTATCTCTCGATTTAAAAGATAATGGAATGCATTTCCATTATTTTGAGCCAATTAACTTCATATTGTAATAAAGATAAACTAAATAAAATTTGACATTATTTGATAAATAACGTATTTTCGTTGGATTTTGAAAAATATGGACTTCTCGGGTTTTGTTTTTAAACGTTTCATGAATTATTACATCTGTATTATTTTGAAATAGCAAGTTATATGAAAATAATATACCATAAAACATTCCAACGCAAACATTTTGCCAATGATAGATAGATTCGTAATGCTTTAAAAAAAACATTTTTTGTACTAGGGTCATCTGAATTCGTGACGGCATTAGGTTAAATTACCATCCGTCAATAAAATTAAATTGTTATTTGTATAATAAAATGCAATTTCTTAGCAATAGAGTCGGATCAGAGCAAACGTGCCAATCTCAATGGCAATTTATTTAAAATGATTGATGATTATTTGAGAACTTTTATTTAAATTATGTAACGAGACATAAATTACATAGTGACAAAATCTGTGTGAATGTACATAATTTGAACGATTCAAACATAAATTACAGTTTAAATGTATGTGGTTTGTGAAGTAAGCTTCTCATTATAATATACTAACGATTTATGATGAAAAGTGTTAAAGGTGCTGTCAATTATAGGTTCTATACTTAGAAAAATAACAATTTTACCAATTCCTCTTTCCAATGTGGACTAAAATAGATTCGCATGGAACATATTGACTGAAATTATTCTCAGGAATACTGTTGCTCAACCGCGGTTTTCGGCAAGTGTTATTAGTTATTATATATATAGAGTCAAATAGGTATTAACTATACAAATGATTTTAGTGGAACGAAATACGATAGAGTTCTACCAATCAAATATCAGTTCAATAAATTATACATAATAAAATTCTTAAAGAGAAATGCAAAACTGTCTGACACCCGTGTCTAAGGACCTTAATTGGTTTTTTAATCTACATTCAGAAGCTTGTGATCACACAACAACAAACATGTAAGTTTTAAGCTATGCTTGGTTTTGACAATATTATTATCATATTTATTAGTGACACAAAACTATATCTCGTACATAATATAACCATCTACATGACACGGTTCGGTGTATCAAAAAATGGAATTATAATCTTAAAATCACAAAGCAATAACAGTTGTTACTCTTTAGTGAAATTAAAACTATGTTTTTGTAAATACACCTTTGAGATCCTAAGCTTTTGATAGGAGTGTTTTCATTCGTAGATTTTAACCCTTAATCGTGTAACCGAGAGAATGAAAAAAAGCCCAACACGTTTAACAAGTCAGCTTCGGGACTGGCATAGTGACATTTTATTCCTACTGTAATATTGAATGAATAAATAAATTATATCTGAACGATAGGCAGTCAATAACAAAATAACCGTTTTTTTTTCATGCCTATTTCTGCTGCAATATTAAATTGTATTTGTTATTTGAATGTGAAAACGTATTGATCGATTTTTTCCAAATGTCAAACCATTAACAATGTCCGCAATAACCATAATTCGTATTGATCTAAATTATTTCCTTTTCAGATAGCAGAATCAACAAAGTGGTGTTGCATAATAACTACTATTGGTCTGCGAAATCGGCAGGAGAGATTCAACACAACAGCTATTGTGATTAACATAGTTCAGGCGTGCATGCATAACCACTCACAGATAATTCATTATATATATATATATATTATTTCAAAGTGTTTTACTCTACAGTGAAAGTGTGTAGTAATTGCATCTAATCAAATTGAATTGTAATTTTCGAGTATGAATAAATTTAGCGAAAGTTGGCTTGCTAAATCAACGAGTGTAAGTTGAAGATTTTTTTTGTGTTTGGTGTTTCTCGTTTCATTGTCAGTGGGGCAAAATGAAAAATGATATTTTTGTGTATTTGTTTGGGAATCAAGAATAAACATAAATCAAATTTAACAAGGTGTCGAGAAATGAAAAGAAAGAGATATCGGTGTCACACATCGCCGTCGGTAAGTCATTTACACTACAAATTACAACACTTTTTAATGTACATCTCAGTAAATACTAAATACTGTATATTTACCTCAATATTATTGCGCCGTAGCTTATTGGGATCTTTTTACGATACAATACCATTAAAAGTATATGCAGTTTTCCGATTGAATTTAGTTTCGGAAACATTTGAATGTACCCTACAGAATTTTCAGACCCCAAACGAAAAGCCCCATTTAAATACGTTAAAAAATGACTGTTTACATATTATCAACACGTTTTTCATTATTATGGTTTGTTTATGTCGTGAAATGAATGTCTAGGTTAAAATAGATATAAAAAAAATATAATATAATATACAAGAAAAAGTCTATAGCCGTGAAAATTATGAAAAATTTGCATTTTAAATCAATTCGACATCTTTTGAATTGCTTATTGGTATATGTATAAAATAACTTTTGTCATTTCTATTAAAGTGTATGCAAAATTCTAAATTAAAATACAATGCCAATACGTACTAATATAGTTTACTTTAATAATATTTCAATTATACTTAATTTTAATTAATGAACTTATCAATAATAAGGTATTGATTATTATAGGATTTGGATTTAAAAAAAACAAAGGTTAAAACTATTCAGTCGTGTCCTAACCGCGGGAAGATAGCATATAAAAAATTGGTTATTTTCTTTTTAGTTAAATCAGATGATTTTATACAATAAATATGTTACCTTTATGTAAATGAAACTTTCCCAACGAGATTAAACTGTAAACTATTTAAAATCAAAACTTCTTCTAATACAATTCAAATTGACACCATACAAAAATAAAATAGTAAATTACGTTTGATCATTTTAAGGGAAAGTGGAAGGAGTGTTGTTATTAACTAAGGGTAAGAGTAACGGTCTACAGAGATACTAATTAAGAGAAATTTAATTAATTGCTTATATACAAACAATCGATTAATTGATAGAACCTAGCTTAATAGGATTTTAAAAGCATCCCAATTCAGTTAAGCATTCCTTATTATCATATTGTAATAAAGTTTATTTGTAAAATATGAACAGGGAGCCATTGGCGTGCATATGCAGGGACTGTGCGTTTTGTATGATATGAGATTTTTTATTGAAAAAGTTAGAATGTCACAAAAATGTTTAACTCGACTGGGATAATTTGAAATTCTTATTTAGTAAGATTCTATTAATTATACGAATTTTGTAAATAAGTCACCTAATAATTTATATTACTTATATATAGGTGTCGTTGTAGACCGTTTTATTCACCTCTAATGTGGCGTTTAATGTATGAATAAATAACCATACCTTGAAGATGCTTAACAAAGAGGCAAAACAATTTTAAAAATTGTAAGAAAATCAGTGGAATAATATAACTGTTAAATTTAATTTAAATTTTCTTAAAAATTGCAGTCATATCCATCGAAAATGTTAATAAATGAACGATTTTTTTCTCGAAAATAGTTTCACAAGAAAAAGTATTAGCGCCACGGTACAACTGTCGTTTTGATGTGGCACAATGGTTGTGGAGCACTGCACTACCTAATAAAATTATTATTATTGTCATTATAAATACAGTGTATCTAATAACATTTGCAATGTTGTGCCACAGCGAAATGTTTTCACAAAAAACTCAATTTTTAGTTTAATTATTATTGCGTAGCAACAAGCGTGAAGACGCACAATGCGTATAAAATGGCATTTAAATCCATTATATAAATAAATTTCGCATAAAAGACATTACTCAACATATAATAAAGCAATTTTGAAAACAATTTTGTAATACTGCATTTTTAATTCATCTATTATATAAACAATTTATGAGGCGTCTAAAAGAAAATTACGGTAAGTCCAATTTTTTTCAAAATCAAGCAAAAAACACATACAAATGCTGTAAGCCATTTTAAACAATATTTAATAATGAAAAACATGCAAAACCCTACATAAGCATTTGTAAAAAGGGTACACTTCTCATGACATTCATAATTCGATAAATTTTAAAGTTATTAGCAGGTGTGGGCTGGAGGGGGATCGGAGGGGCTCGCGCGATCCCCTTGTTGAATTTTACTAAGGCCGGCGAGCCCCTTGTTAACTTATGAAAAAACAACATTTTCAGATAAAATTAGTACATAACTGCACTTTCTAATTTATATACTATCTACGACAGCGTCAGTATACACATTAGTATATTTTTAGCTATTCACATTGATAAGTTTACGGTAAATTGCATATTGTTACATATGTTACGTGTATTAATTAGTTACAATAGATTGCTTGTTTAATTATTATATAATAGCATAGGAGTGAACAAATTCACTAATTCCTCAAAACACTAAAAATTGCTTCGAGATTAAGCGAGTCCCTTGTTAACGTATTGGCAGCCCACCGCTTTGTAAGGAAATGATTATATATTTAATTCAATTTTGCTTAAATTAATTTAAATAAGTTGTTGACTTGCTTATAAAAATAAACATACTCTTCTAAATTGGATATACAATACGATAAAAAAATAAACTATTCCTAAGACACAAAATCGTCACTTACCACTAACATTGCAAAGAGGGTTTTTTTCTTTTAAACACCTCATATTATTGATGTGCTAATAATTAATACATATATTTATTATATGAGCGTCATTTACCAAAAAAATAACAGAGAGTTATTTAAGATTTTATCAATATTGCTAAATTTCATTTCTCGGCGTCGAGTTGATAACTAAAGTAATAAGACGATGTGAACTTTTTCGCACATGGTAAATTTCTAATGAAAATCAGATCAGATGAATAATAATTTTACAATAAAAAACAAACATTCAAGATATATGTATATAAATAGATGGACATAACAAGATTTTACAAAATATACGGTATATAATATATGAGGGGCTAAAAGTAAAGGTAACAATCTTGATGTATTCAGAATCAAAGAACTAAAAATTCTCCACCCTGTGAACTGATATTTCAGTAAAAGATCTGTTTTCATTACATAGAAAATCATTTTTTTTTAATTCGCTTTAGAGACAAATTCAGCTTCTTCACTCTAAAAGTTTCGTCGAATACAGAAAGTCATGTGAAAAATTTTACTCAGCACATTTTACGAATTTATTTAATTCACAATATTTTCATGTTACGTATAGCACAAGAAAATTAAATTCATAAGTAATGCTTTTTTAATTTTGTTTTTGTTTGTTTTTCTCAAAATGGCTTTTATGTAAGATTGCTGTATTTGCTTTGACCCCTTCATATATACATGGTGTATTAATTATACTTTAGACTCTTTATGCATATATATTTTATACCGACTACATGCAGCGAATATTTAAGCAATGACGTCACTTTATAGTTATAAAAAAGAAAGTGACTGAAGGTTCTCAGATTGTAATTTTGTTGCCGCCTCGGCGAATATAGTTAATTTAACAAAAGTTGTTCTATGAATTTTAAATTGTTTACGTATACATGTTTCTTAATTGTGAATGTTTTGAACTATTTCAAAAAACAAATAATTTTGTGAATCTTGTGACTTCTTCTAAGATCTTCTGTCTTATAATATAAAGCTTTGCAAAGCTGCCTCTCACTTAATAGATTTATTCTTTTATCCACATGTAAAACAGTGGAACGGTGTCCCGACACCTTTTATTGGCATTTTGAATGTTTCAAATCAATATTAGTAAATATATTTTTTTTGCTGATTGGAAACTTTTTCTTTTAAAAAAAAAATGACTGTCGTTGGCTGTTTTTACGTCATATATGATTTCTTTTTAATGTTATTTGACAGATACTGTAACACTTATAAGCTAATATCATACTACAAAACAATACTAGGTTCATAGACTTACTCTGTGATCAGAAATAATGGTCTAATGCTTGGTACATTGTTTAAAAAAAAGAGAGGTTGAGTAACGAGCAGTTCTCGTAAAAAAAAATATTAATCCACATTGGGAACGGACATAGATTAAAAAATCTTTAGTAAAAGCTTGACATGAAGTGAGTTTCAGTTGTTTTTACACACCAATAATTTCTTTGTAAACGAAAAAATACAATGAGAAACAGATACATATGAATACACGCAAAATTATATTTACTTTTTAATAAAGGAGTTATTCGTTGCTGTCACTGTCGGGAGCCGGTAAATTGCTCGAATAACAAGATCCTCGAATAACCAATTCCTCGAACGTCAAATGCTCGAATTGCTTGGTTATTTAAATGGTTTTAAAACAGTTTAGTGTTTATTATATGGTAGTCGATTACTCGAGTTTATCTCAACAGAAGTGTTTCTACGAGAACTGCTTATTAATTAGTTACTCAAACCGTTTCTATATTTTTCCAGAACACATAGAAGACTAGGGATAAGAAAGAACAAACGGTTAGTTTATCACTATCGCTACGCCCAATTTTTAGTAAGAATGGGTGAGAGGGTTCCAACAAATTACATATACGTGTGCCTTTAAACAGAAATCCATAAATAGTTTCAAAAATAATTGATTAAAAAGTGTACGTATTAAGATTCGAGCCCGTGATCTCCGAAAACAAAACCAACGACATTTTCCACTCGACCACTGGAAACTTAAATAAAAAACATTTTTTTATTATGACTTTTTTTGATGTATGGTTTTTATTTCCTGACTTGCATAAATATTTTTTTAAAGAATGAGTAATTAATTTTTAAGCTTTTATAAAATTTTTATAAAAAATTTCGATCAATTTTTAATTCGAGCATTTGACGTTCGAGTAATTGGCTATTCGAGGATTTTATTATTCGAGCAATTTCCATTCGAGCAATTGCATTCGAGCAATTTAACGGGAACCGTCACTGTCGGTTTCGAAATATATTCTTTTTTAGGGTATTTACTGTCAATGTTTGGTGAAAAGGCATTATATTAAAAAAAAAACATTTTTACTATTTTCGCTTTTATTTAATATGTTTAGGAGCGGCTTAGCTTATGACTAGCAATATCAACTAACAATATTACAATGTTATTTATACGAAACAAATTACATTCTTATAATGTTATTTTGATTTATGGTTTTTATTTCCTGACTTGCATAAATATTTTTTTAAAGAATGAGTAATTAATGTTTAAGCTTTTATAAAACTTTTATAAAAATTTTCGATCAATTTGTAATTCGAGCATTTGACGTTCGAGTAATTGGCTATTCGAGGATTTTGTTATTCGAGCAATTTCCATTCGAGCAATTGCATTCGAGCAATTTACAAATTACATTCTTATAATGTTAGTTTGTTCATTTTGTTATTTTATTTTTTTTAAAACGTCCATCAAAGTCGCATAAAAAGAGGACTGGGTGTATTATATTATATTTCGAGGGTCTGTTTCATAAATAATAAATACAACACGATCGATCGCTCAAGCGCTTTTGACAAGTGTCTTCTTATCATAAGACACGTTGAATATCGAAGTTTTTTTTAAATATTAATCGACGCACAAACAAATTGTAAACTTGACCCCGTTGCCTGAAAATATTTTTTAGTCTCTCTTTGAAGTATTTTCACTTTTTATTGGTGTTTTGAAATCAACCGGCGCCGGGCATTTTAAATTATTGCTATGTGGTCCAATAAACAAAATAATTTATCAAACTTTATTTTAAATACCTATTTTCATTTGAATGATTTAGCATTTAATGATACCTATAATAATACTATATTGTATGTTTTCTTACATCAAATATAAATTAATGAAGTAGTTATTATTCTTTCATGCGTAGTAAAATTATAATAAAGAATTATATTTCTTTTTTATATATTTATTATATCCAATACCAAAAAACGGATGCATTAAAAAATATCATTATATAACATACTCCAGTGATAGTTTATAAATAAGTGTATCGCAGAGAGCGTAAAGGGTTTTTAGATAATCCGTTTATCCTAAATTTGATTATTTCTATTCAATATTTCGTGCCAAGCTTAATGGTTAAAATATCTTTTTAAAAAATACGGAATTAAGTATGACATATTATTTTCCTTTGAAAGAAAACAAAATATTCTTTTTGAATATTCACTTAATTTATTTTCACATATTTTTTAAAAATAATTATTTAGTAATGTCGCTTAGTTGTAATAAAATAAGATTTCAACTGAAGGTGCTTAGTGGAATTTCAATATTATATTTGAATCGTTAAAACTATGTACATTCTCACAGATTTTGTCACTAACGAGCCGGGTTTCGCCTTTCGGCATCTTCAGGTGTTCAAGCGCACGGATGATCTTGAACTGCATGGCTTTGACTCAGTGATACATTTATTTATTATATAAACACGAAACATTCATAAACTAAGCGTCAGTTCAATTCCATCCGTGCGCTTGAACGCCTGAAGATGCCGAAAGGCGAAACCCGGGTCGTTAGTGACAAAATCTGTGAGAATGTACATAGTTTGAACGATTCAAATGTAGTTGTAATAATATTTGTTTTTCGTTTGAATTAATCATTTCAACTTATTTAAATTTAAATTAATATTTATGAATTTAGTTTACGATTAACAATGTGCTCAGTTTGTGTCATATGTTAACCATACTTTTATAATCATTATAGATTTAATTTAACATAATATTAAATATATACCTTATTTTAACGGAAAGAAATACGTTGTTTTTAAAGGGCTTTTAATAAATATAGGCCAAACGTATTATTGTTTTCTATTATAATATTTTTGTATTCAGTTCAATCAAAAACAAAAAACAAAGCAATTGAATTAATTTAAAGATTTTATCATGATGTGATTGTACTGCTTATTTTTAGGTTACAGTGATGTAAAAACGACAAAACTTTATGATATGATGTAAACCAGAACAATAAACGCGGACCAATTAAGCTTAACAATGAATAAGTACATAGACATTGCACGGTAACCCACTGGATCAAATTCAGATTACTCACACCACATTTAACGTCGCGTGTTTTGGGTTTCTTATGAGAAATTCCTCTTCCGCCAGCGATAGTGAATACAAAACGATGTTTTACTTATTATCCTACCAAGCTTTTTGCACAATAAGATGATAATATTTCTAAATAATAAATAGATGTAAAACTTTAATGATTTCATTTATTATTATATTCATTACAATAATACATGGTTTTGTTGTTCTTTCAATCAAGATTCATTCAAACACGAATTCTCAGTACAAATAGAAAACTCTTGACACAGAATATTCCGTACGTTTTTATTATTTTAATATTCGAAATCGGGACTGTACTTTTTATTTAATGTAATCAGCATCCATTCATTAAATAAAATGGGCATCCAGCACTCCGGGACTCGCAATCTTTTAATTCCAATTTTAATCCTTATTCAGTCTTTTTTGTTATACCAGTATTCATCTTTAACCGTAATCGAATATGCAGATATCTTCTCTTGTTGAACGATATTATTTTGACATTTTTTTTACAAGTGACATTTTTGTTTATTTATTTAATTGAAATTGCATAAGATTGAAAAATTATAAATTTAATACTTTTACAGTTAAGTAAATTAACTCTTATACGTGTATTTAAAATTGAAACAGAACTAAATGTATACTCCACGGAAATTGCGCAGAAATGGATACCTACTGTATTTCAAAAGTAACACTTTTCACATTATTATTATGTATTAATGTATGTTTGTATAATATAATATGATACAAGCCTGAGTGTATATATTATTACTAGTACACTTGTTTTAATTTATGTAAATTGCATCACCCGATTTCTTCTCAGCGGCTTCACACATTCACTTGCCTTGTCTTGTCATTCCCACTCAGGCTAAATAAACTATTTACTTCATTATATTATATTTACTAACAATATTATTAACATTGTTTTTTTCCCATGTAAAGCGGTGGGTCGTCACCTTTTTACTCGACATTTTTATTTTTAAAAATCAATTTTATGTTTATTTTACTTTGAAATTTTTTTCTGCCGAAAGACGTTTAAAAATATTTTTTAAAAGTTTGATTACCCAGAAAAGTAATAACAGTAAAAAAAGAATTATTAGATCTACAAGATCGATTTCTGTTCGAAGGAGTTAGTATTTGTGATATCTATCCATCCTACTATTAAATCCTAAAATTACCAGGCAAAGCGAGAGCGATTAGTTAACTACTAACTCTATCTTTCTATCCTTACTCTCCTTAAAAAAGGAAGGTTGAACAACTGACTAACAAGAAGTTCTCGTAAAATCTGTTGAGATATCTCCATTAGGAAGCCATATCCTCCACATTGAAAACGTACATGAATTAGAAAAAAAATAGTTCTAGTACATTTCTTTTCAAAATGACGCGTAGATTATTAATAAGAAAAATAAATAAACTTACATAAATATATATTAACATTAACCTTTTCCCACAAAGCCGATACACAAACGGAATCTGTCAAGTTAAAAAAAAACTTAATATCATAATACGAAAAAAAATGTTTATTAAAAACTCGACGTCAGTATTCGTAAAGGGATTTTTGGATTTTTTTGTTCAGTAGAAATCTTCGATTTACGATATTTATTGTATGGATTTTATTTACATGTTAATACTGGTTTTCACTTAAAATTCGTTTATTACGGATAACAAAGTATCGGTTCTTGTTTTCAAGATTATTATTGAATATTACAATGATGTGCATAACTCTGCTAAACTCGCGTGGAAAATAACAAAATATAACTAAATTTATTTAAGGCAGTAGGTATGTTTAATTATTAATAATATTATGTAGTCTGTAAAAGATATTAGAATACAAAACTAGCTAATAATGGTGTTTACTATTAATTCAAATAATCTCACTGAGAATTCTGTTTTACAAGAAGGGGATGGTTAAAGCTTCTCTATATAAGTATATTGTTTTGAGATGACTTACTGTCTTTCAATCATATTAAACATGGACAGTGAAACTTTAAATTTTGTTATAAAATATCAATGTGTCAACTGCACATTCACACTTGAGGTAATCGTAAAAGTCTTGCCCAAATGAGTCATACTTTCATAGTAGTGAACTTTATTTGTGGAATTTAAATTACTTACAATTTATATGTATTGTAATGGTTTCATTTGTATAAAATACGTTTATGTTCTAAAACACACTTTGATTCGTCACAATTCTCTTGAACCATCGGGCGATGGCTACTTAAATATTTTATACAAAAGTTTTTGTTCCAAACTTTATTTAATATTCAATATGAAACTGTAAAATATTGATGTTAAAAATGTTTCATAAACAAGTAATCATAATTAATTTTAACGAAATAAAGAGTTTTGAATTCAATAGTTAATAGCATTGTAATAAAACTTTAAAATTTAAACATTGTGTTGTGGTCAGCGTTTCTGTGTATGTGTACATACTATTTATTATCATATTCAAGTAGAACGTTTCGACCCGAAGATTGAAGATGCCAGGAAAACTTTCCTTTACTTCTTAAATTATACGCCTAATACACACGAATATTTCAACTGCACTGTCCAACAGGGCTGGCAAGTATTTTTTTCAATACTAAATATAAACTTAAATTAAAAATAATATTTTTCAAAGTTTATAACATTGTTATAAAAACGCTCATAGAAGAATAAAAATAAGACTATTGAGGAAAATGTTAATATTTTTTTGGTTATTATAAATATTTTAAAAAAATATATTGATACGTTTGTTCGTAATTGACCATTATTTATATTTTGGATAATAGATCATTAAGTGTTTAGGTGGCAAGCGCCTTTTTCTAGTCAATATCAATATGTATTATATATATATTTGAGATCTGGGGCATGAAAGTTTTGATATATTTTCTCTACAATTTCATCTCAAGTGACATTAAAAATTCTTATTCGATATAACAATGCTTATATGATTTCTTTTTGGACGTGTGAAGTTATTTGTATATATATTTGAATATTAATTGCTATGGAAGTATTTTTATTTTTGCATTCAAATGTAATTTATTCTTAATTCTTCAACCATTAAAGAAGTGATACCGCCATAGTGTGCTTATCTGACGTTTTTAATACTAAACGGTTAATTCTACGAGTTTAGGAAAATTTAACGCCTGCAATTCTCCACCGACAATTCACCGCAACAACAGTTGGTCGAATACACAATTTATGTCATGGGTACAGTTAATGATTTCTGTAATTCTCGCATATTCCATAGAATTTCAATAGTTGCCAATCGTAACTTAAGACAAGACACTTAAATAAAAGATAACTTTCAATAATTTGTCTAAGCACATCTCAAATGTGAATTGCGAGCAGTTAATTGTCATAAATCCTACATCAACGATATATTTTATGGCAGTAATCACAAAAGGTTTGTGTGTTTTTCACGCAGGAAAATAAATATAAGTTTAGGCTTCGTCAAGCGTACAATTACTAGCAATTAATTCGGATGACAGCCAAGTCTGGCTGACCTTATATAATATCTTCGATACGTTTTACTTCTGAAACATTTTCGGTTTTAATACGTTGTCTACAAACTATTCTAACTGCCCATACTTATCTTAATAAAATATTATACTAATTACAATTTTAAAAAACTGTAATAATTGAAACACGCCGCCACTGGCCGCCTAGAATGCGCTCACCGAATAGTGAAAGTGGCCTCGCCTCAGGCGCCACTGCGTTGCCTATACAACAGAATGAGACGGAAAAACATCAGAGGAGAGGCGGGAGAATATTTACAAGACTGTCAATGGAAGGGGTAACTTTCTTCTTCTGTGAAGATGAAGTCATAATGCTTAGTGACCCCGGAAATTTCTTACTACTACTTTTATTTTTATCCATGTTATATTTTTGCCAAGCGTTCGTTATCAACATATTTAAATGTTTTAAAATTATTTTCATTAGTATCAAAAATAATATTTTTATCAGAGTATTCAGTAAGTCACATCCGTAGTCTAGTAATCGACGTCGATGGTTTTGGTTGCTCGTTCACGGGCTCGAATTCAAGAACGGACAGATTTTAAAATCGAGAATTGGTTTAATTTAAGATTTCGACTGAAGGTGCTTGGTGGAATTTCAATATTAAATTTGAATCATTCAAATTATGTACACTCCCACAGATTTTGTCACTAACGACCCGGGTTTCGCCTTTCGGCATCTTCAGGCGTTCAAGCGCACGGATGAACTTGAACTGAATTGGTTGTTCTGTCCGAAGGCATAGATGTTTGTAATGTCTAAAATTCTTTCTCGCCACCTATCCGATCCCAAAAATAGAGTAAAGCGAAAGCGATTAGTAAAAAAATCGTCTTATTCTATTCTTCTATATCTGTTCCCTTAAAAAATAAGATTAAGCTACTAAGTAACAGCAGTAATCGTAGAAATCTGCTTAGAAAAACTCTATTCGGATTGTATATGCTTCATTGCGAGTGAACATTGTAAAAAATTGTAAGAAGTGGTAGCATTTTTTACGTATTTTATCCGAACTGTCAACATCATTGGATTCAGTTTAGGGCATTCAATCCCGGATCATATTTGTGATCCCGGGATTTCAGGATTGACAATTTATTCAATCCTGGGATTGAACATTCAACATAAAAAGGATTCGAGATTGGGACATTAAAAGCTTTCTCGATGATTTTGCGATCCTGAGATTTTTCAAACAAATTTCGAATCCAAAATTCCGGGAATTCATGGAAATCCCAAAATGAAAAGACACCAGACCTTTTTTTTCTTTCTCCAATTGTGTTATTCTCGATATCCCGGGATTAGTACTATCACAATCCCGGGATTTTGGAATCCGGGATTGGAGACCCTAATTCAGTTACAGTGTCCACGGACCCGAAACCTAGTACGAACCGTTTCATTTATTGATTTTTAATCAATTGCATTACCGGTTGAATATATCAATACCGGTCTTGCTGATATATCTATACGTTACAAACCAGACGTGAGGAACCTTTTCATTTCTAAAGGCCACATTCATTTATCTGATTCAACATAAGGCCGCAGTAAAGAAAACGTTGACACCCCCCCCCCCGTCTTTTTGACTGTCGAACGTATAATGGGTTGATTACGCTCTTTTTCAGCGAAAGAATTAGTGCAAGAGTGTTTTATTTATTTTTCTATGTGGAATTAATTAGATTTGCAAAAAGACGATTTTGTTTGGGACCGATGGCTTTGATGATAAAATATTATAATCTAATGAAAAACACACTAGTTTTATGCGCATAATTATCGATAGAGACTTTGGTCTACTTCTGAGTCACACCGTGACACAAAAATCACACACCGTTGGCCAATAATAATTCTTCATTTGACTGCGAATGAGAAATATTTTATAACCGGCCAAAACTCTTTTCTCATTGGCCAAACAATGATAATACGAAACGATAATAATTGGCCCCTGCGAAAACGAGGAAGCTCGATTTTATTTATGAGTTCTTTTAGTGCACCTCTTAATGTACGTTTAAATCTTATTTTTGTGTAATGAGAACGTCATAAATTAAACTCTTACATTTTAATTTTAAGCACGCAGCGGTTCCCAAATATAAGTTTTAACGGCAATTTTATTTATTATTCTTATTCTCAATAAAACAATGGATTGCAATATTATTAAAAACTTTGATTATCTTAATTTAAAAATACGTTTGATAACTGTGTTATTCTACAGGGGTATATCTACTAAAATATAGCTTTAAGTTCACTAAAATATAACAGATGATTAGCCTGTGCTTTTAACATTATAATTTATTTTTTAGATATACCCAACCGTATATTGTAAACGTTCATATGTACGAGATATGGTTTTGTGTCACTAGTAACTAATATGATTGTGGCATTGCCAAAACGGAGCTTAGCTCAAAACACTATTTTTTATAGTGAGCCTCCTGCGATCCTTAGTCTCTGAACTATAACACGTGTTTCACTTTTTTAAGAAGCATCGTCAGAAAAAATACCGTACGGTTTACGAATAAACTAAATAATATTTCTAACTGTTAGGTTATAAATTACAAAATGAATTCAAAAAGTAAAATACTAATTTGTATTAATTCCATTTTTTTAATATAATGCCTTTCCACCAAGTATCGACAGTGAACACCCAAATTACAAAATTAAGGTCTGTTTTTTTTCTTTTGTTCTGGATGCAAATAGGGGGGGTATGATACAATCATTAGTTAGTTAGAAAAAAAAATGATAACTTTGTTATTCCAATTGATTAGCCGAATACTATTATTTTCCATATCCCATCTATTGATATCTTTATCCTTTGCATAAAGTAAGATTCAAGGAGAGAATCGCATTATTAATTTTGTATAAAATTGACAACCCATACACATCCTAACCATTTAATTTGTAATGACACATATAAATACGTTTATATATTTTGTAATCTATTTATCTATTGTCATTCTTATATTTTCATTGAATTATCATTTTTTTAGATAAATTGTAAATACTTCATACATTTATAAGTGAATTTTGGCAGTTACAATATTTTCATTATTTGTTGCGAATGAATTTTGTAAAACTGTATTTTTAGGAAACAGATTAGTAGCTTTATATGAGGCGGGAAATTTCATTCTTAGGTCTAAATCAATAGTAGAACCATCTTACATGCCTACGCATAAACGCAATAATGATATCAGCTCACTTATTAAGTAAAAACTTTTGAAAATAATTAAAAATTTGTTCATTTATATCAGGGATGCACAATTCGTGGCCTGTTTCAAATTTATTGGCAGCCCTTGAAAGTTTTTTTATGAAAATAACAAGAAAACATGTATATTTTTAGTAACTAATTACAATTAAAAATCTCTAGCGATTCTCAAGAGCTAGATTCAAATTTAGAAGGAAAAAGATTCCATTACATACTTTTTTGATTGTATTATAAATATAACATGCATAACTTCACACTTAAAGCATTTTCTTTAAATGAGTAATTTAAATTACATTTGTTCTTAAGGCCCGAACCCATCATATGTTTGTGTGCGTTTCAATAGAAGAAACAGGTTGTGTACGCCTGAAACCTTAATAAAAAAAATTAAAACTAAGCGAGTCTAAATTGAAATGGCATAAATCCATGATTTATTCTGAAAAAAATATAATTTTAAAAAATATTTTAGAGAATATCTCAATATTAAATTTATAAAACGTTCGCCACTGGAAATTTAACTGGAATCGTATTTTAGCTATGTAGAAATACAAAATTACGCTTAATGATATTACATAAAACCAAATAATTCATTAAAAGCTACTGTTAAGTAATTAAATGTTTTAACGAAACAAATTTTTGAATATCATCATCAATTATTACCGTCTCGGAAAAGTGTTGGTTTTAATTTAGAAATTTCTCATCTTGCCATTCATTACTTGGCTACCAACCACTTGTCATATTATAGAAATCTCTTAGAAACCCACCATGACTCGGCAGAATATCTGATTGATTGACATTACATGATAACCTAAATGTTATGCAATTTGTTCAATCATTTTGAGAATTTAATACCTACTGTGAATAAAAGGGCTTACTTGTGAAATAAAATTAATCGAGAGATAATATTTTTCTGGTATATACTACAGTCGATCTCGGTTATTATGGTCACGGGAATAGCGAGATCTTGGATGTAATGAGGAAACATTTTTTGACATTTTAGTTTATGGTTTTCTCCATACATTTATTCGCTTTTATAACGAGCGACTTCTCGGGAATTCCGAGTAAAAATATCGCCAAAAATTTGATACGGGTTTCACTGAAGTTATTTCATAAACAACCATTTTAGTGTTACAGCTGACTTCAAATCAAGGCTGTGGAAAATTAAAAAATATCGTGACACCGACTCTGGAATTTACATTTAGTCCAAATCCAACTTCGAGGATTATTTAAATTTGTATGTATATGTTAACATTTTTCTCTGAATGAACTAATTTGTGTGGAATAAGTAAATGAAACACACTGCCAAACTCGCCGAAAGGCAAGCCAGCGATGGTAGGAATTAGAAAGAAACTCAGCTTTACGAAAGTATGCGTTTATTTAGGGATTCACAAACATTTTATTTAAAATCATACAAAAATTTTACAAATGGGATTTAAAATTACAATCAACACAGCCGAAATAGATAAAAAAAAATACGTTACATTTAACCAAACTATATTTAACAAAACTATGGCCTGCGCAGGCTTTTTTTATTTAATTTACTATATCGAAAATACGTGTGCTTGACCCGAAAGCTCGGGAGAGAAGGAAGATCCTTTTATATTTTTAACCACTCTCTCCCTCGGTTGACGGATGAGCGTCCAAACAAATACATCGTTGCCTTTCGACAAGGTTGCCAAAATAGTGTTGTCGCAACAACATCGGCAAACTATGGAAATTATAACATATTATTTTTAAAATCATTAATTAAACTACACTTTTTTACTGTCGCCATGCTGTCATTACAAAAGCGATCGTCAGAGTTCCGGCCTATAAAACTGGTACCATAACAATATCTACGTATGTGTCTATGTATCTGTGCAGATACACAGACAAATAATTAAAATTAAATGAATTTGTTATAATATAATACACACGTTTAATTGTGCTTTATATTGCTGTATGTTTTAAATCATTTTTTTTAATTCCTTGAATTCCGAGCGGTGTCCAAAATGCGCTACTGTTTTATGACACATGTTATTTGATACATTACCATAAAAAAATAATTAGCAAGTAATCACGAGTATGACATAAGCAAAGAATGCATCTTTTTGACACCCAAATACGCGATGGACGTGTTTCGAAAATTCAATTAATAATAATGCCATGTTACGAGCACACGAACGTACTATAGGCGTTATCGTCAGTCAAATAATAACACATTTCACTTAGCGTAATCAGTTTTATGACAGTTACGTCAGTGTGGCACACTTAGTTCCTGTTATTTTGTCATAATAATCACTTCTCACATTTAAATCAGAATTCTTTTTAAATAAATTTATAGTTGACAATAATAATTATCGTAGGCTAGACACAGTATCTTCTAACTTAGTGATAAGAAAGTATTTATAAGATTTCCTGACACGTTGTTTCTTCGTTTAATATACATATTTTGCAATTAGATTCATGGTATAACAATTTTTGATGATACCATGTTTTCGTCATTATTATTCGTGTGACACACTGGACGTAATCGACGTCACATATTTTACGCCGGGTATATGCGTGGTGCTGGTGATTTCGACTGTGGAATCGGAGTTTTTTTTTTTATGAAGATAAAAAATAAAAGTTAATGATTTTTATTCGAACTACAATTATAGTGTTGCCACTGTATGCTAGTTACTGTATACTGTCAAAAGAAAAAAAAAAACTATTATAGTTAGCTAGATTGTATCAATAACACGAATATTTATTAATAAATAATAATTCAACTTGATAAATGTTACTGTCTCAAACGAAAATTCTTTTCACTTATTTTTGATACAAAATTAATTTGTAAATGAATTTATGCTGCTATTTCAAAATGCTATTATTATTTATTAAATTCTCTTCATTTAAATAGCATAACGCCATCTGTGAACGAGGTATGAAGGAAGTTACAATAATAAGTATTTGCTTGCTTACAATTTAATCAGATAGTTGTTTCTTTTATTCAATGTTGAGGCAGTCCTCGATTCAGACGTCAGGTGTTTGGCGTCGCCCGTAATTTTTCAAACGCGTTACGAAACATATTTGAGGTCCTCTATTCATTTCAATAAATAATGCTGATAATTATACAAATGGATATAGTATTTTGATTCCACCATTTATTTTGATTGTTACTTTAGCTTAAACATAATTATTTAAATTGTGTATAACATGATAAATATCTATTTTAAAATACATATAGATTTATGATACTAAGTTACTGCAAAGTCACTGAAAATTAGCTGTTGTATTGCCAGTATGCCAGTCATAATTATTAATTTAGCTATTGGTAATTACATCTTGGTAAGTTTCCACGGTTAAAATATTTATAATTTACATGTTAAAATACATTTGTTAATCTTTTACAACAGCAAGACAACATTGTGTATTTAAATCTTGAATTTAAGTTTTGGAAAATAAATAAATTAATTAAATAACTAAAAAAATAAGGTGCCGAAACTCAAATCTTGTCAAGCTTTTTTTATAATTCATGTCCGTTCTCAATGCGCATGATATGGCTTGATAATGGAGATATTTCAACAGAGTTTTTTACGAGAACTGCTTGTTAGTTCAGTTGCTCAACTTCCCTTTTTGACCTGTAACATGCCATCCTAAAAAATCACGTTCCCTGCCATTATGGCATCTCAGTTTTACTGTTTATTGACAGTATTTAAACCTAAGTTAGAAGCTAAAAATAATTTTAAAAATGTATATATACTAGAATACCTAAAATGATAAATACCTATTGACAATATTAAGAGCAATATTGAATGATTTAATGGCTCAACTATTTACGATTGCATCATGGGCATGGAGAGAAAGGAAAATAGGGCTGGTAGAGGACTAGTGACCAACTAATCGCTCTCGCTTTGTCCTGTTAATTTTAGGATTTAAGAGTGAGAGGGATATATAGATATCATAAATACCAACGCCTTCGAACAGAAATCGATCCTGTAGATCTAATCTTAATTCTGTTAATTCTTTTTTAACTGATAAAAATTCAAAAGTTTTCAAAGGAAAATAAAAATAAAATTTTGTGAACATTGATTTGAAACAATAAAAATGAGCTGGACCGCGTTACATGGGGGGAAAGGCACTGCAAATAACTATATTTATATTGGTGCAATCAGTCATTTCTTAATTATTATTTTTTGTGCCATGTCGTTGTTTAAAATAGAGTTGTCGTAAAATAATAATAAATAAATACATGATTAAAACACGCAAGGTTTTTTGTCTCGCGCAGTTGGACAAGTCTGTAATCATAGTCAGACAATCAACTCATCAGTTGTAATGAAAACTGAGCTCTAATGAGCCCTTATATATGTCATGGTAAGGGCCAAAGTCAAAAATTAATAACTACTTAAACCAAGATTTTTCCGTTGCTAAAATCATTGAAAACTTTTTAATGTCTCATTGTAATATTTTTAATAAGTGTATTTTATGTGAACAAATTCATTAAGAAAATATTTTAACGTTTTTTAAACCATGTTCTCGCTTCTAGCACATGCTGCATATGGACATCTAAATGTGTATCTTAATATATTATTTTTTTTCTTCTTAAAATATGGCCTCTTATGTTTTGTCATTAGTTTTTTACGATATACTTTGTTAGTCCCTTTAATATTTTCGATGGGCTCGACGGAAACTCTGTGGGTATTATTTTTTTAATATTTATGAAAATTTGAAAACTTTGCATTCCACATATTGTGCAAACAGTGACATGTGTTTCACTATTTGGTACACAATCCAGCGCAGTTTTGTAACACAACCTGTTGAATAACAAAGTTATTCAATTTATTTTTATCAATAAGTAATATTTAGTCAATAAGTAATTTTTTTAAATCTATTTCAAACATTATAAAAAATAAATGAATTAAGACAACTATATGTTAAAAAAATGAGATTTAAACATATCCTGAAAATAGGAAAGTAATTTGAATGTGAAAAAAAGTTGCTTAAAAAATGTGAGAAATAAGTTAAACATAATTTATTTTACAACAGAATCATACGAAGCGAGTTGTTGCGTAGGTGTTTTTTTTAATTAATTAAAAGAAATTATAATACAATACGTCTTCTTCTTCTTTTATTTATAAAGTGCTTATTTCCATAATTTACCATTTTCAATTTTTCTGTTTTTTTTCTTATAAATGCTCTCCGTTAAGACCACATTCTTCCATGAAGGCATATGAATCTTGTTTTAAGATTAAAACATAATTCAAAAAATAAAATACTTATTTTTACTAATTAATTTTATTCTGTTTTATATAAACAACACTGTAAAATTGTGGGAATTAGTATTTACAGTACAACACCTCAAAAGTTATTAAAACATTCTCATCTTAAACAAAGTTTTGCATCACTGAATTATGACTGTAAATTAGAAATATCATTAAAGGCTTGGAAGTATAAATGTAAAATATTTTGCGTTTCATAAGTCGTCTATATCCAATTAGTATTACTTAATTAGCGGACACTTGTTAATATATGACAAGCCAGCTATTAATTAATACGTTCATAATTTAGTTTTATTTTAGTATGCCTACTCTGTAAACCTATTAATCAACCTATCCATGTACTCAATTAATATTATTAGAACTGTCAATATACCGTATTATTCTCAAAACAATATTCATACTCTATAAACGTACATTTAAAAAAAGCATGAATATAATAATAAAATTAGTCATTTCAACTGATTCGCAATGCACTAGACATTTTTCAGTCAGTCGATTTCTACTCTAAGAGAAAACACATCACAAATACATATGACTAAAATCTCAAATATTAAATTTAAAAAAATATATTTAATATAAATTGAGCTAACTAGGAATTGAACAATCTGCTTGGTATTTGTAGTACACTATGTTAATCTTATCACTAAACCACAGGGTTCAAGAAAGCTTAGAAATATAATAGAAACTTTAAGAGGTAAATGCCATATTCATATTGTCTTCAGTCTTCTTAAAACTATTACGGTGAAGTATTACATTATTTATTTAGTCCGATATTAATTTTTTAGCCTAAATGTACAACTGAAATGTTTGTTTTTATTGTGAATACTATAAACACAACAGAATGTTTTCAAACAAGATGCAAGCTTTAAGAGTGAGTTTTACAATTCTATGATTCAATCCTTTGATTATAATATTACCAATACATGACGGTATGATGAGTATTTATTATGAGTTAATTTTTAAATGTTTGCAATGAAATAATTCTACAAAGAATACTGTATAAGTTTTTTTAATATGGTATTTCCATAATAACTTACAAACGCATTAAATAAACTATAAGTAATACGTAGTAAAGTATTAAGTTACAACCAGTGCTTTTTTCCATGTTACGCAGTGAAACGGCGTTCCAGATTATTTTCTCTCGGCAATTTTTAATGTCTCAAATCAACATTCGCAAAAAAACATTTTAAAACTTTTCACTTTGGAATCTTGTATTGATGTGTTACGCTTTCCGAGAATTATCAAAACTAAATTTAGGCATACAAAATCTTAAAAGTCATCTAAATGAATGTGAACTTTTATATTACAGATCAAAAAATAAAAGCACTAGTTCAAGTTTTTGAAAAAAGGAAACATAATTTGGACCCTGTTACAAATATACTGCAGCTGCTGTAGGCGATCTGCATTTTAGTGGAGTTACACTTCAGGAGACAAAAAGCAAGTTTGAGCAATAGCAATCTGTTCTCGTAAAAAAACATTGTTGAAATACCTCCATTAGGAAGCCATATGGTACATATATGTATCCAACGTGGACATGGCTTTACACCGTTTTCAGAACAATTGCATTAAAAAATAGTTGACATTGTCGGTAATAGAGATTCTGTAGTCTTGCGGTTTTCAAAGTCCCGGGACTTGAGGCGTGATCAAGTCAAAGTCCCGGGACTTCACGAGACTTTTATTTCCCCTTCAATAAAATTATTAATTTATTAAAATTAAATATTTGTACGTATTACATACACTCGGTTCCTTTTGAAAGTACGCACTAGTAAACACCGCGTTTTTTAAATACAATTTTTAATAACTATTATTTTTCTTATGTAATGGATATATGAAATGCTTTCGGTTGATTTTTACTTAGAAAAAATGATAACGGTACATGTATTGAAAACATATCATTGAATTCGGCCGCAGTCAGGAGTAAATTTATGACCGTAACTTCACAATACAGCTTTTAGACCTTTTTTGTCCCATTGAGACATTGGTATCTTTGTATAATAGTGAAAAAACATTTGTAAATAAAACAACATCAGGCATGAACATTTAAGTTTAATATTTTGTAATTTGCTTTTGCTACGGTTATATTTTGTATACAGTTACGTTTTTCTTGGGGCTCCCCTCTTATACCTGTTTTCATTCAATACACATCAGTCCTTTTTAAGGTTTCTTAACCACAAGAATTTTTTTTTAATTAAATTTTACAATTTATTAGCACATTTTAAATCACTTTCTCGATTCCCGGGACATTTTACAACAAAGTTCAAGACACAGAATCCTCTAGTCGTAAAGCATAAATAACTTTCAAGTATATCTTGTGGAAGTAAATAATTTCCTATTGCTGCCTTAGTATTATGAAGTTTGTTTTTCTCCCGAGAAAAGTTACGTCAAATCAACATATTGAAGATTAAAAACTAGTTTTCAGATGCAAAAAAAGTATACCTACATACATACAGTGTCATGAAGACCTATTTTGAGCCGATCACGTTTTCGTTTAAAAATCAACCTTACATTATAATATAATACAATATAATGAAACGTATCTTGGTGTATATGCACGTATAATAATGTTTATGAAATTTTGATTAAAACTTCTCTATATAACACAGAAACCAATCAAACAACATGTTCAATTTACACCAATGTAACACAGTTGTTACGATGATTTGCGTATTGTAACGAGTGTAATTTTTAAACACTCGTATGTAATGTACCTATTACACAACCGTTATAAATTGCGACTTTAAAGTAATCGAATTTAATTATAAAAAAATAAACTGATTATCATGTTAACGATATCATTATCCATCGAAAAATTTAATTTGATAAAAAAATATAAGATAAGAATGAAAGTTAATTCCTGAAAAAATAACCAAATTTGATCTACCGTTAGCTATATTTTTACATAAACTATCCAAGTATAGAATAATATTAAGAAAAATTCTTTCATTATTTTGTGTAATAAACACCGGACATTCAGTATTCATGTAGTAATATAGTAAAATATATTTTTACTATTCAGTCTTCAACTGTCAGTCAGCTGGAAAAAAATGAAAATATTATGACTTGTTGCTTATTTTATGTTTATTTTAATTTATTTTAATTGTTGTTAAAGACAAAAAAATCTTAACATGATAAAATAATCAAGTAATATGAAGTTTTTTGTTATGAAACGTAGGCATATAATTATTTGTAAGCCTTTGCATAAAAAAACAGTAATGCCACTATTTTCCATTTTCATTTCTTTGATTCCCTGTCGATGTATTAATTGGTGTATATGGATGCGGCGTTAGTGCACACTGTACTCTCTTTACCGGGGATGGGAAACCTTTTCATTTCTAAAGGGCACATTCATTTATCTGATTGAACGTAAGGCCGCAGTAAAGAAAACGTTGACACCCCCTCCCCCTTTTTCAACTCTCAAACATATAATGGGTTGATTACGCTCTTTTTCCAGACGCTTGCTTGCGTATATTTTGTTGATCAAGTCGCATCAGAGTACGAAAGGCTACAGGTTCCCCTCCACTGCTTTATACCTTTTCTTGGCTGAGTTGTCAAATTGTCTTTAATTTGTTCAATAACTATCTTTGCAATAAAAACAACAAATATCCAAAAAATGTCTAAAAAAGATGTTACGTTCTTTTCTCATGAAAACGAAATAAAATTTATGGAAATTTTACACCCATAAAGTGCATTATATAGGGGTTTTCCATGTTTTTTTTAAATTTTTACATTGATAAAAGTGACACAATCATGTGTTGAATATTTCTGACCGTCCAAAATAAGTGCTATGCACGCGGTAAACCTCTGAAAATGTAAGTTTTGTGACATTTGTTATTTTTATGACGAAGTCTTCTATTAGAAATAATACATTCAAATCAACGTTAAAATTGTTTCTATGCTTAGTAAAAATAATATTATCAATTTTTTGAATATTTTTTTTATATAAATATTATATTAACGGTACAAACTTAAAAGCCTGAAGATTCCGAATGTCAAAAATCGTGCACAATTTTAACGAATCAAATTTCTAATTAAATTTATTTCTTAATTAACAGTTTAAATTACAATCATGATCGTTTAAAAGCAAATTAAACTAAGCTAAAATACTCTAACCTTTCAAACGAAAACGAATGATTTCACAATAGTAATAATGGCGTTTAATTTATTATTGCATTAAGATAAATAATTTGAATCAAACTATTCATTGTTGAAAACGCTTCATTAATTCTTCACCCGCCGTGTTGAAAAGGTTAAGGGCCTGTTATTGGCGGCGAAATTGCGCAAAGCTTTAAATGATCTTTACTTCTATTCGAACAAGGTTATCTCTGACATTTTCTTAATTTTAAAAGAGATTAAACTTATCAGGACATTTCTTTGCTTCGTTGTTTTATTTGGATTTCAAAATAAATTACAGTATTTATTTATCTACAAAATAAGCCGCAAATATTGATTATTTTAACTCGTCTTGGAGCTTCTTTTTTGAAGAGGCTTATATTAGAAAGATAAGGATAAGAAAAAAAAATCAGTAAACTTGTCGCAAAATCCGTCCAATTTTAAGTACAGAATAAGTGGAATAGAATGTTAACATCACAGACATGTAAACTTTTAAAGACAAACCATTAAACGGCAGATAAAAGCAATTTATGAAATGTTGTAATTGATGTGATAGTTGAATAAATGAAAATTAACCATTTCCCTTAATGGTAAAGCTTAGGATACTGTAGTAGTTATTTTTTAAAGAAAAATTATTTCAGATTATTTAGCAACGAATTTACGCTAGCTTATAGTTTGATAACATTTTAGTTTATTCAGCCAGATATTCTTTAAGTTTTACTATTAATCTCTCAATGCATACTTGAAATCTTTCAACTTCTCACTTTACATCGAAAAACTTCCAAGTAAAGCCAAGGCCAAGAACAATATGGGACTCAAAAAGGGGCCAAGGGCCCAAAAAGGTTCAGAAACTATGCTGTAGGTACATTGTCAATGGCGTTAATTTTCGGGTCCGTATAATAGATTTCTGTTCGTAAGTATGAAAGTTTGTGATGTCTGACAGTTCTCCCCGACCCTTCGCGAAGCGAGAACGATTAACTGATAATCCTATCCTAGTGCTATCCTTTCTATCTTCACTATCTTACAAACAGAAAAGTGGAGTAACAAACAGTTTTGGTAGAATTAAATCTGTTCAGATAACACCATTAAGAAGCCATTATCTACACATTAGAAGCAGACATGGATTTAAAAAAAAGGAAACGTTAATTTCATCAATTAAATTTCCAGAGACATGTGTATATGACGTAACCTTTCTCAGCTGATTATTAAAACGCGACTACTGTATTATTATAAAATTTATTATAAGCCATTAAAATCTCTTGTTTTGAGCTGTACTTTAAATATACAGAAATATGTCAGAAAAAATCATTATTTTCTTTTACAGATTTTAAGCAAATACATCGTTTACCATGCAAGAGTCTTTCACCTTTGCAGTGTTAAGCTTTAGGCTTATTTTAATGAAACACTAAAGTACATATCTTACGTGTTTAACAATATGTACATAGTGCATACGTACATAGTTTTATAAATAGCAAGTCAATTTTGGGCGTGATGAAACCTTACGTTATTTTGTGATGATTGAAAGGTGAACCTTGGCTTGGAGTCGTGAATAGGCTTAAAATAATAATGCTTTACAATAATTTAAGTGAGCCAGAACAAAATGTGTTCATTAAGGGCCGCAATTTTGTAATCATTTTGACATTTGTATAAAGATCATTAAGTATTATTTGTTAATAAAAAAAAAACATTCACATATTACATTAAGATCATATTTTTCTACATGTATGTGTTACCAGTCGGCTTATGGTTTCTTGGCGATTTTAATTTTTATTGTGCGTACCAACTAACTTTTTGTATAACTTCTTTGCATGTATTCTAGCTTGGTACTGCATTAATAAAGATTCCATAGCTTGGAAGCTTTTAACACTAGAGTACCGAAACGTCGAAAATAGAATCAAGAAGCGGTGGGGTACAAAGTGACCGCAGACAAATTTTCGTAATATTTGCTTTACATTTATTGAAGTATAATTGTAGATTAGAATAAATGAGAAGTAAACATTCAAAAATATTTTTTTCAGTCACAATTTTTGAAAAATGCTGTTTAACATCAGTTCTGATAGTTTATAATACAAGATATGAAAGGAAATCACAATAAGTGTTCAAAAAATGTTTTTTTATATAAAATTAAGCCATAAATTTGACACATTTAAGCAAACCGTGAATTCTACAACATTAAAATCATCATTTTCCAAACTCTGTATTTGTGTGACAAATCACTTTTTGAATGTTTGCTCCTCAAATATCAACCAGATACTATTGGTATTCAGTGACTGGCTTAAAAAATAATAACTTTGCAAAGCGAATGTGAATGCATTCCTGAAGATTAATGATACCGCTTTGTATATTCCCATTAGGAAGGCGGCGCACTGGACGTAATCAACGCCACATAATTTACGTCGCACATAAAATTTCACGCGTAAGCCGTACCGACGTCACTATCGTCGTATGGAAATACACTACTCAAATAATTGACACGGCAGTGGTTACTGCTGGCTTACGCGTAATAAGGCTGTCAGCTAAGTGCTTTAAGCAGATTTTTTTTTCAAATACTGTACCGTAAAAAAATCTTCCTGTGTTGAACACATCAACCTGTTAAATATCATATGAATTAAGAAATAATAAGTTATATTTGAATTGATGTGGATTAGTATTTACTTGATACAAATTTATTACACTATGCTGAAAATAATGATTTTAAGTTCTTTTTCAAATATAAACGTGAAAACATTTTCCTAAAAATCGTATAAAATATTTTATTTAGTAATTATTAATATTGTTTTGTGACGAATAAATATCATATTAATAATAAAACATATAATTTGTTAAAAACTGTAAATTTTTCACTTTTATTTCACAAAAAATGACAATTTTTATGACATCAAACAATTTTGCCAAAACCAACAGAACAAAGCCTGAAGATTTCTTGATGCTGCAATAGATAACAATAATATTATATGTTGTTTTTTTGCATCTCGAAGCACTCTAAAATTATTGTAATGAATTTTTACTCCGTAAATGCTAATTCAATCGATCAATTTTTATGGTACCATAAGATCTACAATGTTCAAAAATATTGTAAATCAATATTTTTTTAATTGAAACAATGGTTTAATTAGCCTGACCTAAAGTAATATTCTTTATCGCGGAGTTACGTTAAAAACAATTCGTAACCAAAATATTTAATATCAAAATTATGATCACGCTTTGATTGTAACGTTATCAAGTGACTTGATTCAAGTCACGTTACATTATAGGGAGGTCGAACAGTTAGATATGAGGAGGTACGCTTTGGACTCTCGTCATAAGCGGACCTCTGGCTCAAGGCCCACCGTAAGCCAAATGTGGAGACAGATGAATAACCTGAAGAAGGCTAGATTAGATGCCTTCAGTGTTGATCATCTAATTCGATTAGATTGGATTTAATTACCATAATCCAGTGGGCGATGCCGATTTGTTTCGCCAAGTATTCAGCAGCAATATTCAATTGACGTATTCATTATATAAATATAAGTAAAATACTAAAATTAAACGCATGATCTTCGTTTTAGAGGCTATCATGTTTTTAATTAACCGAACCAGACATAATTATCATAATTGCAGCATTAATAACGTTACTGTAAATTAATGTGTTTGCTGGCTAGTAACTATTCAAATAAACTATTTTTAATTCAATGATTTTTGCAATGTGAATATTTACTTGTTGTTATTAAATATTTCAATTAGTTAATGTAAAAGTATACTGATTTTTCATTTATAAAAACATTAACTTTACTTTGAAATTACTAACATCATACTAATTTTTAATTTAATTTATTTTATAATGTTTCTTTTCAGTGTAATTATCAATTGATTTATTCAAGACATGACACACTTTAGATGTATTCTCCACCTTTTCAATATTTAATCTTAATTATAGGAAACGGGGTAAGTTATTTCCGGCATTAATGACTTTTAACGTGTGATTATTTTCAATTAATAATCTTTCATCGATGGTTTTTTTTAATATCACACGTAACCAGTTTAACAAGTGAAATAACTAAGTCTTTTTGTCGTAAATGTCCACTTCACAAGGCATTATTAACCACCCAAAAATCCCTTAAAACTTACGACTCATAAAAACTACGTAAAAAAAATAATTTTAGTCACGTATATGAAAATTTGTAGCATGTATGTTAATAGTTCCGAATAAGAAGAGATAAACTGACAAATTTACTACCGAAAACGATATTCGACCCTTAAGAAAGTGAAATGATAGTTTTATTAAAAGAAATTTAGTATTTCGAGTCGATGGAGTTTATAAAATACTAATATTACTAAAAAACGGTTCAAATAACTGTACGTTTAAAAGTATCACGAATGTATGTGCTTACCGTATTTATTTTAACCGAGTTATTGCATTGTATACATACAATAAGATATCTCAGTAATCTAATCAATCATTTTTGGCTGAATGCCAATTACATATTATTATTCTGTAACAAATAATTAAGTGAAGCAATCATATGTCTACTTTATTTAAATGTGACGTTAAGAGCTATTTTCTAGGCGAAATAATATTTTCGGCATCAGTTCTTTTTTAGTATGAGATTTCATTTCAGTTGAATAATGACCACAATATTTTCAATCTATATATTGGATACTTCACTAGCTTCAACATTTATCTTCAACTTTATGTAGGAGTTTCAGAAGCAAAATTTGTCACCAGAAGAGTTTTTTTTATTATTTTGATAAACTACTCGTAGTAAATTCTTAAAAAAAAAGCCAAATATTTTTTTTGCAGATTCTCCGTTATATTAATTTGATACAGTAACAAAAAAACTAACATAAACGCTAGCTGCAAGCGCTTTTTGACTGATCCATCTTTGAAATTGCCAAGACAGGTGGATATATTCAACAAAAAAACGTATTGTTTATTTTTCTTATTCGAATCAATTGAGAATACTTGGTATAATCTTTGTCGGTCTTAATCGACGATCATATAAAATTTCTACTTGAAAAAAAAAGAATATTATCTATATATTAATACTCGATAATGTACGTATGATTGTATGATTGCATGATTGCATGATTGTCCACGATTTTCCCTCGCCCTCCTCCGCCCCAGCCCCGCTGTCACCATTTTTTTATTCATACCAAATACATACTTTTTTCGTTTGTATATGGTCGCGATTTTGCCTTTTCGATGACGTCAAGAAAGACGGTCCTCGAAAATCCTAAATAATTTACGAGGTCTATTTCTGCTAATAGGAAAAATAATTGTTAGCAAACTTAAACATTATTCCAAAAATTAAGTAATTTACAATTTAAATACAACAGGGCATGCTGTCGATATATGCCCCGAGATATATTTATTTTATTTTTAGAATTTCTGGCTTATTCAATAAATAGGTTTGTAATTTTCTGACTTCTTAAAAATGCAACAAAAATCCCCCCGTTGAGGTCAACGGGCTTACAGCTAGTAATTTCTTAATTCTCTGACATTGCTTTTTTCCGTTGCTTCATATACCGCTACCATAAAGCAACAGTGATATAAAGTGAAAAGTCGATTTTAAGATAAGTATGCCAATCAATTGCTCAAAGATAATCCTTTATAATGAAACACTGAAATATAAAAATAAAATATCCTAATTTAAGATTTCGACTGAAGGTGCTTGGTGGAATTTCAAATTTTAAATTTGAATCTTTCAAATTATGTACATTCACACAAATGTTGTCACTAACGACCCGGGTTTTGCCTTTCGGCTTTTCAGGCGTTTAAATGCACGGATGAACTTGAACTGACGCTTAGTAAATGAATTTTTCGTGTTTATATAATATAAGAAATAAATATATCATTGAGTTTAAAGCCATTCCTGGCGCAAATGATTAACCCATGGGATTGCCCACAGATTTGAATGGTGAGTAGTTTGAAGAATTATATTTATTTTTGCGAAAGGCGAAACCCGGGTCGTTAGTGACAAAATCTGTGTGAATGTACATAATTTGAACGATTCAAATTTAAAATAACATATTTTAAAGAAAAATCTAGATACAGATAATAAGTACACAAAAAAACCTACAATTATATTTTATAATAAACCTTAAAATAAACTTAATAAAACCATAATTAACTATTTAAAAACTGCAACACAAACCTTAACGTTTAACTTTTCCGGTTCTAAGCTCAAGAAATGCGACCCCAATACCCACATTTTCTTAAATATCTATTTTAATATGGATGATACAATGTTTATAATTAAGGTTTTCTTGTATCATAGTTTTTTTTAAACCTTTTGTAGTTTATATAAATACGCGATAACACGATAAGCGCCCGCGATAAGCGATCGTTCGTAAGATAGCTGGGCTTAGTTCGTCAGTTGCAATTTCAAATGTGTGTTAGGATGACGTCTTTTTTACGCGCAACTTAAAATATGATTATTTATTAAAAAAACACAGATTTTCATAAAAAAAGATGTATGAGGAATGATGCAGAGAGATATTTTAAAGCCTTTAGACTATTTTTTTAAAATTCATAAGAATAAGGCCAATAATAAAGAAACCACTGGGGTCCCTAAGCGACCCTCATCGACAGAGAAGTATTTTTCTTGTCTCCGAGCCGCGAGAGTTAACTATCTTGAAACTAGTACATATTTACAACTTATCTCACTGTTGCTTTAGGGTAAAGATACTATTTACATTATATTTGACAATAAATACATATTTTTATGGTGTTCACTGTGAATAAATACTTGGTGAAAAAGCATTCATTATATTCAAAAAATACAATGTAAATTTGTACTGATTTCCATTTTTATTTATTAAGATCAGTACTGGTTTTGCTCACGACGAGCATTATCAACTGAGCTAAATAAATAAAAGTGTAAATAAGTATAAATGAATATTTTATTTTTTGAAAATAAATACATAGTTTGAACGAAAGAGTTCACGGTTAATTTTGGAAGTTTCTATATTCCTAAATCACATATCTTAGCGATCAACCTTTAAATGTAAATAATTGGTAGGTTAGTTTACAAATCATTAATTTTGACGTGCCATTAGACGTGAAGATTTCAATGAGCGTTTTTTCTATAACAATACACTTGGCAGACTGATCATTAGGCAACCTCGTTGATTCAAGTTTGGATACATAATGGATACTTGGCAAGGATTTTTTGATTTTATTATGGTATGTCATAAAGACATCAATTATTATTGAAGAGAAAATACGTTTCCGATTAACTTTGAATTCATATCCGAAATGTCTTAGTTAATTTACTATCGATTACACTTCGAGTAAGTAAATTAAATGAATCGTAAAGTAATCAATATAATTCTTCTTTCAATAATATAAGTGTATTTAATATGTAACCCCAAATGTCTTTGCATTTCTTTAAAATATATTCATAGTTCGGTATTTTTTGAATTGATTAAAGCCCCTACTTTCTTTGTCCTATGTCCTATTCCTATATCCACTCCTAATGTGGAGTATATGGCCTACTAATGGAGGTGTTTTAACAGAAATTTTCTTACGAGAACTGTTTGTTTCTCAACCACTCAACCAATCATTTCCGAATAGAATAATAGTGACTCTTATTCCTTAATTATCAGTAAAAAAAATCAGCCTCGCTCATTTTTTATCCTTGTCCATTTCCAATGTGGAGCATATGGCCTCCTGATGGAGGTATTTTAACAGAATTTTTCTTGCGAGAACTGTTTTTTACTCAGTCGCTCAACAACTTAAGCGTAGGACAGAACTAATGATTAACTAATCTCTCTTGCTACGCCCAGTTATTGCACGCAACCATTCCTACGAACAGAAACCGATAAATCAATCAAAAATGCTGTTCATACTAGGACTCGAACCAATGTTCCCTCTAATTTTCCGAAGGTTGTGTGCGCAAAATACATTGGCTGTGCAACTTTGAAAGGAAATTAAAAATTTGTGCGCCAAATAACGGTATTTAGACCTTCTTAAGGAAATGTTATTTTTTTATAATGACAATAGGTAACAACACTATGTAATGACAATTAGTTTATTTTGGTGTTGGTATAGCTGGTGTAACTTTTGTGCGCTCTGTTGTAATGCATGTGCGCGCGTACACGCACACAGCTTAGAGGGAACACTGACTCGAACACGTGATGTGCGGCAGGGAAGTTGACAACGCTATCGGCTGCGTCATAAGACCCAACAACGTACTGTTCTTAGTACACGGAATTTCATACTTCATTTCATTACATTTCGGAACATTCTCAATTATTGATTATGTTTCTCTTGCACACAGTATCTTGAAATTAGAACCATTTATTTTATGTTTTCTATTCAGAAGAACTCGAATACTCAAACATAAAAAGAATCATGAAAATTTTTCCAAGGATTGAATGTGTTATTGCAATCTTTATGCGATTATCCCTGACTCGGATTTCAGGACCACCTGCATATTTTGAAAAATATATAAACGCCGCCCTAAAAAAAACACTGATTCAGTTAATAAAAAAAATCTAATTTACTATATTGTAGGGGTAGTAGTCCGGCGGTCAACGTCATGGGCGGGGTTCGAGTCCGATTGGGAATAGTTTTTCGCCACCCATCCGATCTTAATTATTGGGCTTTGCTAGAGTGATTAGCTAACAACTAGTCTTGTACTCAACAACATTCTTCAAAAAAAGGAGAGGCTGTACAATTAAGTAACAAGTAATTTTTGAATAATAACTTTTGTTGAGATTAATTCTATCTGAGTCTATTGGAGGCGGACGTGTATTAAAATGTATATTAAAATTCACGTGCAATTTTGATAAAAAAAGGCGTTTTCAAAATTATCTCTCTTATAGTTGTTACTGTCACAGAAACTCAAACTTTTCCCGTATCTTTAAGAAGCAGTGGTGTTTGATGAAACTTATATTTACTTAAAATAAAAAATAATTTCATAAATGTTGGATGATATCCTATTCGTCGAGCATTGCCCCGGCGTATGCAACATTTCCGTATTGAATTGTAAAGTATCATTTTCAGAAATATTAACATTTTAACAATCGACATTATTACCGGATAGTAGGTTGACAGTGACGGCCTCCACATACACGTGACATTGAGCCGGTTCAGTGACTCGCCTTGCGGAACCTTCGAGCGAATAAGTGTAGCCATGGGGTTGGACTTCATATGTGCCTCGGTATTCGCAAAGTTCCCTGTGCACATTCGTTGCGAAAAAAAATTAGGTCGAAGCTATACCTAAGTTTGCTACACAATTACATAAACCATCATTTGCAAAAGAAAAATATTTTTCTTTATTTGAAAGTAAAAGATATTCAAAAATGCAATTATTGAATATTTTATTTTATTATTTTGTTTGTATTTTGAATTCTGTACTTGCATACCGTTATTACAGCCAATAAAAAGTGGCAAAATAATGCTCTTAAACTTTCGTCCTACCTATTTGTGCAGTCGACATATGTAATCTCTAAGCCATTGGTGCACAAGCTTTTTGAAAGACGGGCCAATTTATCCATTTTCCAATTTTTCACGAGCCGCCCACGCCCACGAAAATAATGTTGAAAAAAAATGTTTTATTATACTAGACGAGATAAACATTTTACGTATTATTTTTAATTTTATAATTTTGTAATTTTATCAACTACTTTATCAGCTACTAATCACTCCCCACTTATGGAACTAAGTAGTGAGATTTCTGACACTGCATACTGGCAGCAAGTATTTTGATGTCGTGTTCAATGTGTGTGATTGCTATCCTCAGTACAGCACTGAGATTATCATAGTTCAAGCGGTTTCAAGGGCCACAACAAATGCCACTTTGGGCCACGGTCTGTGTACTACTGCTCTAAACAGATCAATCTTTAGATTGTTATTCAAATACATGATTTCTTGCAAACTGGATATTCCAATAATGTTTTTAAAAATGAAACTTGAATTTCATTTTGAAAAATAATGTACATTTTAAACGTATTTTTGGTCTTAAATTACTTTGGAATGATATTTTGGATGTTTTTAAGCTATGTTTGAGACTGATTTCTAAAAATACTTTCAAAATGTATTTTTATCTAATAAATTACATGCATCGTTCATGTTTCAACAACTTTGGAATAAGCTGGGTTTGCAAGTAATACCGTCATATGTACACATAAAATAGTTCGATATTTTAACAATGGAGTTCTACTATACAATCTACCTTGATATTTTACCCTATTAAAATGAAATATTACAAGTAAATGCTCTATAAATTCATACATACCTATTGTTTTATAGTTTTGATGAATTCAGCAGTAACTTCGTGTTTTTTTAAATATTATTAAATTAAAACTTGTTTCTTTATGTTACTCTGATTCATTTAATTTTTAACTTTCTTTTGTATTCAAATATTGCAACAACCAAATATAGTTTATTTTTTACAATTTTATAATACAATATGTACATAATATAGTAACCGTTGTGTTAGATTAAATTAAATTAAAAATCATATATCTGTAGTCAAATTTTATAAAGCAATGGTCGCAGTATTATGTGGTTCACCTCAGTATTCGTTCCATATAATAAATAGCTCTAAATGCTAATTGAAAACAAACACGCATAAGTGTGTAGATTTTAAATACCACGACTCAAGCAGACAACTAGGGGCATTGAATGTACTTGGACTTAAACACTTTTGATTGTGAATTATCTTAGTTACACCATTTAAATGTTTCTGGATCTTAAATAAATGCAATGTTTCCTTGAAAACGTCAAATCAATTTATTGAAACAAATGCCATTGCAGATAAAGTGTTTGCATACTTTTATTTTTAAATGTTTCCATATAACTGGTAAATATTCCATTTTTGTTAATTATCAGATAACTCAGATAAAAACACCAACATATGCAACTGTAAATTATTAATTGCACAATTTTGACGCTGATTTTATCTAAAATAATAAAATATTATTATTTTACATTTTTACAATGATTTTTTAATCTAGTGAATATATTGACAACTTGGCATAGGATACTTGCCAATAGTATGCACTGTGGCTATTATTCATTATTCACCCTAAAACTAATTGAATACATCTAAACCTCACATAAACATTTTTCCTCTACCACTTTGAAAATCTGAAGATTTTGTAAAAAAGTAACTAATAATATGAATGAATTATGAAGCTTGACTTACCAAAATACATAGATATTGTAATTATTTTTAAATGTAGCTATTCGGTTTGTTTGGTCCGTCAAACGGAAGTTTTTTTTATATCAAATTACTTACTTTTTTAATTTTCTGAATCAAAAATTGCTACCAAAAACTGAAAAATACCAATTTTAAATTACTCTTTTGATTATTTAAAAATATTAATTTATACCCATTACCGAATAAATTTGAAATAAAAAATAAGTTTATTTAAAATATAACAAAGTGTGTTTTTTTATTTATTTTTTCTATGAAAGTATTAATATCTTCACTTTTAATCATTTGAAGCCATACGACTTTTAGGGAAATCATCAACAACTATTATTTTTAAATGAACTTGACGCTTTTCTTTATTATGTTGCAGTATTATTTAATGCAGAATGTGTGTTTTAAGCCAGTGTTTCCCAAATTGGGGGCCGCCGCAGAACATTTTTTGTATTGAAGGGGGCCGGGGTATGATTTTTTTTTTGGGAAGCACTGTTTTAAACAACCAAACTTAAATTATGTCTAAGTTTGATTTCATATATCATAAACCGTAACGGGATTCTTTTTTTCTCAATTTCCATCGTTTATATAGAGTTTAAAAAATTGGAATACTTTATTTTATTTTACAAAAAAGACACCAAATTAATTGTCGACACGAAATAATGAAATAATACTGAAAATAACTTAAAAGTTGTTGAGAAAAGTTATTTAAAAGTACGCAAAGACTTATGAGATAACCTAATAAATTGTTGGTTTTTTCAATTCAAATAAACTTGTGGGACTTTATTTTTAATCTTATTTTGTTTAAGTATGCATTACATACTTTTATGCATTAAAGATTTTCTAAGCTTTTTCCAGTAGGCAATATCCTTAATGTAAAAAACTTATGTTCTTATCTTTTAAAGTGTTAAGAGACCGTATTTGGTTAACATAATTCTTTTTTTAATTGACAATAAGAAGATATTGTTTTTTTCATTTTATTTTATAAAAAGATCATCAAACCGAGTCAGTTTGGACCTCGCCATTATTATATTCGGTCAACGAACCATGCTAATACTATTTTTTAAGTAACTCTGACCAATTAGAAAAAAAGGAATTTCATTATTTATTATCCGAGTTGTTATTTCTGAAGGTGGTTGACTTGATAGAATTTCAATGATACAAAGCTGATTATTGATTTACAGTTGCACCTGATACAAAACCGGCTAAATCTTTCAATTAATTATTTGTTTTTTTTTCTACATTGCCAACAATAATAAAAAGATATATATAATTATTTATTACTTTGGCATTGATGGTAAGTATCTAATGCAATCAAACACCACAAATTATATTGATTATTATATCGATATATTTTTTCAATGAAGTCCACAACTCTTATTTTACTAGGTAGTAAAAGAAATATTGTTATAAATTTTATTTTAGTTACGATTTTTATTATACATATACTTTTACTCAATTGATCAATATCTTAGATTTTAATTAGTGTGTAATTTTATTTGTTCGTTTGTATTTTTTTTCCATATCTGCGTTTATGGCTACCACATGATTCCTCCAAGATTCTCTGTCCCCCGTCAGTCTTCTTGCTTCCTCCCATGTCATCCCAGTGTCCCGTAGCTCCGAAAAGTGTGTCTGTTATATTTCCATTTTCATTCCGCCCATCCGATTTTAAAACGTGGTCTAGTTAGACAAATTATCTGACTGACAAGTGACAATCCATTTCTAACCTTATTTGCAATGTTTTATTAATTGATATTACATAGCAGAACTGCATCGTATTAATAATTGAGTTACACAACTATAATACTATAATATAGTCGACATTTATTTTACCCCACATCAGATTTAATAACACTCTGCAACTAGGGTATCCAATCCCGGAGCCTTTTTGTAATCCCGGGATTTTGAAATTGATTAATTTTCAATCCCGGGATTGGGCACTCAACGTGAAATCGTGTATAATTTGAGAACATTTTTGGTGAATCGTTTTGTTTTTTTAGCACACCGAGGAATTTGAAATCTTCAAAACCCTATAGTAATTTACCTATTTCCCCAAAATATCTCCGTGACTCGTTTTTTTTTTGTTTCAGCTCTTCCAAATCCAAAATCCTATACATTTTCGAGATTTCCTAAAAAATTCTCAATCCCGAAATCCCGGGATCGTGACCATACCAATTCTGGGATTTTGGGATCGCAAAATTGGTCGGGATCCCAGAATTGGATACCCTAGACTTGCAGACTGCAACGTTAGCGTTTGAGGGACAGATTTACAATCCGTTTTTATGTGGTAATCAGCTGGTACTGCTACACATTAGGAAGCAGTTACGGTTGAAAAAAAATGTTTGTTACAATATGGAACAAAATGAATAGTTAAAATTCTAAATATACAAACACGTAGGTTTGTGTATGTTAATACAAAATAAACAAATAGTCGGTGAGCAACAAACCTGCCCTTTGAAGGTCTACTGCCTGAGCCACATACGGTTGTGGTAATGTTTGATTAACCTTGCTCTGTCGCCTTACAGCGCCCCAGGCTATGGTGAAGGTGTTCACCTCATGCTTCTTAAGATAAGACTATGCCACTCTTGGGTTTAGGTCAGTTGGTTTCCGCATTGTGGTTAAAAAATAATTGGACCAATGCTATCAGACAATTAATAACGCCTTGTATATAACTGATTTGTTTGACATACGGCCAAGAGGTTTTCAACGGTATGTTACATTTTTCTATTTAGAATTACAATTTATATACCAAATAACATTTTTTTAGAATTGTAACAGCATGTGGTTACTGAATAACATTGTTGTGCTGTCTTTCCTATTTGGTATTAAAACCTTGAATATATTTCAAAGGAGCATTGTTTGTTTCAAAGGATACAATTTATTTAATATAATATGAAAGAAACATTCGGTAAGTATTTTTTTTTGACTCAGATATAAAATACATACTCAGATTTAGAAATTATATCACATCTGTTTTTATGCTAGTATTCATTGTATTAAATATATTTTTTATTAACTTACATAATGTAGAAATTGTTTTATTTGCCATGAAAATATAAGATTACATACATATTGATTGTTTGAAGTTAGTACAAACTAAAATTCACTTAACCCTCCAAGGACGAGCGTGACCATTTGGTCACAGTAAACACCGTTGTCTATTCATCCCACTATTCATCCTTTTTCTACCTGAATATCGTTGCTTTTACTCATATTTGGTTAAGAAGCGTACAGACTTCAGTTAGTCATCAGCCGCAGGCACAGAAATGGCCACCAAAAGCCTATGCGATTTTTTGAATTTCCGTTTTTTTAAAGGACTTTTTGAAACTGTTATTTATTTTTTTATTAAATTATTTACAGTTCTTTTGCTAATATATTTGTATTGAAATTATGTTGATCTAAAGAGGTCAAATTGTATATATTTAAAAAAAAAAACACGTTTAGCTATATTTAAACCCCGAATATTTTCGTGCCCATACGGTCACTTTTGTCCTTACTACTGTCCGTACACAATATTACACGGTAATAAAATGATGAACATGACCATATAGTCATGCGGTGTTTCTATACAACGACTTGGCGTTTTTTTTTTATTAATTTTTGTTAGGAATAAAAGTTATCCGTGACTTCAATATGGCTTAAAAATATTTTTTTTATCGAAAAAAAAGCTCTCGTCTCTGGTGGGTTAGGCATAGTTCTGACGATCGGGTGAGGATACTTACAAAAACATCTGAAATTTTTTGTAGAATTAAACACTTTTTCTATCTGATTATACTTTAATATCTTATTGCCTGGATTGAAATTCACCGAAAAAAATCGTATTCTTTTCAAATGATTTGTTTTAATATATTATTACTTTGTTTACTAATAATTATGACACTTTTAACTTTTTATTTAGTAACGAATTTTTCTTTCTTGATTTAATATGTAAGCTTTAAAGAAAAGTCAGGGTAAGTCAGTGAGTCAACCTATTTTTTTAGAGAGAGATATGCAAAATAATGAGGTTTATTGAATTGAGGAACTATAACTTGTAGATTGATTTATTTGTATATTTATAAGGTACACAGTACGCACATACTGTCTCTCACTTTCCAATACTGACAGATAACACTATCACATAGTATTTATAATATTCGTAATTGTATAACTGCTTACAACCAGGGGCTGGAGAGGGCTCAGAGGGGCTCGCGCTGTCCCTTGTTATTTTTTTACTAAGACCGGTGATCCCCTTGTTAATTTAAGAGAAAACAATATTTTCAGAACAAATTAGCTTATAACTGCAATTTCTGACACATATTATCTATGACAGTTTCAATATACACAGAAGTACATTTTTAGCCATTTATATTGATAATTTTACGGTAAATTGCATATTGTTACATATTATAGTGTATTCAGTGACAATCGATTGGATATATGAAATTTCATAGGATTGATAAAAAAATCACTTCTTCCGCCGAGTATCGCTTTGAGAGTAAACGAGCCCCTTGTTAACGTATTGACAGCCCATCGCTGCTTACGACATATTTAAAGATTCATTTTTTATACATATATACACACTGCCCCATTGAAACGAATTCATATAAATCTTTTAATAACTATTTTACAATATAACATATACACAATTATTCGGTAGTAAAAATTATCACATCATATTTGTTTATTAAAAGATTTTTTATTTTCACATATACACGTTAACGCCAAGCTCAGATTACCCGTATTTGTTTAATTAACAGTTGACTGTCACATAACTATGAATCACAAACATCTAATGTCATCTGCATTAAAAATTTCAGGGTAAAATCTTGCATCACTCAGTACATTGACCCAGAAGGTTGAGTTTTACGGTTTTTTTTAGAAGTTCACTTTCATTTAAGGAACGCCTTCAAGCTGTGACAAACGCTTAGACACCACATAGACTTAATTAATTAATTTATTCACGAAGCCTTCGAAGAAGGCTCTATTACTTGAGTGATGTTGTTTTAACTTTCAATGTCGGTTCACATCTGTGTTAGAAACAGGAAGTCGATGGGAATTACGACACTCTGGCGGATGATTACGAGGTCGTTGTCTATCGCTTTGAATCACCAATTCCTTTCAAGATATCTGGATTCTTATCTTATATTGTTAGTCATACAGTATCAAACACTGCCAGTATTCAATTTTAATCGTGCAAAAAATATATTTTATTGTATACTGAGACAGATATATATTATATATATTTAGAGCTTGATTTTTTGACGATAAAAAACGTTGATAGTAACGATTTCAAAAATATCAAATGTATTTTTTTTCATCAAATAATTACAATTATTGGGTTAAGCAAACATCCGTGGTGTACTTATACAATAAGTACGGACAGTACAAACAGTTGGTTTTGATAGGCGTTAATAATGAATAAACTTCACCACAACTCGAAAAATACAGAAATAAAAGTAATTTGTCTTATTGCTTTGCATACATGCATTCTTATTAGGGCCTTCAATTTCCGGATCCAATCTAATTTCGTGATCCCGAAATTTCGGGATTTACGGATTGAGGAGAAGAAGTGCGAAGTTCTCAAAAAGTTGTTGAAAATAGACAACCAGCTTAAAAACATATTTCTCACATTTTGTCATTTTAGCAGTTCCGTAAGTTTCTGGGTTTTTGAAATTGGAAATCCTGGAAGAACAAAAAAAAAGATTTTACGTCTTTTCTTTTTGGAAATTCGGTAAATTCCCAGGATTTCAAAATTGACGAGCAAAAATTTCTTAAACTCAATTTTCTACACGATTTTATGGTCAATAGACCATGGACCATTTTCAATCCCTAGAAAAAATATCAATCCTGGTATTACAAAAAGGGTCTAAGATTGAATTCATTAATTCTTACCCTTCGCACATAAACGTACATGTATAATAAGTAATAGAAAATAACGTAATAATTACGTTATTCTAAGTCTTAAATAAACGAATCCACGCATCAATTGCGTTGTAATATAAATGCTATAAGCTGTATAAAAAATAGGCACGCCATTGTAGCCAAATTAGTATTTAAATACAAGCTTTAAGATTTTACAAGGGTGGTCAAATATAATTATATCGAGCAAAATTTATTTCACGATTTCGCTTCTACGACGAATGCTGATGAGCCTGATAAATGATTAAAGTTAAAAAAATAAAAAAATATATCTTTACTGTCTCAATATTTGTAACTGGTATTCTATAATCAGTGACATAACATAGTTATTAATATATTCAAATGAAACTATAAATCTTAGAAAAAAGTAAATATGCAAAAAAATATGCTACTATAATGCTCTAACAATTCGTTATTTCTGCCAATAAATTGAATACATTAATAGTGCAATAAACTTTGTTAATATAATTAACATAATAAGATTACAATGTGTTTCTAAAATAACTGTAAAAACCAAATAAAATTATATTACATAATATGTATAATATTTATCGTCGAAAATGAATCATTACGCAAATTTCCATGGTGCCTAAGGTCGTAGGTAGTTGAATGGTGACTCAATAATATGTTTTGTAATTAAACAAATATATGCGGGTTCGATACCCCGCTTAAAGCAAGGTTTAGTTAGTGTTTCGGAGAAATTGTTGCACAAGTCACTATCGAACTGATATATGAGGCAACAAGTATTCAAATGAGAAAATTATACTTAGCATCACTTATAAATGTAGATATAAAATGGAAAACACACGAAATATAAACAATAGGATGCTTCATTGAAAGTAGAATGCTAATTGATTAGATACATACAGTCTTAGACGAAAAAAGATATATTTAAAGCAATTTTGCGAACTTTATATGAAGTAATTTATATACCACTACCGACTAGTAGAAATATTTCAGAACGCCATCAATAACTCTTAATCTTAGTGATAATATTTTCTTCTTATTATGTCGTATGCAAATGTACAAAGTTAAAGCAATTCATATTCGATACTACAACGAATTTGGTAACATGATTTTTTATAATATTTAGTCAACTATTGAATATGAGTTTAAGTTTCTTAGTAAGAAATTTGCTCAATCTTTATTTAATTGTTCGCAATTATATAAAACACTACTTTTCATTTATTTTATAAAAAATGATTATATTCGAAAAATAAAACATAAATTTGTACTAACTCTCGCTTTTATTTTATAATATCACGATCGGTTTCGCTCATGATGAGCATTATCAACTGATAAGAGAATACAATGTTACAGTGTTATTTATACAAATCGTAATGAAATTAATAATGTGTAATAAAACAGTTGATATTGAAAAAAGATTACAAATGATATATGACAAATATAGAAGCTGTTATTCAGCAACAGATTAGTTGCTTTTTATTATGTTGATACAAGGAAATACTCCGAAATAACTTAATGTATAAAGATGAGGAAAACTAAGAAGGAAAAAGTTTCATAATTTTTTTGACCATATTTAATGTACAATAACATTTTAAATGCTTAATTGATTGACATTGAAAGTTTTTCTTCCATCATGGAAGACATACCCTAATAATATATAAAGTTTAAATATTTTTTTGTATCAAGTCTATAAAAATGATTCAATTTTCCAAAAATATCAATGCTTGATTGATTTTTTTAAATATCTGAAATTGTAATGATTATTTTGGTATCATCGTAACCAATAAACGTACTGGCGATTGAAAATTAAATTGAAATAAGCGTTGGATTCTATCTATATAAATAAATATACATGTAAGTAGTCTATAAGTGAAGTGAACCAAGTAATAAAAGGGCAAAAAAAAATATTATAATCAAGTTGATATAAAAAAAACTCAAATATATCATATCATTGAGGAGATTTTATTTTCGATGTGATACAAAAGAAAAAAAAATATCGAATAAAAAAAAATTAAAAGGGTAAAATGTTTCTCTTTGACTTTTAAGTACAATGTCTTTACTTTGTGTTTTAGAGGAATCCATATTTTTATTTTAAGAAAATAACACTATAGTGTAATGATACCTTGAGACGTGGAAAATATTATAACACATCTAACTATTATTTACCTAAAATATCACTTAGTTCACTTCACCTCTCAGGGACTCATTACTTATATGAATGGTAGAAGTTTGAGGACCCTCCGATTTCAAAAATGAAGGGTTTTACCTGTTTTATCTTTCTAGTTTATTGTTTTATTAATTTAATTTAAATTTAAATTTAAATAACAGAACTTCATTATATCTACTATGGTCAAAATAGCATTGTATTTAATCATCAAATATTGTTTTTTGTAATTATTATAGTTTTGACGCTGAAATAACTATACTATTAGACAATCATTATACCTCTAAATATTTGTTTACCAGTATGCACCATAACTTATTATTTGATACCAAACGACTCCAATGTACTCTGCGTTTTGCAAAGAAAAAAATATTTTATTCTATATATTATATACTAAGTAACATGATCAAAAACGCTAAAATATAATTCTGTTTTTGCAATAACGTAAAACTTCAAATTTTTGCAGTCACTGGCAGTGTCCCCTCTAAGCTGTGCCCTTGTGCGCGCGCACACAACTCACCGAGCGCGCGCACATGCATTAGAACAGAGCGCACAAAAATTACACCAGCTATACCACCACCAGAAAAAAATAATTGCCATTATATAGTGTTGTTAATAACTGTCAATATAAAAAATTAACCATTTCATTAAATAGGTCTAATACAGGGGTCGGCAACCTATTAAATCGGAAGAGCCAAAAGTTACAATTTACAAAAATTCCCAGTTTGTAAAGAGCCACTAAAATTTTTCGTTTCAATATTATAGTATTTACTTATATGTACATATGTATATACATATATAGTTATATATATATCGTGTATTGTGTATCGTGTATTTAATGTAGAATGTTGATTTAAAATAAACGCCTTAAAATACGGAATAATATTTATTCATTTAAAAACACAAATATAGATACATATGTAATTACATCAATGGGAGCATTGGTTTGGCATGTCTTTTGAAAGTATTTCTATTTAGTATTTTTTTTTTCATATGGAACTGGAGAGCCGCAACATTACATAGAAAGAGCCGCATGTGGCTCGCGAGCCGCGGGTTGCCGACCCCTGGTCTAATACCATTACGTGGCGCACAAAATTTTTAATTTCCTTTCAAAGTTGCACGGCCAATGTATTTTGCGCACATAACCTTCGAAAAATTAGAGGGAACATTGGTCACTGGTAATATTCAAATGATGATTAAAAATACAACACTCAAAACACATTTCACGACAAAACAGTTGCCCATTTAAATGGCATAGCTTAGGCCAATAGATGGCCTAAAGGTCCAAAATTCTTACAGTAAGGCGACGCTATTAGCTTTTTTATAAACTCCTTTGCTTACATACAATATGTCCTGCTTTATTACAGATTTTCTGTTCCTTTAAGTTGTCTAAAAATCTGTGCAAATTATGTATAAAATCCTGCCGTTTAATTAGGCCACTGTGTCAAAACGGCGTGCCGCTGTCAGTAACGATGATAATTAAATATGTTGTAATAGTAGAAATTTCTTCTTTGTTTGATGAACTTATATTAAAAGGTTTTGTTATTCAATTCGCTAATAGAGCACGAGAACAAGTACACAAACACACTTTTATGTTGTGTAAATCTCACTTGTAGCGCAACATCAATTAATTTAAGTGGCCAGGCACGAATTATTATACAAAACAGTCAAATGCCACAGTTCCGCCAGTTGCGCAACATATATTTCACATTCTTATCTAGTAAGATAGTCATTTTGCTACTGCTTATATGTATGTATGTACCTAAAACTGCTCTCAGTAAAAAAAAATGCTTCTACGTTACTATGGTATCTGTACACGCGTTTGACAAAATATGAATTTATTACAATATAATAAGCTACTTAATTTATGTCTGTGTAATATGTAATTTACCATTTTTTTTTTAAAACCAAATTTATGGAGTTTAATTTAAATTTCATTTGCTAGGGTAAATTAGCGTCAAAGTTCTTCATAGCTAATTTTATCGAAGTTTGTATTCCCTTACCAACGTTGCCGACGGAAGGGCGTGATTGCTACAGAGGTGAGAAATCCTTAGTGATGCCAGCTTAGAAGGATACTATATGCATTAATTTGTAAAACATATTATATATGCTTCCCCTCGTACTATATCCATACGTGTACACACACATGCGCATACATACATATGCACAAAGAAGTCAATCAAAAAGAGTCATTTTTATGATGTTCCTTCTTACATAGTTTGTTAATTTAAGACGAAACATAAAATCTATGATGGGTCGTCGAGCAGAACTGCTCTATGTCTAAACACATAAACGAATACGAACTCTTTCTCTGCCTTAATGCAGCGTGCACACTGAGTGAATGTTGACAGGTAAAACTACCTCCTGGTATTTACATTTTACTAAATCTATTTCGTTTCTTAATGAGAAGCTTATGGTCTCTCAACAGAAGTGTTTTTTGTGAGTTACGTAGATGTCCAGCGTATCTTTTTTTAAAAGAGTAGGGATATAAAATATAGAGCTAGGATAAGACTAGTGGTATACTTATCGCTCTCGCTATCCTTTGTCATTTAGGGTTGAAATTTTTTTAAGTATACTTTTATACATTACAAACACCCATGCCAGGCGTGGGGAATCTGCGGTCTTTTGGCTACTCTGGTGCGGCCTTCTGGCCAATTCTGTAATTCGTAAATTCTTGGAATTTTTGATGTCAAAATCCTTGGAATACCTTACAAAATAAATAAAAAAGGTCCCACGCTGGTAATTTTGGGAAATCCGCAAATTTCTGTGCTTTAGAAATTGGCATGAAATTGTTTTCGGCCAAACATTCCTTAGTCGATGTTTACTGCGGCCTTATGTCGAATCAGAAAAATGAATGCGGCTTTTAGAGAGATGAAAGATTCCCCACCCCTGACCTTTGTCTTTGAACAGAAATGTTTGAAACCGTTCGATCTGCCACAAAAGTTCACGACGTTGATCACTGCACTACGGACCCAAAAACGTGTCGACAAGAATAGTTTTATTTTTGCAAATAATATGCGGCCTAGCTCGCACATTAGTATTAAACGTATGTGGCACGGAAAAGGTTAATTGCTTTAATATTGTAAAAGGGTAAAATGAATTAAACAATAAAGAAGTTAGCATAGGGCTAGTATTCAATGTTTCGATATTCAAGTGTCTAATTTTAATTTGAATTTGTTACACGTTATATATTGCAGTAGAACACTGATGGTAATCTGTCTCACGATGCATAAAACATTAACGCTAGTTTCGTAAACGGAAACATCTTGTGGCGTATATTCTACAGAATGAAATGATCTTCAATGAGATAATTGAAACACTATTTTGCAATACATACTAATTATTAAAAATATTATTTCTACATTATCGTATTCAAACCATAAAATATATTGGACACTTCAAGCAGTAATTTATTAATTACTTCAGGTATATCGACTGTTAAAAATTATACAGTAAAACCCCCATTTAAGCAAAAGTTGGAACCGCGTGATTGGGAGTCGCGTAGTTCGGGGAGTGAATCTCATACAAAAATTAGGGGTTACGTTTTTTTTCGCGAAAAATGCAAAACTGCTAAAACTAAGAATAAATGAAGAAAAATATATTGACGAAATATTTCGTTACCTAGTGGTAAAATGCATAGCGCTTGCCAAGGTTTTACTGCATGCACCACATAGACATCCGCCCGGCTTTGTGTACAGCAGCAACGACAATGGAATGGGACCGCGCAATTGGGGGATTAGCGGCGAACATTTCTACTCTGGACGTAATTCGGGGTAACGTAATTGGAAGTTCCATTGTATTAATACACATTTTAATGACACCGGCGTCCTAGTAGAGTGGCATACCGGTAACCAAAAAATAGCAGAATTTGCATAAATTTACCACTTTTTTAAGCGACTGTTAAGAAGCGACTATAACGTAAGTTAGAGCTTGCTACATGTATTGAGGGTATCCTCTCAGACGAGGAAATATAAACAGTTTATATTCACTCACTCAGCCGAGTCCAGTACGTCTTTTGTTGGTCTGAATGAGGCATAAACTTCATTTTATGCTGATACAGCTTAATATCTCAACATATTTTACATATCCATATATTAGTTATTGACTAAGGCTCTTAAAAGTACCTTCTAGAAAGAACAGCATTTAGTGACGTCTAAAATGGCATCATACACTTTTACCTCTGTTATATTTTTTATAATATGTAATCTTATAGAAAGCGAGAGCTATTTTATGACTAATACGACCTTAAAATAATAAAAATAATGTTACGGATAGTGTAATAATTATTTCACAAACGTGACATTGAATATAATCTAATATTCTCATAGCGAACGGTGAAATAATCTTTGAATCATATTCATTATTGTTAATAATCTGAGAATATTTATTTATTCTAATTTCGTTAGTGAAACCAGTCTTGTTCTCAATAAATTATGAATTTTCTAAAATGTACAAACAAAGCATTGGTTTTAATTTCAAGATCATTTAATCAGGAAATAAAATGTGAAACATTTTCCAAATTGTATTGTTATTTTTATAATCTCACCGCAAAATATTTGATATTGTTTACTTATTAAAATTTGTTATGACTGAAAAAACTAAAAATTCTTATTTGACATGATACTGTAAGAACTAGCTATTAAATAGGCTCTTCATAAATTATACAGCCATCACGCCATCTTAAAAATTATTAGACAGAAAGAATCGATAAAGAGTAATGATCTTATTACGTAGTTAGTTTGGAGAAGGATTCGTTTTCAGGATGAAATATAATGATGCATATAGCCCCAGTATGCCCTCTTCCGATTTGTTTGTTTGAGTTGTATCACGGTGTAATAAACAAAAATTACTCAAGATTTAGTTTTTATTGAATTTTATTGAATTATTTACTACCTCACTTTGCTTGCTACTGACTTATCACTACCATAGTTGCTGTCCATAACCTCGAACTAGTAACTAATGAAATAACTAGGGCTGTAGAGACGTGGAAAGAAAACTCAAAAGAAGTTGTTTAATCATTTAATTTTAACATATACATATGTATACCACCAGAGCATCTTTAGTCAGTCTAGCATGCAGTGGCAACACTATGAACTATTGTGGTTTGAATACGCCCATATTTATTTATTTTTAAATGAGTGAGTCGTAAGATTTTTCCGACTCTGACTCCGGACAAAGCCCCTGACTCCACAACTCCTGACTCCGACTCTACAGTTTTGAAAATAACACCTGTTTTGATAAGCTTCGAGGCATTTGTTTTTTCTCTGTAATTTATAAAAGAGTGTTAAAAAGCAAGTCATTTACTGAGATTTTAATACATATGTATGTCTTTAGTAGTGAACGATTAAGGTTTATTCAATAAAAAAATGTTCGTTTAATATTTACTTATATGTCACTGATATATTATGATTTAAACCAGCGATGGGCTGTCAATACTTTAACAAGGGGCTCTCTTAGTCTCAAAGCAATTTTCGGTGTTCTGGAGAATTGGTGATTTTTTTATTACTCCTGTGCAATTATATGCAATACTTAAATAAGCAATGGATTGTTACTTAATACACTTATAATATGTAACAATATGCAATTTACAGTAAACTAATTAATGTAAATGTCTTAAAATGCACTACTGTGTATACTGAAGCTGTCGTTGGTAACATATAAGTCAGAAAGTGCATTTATGTACTAATTTGTTCAAAGAATATTTTTTTCTTTTAAATAAACAAGAGGCTGAGCCCACTCCTGATTTAAGCTATTTTTGACATCAGCTTATATTTCACATGCAAAAATCATATTAAATGTTAGGTAATGTTTCTTCATCACGGCTTAACGGTTATGTTAGTTAGTATAGCAAAGAGTTTTTCATAAAAGCTTTGCGTATCTTTATTGCTGGGCAAACGCGATAACTAAAAAAAGCACTACGAAAGCGTGGGTAATTTATTTTAATTTATCGCTTTATATCATCCCGGGGCGTAATAAAAACACATCCGTAACAGTCTATGACCGTTCGCAAAAACCACCGCTACTCGATTAGGTTTTTTTTGTTTCTTATCGAAGTTCGCCAAAAAAACAAACAGCCAAATTATTGCCCGTTCATAAAAAAAACTTTAAGATTTAAACCCCGTCCGGTCGAATATAACATAAAATTTAAAACGAGATGAATATATAAGTGTATTGTGAGACAGGTTGGCTAGGTGTGTATTATGATATTTTTACAGGGAGAGCTTAAAATAGTTTTTATTGCAAATTTTATAATGTAACAAAAAAAATATTCAATTGTATTTAATACATTTTTTAAAAATATATACTAGTTTTCAATGAAATTTTAGATCGCTGTAGTCGAGTGGTTAAGTATTAATACCGTTTTGCTACCGAGGGTTTCAATTACTCGTATGTAATATGAGTTGCGAGTTCCCTCAAATTGCAGAATCAGCTTACCAATGGTGATTGATGTCAAGAGCTTTAGCAGTGTTAAACCAATTTGCACTAAATAGAGTACATTTTTTTACTACAACATAAGCTATTTTTGATAGCTGAACAGCTTGCTTATCAATTTTCCAACTACTTCTTTAAAGTGGGAAAAGATAGAAGAAAAATATTATGAAGCTTCTAGCCGCAAATATATTGATTCCTTTATATTTTTCTGTTTGTCTAGTTTAATGATTGGGTAGTGGTTTTAGTGGGGCTGGTTGAAAATATAATACATTTGCTACCCATAGAAAGTTATGTATAGATTTTCAAAATAAGAATCGAAGCCGCAACCTTGTAACCGAGAAGAATGAAAGTCCAAAATTTGATTTCTCACCTACCTGGCTGAAATACAATTGAAATTTTCTTTACTGAAATTTTATATGAAAAATTGTGTTATGTTGCTTTGAATAGAATCGTTTTAGGCTATGTGTAGCTCTGTTCAACGACCTTAAAGAAATTTGAAAGTTACCCTAAAAAATTGTACAACTGGAAACACGACCCTTAGCATCTTAACTCTCACGGCTCGGAGACTAGAAAAATACTTCTCTGCCGATAGAGGTCGTTTAGGGACCCCAGTAGTTTCCTCATTATTGGCCTTATTCTTATGAATTTCAAAAAAAAAATAGTCTAAAAGCTTTATAAAAATCTATGTTTTTTTAATAAATAATCATATTTTAAGTTGCGCGTAAAAACGACGTCATCCCAGCACACATATTAAATTGCAACTGACGCGTTTAGCCCAGCTATCTTACGAACGATCGCTTATCGCGGGCGCTTATCTCGTTATCGCGTTATCGCGTATTTATATAAACTACAAAAGGTCAAAAAAACTATGATATAAGAATACCTGAATTATAAACATTGTATTACCCATATTAAAATAGATATTTAAGAGAATGTGGGTATTGGGTTGCATTTCTTGATCTTAGAACCGGAAAAGTTAAAAATAACTTATAGGTTTATTTTTTATGTATTGAATGTATGCATGTACATATAGTATGCCTCTCCAGGCATTTATAATATAAAACACATATGATGTCTACGAGAACTGTTCACCTCTTAAACGATCACACCCTCCTGTCGAAAACGATGGAAAAATAGTGCATACAACCAATAACATCAGCGATGAAGGAGACCAGTAAAACTCGGAAACTAATATATTTTTTAAGTAAATTAAACGTAAAATTATTACACTAATCACCGATGAAACAATCAAGAATGATTTATTGTAACTATAAAATCATCAAACATTATCGCGTATGTGAGACTATGCTCGAATGTGTGAATACAATTCCTATTCATATTCTCGGCTCACCGTGTAGATTGATTTTTTTCTTCGCTCACCTCACGGCGGGACCTTGAGGCTCCGATTTGTCTTCCTTCCTACTTGTGCCGTAGCTTAATCAGCCTAGGCCACTCGACGATCAGTGCTGCCCGAATAATCGACCATACCGGACCTGCGAAACTCAATATCGCAACTGTGGCCAAGCGTAGACCCACAGTCGGGAACGAATATCGACATACGAGATCAGTGAAAAACCGCATTTAGGTATTAATAACAGCGCAAACGAAACCGCAAGTGTGAAACAAAACTCAAAATATCAACCAACAAGTGCAGTTTTTTTTGCAAGGGAATCAAAAAAATACTTAAATCGTTACAGTTCATTTGTGCAGGATTTCAGTTATTTTTTGACTTTGACATTGAGATGAAATTATAATAAATTCAAGTGATATTACGTAATGACTTCTTTGTCATAATTTCGTTGTGTGGAATATTTCGCTGCAATTGTTATTGTCCCCCATTTATATAATTGATTTCGATTACGCATATAAAACTGTATTAATTGGTATTGTAATAATCTGATCGAAAACCGCTTATATTAAATGCAGTGGTCGCTTTCAGTGTAATAAATTATTATTATTGTTAATTTACTGACAGTGAGAATTTTTTCAATATGTTAATTAAGTTTTACCAGGCACGTGACATAAGAATTTTTTTTGCAAAAAAAATAATTTTGTCATAGATAGAGATGATTAATAACAATAATTCATGTTTTAAAATAATCCTGATTTTTTTTCTCACTAATTTTAATATATTTTTTATTTAAGTTGATAAGCTTTAAATTAACAGCGAACTGGATTTAAAAATAAAAATTTAATCATAAAACATAATTCACACAAAATATTAATTGTGGAAAGATGTAATCTTATTTAATAAAAACAATCTAATTATTCTTTATCTTGTAATATCAACACATTTATTGTATACAATACAAAGTAAAAAAATTAAAAGTAAATAAACTTATTCAACACATCTATATGAAAAATACTAGAACCTTTTTTTATAAAGTATTTAAAAAAAAAACAAAACAACCGTCATAATATTGATATTTAACCATTTATCAAACGGATGTATGTATACATAATTTCATGTAGAATACAGTAATATTTTTATATTGCTTTAAAACACATTGAACAGCAAAATATGTTTCAACAGAAAAAACATTTAATAAATTCTTCAAAGATTTTAAGCCAACTTTTTAAGGATTTTTTTACAGAAACTATAAAAAAACATTGAAATTCAATAGATAGAATATAATGGTAGTTCATTGAGTACGATTAAAAAAATAACAATAATATTATTATAGATATTTTGCAAAAACCGTTAGTCATTAAAAATAAACACGAACAAGGACGAGAACGAACCTGCGAAGAGATTCGTTCGTTGTATTGTTTTACATTGATGTTCTGTAGAAGATTATGAACATGTATTTTTAAATGACTTTAAATACATCATAATGTTTGTACACAAATACTTTTTTATACTTTTTAACAAATACGTTGTGAGACCTGTAGTTTATTGACCAACACTGTTATGATCTCATCTTATCGAGTTCAGTATTCATGGGACTTAACCCTAAAACGAATATTTTTTTATATATTGAGTTTTTAATCGATGTATAGGTTTGTGTTCAAGAGTGTGGATGAATATCTGTGACGTTTGAATTTTCTTCACAGTATCCGATCCCAATTGTAATTAAAAAACAATTTTGCTACAACGCTGTCCTAGGAATTCATATGCTTTTTATTGGCTGAAGATATGGTTGAAAAAAATACCAATGGCGTTTTTTTATTATTTTATGAATTAGAATAGTTCACAATTCCAAGAAATATCACTCAATAAAATACTGTTTATTATTACGTTAAAAAATAATGAATTGCAAAGAATATTTATGGAAATACGCGTTTATAATTATTTAATAACTACCTTTCAAGTGAGCGCATTAGTGGGTCAGGTTCATACGTCGAAAATGAAAATAATGTTACGGTCGAGAGAAAGTGAAAATTTTCCATCGGCAAAGCTCTAACGAACTATATGTGTCTCATATATATTTTTATCACTTGCACTTTCATCTGATGACGAATAAATAATAATATTACGTTGAATAATAATACATATATATTTGCTTTAAACTATATACAAACGGTATATTTTATTTTTTTATTTTTATACAAATTTCGAACAATGTCTTTTAACTCTTATCCTAGTAAAGTATCACAACAATGTTTTTAGTATTTGAATCACAAGTAGTATTCAAATCATCACAAAAGAACTAATCGCTTAATAAATTTGTGTTTGAAGATAGAAAATAATTGTTAAGTTTATATTCCTTTACACAAAACCGAACCTAGCAAGAGCAAATGGGACCTCGATAAAACTACCAAAAACAAATCTTCCGGAAACGATGCTTTTCAATACTGCCTAGACAAATCCGCTTGGAGAATCCACAGGCAAAAAATAAAATTTATATTATATAAAGCCAATATTTATAATTACGAATATTTAAATTTATTTTAAATATATTTACTTTTGCGGATTCATGTTTTTTTTTTATTTGCGCATCTCAATTATAATAGTGTGTAAAAATAAAAATTGTCTCGTTTCTAATTTGAATTGGTCGTGGGCAGATTTGTTTTGGTGAAAATGTCTTGGCGACAATGCTTCGGCGGTTTTGTCGTAGCCTCTCTTTTAGACTCGCCAATCTGTCCTAAGCTTCTCAAAAAAGATAGATTGAGCTACTGAATAACAAATCTAGTTGAGATAGGACAACATTCGCAATTTACCCACAGTGTATTTACGCTCAAAAGCTATTATTATTATATGTGTTTTAATTGTTGTTTTTGAAGACGCACGGTGCTAAGTGACATATCGCAAATCAGTTGATTCGTTTTTGAATTGACAAAGATACAAATGCAGCAAAAATAAATCGTGATAGTGTTTTTTATAAATCTACAATTTATTGTTTCGTGCACGTATTCTGTGACAACAAACGCAAAAGGAAGCAGCTCTCGAGACCAGCGTTGTGAGAACAATACGTATTATAATATATAATATCAGGTGACACGTCGGATCGACTTTACAACAGGTGAGATGAAATGAATCATTATTAACTCCTCTGATTGTTGTGAATGATATACGTGTTAGATTATTAGAACATTAATTTTTATAATAAATATCATTCAACACGAAATATTGCCTGAAAAAAGACGAATTTTCTTGAGGTGAGGTTGCTGCCTCTTTACTGGTTCTCCACCTATACTTTTTGTCTGAATCTAATACAGAATATTAATCAACCATTTTTAAATAACTGGCGTAACTGACGTTTTTTGAAAGCAGACATGAAATCGTATCATATTGCTTTTGATTCAGCAAGGATATTTGATTATTTATCCAGGAAGATTAAAAAACATTAGTAATTCTCAATATTGTTAGCATGAAACTAAGAAAATTGCTTGTAACAAACTTAAACTAGCTGTCGGAAGCTTATAGATCCAAGCCATTTCTAGATCAATATCAAATATTTATTGTGTTATCTGCATTTCAAAATATCTTGAGACGGTTATTTTGTGTTTTTTTTCTCAATTTGTGTGTAGTTTTAAGCGCATCGGAAAAAGTTGTAATGCCAACTTAATTGTTACCTTTAAGTTTGTATTTTCTTTTAAGGTTTGTGAACTAAGGACTTCTTATTCAATAATATATTTTATTATTTTAAAAGCCGCAAAAGTTACTTTAACTCTCGCGTCTCGGAGACTAGAGAAATACTTCTCTGCCGATGGGGGTCGTTTAGGGACCCCAGTGGTTTCCTCATTATTGGCCTTATCCTTAATGAATTTCAAAAAAAAATAGTCTTAGGGCTTTAAAGTATCTCTCTGCATCATTCCTCATACATTTTTTTATAAAAATCCGTGGGTTTTTAATAAATAATCATATTTTAAGTTGCACGTAAAAAAGACGTCATCCCAGCACACATGTGAAATTGCAACTGACGCGTTTAGCCCAGCTATCTTACGAACGATCGCTTATCTCGTTATCGCGTTATCGCGTTTTTATATAAACTACAAAGGGTTAAAAAAAACTATGATATAAGAATAACTTAATTATAAACATTGCATCACCCATATTAAAATTGATATTCAAGAAAATGTGGGTATTGGGGTCGCATTTCTTGAGCTTAGAACCGGAAAAGTTAATACAAAGTCAATACCAAAAATTACATTCAATACACGTCACAGTAAAAAAATGGCCTCTTAATTTATCAATTTTCTTACGAAATAGCCAAACGGTAAATTTTACCAATTTTGAAGAATCGACATATTTTTTTTCGTCAATAAACGTATCGATGGTTTTACAGTAAAGGCCAGCTAATTTAGCCGGTACAATAAAATAAGTTGTCAGAAATTTTGTAACTATTCTGTGTGTGTATGCACAGTAGCCACGCAATATACGTCATTATTTGAATTAAAAGTCGGCATTACGTGCTAATAGCGTGTTAAATTCCAGATATTTATCTATCCATACACACTCATTATCTACTTCTAAAAACTCGTCTAGATTTAATAGATAATAACACACACAGCAGTCCTTGAAATAGCATGAATTTAAAAATTGCCTCGTTTGTTAAAATCTTATCAAGATTGCTGAGAAGCCTTATTAAATTTATACCACACGTTTCTCAAACTAAAACAGATTAAAACTACTTACAGCCTTTATCAACTGTGAGCAAAAATGATTTTCAGCCGACTACAAATTTAAATCAACACTCGTTTTATTTTAACAAGCGAAAATTATTTAAGCAAATAAAATTAATATTTTTTTTATTCCACTTGTGTTACAAAATGTGACAAGTTATGTGTGATGATGTTTCTCAGTGAGTCGAAGCACGTGCTATATTTTGTAACACTAGTAGGGCTGTGAGTTCGGGTAAAAAAAACGACTCCAACTTTAGCTTTAAAATAAAAAACGACTCTGACTCCATTTTATTTTTTCAATCATTCCATTTTATCTTACATATAATATATGTATACTCCGACTCTGGATAAGCCCCCTGACTAAAATGTTTCATTTAAGATATTACTTGTAGTTTTTGTCATATTGTTTTTTCTGGAGGAGAGTGGTCGACGATCTTAGGTGTTTGTCCAATTCATTTGCGGTGGTTATGAGTACTATAGTACCTGAGCCGACACGTAAATACATTTATGTATTTTTGTTCCAATGCATTATGGATCGGAATATTTTGTATCCCAACACTTTTTCGAGATTTATCAGTGAGACTTTTTCCATTATAAACTATTTCGAATAAGGGAATTAGTCGTCAGCATCTTTCAAACCGCGGCACATAGTAATTAGACACAGTTATGGCTAGGGATAAATTTGAAAAAATTTCGCTTTTAAGCTGAATTCGTTTTTTTAAATAAAAAAATTGTAGTAAAAATATGATGTCTACTTAATCAAAACGGTTGAAACTCGACAGCCAAGAAAAATTGTACACCTTTTTATTTATTTTTTAATTCAACATATTATTTTATATTCTATTCATCAAATACCAGGTTGCTTGAGTATAATATTTATAAAAAATATTTACTGATGAAATTATGTTATAACTTTAATAGGTTTGTAGTTCTGTAATCTGTAATCGAATTTCGGGCATTATTTAATATACATATTACGTTATTCTGTATTTATATTAAATTGATAAGATTTATAAAAAAACATCGAGTATTTACATTTTTAATGTGTATATTAACCTCAAAACAATCGACAACCAAACTTAATCTAACTACAGTGTTTTAATCACAGCTATTGACCAAAATTAGAATAAATTCTATCTTCTTCTTTATATGTATGCTAAACAAGCATTTTTTTTAAAAATAAACGTCCATCCGCACCCAATGTAAAGAAAATGGCCGACTAATGGAGGTATTTCAGCATAATTTATATTTTATTTTAACTGTTGTTTACTCAGTTGATAATAGTTGCTAGTATAAGTTACTAATATTAAACTAATCGCTCTGTCTACTCCTAGTTTTTAGGGTAGGGTGGGTGGGAGAGCATTTTAGACATCACAGACATATTATTTTTCGAACAGAAATCGATACTCGATTGGGAATTGTATACGTAATCCGTTACAGAAGTTAACGACGATGACCACTTCGCCACGGATCCGACATATTTACAGTAAGCTTTAACATGAATTATTTAAATACTAACCAATTAAGTCTATATTTATATATCAACTATTTTTATGTTAATATAATATATTCCATAGAATAATTGTTTGTTATAAATATATAATTTTTACCAATATTATTAATTACCGTACAATCCTCATTGTTTTGTGTTTAATAAAATCCTTTCTGTCAAAACATATAAATAACGCACGGTTACACAAGACATAAATAAGATGGCATCAATATTTAAAAAAACCCGTTTAAATTCATGCTAGCAAAATTTTGGGGAATCCCATTTTTACAGTTCGTCATCCAAATTTATGAATTACATTTTTTGTATAATGTAATAAAACGTTCGCTAGAAAATCTTGCTAGAGTTCAAGTTTTACAATAAAAATTGAATTTAATTCGAATATTTTACAATAGTGGTGTAACTTTTCATATATAATAATAAAAACACTTAAAAAAGTTATAGTTTTCTCCATAATTACTTTTTTATCTATGTCCGCTATCAATGTGAGGCATATAGTCTCTTAATTAAGGCGTCTTTAACTGATTTTATTTATACGAAAACTGCTTGTTTACTCGTTTACTCAACCTCTCTTTCTTTAAAAAACAGTAGGGATATAGATAACAGGGCTGGGACAGGACTAGTGGTTGGATAATCACTCTCAATACACTCCGTTATTTTAGTATCGGGATGTTGAAAGGTGGGAGGGATTATTTTAGACATCAGAAACACCCATTCCTTCGAACAGAAATTGATAAATCGATTTAAAAAATGGTGTTCGTACTGGGATTTGAGCACGTGAGGTCCGGCATGGAAGCTGGCGACGTAGAGCACTGTACCATGAACCCGAAAATAGTTACGAGGACCAATAAAGTCATAATAGTGGAAAAGATAGTTTAGTTGTACGATTGCTTGGTAGAACATAATATACAAGTATTTCATTTCACAAGGATGAATTGTTCCGTTGATGACCATTTATTTCCCGAATTCAATCAAATACTTTGCACCATATGCGCACCTAATAAAGTTTTTTTAATATAATGTGTTTTACAAGAACATAATGCAAGTCAAACGGTCAATATTTTTTTTCGAAAAAAAATATTATTGGATAAGAGATGTGTGTGTGAGAAGGAATAGAATCTTCTTTGACATTTACACTTGTGTGAATAAATATATAGCTCGATTTAAAAAATGACCACACTGTTACAGTACTGCTAAAAAAGATTATTTTACAAAATTTTACATACAAAAACAATGATGATAAACATAATATATACAGTCAAACTTTATTGAAGAATAGATTCTTCATATTGTTAGCATAAAAGGAAACTAAAAATTTAATTAAGTTTATCCTTACTGTTTGGTACGGTATTCACAGATTTTTTTACAATACCTTTTGTAAATGACTGCTTAATATATATCTTAACAATTGGCTTATCATATTTAATTTTGAGAACGTCTGACACAACGTCCGTCTTCATACTTTGGTGGTTTTTCCAACCCGGATTTTCGCGTAGTGGCTTCATACTTACTTCTAATTCTATTTTTAATTCTGCATCTAAGAGGTCAGCTATCTTGACTAGGGTTCACAATAACTAACGAATATTTGAATACCGGTATTTCAAATACCAATACCGGTGTAAAAAAAAATACATACAAATTAGGCGCTAAAATTACGTTCACCATAAGCTTTCAGCTGAAAATGCTCTTGATCCTAATAAATATAATATATATGGAATGAGTACATAACAATACTTTATTTTTAAACATGTTTAAGTGTTTCTTTGTGGCAATATATTTTTTATTTAAATTAGTATAACATCACTTCGTTACAATGTTAATTAACATGGGAGTTTTTTGTAATTATTATAAATTTAAAAAAATATTGGAAAATCCTAATACCTTCATTATACTAAAATTTTTTCATTCAATTTATTCCGATAAAAAAATTACAATTATAAATATACTTCTCAATGTTAATTTAATTAAATTCAAGAAATATTCATTAGTCATTTTTTGCACATTATCAATTTGTTCAGTGATTTATTGTGTACGTTTTTTATGATCATCTGTTTTGTTATATTAAATTAATATCTTTACATGATGTGGTTAATTGATTTTATTGACTTACGAGAGAACAACTTTTTTAAACATTATTTTGTTTTCGTTCATCGTTAATGATCATATTTTTTTAAAGTAAGACATTCTCGCTTTAAATTTTCTATTTATTAACTACTTAACGCGATTAATATTCCGTGTGGGTAATTATCCGTTCGACAAGTTTTCCGCGTTGGCAAACTTCCGCGTTCAATTTTTCGTGATAAAATACATATTACTATATTTTACAAAGATCTTTAATTTATTATTAAATGGATTAAATTACCTCTCGTACATAAAAATACCAGTCTTCGACGTGGTCTTATTTGGTTGTTGTCTTCTTTTTTTATAAAAATGATAGTGTGGGATATTTTAATTATTGATTTAAGAATTTCTATTCAAAAGCATTCTCACCATCAAATAATTTCGTACATGTGCTTCAACGCTTAATCTCTTCATTTAGATTGAAAAACTGAATAACAACCAATTGTTATATTCTTAAAATATGTTAAGATGCTCTATTAGGTGTCTATATACTATAAATAATTCAACTGTAGAAAGGTAAAAAGACAACCCAACCCGCACAGTTCAAATTCAACAAGAGGCACAAAAAACGTTCTTTGATAATTTTGGGCTAAAATCAAAAAAATTAATATACAAAAACTTAAAGTGCACGAAGACTAATTATTCTAATATTAATTTAGTATTTTTTTAAATACACCTATTTATAAGACCTTTTTCTTGTCACGATTTTCATATGCCCATATTTTTCAAGTTTAAAAACTAAATTTAGATATCATTTCACCATCTGCACCTTAAATTCTTTTATGATCGTGTATTAAGTTGTATACACTGTGATTATCTGGAAAAGTTTTACGGTTTTCTTTTCTACAGTCGATATGATAAGACTTCTATTAGCCTATTAGTCTTCTATTAATCATCAATAAAATCCATTTTTGCTAATTCCGGCAGGTGTTTTAATATAAGAAATATTATAGGAGCTATAAGAAGAGAAAATACAAAAATATAGTTGGAAAATAATCTATAAAATAGACACAATGTTATCATTTCTATATTACTCGGTTAATTTGCGATACTAGAATTGTCAGTGGACTAGCTGTAGACATTTGCCTATTATTGGCTTGCGGCACATTAAATATTGCGCATTTTTTTATCTTCGCCAAATATCTGTATAACGGTTATCTATTTGATATACAAAATAAATCTTTATTGTAGTGTTAAAGGCAAGATAGACGATTTTCTACCGTGGGAGGTCTTTTTTATATGCCATTTCGAAAATATATCACTTGAAACGTGAACTTTAAGAGTTTCGTGAGGTGTCTGAATAATTAATTAGATGATACTTTGTAAGAATATTTATGTTCTCTTATTTTTAAGCATACTTAGAGAATTACGATAAAATGATCAGATTTTTTATTGGAAAAAAGCTCAACTTCAGAAGAAAAATGTGGTTTAATATTGTACATATAGCACCCTTAGCGATGTGTATTATATGTTTTCAGGGGTGGGCTGAAAGGGGCTCGGAAGGGCTCGTTCAAGCCATTTGTTAATTTTACTAAAGCTGGCAAGCCGTCTTTTAAATTAAGAAAAAACAATATCATTGGGTCAAACCATGTCCTGTTTGGATGCAATGCATAATATTATTTACGGCGGATTAATAAAAAGGTTTGAATCATGAATTTAAAGCAAAAATAACAGTATCTATTTATATATAATATATCTGCGTGAACTCTTCACTGACTGATATTTTTATATTGTTTTACTAGTAGATAGGTACATTAATTAATTTCATTGTGACATTGCTTTTTTATGTCATGCACAACTAAAAAAAAGATTATTTATTTAGTGACATTTCGTTTTTGAAAGTTTACTCGATGAAATATTATGGTATCACTTATCTTATGTGCTGTGAAATTACTTTCGCAATTTATTGATATATGAGAAGGAAAAGTTTCACTTATTTATAACTAAACAATATTCCACAATACTTCTTCAGGGATAATACAATATTTTTTTTCCAGCAATATTATATATTCAATAAAAAGTTTTAATTTACATTTATTTCACTTTTTCAAAATAAAAATCCCATCGAAAATGCTGTAATTTGAAAACAAATGATGTTGTTAATAATTGTAAGACAGTTGGAAAATTAATCATAAATGGTTCTTATATAAAACAAATTAACAATATCACACAAAAGACAAAATTATATATAATTTGATTTTGTCTTTCGTTATTGACTAATCGAAGAATACATAGTTAGCATGATTATTAATAAATTCAGCCGCTCATTGAAGCTGTTAGTAACTGTTAAAAAAAATTATGTGTCTTACACTTAAAATTAAAAAAAATATATATCAATTGAGAGGCTCAAAAGAAAAATAACCCAAGCTCAAAAGCAAAGTTTTTTTAGTAAATTCAATTTAAAATAAGGCATGTTTTTCTAGTTTCAATAAAACAAATTAGTTTACATACAAACAAAAAATCACTAGGTTTTAAAAGATCTACCCATCCCAATACAAATAATCATAGTCAGGAAGGTAATTTTTCACATAACATGCAAACGGCCTAACTTCCCATATGCCAGATAACACGTGATGTTAGTGGAAAGTTAGCTTCGGTTTTTTCTCTATTTATGATATGTTGTTTGGGTTGGGCTGATTGCCATTTCATTCTCTCAATTCATACAAACTTGTACAATTTTCTACAAATCAGCTTATTTTTAATACCGCTTCAGTATATTACACAAAGCAAACAAAAATCACGGCTTAACATTTATTTAAAAGCTTACCGACTCCAACTTTACCGTACATACCGATTCCAATTAAAAAACGTCCAGTATTTTTCTTCTTCATATTTGTAAGTAAATTCTTAGTTTCATCAAAAACTAAAATATATTATCAGATTTCAACAGCTTTATACCGAGGGCTTAAGAACACAGGGATCTATCTACAAAACAGCTGATTTACCTGTTTGCTTCTAACATTATAATTTCATTTGTTTATATACCTGACACTACGAGATATAATTTTGTTTCACTAATAAATATTATTATGAAATTACCAACGCAAACTAAACTCAAAACACGTATTTTTTGGTTAAGTTTTTGTGATCCTAAGCTGTCAATACATTTTTAGGATGTCCACAGCCAATACTCATTCGGTGGGAAGGGTGTACCAATATCTTGTTTTATCTAATAAGATCAGGACATGATCTTATTAAATAAAAGGGGGGATTTAGTACAATTTTATATTTTATTTTTTTGACTTTGAATTGCATAAATCGTATGGCAAATTCACCGCTCCACAAAAATAAATTCTCATACGAAATGTTACTATTATCGCGTGGGTATTTTCCGCGACTGGTAAATATTATAATTTGAATATCTATGAAAATAAAGTTACGTGTTATTAAAAAAAAAAGATAAACTGGCAATAAATATCTGACATTAAGTATTTATTTTGTCATTATTCTTAGTCTCTATCGCGAATATATAATCATCAATACAGAAAAGATTTATTTTAGAAGAAAGAATAATTTATTGTTGTCAGATAATGACTTGATTGCTCTATCCGAGCAATTTTGTAATTATTTTCAGACATAGGATCATATTATTCAAACTTCACCGCTATATTTAATAATAGACAAACAAATCATATTACTGAAGTAAATATTTGTGCTCGTATCTGCGATGTTATTAAGTGTAAAGCATATTATCTATGACTTACAATGTAATAGGTCAATGTTTATTCGGTTTAATGAACAGTATTTTATTAAGCAAACGGTCATTATAATTCCAAGACTAGAAATGACATTATTTTTTTTAAATTTAATAAAAAGTCTTCATTATAAAAATGTCGTTAGGTTATGTTATGTTAGGTTAGGTTAGGTTGTCAACATAAAACTGAATTTAAGGTTGAAAAAAAATACATTACAACTGACTATTCCCAATAATTACATTATAAAGTCAATAACACGGATAGTATAAAAATTACTTTCCATCAGTTGATTTTAATAGTGATTTATAAAAAAATATATGATTTGGTGTATTTTTTGAAATAGGTTTTTTTACATTTTTCCATTAAAAACATTCGATAAAATACTTATTTTATAGACAAGAGGTAGTAATTTTAATATGTATAAATATATAATTACTTTGTGAGATTCGAATTGACAGTTGATGCTGCGCTATTGTACATGTTTTTATATATTGTTTTACAATTGCGTAGTTGCGATGAGAGTCGTTTAGTCACATTAATACACAAATTCTGATTTTAAAATTATTACCCACACAATTTTAAAAAATGTACTGATGACCATCGATATTTATTTAGAAATAAATTATTTTTCTGATCAACGATTTATCAAGTAAATTTTTGGTAACCTTATTATTTTGTTAATAATGATTGTTATATTGTTAACGGTGGAAAACGATAGCCGATCTAATGTGAATTATTACTTCTTTTTGCATTCAATTGTGTATACATGAACACTTTCAATGACTGTCTGTCTTATTACAGTTATTTTACAGAATTAAAATGTAAAATCAATAACCGTGAAAAAACTCAACCGTGTTTTCCTTTTTGTCTGACCCTGGGAGAGAATTTTATCAAAATTTTATACATAGAAGGCAACCACTTCCTTTTAACATAAATTACTAACAATATTCAAGTAAAAAAAAATCGTTTACACTCGGTAACAATTCGCGTTTCTCAATTTAATTGGTTGCGAATATTTTTTTATAAATCCATATATTTATTTAAAAACACTATTGACCCCTGGACCACTGGAACAAAAATATTCTAGGCGAAGAATTTTTACGGTAATTAAATACTTTTTTTTTTTTAATTTACCTTATAAGAATAAAAGTTTGTATAGACGTTAACGCAAGTAAAGTTACTACACTCTCCCTCTTTTTCACTCTCTTAACACTCACACTGTCCGCGTATCATACATACATGGTGCGCAAGCGCATTGTTTTACTGTGATTTACGATGTTCGCTCTCAATGTGAAGCATATGGATTTCTAATGGAGTTTATCTCAACATAAGTGTTTCTACGAGAACTGCTTATTACTCAGCTGCTCAATCTTTTTTTCCAAATAGTGTAGGAATATAAGGATAGGGTTAAGAAAAAATTAATGCTAAGTTAATTATTCTCGCTTTGCTTTTTTTTTAGGATAGGATGGGTGAGAGAGGGGAATTTAAGACATCATATAAATACATCTCCTTGAACATAAATTCATAAAGCGTTTGAAAAATCAATTTATAAAACTGTCCGTAATGGGATTCGAACCCGTGACCTCCGTAAGCGAAGCCAATAACATTGACGACCGCACAGGCGTTATATATATTTATACTACTCTTTGAAAAAGAGCTGTTGAGCGACCGAGTAGCAAACAGTTCTCATAGAAAAACTTCTGTTGAGATACTTTCGTTAGGAGGCTATATTCTCCAAATTGGGAACGGACATGGATATATTATCCATATATATATATGTACTAGAAACTATTTACAGATACGCTTGATAATAATGCGTGGACAAGGATAGTGTATAGACTTTACAGTTAAAATTCGCTTAAAACGAACGTTCACAGTCACTCTGCGCATGCGCAATGTATACCTGATCGCTGCTTTAAAGCAGTGCTTCCCAACCTGGGGTCCGCAGGATTTTCCAGGGGGTCCACGAAAATTTTCATTCTTTCAACATTCTTTGTGATAAATATTTTTTTTCGGTGTCCGCAGATTATTGTTTTCAAATTTAAGGGTCCGTGGTATGAAAAAGGTTGGGAAGCACTGCTTTATAGCACACACTCATTCAAAGCTAAATGAGTTTTTTTCTTTAAAGTATTCGTCAGAAAAACAGCTCCATAACTCTCTTTTGGACTATCGTTTCAACACTGATCTATTGCTAGGATTGTATCACATTATTTCGTTCTTCACCTGCCAACATTAATCATCACAACAGACCTTTCCAAGTTGATTCCAAAGGATATTACGTGTCGTGACCAGCCATTATTTATTTTTAATCATTCCTACTTAATCAACGATAAGCTGTCATGAAAGATTAAATTAGGCTTAAATGGCATATACATTCATGAAATGGACGTCTAGCTGAATTTTTGGCCCGTACGGTGTGTTATACAGCTCAAACAACTGTACGGCTTAGTCTGCGCAGAACGGTTTAATATATATTTTATGACCACGCATCTCCATTGGATATCAATTTAAGACAATAACATATCGACTGCGAAAATGCAAAAGACATTTTTCCAAACATAAAATTTTACAGGACGCACAAAAAAGGTTGTTTGATGATTTTGTGTAAAAATTAAATTATAAAATAAACACAACCTTCAAGTGCGCAAAGAATAATACAATGGTCATTTGTTGAATCAATCTAATAAATTGTTACAAAAAAACTTTTTGTCAGTATTTTTTCCTGGTCGCAATTTTCACAGACCCATTTTTTTTTTAAATATTTTTATTATCGAAAAAAATCTGTGGGTTACGTCCTTTTGCCTTTTTACAGTCAATAGATTTTTCAAAGAGCAACTTTGACAATGGAAACCCAGAGGGAGGTGAACTGAGTTCTCATCATTTTTAACGCAATTACATTTTTCATTTCAATGTATTTTTTAGTATCATATAATAATTATATGATACTATGCCGCCTGTGTGGTCGAGAGGTCAACGTCGTTGGCTACCGCTACGTAGGTCACGGGTTCGAATCCCAGTACGGGCAGTTTTATAAATTGATTTTTCAATCGATTTATGAATTTCTGTTCAAAGGCATGGATGTATGTGATGTCTTGAATTCCCCCCTCCCACCCATCCTATCCTATGAATGAGGCGTATCGAGAGCGATTAGCTAACCACTAGTCTTGTCCTTGCCCTTTCCTTCTATTTCTAATCTCTTTGGAAAAAGAGAGGTTGAGCAACTGCGTAACAAGCAGTTCTCGTTGAGATAAACTCTCTGTTGAGATAAACTCCATTAGAAATCCTCATGCTCCACATTGGGAGCGGACATGGTTAAAATATATATTTATATATAATTAAACTTTCTTGAATACATATTACATAAATAAAATCAATAATGAATTATAGATCATTCCAGAGATGAAACAGTTCTACTCCCCACTACTAAAATACCCATAATTATTTACACGTTACGTGTGTTTTTTTAATATAATATATCGAATAATGATGGAAAACCTTTTACTATGAAAATCTAAAAATTTGAACACTTGCGAATTTTGAGTAAGGCAAACAATGTTAACAATAAAACTCGTAGTAATTAAGTACGTTTTACGTTTTTTGTGACGTGGAGTTACGAGCTTTGTATTCTTGGTCGACAATAGAACACCGTAAGTATCTTTTTTATTACATATATTGAATATAGTCTCTTAGCTATACCTACGAAGAGACTTTTTAGAAAGAGGTCAGCAGTAAAGCCTTTTGATTAAATGACATATTTTATTATCAGATTCTTGACTGCTGTTTGTGGTGATGTATACAAACAATGCAACCTTCGATGGAAATAATTCTGTGCAATTATTTTCAAACGCACCATCAGAAAAAAATATCACTACTTTGATATTCAATTTTATTTGATAAACTATATGACATACTTAATATAACCAGACGTCCCATTTTCAAGCGGCGTTGTCCGGTGTCCCTTAATACAGCGTCAATGTCCGTTTTCGAAAAGAAAAAAAACTTGTAGTAACGTAATAATATTAAGCTTATTAGAAACAATGCAGTTTTTTCACCTTTTGAATGAAAGTGAAATAGTCATATTATTTTTCTCTTGATAAACACGTTATATTCAAAATTATATATTTTTTATGTTAAATAAAAAACCATTGCCAAAAACTACATTTATAGCTATCAGACACATTTTATTTTAAAATACGCTTTTCATCTGATTTATAAAAATGCGCTGTTTGATACTATTGGATAATGTCAAAAAATACTTTCTCGTGTAATACTGAGTTTTGTCACCAAGGACCTGGTTTTTGTTTGTCGGTATCTTCAGGCATTCAACTTTATTGATATACTAAAGTTTCCCGGGTCGGCAGTGCCAAAACACATGAAAATGTAAAAAAAATAACGACTTCAATTTTATATTGAAATTCCATCGAGGATTTACAGTCGAAATCTTAAATTATATTTATTAATAATAGTCAATTTAATCAAAATTCATTGCCTCCTCAACAATTATTTTGTATTTAATGCCATACTCTTATTAATAATAATTTATTAACTAACCAACATTTTTAATAACGCATCTACGTCTGATAAAAACGCTAAGTAGAAATATACATACACATAAATTTATTGAGTTTTACTATAATGATATGGTACATAAATATATTTATTACAGTAAATTTACCTTCTTTAATGCAAGCTTTTATACATATTTTACATGAACTATTAATGTGATATGGAATAATTAATGAGTTTATTAACAAAAAATAGTTCTACTGACATATGGTTTTTATGTATAAAATGAAAATTGATTTAAATAACGACATTTTGCTTTGTCGCAGTAGTATTTTCCGAGCGCATTCAAGACAGGTAGACAACCAATAAATACTGATCATAGCATCTTCCATTATACCTGAGGTACAATTATTTGCTTTGATGGCCACTTTGGATTTAACGACTCGCCTCTTAAACATCACATAATTTTCAAATGGATGCGACTTTAATTAATATTTACCTATCAAAATAAATGATACGTTATAGCAACAATATGGCCTTGCGTTAAGTAATACAAACGTTTTGAAGTAAAACATATCGCTATTTTAAACCATTTGTTTTTTGGAAAACTGATGATATTTTTAAAAAATATATTTGTTAATTTTTATGTTATACTGCTACAACATTTAAATTATATAAAACTAAACAAACTAAGCAAAACTAATAGAGACCGGTAAATTTTGTGACTTACTACTGATTTATTTTGTTGAGTAAGGTTGGGTTCAGTTATAACAATAGTGTGTATCATTTTTAAGCCAAAAGATACTATTTTCAATTTGTAAAATCTCACTCAATAGAAAAGTATGTTTTTTAACAATCTCTTACTTATGTACCCGACATATTAAATAAAGCTTAACAGTATTAGAAAAATCACAATACGTATTAAATATATAATTAAAAAATCACAAGCTACAAAGCTTGCTTCATAAGAATGACAATTTAAATAGTTTAATTAATATGAACGTGGCAAAATGAAACATTATTGTTTTTACTAACTAGAATAATTTATAAATTAAATATGATTATAATCAAATTCACAGGAACAAATATATATAAAATGAGTTGATTTGTTTATTATTCTTGAAAACTTCAGAGTGCCATCTAGAAGTAAACTGCCACAAGTGGCACTAAAAGTACTCCGTACGCGTTATTGGGATAAAACTATGATATACAAACATATACAAAAACAATAATGTACTTCAGTTTTTTTTCAATTTTCGTCACAATACAAAACTGATGACTTCCGAAAACTAGATGATAATTGTTTATATTATATAATATATTTGTATCTCACAAATAAAAATAAACATATAAATAAAAAACGGTTTTTTAATTTAATTTAAGTGATGTGTATATATAACAGGAAAGTACCCTTTATTTACAATACTTCTGTGTAGGATATCACGGTAAATATTTAAAATTCTACAAAAATCGTGCACACATAAAAATACTTAAGATATGTACTTAAAATGTATTTCCAACTCAAAGGAATATTTCAAATAAATGCAACAAATAAAATTTACTTTGCATATCGTATAAAAATTATCATATTTATGAGTTGCATATAAACTTGCTAGTCATGTTCATATATGATTGTACGTAATTATTGTGTAAAATGGTTTTTATCCAAACGCTTATATTGTCATCTCGTGCATACACAATAGCGTACTTTTTGTACTTGGATATGTGATCAAAAGATAAAATACAATGACATACTTTTATACGATGTTAATCCGACATTAAAATTGTTGTGACATCTTTTTGCAAAGGTGCATATTAGGCATATGTTATCTTTATAAAGATATATGCGTATATCATAACCATTTAAATGATTGTCATAATCTAGGACATCCGTTATTCCCACCTGCTACAATTCGACGGCAGATAATGACATCACAAAGACAAACTTTTTCCGATAAACTTATTTTCAACACAATTATCTAGTTAATGATCAAATTTATTAAATATCTTATTTAATCAATTTCACTATTTGATATTTAGGTTTTTTTTCACCATATCATATCCCAGTTTTTTAGAGCATTTAAACAGAAGTTATTTGAAATAAATAGTTCATCTTCACTTTCTTAAATAGGTTATGGTTAGAAAAGGAAAATTAGCAATCCTATACTACATTATAAAAATCGAATATATGGTAGATGGGAGGTAATTGAAACATTACAGACTCTCGCGCATTTGGAAATAATATAATTTATACATAAATCGATTGAAACATCAATTTTTAAAAAATGGTAGTGCGGGAATTTGACCTTGTGAATTAAAATTTGAAATCCAACTCCGGCTTTAAATTAAAACTCGACTCCGATTCTGAATTGATTTGTTCAATCATTTCCGTTTTTTTTTAATATATACATATAGTCCAACAGATTATTACAGTTACTAAAATAATTCTAGCACATATCACCAATCAATGAATAGACTAATAATTTTTCAATATCTTTGATTCCGTTTATTCCGATTTGCAAACTTTCAAATTCAGTTGTCTCAATATTATGAAATATGGAAATACAGTATGTTAGCTTTAAGCCAATCTATAAGGAACTACAAATTTATTTATTTTGATATACGTACTGAAAATTGCAAAAATAACAATTATAGAATGATTTTTTTATTTCTTTGAATACTGTGTAAATTTTATAAAGTTTTATAGATAGCAAAGTACTTAACTTGTAATTCAATTAAATCTTAGTGAGTAAGTCCGTGGCCAAGTGGTCAACGGTGCTCACGGGTTTTAATCCCATTACGGACAGATTTTATAAATTTATTTTTCAATCAATTTATGGATTTATATTCGTAGGCATGGATGTCTGTAACGTCTGAAATTCCCTCTCACTTGTCCAATCTTAAAAACTAAGCATAGCAAGAGTGCTTAGCTAAAAATACTACCCTGTCTAACCCTATTCGACTTTTCTCCAAACATCTCAAAAAAGATAATTTGACCAACTTAGTAACAAGCTATTATCGTAGAAATACATCTGTTAAAATGAGCTCCGTTATAAATCTATATGTTTCACTGTAAAATTAAACATAGTTTATAATATAGATAATATTTTGAAAATATTGTGCGACTAAAATATCTATTATTTTCATTGCAACTTTATTATAATTATAATAATGATCGTGCTTTTTTTTTTTATTCAATCCTTAATAGTTCATAGTAACAAGAGTAATTTAAATAAATAAGTAACATTTCATGACGTTACAAAGCTTTGCTTTTCTAAACACCATTTCCGTGACAGCTTGATATCAATTCTTTTCGCTCAACAGTCACTAAAAATCAAACGGTTTGATTTCAATTGACGCTTGACAATATTCAGAAACCACGGTCTATTGAAATGTCAACAATAAAAAATGCTGAACATTGATACACGATGTGATCTGGCGGCGCTTTATTCAAAACGAGGAAAAAATTCTCGAGTCGTGAAAATGCCAGATTCAACATCACGAACCGGCTTCAACCACAATAAATTGATAAATTTCACACCGTATCAAAACTGAGTTTTATAGTTTCTCGCATTCAGATGTATGATAGGCATACATGTATGAGTGCATTTTTCGATCATGTGATACAAATTGACAGGAAAATAAACAGGCGCTTTACGAACAGACCAGTGTATTTCAATCAGCTGTTTAATAAGACATGCAAACAGCTGCAGCATATTTCATATATTTATTTATCGCCGTTTAAAAAAAATAAGTGTTTTTTCCATTCTTTTAACGTGAAACTGGTATCGTTTACCACACTCCTAGCATTCTGTACAGGTATTTGTTTTCAAAGCATAGTATACGATTACCCTGTGCTTCTGTAAGGTGCCATGACTTGCAATCGTAAAACAGCATTGACATAATGCATGCGTTGAACGGGAGGTACTCGGCTTTAGCAACAAAAAAATATCGTTTAAAAATTTCCACTCACTAACGGATCAAACTATACAACAATCTAAATAGATTATAAATAGTGTTCATCATTTAAATAAATTTCTGGGCTGTATCGACAGAATTTTAAATAAAATATCGTACAAAACATTGGAGAATCTTTGACATAATATATTCAAAAAGAAACAGTTGATTTATGTGACGTGGTATCCTTACATTACTATCATTTTGCGCGCGAAATAAATGCTTAAAATGTCTCGCAAGTTTTGTATCGTGATTAATGTTATCTTCCAAGCGGCAAAAGCCAAAGGTGTCCTCTTTGTTTACTAAAATAAACCCGTACGTTTAAACTTCTTTGTTGTGTCAGAATGTCCACCGTTTTGACTTCTTGATTCAGTAACGAATAATCATTTATCAGACATCTTTAATGCGCCCTCGAATGATAAATTTTCTCACCATATTACTCGATATTTATTGTCCTCGTATTTTTTCAAATTATTTTTTCACAATAGTAAAATTTACGATTGATTCTCCAACAATTAACATAGGTATTTATTTGAATCGACTATATCATCACTCTGCATTTTGCCACGCCTGTCGAATACGTTAATTTCCTAAAATGATGCGCATCACTGTTTTGATTAACAGGGGTGCGATAATGTTGGCGTAAAGTAAAAGAAAAAATGTTTTCGGTTATCGGCTTGCTTTCTTCGATGACATGCCAGCATCTCTCAGTTCTGCCGATTACATACTATGAATATTATCCGACGGTCGTCCATGACTCCGGAATTAACGTTCTCTAATCCAGGGTTTCCCAAACATTTTCTGGAATGGACCACTTCGCAAGTCCGGAAAATATAACGGAACACTTAGCTGAATTTTTAAGTTTTTTTAAACTATGCACTTTAAGTTGAGTCGAATTAGTCAGTAAAATTACCGTAACGAACTAAAACAAAATGACACCGTTTATACGTCAACATGCAACTCTGAACAGATACCCAACTGTCGATGATATCTGAACATTTTTTCAAAATTCACACGTTGATTCTGACTATTTATTTTTAAAATGTCGTCAATTGAATCAGTATTCACTTGACAAAATGGCAATATTCTGTTGCTAAATATTGTTACGAACCTGTTTATTCTAAAGTTTAATTATATAATAATATTTTAATGACAATGATAAAAGTACATTTTTATGGGAATTGAAACATCTTACTGATGACAATAAATAAAATATTCTTATTCGTTCACGAATATTTCGCGCGTGTTAAGTGTTGATTTAATTCAAGGTTGGTTGTAGGCATATCTATGCAGCGCTTGCTTGTTTTTATCACAGATTATAGTGTCAAAGCAATAAAATGCATTGTGCTATCTGCAATTTTCAAGTGAATCATCTCTACATACGTGCGATGTTATGCGTTCAAATCGACATAAAAAACGTATTTTATATTTTACTGCAGTGAGGCAAACATGCAATTGGTTCAATAAATTTATAGCATATATGTGACTACGGTGTCGACCGAGTGGAAAACAAGACAGTTTCATCAAAGGCATAGACGTCTATGAAATCTGAACATCCTCGGATGAAAGATTCGTTAACTACTAACTATTTCGTAGCTTCATTTTTCTATCCCACATTCTCCAAAAAAGAAACTTTAAACAACTTAATAACACCAGTTCTTGTAAAGCAAAATCTTTTGAAGTAAACTCCAAAGGGATTTATGTAGTACTTATCGAGAGGAATGGACAGGGTTGGGCTGGGGGGGGCTCGAAGGGACTTGCGCGAGCCCTTTGTTAAATTTTACTAAGACCGGCGGGCTCCTTTTCGATTTAAGAGAAAATAATATTCTCAGATCAAATTAGTACAACACTATAATTTCTGACTCATACGTATGTATATTAACAACGACAGCTTCAGTATAGACAGAAGTACATTTTGGGCTTTTCATATTGATAAGATTACGGTAAATTTCATATTGTTAATTATTATAAGTGTATTAAGTAACAATCGATTGCTTATTTAAGTATTGCATATGAATGATAAAATAGCACTCCTTCCCCAGAACACCGAGAATTGCTTTGAGATTAAGCGAGCTCTTTATTAACGTATTGGCAGCCCACCTATATGTACTTAATATTTATCAGAGCTGTAGAATCGGAGCCGCGGAGTAGGACTGTTTTAACAGGAGTCGTGTTTGTGATGTCTAAAAACTCCCTCCCACCATTTACGATCCTTTATTAACAGGGAGTTGCGAGAGCGATTAGTTAATCACTAGTCCTGTCCTAGCCTTATCCTTCTATCCCTTCTACTATCTTTGAAAAAAGTGAGGTTGAGGAACCGTTTAACAACCAGATACTTTCATTAGTAGGCCATATGCTCCACATTGGGAACAGACAAAAAAAACACAAAATAGATGTACACAGTTTATTCGCAGAATACTGACCGACTGATTAAATACAAATCGTTAAAATATGTCCACAGACGGATGACAAAATCTGTGAACTGTCATATTATTCATAGCAATCAGATTAATCTTACGCGGAATAGCTATAAATATGTATGTAAATAATTCTGTTCATTTTATTTATTCAAATCGTATTTCAGAGTGTAGGTACAAGGAATCAGGTTTTGCATAGCCATGTCCGGTTTAAAACATCATTATTCAATTTGAAGCCATCGTTGGTATTTCACCTTGCCGAGAAATAAATCATTCTTTTTTTACGAGCCAGTAGAGCGGCAACATTGGCTTTTCTTTGTCGATTAACTTGTTGCCAGGTACCCAAGTTTGCGATGCGTGGGTCAAACAAAACACCGTGTAATAATTAAAAGTATTAATTAATTGAATTGCTGTTATACAATATGATGTACGATAGTTAAATTGCATTGAAAGTCCATTAACGTATGTACATCTTAATCTTAATTGTATTTGAATAAAATTTACAGAACAATACACTTACAAGTAAAACCAAACCTGACTGTATGATCTCACAAAAACACAAAATTATCTGTCATATTAAAATATAACTTTTTTCGATCGCATACCATTAGTAAAATTTCACAGGTTTATACAACTGTAAAATAACTTCATTATAACTTTGCAATTAAATAAAAATACGCTTAACCCGAGTTACGCCACTGGATAAAAATGTTAAAAGTTATTACTTTAAAACTTTAAAACAGTGGCTGGTGCTACTATCCTACCAGATAATCAATAATATATCAGTGGTTTATTTTGAAAAGAAAAAGGTGCCCGAACTCACTTTTTGTCAAGCATTTTACTGATGTTTGATTTCTAATCCATGCCCGTTTTCAATGTGGAGTGTATGAATTACTATTGGACGTATATTAACAGAAGTTTTTTTACTAGAACTGCTTGTTATTTAATTTCTTAATCTCTCTTTTTTTCGAATTTTTCAGTAAAAATGTACATTTTTTCAAAAGTATTAAAAGATCGAAATTTATTTGCTAATTTATATTCAGTTAATTTTTTTTGCTGTTATTACTTTTTCGCGAAATAATTATTTAAAAAAATATTTTCAATCTCTCTTTTTTGGCGTGAAAAAACAATTTTTTTCAAAGCAAATTAAAAATTAAAATTTACAAATATTGATTCGAAGCATTACAAATGCTGATAAAAAAGGTGCTAGAACGACGTTTCACCGCGTTACATGGGGGGAAAAGGGCACTTATACATAATATTGCTTCCCAAACATTCTCATACAACGCCGCAAAATTTAAAAAAAGATATATAACACTATACACTGAAACATTTGTAAAAAAAGGTACAAACTCTCAATAATTATCTTGATGTCATGGCTTGCAGATTTACTGTGTAACAACGATGTAAATATCAATACTTAATCTTAAAATAATATTCAACAACTAAAATTTCTAACAAATGATGATAAATTTAACATAGACGGTAATAAATAAAATAGCATACATGATTTTACCAATAAATAATAACTAAAATAACTTAATAAAAATTTTCATGGTTTGGCTCAATAAATTACTAGACTCAATGAAAATCTGAGTTTATTTGTTAGTTTGGCTTACATCATGCCTAATTTGGTATCGACGTATAAATCATACTACGTGAATGCGTGCTTTGGTTAGAGTGCGTGATTTAATGTAGGTAAAACTAATCTAACCTTAACACTAACACTGAATTTCCTAAACATTGATTTATTGATGATAAATCAAACAAAACTTCCGTGGGCTAATATTCAGTAAGGTACGATTTTCTACATTTAATTATACTATATTCTTATTTATGTTATATTTTCTACTGAATTTTAAACATATCTATCAGTAATACTAAATATATATTTAGTTGTACCATTTATCCAAATAAATTCGTCATTCTAATCAATCTCCGTATTTTCAACAGCAAAAGTGAAATTGTAATAATTCTTTGATAGATTCAGCGACAACAGAAATTCATTTTTAATATAAAATTTAATTATCTAACTTTTTACTCCACTTGTTGTTTCTACAATTTGTGTCATGCGTTTCGTCTCTTTGATAAAAAAAACATCAGAACATCACAACGTTTACGAATAAACTGTAATATGAATAAAGTTTCTTCGTAAACGTTGTGATGCTCTGATGATGCTTCGCAAAAAAACGAAACACGTGTTACAAATTGTAATACAACAACAGAATAACAGAGTAAACAAATTTATTTTTATATTTTAATGACAAAAAAAAACCTAGGAATGTTGCATTATGAGTTATATAGTATGGATTAATAAAAACATAATGGGCCAAAGTGTTTTCAAGGTAATTGTGGATCAGTGGGTAAGGAATTTAACTAAACTTTTAAAAAAGGTTCGATGTGTAAAAATAAATAGTTTCGACATTCTTGGTCTACCAATATTCGTTGGACTTAAATAAATGATAGTGAAAATATTGAGTGCCAGTGATTCACAAACGATACAGAAATTTTATACTAGCGTAAAAGCTCATAGTGCATATGATTATCTTTTTGACACTATAAAATAACTTTATAATGTTAACTCATAAGTTGATTGTTATAATTACAATTTTTGACACATTTCAAGTATTTTTTGTAAAGAATTGTAAGAAAAATAGAATTGTTTTAAATGTTGAAAAACAACGCAAATAAAAACCGATATTATATTTACAGGGGAATGTTACTGACAATTATTGTATGTCGTTAAAGTTCTGTTTTATTTGTGTTGATACAATTTTTTGTATGTATATATTATAGTATAAAACTCAGCCTATATCATCTCAATTACTCATCATCGCGGATGTATTGACATCCCAAGCTAGATCTGTAATTTCCTTTTAGCTATATTCATGAAGTTTGATTACATAAAACAACTTCCACATACATTCAAAATTGATTGAATCGATATAAAAACTCATACCATAGTTCTGGATTTCGGCATGCTCGATTTTTTGAGAATGCGAATTACAATTGACAACAATATGTGAAAATAAAGCAATTTGCAATCGAGTTGAAGTTATTTCATTGTTCCGTGCTTATAGCTGCTACAAACTATCATTCTGGACAGATAAATGAATTTTCAGTACTCCCTTTTAAATGCGAATATACCGCGAGAGAATTTAAAAGATAAATCGTGACTGTTAAAAGGTAGATTTAAGACTTGAAATTGTTATTGCTGATAAACAATTAAACTCTCCAAGCCAGGAGAAACAAATTATTCAACCCGTTTACTATTAAATAAATTCATATATTTACAAATATATTTTTTTTGGCACTTGTTTCATGTTTGTCTTACATCACGAACAATGTAAAATATTTCCTGCACCTACATAAATACCGCATTTGTATTATTCGATTACAGAAATCAAAAAAAGGGAAAATACATGTGGGTTTTAATCAAGAAAATACGGTAAACATTATTAACAGTACACAATAAAAATGTTTTAAGACTTTCACTGTGGTATATTTACTCGCATCAATAAAGTGGAATTCATGGGATCGATAAAATAATATTCATTTATTTTTCATAGGAAATTTTTCACTACCAAAACCATTTATTTAAATAAGCTAAACATTAATTTTATTATTAAATCAGGAAAAGTTTCGCTCATTAAATGAAGCTTTTGTATAAAGAACTTTGTTGTGTTCAAATTATTAAGCTGTGGAACAACAACTAATTAGACTGCATTTTTTTCAGGTAATTACGTGTTAAGGAGTATAAAAACAAAAAGTTTTACAAGCCTAATAACTAAAAAAACTTTGTCCAGAACTGAGATTGTGTTTTTATCTTCATCAGATAGCTGTTCGGGAAATTGATATTTTAACCCCTTAAAAATGTAAGGCATCCAATCCCGAACCCTTTTTGCTATCTCAAAATTTTGGTATTGACAATTTTTCCAATCTCGGGATTGAATATTCACCATAAGATAGTGTAGGAATTCGGAATTTTTGCTCGGTGGTTTTGAAATCCTGGGAATTTACGGATTTCTTATAATGAAAAGACTCGAAACCTTTTTTTTTCAAGTTCTTCCAAGATTCCCAATATAAAAAACCCAAGAATTTATGAAATTCCAAAAAAAAAAAAAAAACGAGGCTTTTTTTGTTTGAAGAAACCCCAGGAATTTGCGGAAATCTCAAAATAAAAATAAATTAGCTTTTGCGCAACATTCTAAAATGTCCTCAATCCTGAAATCCCGGGATTAATACGTTCATAATTCAGGGATTTTGGGATCACAAAACTGAGATTTCAGGATTCGAGTCACTAGTCACATGTGTTGAATAAGTTATAAAATTTTCAGACGAAAAAACAAACAAAAAAGTCACTTCTTTTATTGGATATATTATAGACTAGTGTGTTTTATATGCCCTGATGTAAAGTAATACTCGTCTAGAATGCAATTTCAGCGTTGCAAGCTGGCTTGCCTAATTGCAGCTGTATTATTGCAATTCTCTGTTTTATCCAACGATAACTTAAATTGCATTAAATTATTATTTTAAAGCTAATAAGCCTTAGCCTCTTAAAAGTCTATTCTAATAGCCGTTTAGTTTTATTTCTAAATTAAACACGTTTTGTAGATTTGCAAAGCGTTAATTTTAGTGCTCATAATTACTTATAATTTATTTTGTATTCAAAAAATCGTACATCGGAGCATATAAAATTATGATATCATTTCACATAAATTGATATTGAATTCATAATTTTATAGCATATAAATAAGAGACGACCATAAAATAAATTATCGTAATCTTGTAATAATATTTTTTTTTGGTAGAAATAGAGTAAAAAAGGAATGAATATCTTTCGTCATCCATTTATAGTTGAATATTGTTGATGTTTTTTTATATATTTTTTTTATTATTATTTTTAAACCATGCCCGCTCCCAATGTGGAGCATATGGACTCCTAGTGGAGTTTATCTCAGCAGAAGTGTTTCTACGAGAACTGCTCGTTTTTCACTTGCTCAACCTCTCTTTTTCCAAAGAGAGTAGGGATAGAAAGATAGGGCTAGGACAGAATTAGTGGTAAGCTAATCGCTCTCGATACGCCCCGTTCATAGGATAGGATGGGGGAGAGGGAGAAATTCAAGACATCACATACTTTTGAACAGAAATTCATAAATCGATTGAAAAAATCAATTTATAGAACTGTCCACACTGGGATTTGAACCCGGGCCCTCCGTAGCTGAAGCCAACAACGTTGACCACTCGACCACACAGGCGGCAAAATATAATACAGTTTTTCCCAACAAACTCAATATTTAAATCAAAAACACCGTAGATGCCCTTAAAGTTTTCTATACCAATATAATAACAACGTTTTTTTTTTCACCACCAACTTTGATAAAACTTTACACTTTGATGATTTTTTAATTACATGTTAAAGGTGTTAAACATTTTTATTTGTAATATTTTATAGTCACTTATTGATATATTTCAATGCCAATTGTTTATTACACTTTTTCATTTAAATTTGTTTTTGTATAAAATAACACTTTTAAATTTTATTTCTTATCAGTTGACAATGCTCGCCATGACCAAAAGAGGTTATGATTTCGATAAATAAAAGTGCAAATTAATTAAAAAGGAATATTGCGTTTTTTCTTATTATATGTATATGTATGATATAAGCGTATAATATATATACAAATAAAATAAACATATAACCATGACACACAAGCAATCTTATTATGAATAATTGAATATCAATAAAAATACTTCTTACGATTATGAATATGTTTTAAGCATATTTTATACAATCATAACATCAACAGTTAATAGTTGTTACGTTGTTATGTTGTTATATTATGTATTTTAGAGGTCGATTTGGCCTTCTTAGCGTGAAGCTTGGAGTGACACTAGCAAAGACAATGTGACTCATTGTTTGCTATGTATGATACATGATTGATCGGAGTTATTTCAATGATACAAGTTGATTGGCTATTCGTGGTCAATTCCGCACATTATGTCAACGTTCAATGTGAACAGTATGTCAATACAATATTTTTTTTAACATTTAACTTACTTTTTGTTGACATATTTGGTTCAAGTACGAGTATTAATTATATGAAATAAATTGTACTTTATACGAAGCTGATAGGATATTTTTTCTGTTACTTAATCCCATAAAAAAGAAGTCACCGAACTACGGCCTTCAATTAGATTTTCCTGCAGCCGCCATTTTTGCAAACCAAATTTTCTCAAAATGTGGAGTATGTACATATATAGACTTATAATGTATTCTGTTTGTTACTATGTGTTTTTTTTTAACTCAACTTGTCCACCGTCGCGGTTAATTCTATAAGGGGAGTTTGCGTCTGGCTTAATTTTAAGCTTATGCTACTTGGTATTAAGCGCATAGCCACCAGAAATAAATTGCGATTCATTGTTCTGGAGAGAACCAGGATACATTCTGTCAAAAAACAATACCTGGAAAGAAGAAAAAAGGTAATTCTACCTCGAGTACACATCGACTATCTTCTTTGCCAATTAGTTATACCGGTAAATGAGTAGAGTTTTCTCATGTTTGCTTTTAAAAATCTTGAGATTCTAAGGGATGAAAAGTTATAATTGATATAGATTATTATAAAATACTGAAAATATCTTATTCAAACTAACTCAATGATTTAAAAAAAATGTTTTTGCTCATTTTAAAATTATGCAAACAGCAGTTATAGTCGTTTGTCATTTTATATGTATTCGTATTATTACTACATAATAAATAACTTAATATAATTTACTTTAAGATGCTGGTTATTATTTTTTAAAAATTAATCATTTTCACAATATAAAATAAACTTCAAAATAAAAAATACTGCTACAAATTCTCTTTAATTGTGAATGACGACAATAACGTATTGCGCCACAGTGACCCCTCCCTTTCAGCATCAATAATTTTACATTATTACTTCACATTCTGAACGTATTTGTCGGAGTCCTAGACCTTTGAGGTCCAACACTCGTTGGGAAGGTCAATACCGATATTGGCCCGAGGCTTCGACGACGTCGGCTTCTTGACTCGGCTCTGACGGAGAAAGGCATGTGTGCATATTGCTATATGCATGCCTGATTTCACGTACACCTGTCAGTAATATTTTAGCATAAACGCGAACACATGCGTATACCAGTTGCGTAATGATGAATATTTGTTTTTTTTTATAGAGAGAGTTTTTTAATGAAGTATTTAATTAGTCATTCGCCTCTGACGTATTATAGGAGAGTAAAGCAGGCGTAAAAGCTGTTCAATTCATATCGAACATACCACAGTGATGCGCTTTAGGGCATCTAATTCCGGACCCTTTTTATAATCTCGGGATTTCAGGATTTACAGATTTTCAAAATTAAAATTTCTACAATTTTTGCTCTGGGTATTTACAGATTTTCTAAAGTGAAAAAATGTGAGACCCTTTTTTATCTCGCGTCGATTTTAAAAAAAGTTTTACTCACTGCCCGAATTCAAAATGCGAAGAATTTGCGGATTTACCAAAATTTCTAAATGTGAGACATTTTTTAACTAGCTCGCGTATTTTCCTTCTTATCCTCAATACCAAAATTCCATGATTACTACTATAACAATCTCGAGATTTCGGGATCACAAAATTGTAAACCCTAGTATGCACTATTTTTAAAACAAGTGACAGTCAATATAAAATTAAATTTTCCAACTATATGGTACATATTTGCTCGCCGTATTATATAATGTAAAAAAGTATTTGTAAAATCAAATCACAATACGTATAAAATATAAAAATATATATATTTTAAACTTAAAATGATAAAAATATTTATTAACAGTTAAATAGGATACGGATGATTTGTCGCAGCGAACTCGAAGCTCAGAATAATTTTAGAGGAGTTCACGTCAGAATTATGACAATTTTAATAGCATTTGTGTGTGGCAAAATTACCTACTAAATAAGTTTTCACATGTTTTTTGTTGTAGTATATCGAAGGTTGTGCTTGATTTTAAAATAGATAAATGTAAATTTATTGAACTTGAGCTCCAAACTATTATAATTTCGCATGGATAATTATAACCAATAAAATATAAACGTAGATTACTGCATGTATTTAGAAGGTATTTCTTAATGTTTTATCATAAAAATCTTATAACCTTTGATTTACTGTAACAAAACACTTTTGAAAACTTAAAAAAAACCTTCTAGAGTCAATCGTGATAGACATTTAAAATATACAAGGTTTATTTTTTATCTCACTTACGTCATTTTTTAACATCCGCATTCTTCTTTTTTTATTATGCAATAAATATTACGTGGATATATAATATATCAACGAAGGTTCATCTCAAATAAAAAAATACTTCCGCCAAAAGAATATATATAATAATAATTAAATGTTTTCTATTGTATAACAAATAATAATGAGCTTTAATGGTCTCGTTTTATTTTTCACGGCCTCTTGATGACTTTTACGTTTTAATATATGGCTACATTAATACTATAATCAATTTATGAAGAGTTAAATATCAAGACTATTTTTTTATCTTGAAAAACATTGTAATAAATATAACATTAAATAAAGAATTTATTTATTGGCTTAGTGTTATATTATTACACTAAAAATTGATGGTTCAGAGCTAAATTAATTTAGTTGAAAATGAGTTCAGTTATATTAAAATAGCCTTGATTTTTATGTGTGAAATTATTATATCTTCAAACTGACTGATTAAACAAATATTAAGTTTTAGTATTGTCAGGCAATATTTTAGTAGAGTAGAGATATTCTATTTCCTTAACAGCATATGTATCTTTCAAAGAATAAAACATTCATTTGTACTAATTGCACTTTTAATAAATATTATCAGGACCGATTTAGCTTATGACGAACATGAAATGGTTACTTACGGTATTTAATTATGTATTCTTCTTAGTGATAAAACTAGAGGATAGTTGCACTTCTAAGTGTGTGGACTCGAGGATCTTAGAGCGATACAAACATTTAAACTTTTATCATTAATAGCTTAGTAAAGTGTATTTAACCATCGGGTTCATTTCGTATTGCAAATTCCTTATTCTTTCAACCTCTCGGTAAATACCAATAATATATAGCTGATATTTATCGTAATCTACAATGATACTTTAATCAAGGCAATGCAAATATTATACAAATTTGTCTGGGATCCACTCGTACTCCATCGCTCCTCGATTCTATTTTCAACGTTTCGGTACTCAAGTGTTAATATCATAGTTAAATAATAACAATTTTGTGACTTTTTATCGAAATTTATGAACGAACTGTTTTTAACAATATTTGTAGCAAAAAATAACACACTGAATAAGAGGAGGAATTCATATAAATCATTGTTACACAAATCATAATTAAAAACTGCATTTTCTTCAATTTAAAATCAATTATTAAAGGTGCATCCAATTTAAATTTAAATTACAATCACAAATATCATAAACTTTGAAGTAATTTTTGCCAAACAGCGTATTAAATTATTGGAATGCCGTTTTCGCTAAAATATTGGACACGGTTTGTAATGATTTCAGCCAACTGGTTTGAAGTTACCATTACTCAAAACGGACTAATAATTAGTTACAAATTTAAATTGTTATGGTTCCAGTCATAACAATCACTACTGTATTATAAAGTTAGTCGAAGATTGTAATAAAACAAGCGACTCAAGTTCATTTTTCTTATATCGTAAAATAAAAACCGTTAAATAACAATAATTATTATCAATCTTCATCAGTCATGATTCGTGATAAAGGTGAATTATTTATTTAACTATAGGGAAAGAAGGAAAGAGAACTCAAGTATGATCAAATCACTTTTTCTTGATAAACAGTCAAAGAAAACAGTGATTTTTTATCATAAACTTCATGAGGAAGCTTTGAACAGCCTCAGAGAAAATCTGCCATTATTGACATAATTTAGATTACCTCCTGTGTATAGAATTGAAATTAAATACTAAATTAAAACTCTTATAATTAGATAAGATTTCGACTGAAGGTGGGATTTCAATATTAAATTTGAATCGTTCGAATTATTACACTGATTGTTGAATCAAGTGGAAACAGGGTGACGTTTGTATACCAAGAATTGTCAGTTAACACCTTAACTGTGGCAAGTTAACGATTTTCATTTATTGTAGTAATAAGTTTTTTAACATTTTCTCTAATATATCTACATTTAATAACTTTTTGTTGAAGCTCAAAATGTGACTATGGTGATTCATTATAAGCATAATATGTAATAATTGAGTTTAACGTTCGGGTTACTATTGTGTGCATTCGCATTGCGAAATTCTTCTTCTTATTTCAAACATTCGCTAAATACCAATAATATCTAGCTGATATTCATTGTAATCTACAATAACGTCTATATCAATTCAGTGCAAATATTACGCAAATTTGTCTGGAGTCACTGTGTACCCCATCGATCTTCGCTCCTATTTTCGGCGTTTCAGTACTCGAGTGTTAAACTCACTGGGAAATCTATAAAAAGGTTTTTACGTCGAAATATTCATACGAATCGTGAGCTGAAGCATTATTTTAAACGACTCTGTACTAAGTAATTCTAGACACAACGAATAATAGGATGTAAAGTAAAGTGATACAAAGAAAATGTCTCGATATAGTTAGTCAATGTGTAATGCGGTCGGAATGCAGCAGGATACCGAACGGGCGATATGAAATGTAATATGAGCCCACAACTTGTTTCCTTAGTGTTTGGTAATCGCGTCAAGCCGTGTTGTCGTGAAAAATCTGTATTTAGTGGCATTATTAATTCATTCAAAATTGTGTCGCGGAAATCATTTCCTGGTCGCTATTCTAGAAATATACATAAAAATAAAAATAATTTTTATCATGCAGATATAGAAAAGATCAGACTCGTTATTTACAAACAAACGTATTCGCCATAGCAATAGTTTTAATTATATGTAATTGATAAACATTACAGCATTATTTAATTGTCACAAGTATTTTGGATATGCCATAATAATTACTTACATTAGCTTTCAATTCCGGAATATTGGGATTCACTTTAAAATTTTAAGTTATTATCCTCTTTACACCATAATAAAAAATGTGAAAAGTATCCGATACTATACTTTAGTTTGTTTAATTATATAGTTTTTCATAGATGTATCATTGTTTAATATTTTCATTTTTATTGAAATGTAAATTATCAGAAAAGGGCTCTGGGGTTGGGTGCTTTAATATATTATACATTGCTTGAAAATACGTTTGCCGCTTTTGACTGTTATTAATACTTTGTTTCTTTTTCAGGGGGTGTAAAGACTTTCAAAATGCGGGGCTGGTTTGACGCGTTCAGAAGCGATGGAGGACCAACGCTATACAGCTTCAACAACCGCACCCCTGTCACCGGTGACGTCACGATCATCACCCTCTACGTCATATTTGCCACCCTTTACCTAGCGTTTCTAGTCATTTTTCCGGGAATTAGGAAAGAGGTAAATTATACCAAATAGTTAATGACATGTGATTATAGTAAAAAAAATAGTATATGCTTTATACTAGGTAAGCTTTGTTGCTTATAATCGAAGAAGTTTGTACATTTTTTCTTCATCCACTGATTATTCAACAAAAATCTTTAAATTTTATGTTTAGATAGACTCTTGCACTTTTTTAGTACGATTACTTCAAATCAATAACATTAACATTATCAGCTGTAGTTTTCTAAATAAAACTTTTATACTTTCATTTATTTTTAGTAAAAAAATATTTTAATCGTCCTTTAAATACCTATTGAATTAAAGAAATGGACAACATTCATCGATATTTACCGTCGTATTGTTTATTTACATTATTTTAAAAATCATAACCTTATAAGATTTATTTATTTTCTTTCCAGAGATTCACAACATTTTCCACAGTAACTCTGAGTTTATTTGTTGGAACAGTTATATTGGGTAAGTTTTTTTTTATAAATAATATTCACCTTATAAACTCTGTAAACATTTTGTAAAAAAGAACATTGAATTCCTTCATTTATTTTTCTGTTGATTTTTATATAATTAATTATTTATCAATTTTATATGGTAGCAAATTAGTTCATATAAAACAAGTTTTGTAAAAAATATATATTATAAAAAGTCGATTAGTAAGTATATTTATCACAAACGTAATCAATAAAATTATACGTCTACGTATGTATACAACTGGTTTCAAGAACACCTGTCATTTTTTTTCATTTACTTTTAACGTTTTTTTCGTGGTCAAAAGCTTTTTACCGTAGCAACAATTACTACTTATTAATTAACACTTAACCAGCGCTAACATGTACTTAATATTCATTTATCTTTTTATTTATGTACCTTATTAATTTTCAATTTCTTTTAAAAATAAATATGATTTTTAGTTTAAATAACGATATTATATTTATAGCCGTTTTGTTTTTAAACAAAAAAATATAATAAAGTACTTATTCCAATTGAAAAATTGGAAGGAATGTCGACCCATAATTAGTAGAAAAACGTTAGTGACAATTCATAAATTTTACAGGAGAAGGTTTTTTATAAATTAATCTCTCATAATAAATACGCAAAAATCCTTAAATGTGGTAATATTTGGTAAATATAATTAAGAGAGGAATTTAAAAAAAGACGTTCTCCCATAAATGTATTAATTGTCACTTACGCTTTTATGCCGATTTCTTCTCTATATATCGTATACGCAACCTTCTGGCAGTTCTATCGAAAGTTCCATGCAGTTGTTTTCAAGTCAATTAGGGATTTAAAATAAACATAAAATTAAATACTCCACAAAATTATTCTTTTTATTATACCATAGCGTTGCTTTATTGTGTTCATAAGGTTTGGTGCTTGTCCGACCATTCAATCTGTTGTCCCAGACCAAGGCTAAAAATATCGTAATGGAGTTAGTTAGTAGTGCTTATTAATTTTACGTTATCAAGAAACGTTTTTGTATTAGTAACGTTATTGTTTTTGCTAAAGCTGTAAATATAATAAGGAAATACCTCTTTACCAACGTGGATATAAAATATTATTTTATCCATAAGCATTGGGTCTAGGGATTCTGTGTCGAGACGTCCCGGGACTTTCAAGGTTTTCTGCTGTCTTAAGTCCCGGGACATTGAACAACAAAGTCCCGGGACTTAAAGACAGCCATATTGTACATTTTAATTTCAAAAACACCATTCTAACAAAATAAAATTGGATGTAAGCAATCGCTAATATTATAATTAAAAGTTCATACCTGATGTTGTTTTATTTACAAATATTTTTCACTATTGTACAAAGTTATCAATGTCTCAATACGACAAAAAAAGGTATAAAAGCTGTACTGTGATTTGTGAAGTAACGGTCATAATTTTACCCAATTCATTGATATTTTTTCAATAGATTTACCGTTATCATCCTTTTTTAGTACATACATATATACAAATATTTAATTTTAATAAATTTATAAATTTATAATATAAGGAGAAATATTCGTCCCAAGTCCCGGGAAGTCCCGGGACTTTGACTTTATCACGTCTCGTGTCCCGGGACTTTGAAAAACCCGAGACTTCAGAATCCCTAATTGGGTCTGAAAATTTTATTAATTATTGCTTATTACACATTTAAGTTGATGAGTTAATTGCATTATCGGCTTAATTCTGGCATCTAAATAAACATATTGAAAGTGTTAAATTCATTGCATTTGCAATACCGCATTTAATATTAAGAGAGTACAGTAAAACCCCCATTTACACTAAAGTCGGGACAGTGTAATTCGGGGTAGTGTAATTGGGGGAGTGAATCTCATACAAAAGTAGGGAATTGGTTTTTTCCGCAAAAAATGCAAAACTAAGAGAAATCTTAGTTTTGCATTGCAAAAATTTAACGATATATTTAGTTACTTAGTGATAAAATGCAAAGCGCCAAAATCCAACACATAGACAGTCGCCCAGCTATACGTGTATAGCCTGGCATGTGTAGAACACACAGACGCTAGCCAACATTTGACTACAGACGACCGTCTCGTAGCAACGACAATGGAATGCAACATTGCAATTGGGGGATTTGCGGCGAATATTTCAAGCCTGGGGTTTATTTAATTCGGGGTAGTGTAATTGGGCGTTTCACTGTATAGAAAATCATGAATGGCAGGGTCGTTAAACACAACTCACGAATGAAAGAAATTAGTAAATAAAATATACTTTGTAAAACGTATTTATAAATACATTACGAATTACTACATAAATAGTTCACCTATATTATCAATAATTAGTTCTGTACTTTAGTGGTTTTTGTAGTTTCAGTGGTTAACTTCATTGGCTTCCGTGACCGATCTCACGGGCTCAAATCTTAATACGAACAGCATTTTTTCAGTATGTTTTTATATTTCTATTTGAAAGCATCGGTGTTTGTGATGTTTAAAAATATCCTTTCAATCATAAAATAACGAACGAGCTGTTTCCTAACCACTAGTCTTGCCCTCTACTCTCTACTCTCTTTGAAAAGAATAGGTTGAGCAAACTGAGCAATTTGTATTTGTCGTAGAAAATTTCCCGTTAAGATACCTCCATTGGTAGACCATATAGTCCATATTGAGAGTAGAGATAGATTTTAAAAAAGTGGTTTTTATATTTTTTTGTCCCATTAATTTCTAAGGCTGGAAGGTTAGATCTTCCAAATACATTTCATAATTTTGATTAATTCATTCAAATTAACAAATCATACATTTACAAAATTTTGATATTTTATCTACATACGGATTTTTAATATCAGAGGTATTGTACGAGAATTTATTATTAGGTCAGTCTTTCAATATATCTTTTAGGTATGGTTTTATAATGTGGTGAATGTTATATAATTCAGTTGTTTAATATATTTATGCAACGTTCTAATATTGATATGTTGAGGTAAAAAAGGTTCAAAAACACAAGTTTCCTGAATATAATTATCAAAAATTAATTCGCTTTTATGAATTATTATAAATATTTATCGAACGTGAATTTTTATTTAATTTACAATACATTCAGTATTATTAATATTGTTTAAAAACGATTGTGTACACATTTTTTAAAGTATGCTTACATAAAAATATAGTATCATAATAAATACAAAAAATATGCACATAAAATTGAATTAAATTTAGAATAATTACGATTTTAAAATGAAAATTTTCTCGCAATTATATAATAACAAATATTAATCCCTACTTTGCATAGATTTTCCATTCATTAACTCAAATAATTCCCACAATGTAATAATGGAGACGCGCACGAGTTCGTGCTTTAAGAATGATTCCACGAAAACATTTAACGAAATTAACAAGGCAGTGATCAAAACACAGCCTTATCGTCTTCATGATCATCATTTTTCTCATGACCGGCCTCCCGCGGCAAGGCCGCCTCCGTAAACGGCGCCGAAGATCGCGTGGGTCGACAGGCGTCGCATTTGGCGTCGACGATAACAAAAACGCATTCTGTTGATACTAAGATATGTTTAATCAAAACCAACGGCAGTGTTGCTATACTGGTCAATACAACAGTACAACAAAAAACTGCAATTTAATTTTAGCGCAATTTCTATTTGAAAAATGGCCTTTGTTTTTTAAAGAAAATTTGGAATTGTTAAAAACACAATATTCCTTTGTATTTTGTTTTCACTTTATTTAAAAAGGTCAGGACCGGTTTCGCTCATGGCGAGCATTGACAATTTGCAAAGTTGAAAATAAAGTACAAAGGAATATTGTGTTTTTATTAATATAATACCTTTCCACCAATTATTGACAGTTTAAAAGAATTTAAAATAAAATTTCCCATTTAAACAAAATATGACTACTTTATTTTTACACAGGTTTTGTAACAAATTGTGACACGTGTTTTCCTTCTTTAAGAAGCTTTTTAAGACATCATAAGATTAAACTTTTTAATTTGCATATGAATTACATTTTTTTGTTCATTCCTACAAGACGCGTAGAAGTAGTAAGAAACAAACAATTGTTGTACTAATTATAAATTAACTATTGATATGAAAAAACTTTAGTTCTGAAAAAAAATAGCGATACTGTACACCTGTTATATTTTAAATGTTATTACCCTAATTATTAAAAGGAAAGAAAACCTAAACTTTTTTTCTAATTAATAAGGTAAGAATTAAAATCAAGTTTGATTTTTATGACAATAACCATACGATAGTTTGTCTAGAGATGTTTCTGAAAGAGATAAAACACTTTACATTATTTGTTAAATAACTTTTAGTTGTTAAACAACAAAGTTATCATATTTAATTTATATTAAAAACGACTTCCACAAAGTTATCGCTGATTACATCTAAAATAATAATATTTGTCTTTTACACAGATCTTAATTTAATTAAAATAAGAGTTAACCCTTTTTATATTAAACAACCGATACTATGTACCATCTGTAATCGTTAAAGATTATAACACCCCATAAAAAAAAAATATTATTGTTAATGTTTCGATGTGTTTCTCATTTCGTAACATAAATTTGTCAATTTTAAATTTAAGAATATTTAGTTTTCTTTTTAATATAACTTTTCCCCTATCAATTCACATGTGATAAGTTTCTCAAGAGACCAGATAGCTGTCGGTTGTATAATTACATTGATTGATTTAGTTCCCAGCGGCTTCATTCGTAGTCCAATAAATGTGCTAGAATATTAATAGTAAATACCAATATATTGAATATATGAAGAACCCATTCTCTTTACGATCCTGTTTCTCAGTTTAGGGCTTCCAATTAACCAGACATTTAAGCTAACCGGTTTTCGGTTTTTTTTTCAAATAAATAAACCGGGTAACCGGTTTTAACCGGATTTATTTTCAAAAAACCAATTTTGGTACCCAATAACCAATGTTTCAAAAAAAAGTATTTTGATTACTTAAAAACAGTCAATTAGTGCATACAATTAGAAAGTAGATAAAATATCGCTGTTTTCGTTCGGAAGGTTCACTTGTTTTATTATCATTATTTTATTATCATATTATGAGAATCCTTTCGTATTACAGATATTTGATTAAAAGCAGTATAGTTGTCCATGATTTTGATTACATACTTGATAATATTATATATACAATACTTTATTATATTATAATTCTTATAATACTATTATTATAAACAACATTAAATAATTATACTCTAAATATGAATAGTTTAATAAAATCTTGTGGTGCTCAAGCCAGAAAAAGATTGTTTAATTAACCCGGTTAACCGCCCAAAATAAACCGGATTTCGGTTTTTTTTGAAACACCCGAAAAACCGGTTAACCGGTTTCGGTTTAAGCCGGTTTGGAAGCCCTATCTCAGTTTATTTAAACGACAATCAATAAAACGATGCGCTCTTGTATGATTTATCTCGCGATAAAGATTTGCGTTTCCCTTAATCATAACAGAGCGATGTAAATAATAATTGTACAATCTGTCGGTGGAATTATCCGTGACCTGAATATGGATATTGGCTTTTCGTGATCCATTACCGACTGATTGTGACAATAAATTGCGATGATTCTATTCGGAGACTATAATAGCTGCCATCACATCGAAGTTTTCTGCAACCTTGTGCGGTTTATTTGTATTCCAGATGCAAAACATACGCGCTTGATTCGTGCACGATAAAAAATCTTTAAGATCCTAAGGCATCGATATCCTCAGCGACTTCGCTTTGTAGATTGTTTTGACTGATGTCTGACTTTGACTCTACTGCCTTGAGTAGGCGCAAATATTGTAATTTTCCCCAACTATGAAATAGCGAATGGAAATTACAAAAGAATTAGTACCAAATCACTAAACTAGCCAATTCATTTTTAGGTAGGGTGGTTTCAAGCTCTTCGTGTTTCTTCGTAAGTACAGATTGTGAAATACAGAAAACTTACACCATTCTCTGATAGTTTTCTTTAAAGTTTTGCTCAAATCACTTCAAACATTTTTTGGAACTAGGGCTTTCAACCCGGTTTAAACCAAAACCGGTTAACCGGCTTATTGACTGTTTTCAGAAAAACAGAAAACCGGTTTATTTTGCACGGTTATCTTTGGCTTATTGAAAACCTCTTTTTACCTTAACCTTTTAGCTGCCGTAGAAAAAAGTGCGTAATTACCTAGCACGCCGGCTATAATTTTCAATTATTAATGTAATTAGTTATTGACGAGTTAACTCGTAACTGGCGTGTTGAGCACGAAAAATTTTACGAGATATCTCGTTATCTATCGAGGTAAGTACAATGAACTTTTAGACAACTATTCTTGTGTCGGGTCCGTGGAGCAGTGGTCAACGTCGTTGGCTTCCGTGACGTTTTTTACAAATTCAAGCGCCGGTACGAACAGTATTTTTTTTATTCGAGCCTTCGCCTATGCCTATGGATGTTTGTAATTTGAATATTCTCTCTGTCTATTCCAATCCTAAAATAAATAGGCTTAGAAAAAGCGATTTTTTAACTATTAGTTTTTACTTAGCCATATTCTCATATCCCTACTCTCTTCGAAAAGAGAAACTAAGCAATTTTGTAACTAGTAGTTCTCATAGAAAAAACCTTTTTTTGATAAATTTACATTAGAAGCAAACGTGGCTGAAAAAGTTAATCTACTTTTTTATACACCTTACTTGTTCATATTTAAGCAAGAAAAATGCTATATATTTTTGTTTTTATTTTGGAATATTAATTTGTGTGGTACTAAAATTGTTTTATTGAAAATAGTCTCAGTTTAAACCGGTTAGCCAGTTTATTTATTTGAAAAAAAACCGAGAACCGGTTAGTTGCTTTAGACGGTTAATTGGATACCCTAGCGACTAGTCGAACTTGTCGCCCGCTTTGGTCTAGTTGGTAAGAGCTTGCTCTACCGATCAGGCGGGTCCGGGTTTGATTCCCGGTAAGGTCAATGTCAAATTGGATTTGTTCAATTTTAATTTGAGATCTAAGACATGGGTGTTTGTGAAGTCAATTCTCCTTGAGTTGATCTCATGTGACTTTCAAAAATTCTCATCGAGTATATCTCGTATACTTTAAAATATTTGACGCATTGGCGTAAGCTGTAATGTCAAATATTTTTTTTTTAAATTAAAAAATAAACTTTGTAGTCAACATAGTACTGTGTGTATTTTGTAGTTATCACAACACAGTAGCATTTTGTCAAATTTGTGGTGTCATACGGCGAGCTTACTAACCTATACAGATTGGAATTCTATCATTTCCAAAGCTAGGGACTTTCAGAACGCTAAATTGCAAACCGTTGAGTTTGCTCTGGACTGCCCCCGAGAGAACCCCAATATAATAACTAAACAAATGCATAACATTGTTACCCAACAGAAAACGACTGCTAGTACCAGACCTATAGTCGTGGTGGGTAATTTCATTCACTGTCTTGAATACATTCTATGAGAATTTTATTTAATGCATACAACAATTTAAGACCCGCGAAAGTTGATCCATATGTCTATTGAATCAAACGACCACAGACTGAAGCCAAACTATCATGTCTATAAAAACATTGACTGTATGTACATATAAAGTAGAGTGTCGTGTCCTTTTTCTAAGATAAAATATACACTTTAAATACACATACATACATATTCTTAGTAGTTAAGAAAACTATATTTTTTCTTACTTTTTTTTGAGCACACAATTCATTGACAGACAATTTCGTATCGGGCATAATGCGATATCAGTCAATTCATTTATTTTCGTGATCGCTATTGCACAAAATCAACTGTCCAATAAAAAAAAAAAAAATAGATATGTTTATTGACTTTTTACTAATACTTCGGTAATCTATAATTTACGATTTCTAACACGATCTGCTGCAAAATAAAATGTTAAGAAATATTTACACAATTGTGTCATCATTTCTTATCTACTAAGTATCAAATTAATAACTTTACGACACATATTTACATGTAAATAATATTATTCTCAAAATGTGTATTTCAAATATTATTTATGTAGTTTCAAAGACGTATTTTCATTCCAATTCTTTGACTCAACAATCATCATGTTTATCTGTTGAGAATACCTCAAGTCACTCTCCGTTATATTTGAGATAAACGAGCTTCGTTCCAAGGGATACGGATGTTTTAAAAGGGAACGAAGTGGAGAATCTCTTTTACAGTGTCTCGATTGGCTTAAAATTGTGCTGACCCAGTCTCGAGTCTATACAATTTAATATATAAATAATGATCACTTTTAAGGTGTTCACTGACAATACTTGGTAGAAAGGCATTAAGATGACAATGCTCGCAATGAGCGAAACCGGTCCTGACCTATTAAATAAAGTGGAATAAAGTACAAAGTAATATTCTGTATTTATTAATATAAATAATGAATTATACAATACAAATTAGTTAAAAAGTCAAAACCAGCATCAAACGGTACACAAAATTAAGATCAAACCCTTAGATAAGTTTGCGATTCAACCCGCTCAAAAACCTAACTCCGATTGATAATACATATTAGAAATACAATATGCAGGGGTGGTTATATTTCATGAAATAATATTCAAACATGACATTTATACCATTCACTCAATTAAATTCGTCATGTATTTTTTGTCAATAATAAATATTTTAGAAAAAAATATGTTATTTTATCTAAAATTTTACTTTATTTTTTACAAGGGTGCAATGATTAAATGCCACATTGACCGGCCGCTACTGTTCTGAATACCAATAAATTTATTTATTTTGGTAAATTCATGAGTATATCAATGAAAAATATCGTTATTTTATTGTTGATTGAATTTCTACGATTGCGTTATTAACTATTTTGTTAAATGACTGTCCTTGGAAAAATCGATTGATTTTATCGTTATCTAAGTGTATTTTTGATTAGGTAGCAAATAAACGTGAACGCTGCGAATAAATCCTGTAGCCTTTCATTTATTAAGACATCGGAACGCGGTACAATATTATTAATAATGATACTTTATTTATTTAATTCGCTAAAATTAATCTCACTCGCGTACAATTTTATTATTGGTTTTAAGCAAAGTAACTGGTGGATTTTATTATTTGCGAAAAAATGAGATAATAGCTATTTTTTAACTATTTCCACTCCCAATTTAAACCTTCTCTACGGTGCTTAAACATACATACTTCTGACATGTCGCTGGCCCTTTAGGAATCAAGTGAAAAATATACGTCCTGGGTTTTTACCGTCCATCATAGGGCGGTAAGTGTTAAAACATGGGCCGGCAACATATCGGAAATATTTTTTAGTACCGTAGGGGAAGTGTTAAAACAATTGTTTACAATATTTTTTGAAAATCTATATAAAACTTTTTAAAATTAAAAAAAAAATTGTACTAAATAGAAACAATGTAAACACCAACACAAAAAAAAAACATATTTTAAAAGCTCTTGCAGAAAATTTACAATTAATTGATCACTTATTTCCGATGTCGTAAAGTTGAAGTGCTTTAAATGAAATTCAACTCTAGATGAATGATTGATGAATCACCTGCCTATGTATAAAATGATTTATTTTTGTGTTTTTTATCATTATTTTAGTGGCTCGACATGGATCAGGGTGGCATGTGGCAACTACGACGATAGAATCATCATACAGAGCCTTTTCAACTGAAAAGGTTGTGGCGAGAGTGGGGGCACATATAGGATTGGACCATGTTAACATAACGCTTCAAGGTAATATATATTTTATTAATTATTTATTAATTTACCTTTATCCCACATATTATAAGTAAGCAACTATAGTACTAAACATAGGCATTAATTTTATCATGAGATTATTACTTTGTTTTTTACATATTCTACAATTTATATTTAAATAAAGTAAATCTCGACTGTGTAAAATAAAACTGTGTGAAAAGTGACTGTAATATAAAATAGTAATATAGATAATCAAACTAGTTGAACAAAAGACGGAAAAGAACTTAAATCTCATTAAGTACAAAATCAAATTTAACTATTATAATAATTTTATTATAACTCTTAGGCAAATTTACTAAAGCACACCAAGGACTTTTTAACGGTTATAGAATACAAAAATGGTAATCTTAACATAAAATAAGCTTTCGAAATTCTTAAAAGAAAGTAAAACAATCAATACAGTATATTTTAGGCATCCATTATCAAACGCGACCAAATCTTGTATTCATCAATCTATACTTTTTACAAATTCTGGTGTAAAATATTAATATCTACAATCCAAAATAATGTATCACGCTTAAGTTTTAAAATCGTTCTACAAGAGGATGAAAATCAATTTTAAACAATGATGTTGCTATAAAAAGTGGTCTAGTCAAATAGATCTCGTTATAATACTGGCCGAGTCAGTGAGAGCCAATCAGATTGCATGATTTGAATGTCATACTTTTTTTTTGTAATGAACGTTTAATAAGTTGAAGTTAAGTGTCCGGGTTTGTTGTAGTTATTAAAGTGAACTTTTTAACGAACTTTAAGAAGTGTAGAATATTACTAACTTTTTTTTCTAAAAAACCGCCTGGCTCATTTCACTTCTAATCAATGTACTAATTGAATGGTCACATTAATGGAAGTACATTTGCGAATTTAAATTTTCGTAACAAAACGATTCTGAATCTGATCGATTGATTTTAAGAAACGATTTCAAAAGTGTTTTCTATTACACTGCCAATGGATTTGATTCTGATCTCGTTATGTTGCGTTTTAACGTATAGTGTTTCACAGATTTGCATCTTGCTATTATTAGCTATGGGCAATCGATTAAAGTGAAGTTTACTTGTTTAATAATTCCAATGCAAATCTGTACATACAACACCGTTGCGGATATAAGTCGTACCCTTGATAAATCAAGAGCTATGTAAGTATTATTAATGTGTATATGGTATGTATTTGTTTAACTTTGTGTTCTCTCAATATGACGAAAATGGATTCTTAGTTGAGGCTTTATGAATATTTAAATTAACTGTAGCTGATCCCAATAAACAGTGCTTATTTCCATGTAACGCTGTGGAACGGCGTTCCGACACCTTTTTTCTCGGCATTTTAATGTTTCTTATCAATATTCGACAAAATTCAACATTTTTTTGCTGCGAAAATTTTTATATTTTATAGGGACAAAAAAAAGAAGATTTAAAAATATTTTTTTAAATCATTAAAAAGTAATAGCAGCGAAAAATTTAAGCTGCCTCATATAAATTAACAAATGAAAATCAATCATTCAATTTGTCTTTTAAAAAACATATAAACGAGGTTTTAACGTATACATACATCTATAGAAGAGTTTCATTCCTCTTTTCAGATTTGTGTTCAGTGAAATAATATGTGTTTTATTTTTAATACATTCAATGGTAGAACATGTTATAAGACTAAATGACGAATATATATAACTTGATAAAGAAATATCTTTAGACTTATTATTTTTGGTTTATTTTTATATAAAATAAACTGCAACTCAAACACATCAAAAATGAAATAATATTCTTTAACTCAGTTTGTATCGATAAATTTATCGATGATATTTTTCTCCATAAGTATTTCCTAATACGTTATCCATATTTGATATCTATAAATTCAACTGTACTAATTAATTATATTTTAATATAGTTTAACAGGTCTGCATTTATATAACAAGCCGTTGTTTTGTTATCAGACGAATTGCATCTCTGCAAATATTTGCAAATTTGCTTTTCAAACTAGCCTTTGTTTAATTGAGAACAAATGACAAAATTATTCGTGAATGATGCTATCAACATATACAGTTGAAATAATTTATTGCAATACCTCAAGCGAATAAGTTAACTCGACAGCAATTATTTTGTACGAGGGGACAAAATTCCAGCGGTGTACAATCAATGAAAATGAATAAGGTCCAACAATTGAATACCGTTGAGTAAAAATATGCTATCTAACAAAAACTAAAAATCTTTATTTTGTATATAATATGTGTAAAGTACTACCATGTTTAAAATACAAAGAGACTATCGGCTACACATATTATAGTAAAAGAAATATAATTTAACCAAAGATGGCAGCGTCTATATGTATACGGTTATAAAAGTAAGAAGGGTACAAAGGTTTTTCCTCGCATTTGCGATGACTAAATTTATATGTTCAGTATTATTAGATATCGTCGGTAATTTTCTACAATTTCGTAACTAAAAAAGTACACATTTTCAGGATACACATAAATGTACTTTATTCTACCGCTATCGCTTTCTATAAAACAACACTGGAATGGTTTTGACAATATATTTGAGTAAGTTAATAAGGAAGGAAGCAAATACGTTTCCATCTATGCCATTTTCTCCTACATGATAAACATAGCACATGATATTATTTTTTTCCATCGTTTTTGTATTAGGTTAAATAAAGCATGAAATATTTTTTGGATACGTGTGTTTATTGAAGTTCTAAATTAATTACATCAAAAAACTCAAAACTGACAAAAGTTAAGATACGTGTTTGTAGAAAATTAACGACGATATGAGGAGTAATATGGTGCCCACGTCTTATTTTACTGAATAAATGAATATATGTTTTTAGCACTTTAAAGGTTTTTATAAGTTTTCTACAATTTTGATATATGGCACATAGCACCTCTCTAGTTAACGGTATTGTAAACAAAGGATATTTTTTTAAATTAACAGATACGGAATGGGATACCGGTTAAACCTAAATCAGGATCCCAGTATTTCTGTTTTTTTTTTAATACCGAAATAACAGTTTTAAAAATGCAAAATAGTTTTTCGGTGTCAGAATATATTACAGTACACTTAATTGATGACTAATCGACCGACAAGGGTATCGTATGGTTTTTTTTATGTAACCGGACTTAATCATGCGAATACCTGATTATGATCGACAAAATCCAGAATGCTATAACTGATCTTTATGAATTCATAGAATAATAAAATTTTATGCATTTATGAAAATCAAGTTAGTATGATAAAGATATTTTTCAAATAATAACTGAATTAACCCTATTTTTGGAAAAAAAATTATATTGAACCCATCCTGTTAATAATAAAATCTTTACCCAGCTTTATTATATTTAGAATTTAATGATTTCGGATTAACTCGATTATAAGACGTACTCTTATGTGTTAATAATCAATAATAGATCCCGATCTGTATTTTAATTTCTTTGAATTCAACAAAAACATATTTCATAGTTTACTTAAATGCAATAATATCACTTTCGTAAATTCTACTTTTGATATAAGGAATTATTTAACGACGATAAAACATCGATATAAAAGATAAATAAAAAAATAGTTGTTTATATTTAAAAATCTAATATAACAATTCAATATCAAAATATTTATCTCGGCATACGTACATATTCTAAATGATAAAAAAATATGGCGACATATAAGGCAATGAAGTTGCAATATTAAAAAAATCGATTTCTATCATAGACTATTGTGATTTGGTCTCCACAGATGGTCTCGTTCCATACAGCCACAAAACATTTTTAAAAAGCATAATCTTTTTGAATATCTCTAAAAGTTTTTAGCGTCTATACAAATTCTATTTATTCTTTTCACAACGTAATAAATACCGATTTCAAATACGGAATCTTATTGACGTCTACTTCTTTTCTTTTCAATATAATCCCATTGGTGTTAAAGTATTTTTATTTTTTAATATGACAGGAGACAGCTGACATGAAATGAATATATTATTATCACTGGCAACACTCATTCTTTTCAACGAGTCAGCTTTCATTTCTTTAATTCGAAATTCAAAACTTCAGATGCCAAAGATTGTTTATCTGATGAAGTTTCATCAGCTGCTATAATACCTGTTTTATTAAGTCTCCCTCTACAATATATTGAAATTAAATTTGAAGCCTACTTTATTATTACGATTTTCTCTGACCACTGCCAACATGAAATGATTAAGATAATGTTGAAACTGTTTTCCGTTTGCTAATAATAAATGTTTTTCTTCAATTTTATTCTAAGTAATAATTAGTTGGTGAAATGTATGGCTAGAGTTTAATGATTACTTTCTTAAGCTAAATATGTATTCAAATAAACAAGCCGAAACGCAAATGATAAGCAATTACAGTTGATGTTAGTCAGAAGAACTTTTGAAGCAATAGTGGAAAATTAAAACATTGATATAGAAATACTATGATGAATCGCCATTTTTAATTGGAGTGCAGTTTCTGCAGTCCGTTTGGTACATTGAATAACCGTTTTTTTAATTAATCCATTTCCGCTCCTTTTGTGGAGCGTGTGGCTTCCTAATGAATGTATCTCTACAACGGTTTTTCTACGAGAGCTATGTCAGAATTAGTTTTTTACTAGAATTGCTTGTTATTTAGTTGCTCAATTTTTTCTTTTGAGAAAGAGTTGGGATAGAAGAATGAGGCTAAGATAGGACAAATAATTAACAAATCGCTGTAGCTACGCCTAGTTATTTAAGATTGGAAGGGTGGAGAGGGTTGTTTAGACATCACATTTACCCATGCCTTCGAGCAGAAATTTATAAATCAATTGAAAAAATGTTATTCGTACTAGGACTCGAACTGGTGAAATCCGTCAAGGAAGCCAACGTTACGCCGCGAACTGACAATTTATAAAAAGGAAACCAGAAATATTTCAATTCCGATAAATATCTCAGGAATTAAACAAATTGTTGGTATAGTTTGGGTCATTATATGATTATTTCTTAGTGTCGTACTATTAAACCTGACCTAAATACCTAATCAGTAATTTGTAAACACGTATTTATTAAATGTATAATTATCGGGCACAGAAGCATTATACTTAATTTATTGTATTACTGCAAATATTTCTTTTTCCATTATTTTTAGTCATGTTATTTAGAGCTTATGAACTAGACCAGTAAATCTTTTTTTCAAAATGATATATTTCTAAATTAAACACTCATATTCAAAACAGTAAGTATTTCAATGTCATGCTCATTGACCTATAGTAATTTTTAACTGACCCTAAAATACTGAAAAAAATATTTACTATTAGCGGACCGTGTGTCCTTTTATTTTTGTGGTCGTATATTTATTTCGTTTGTATGTAAATAATTAGTTTCTTTTGAATTACATATAGCAAAAGTGTTTACACAAAATAGCCACAGAAACTATTGAAAATACTTTGTTTGTATTGGTTTCAATGTTATACCAACCATTATAATCTGATTTACCAACATCCCAACTAACAGTCAGTCGGTTAGGATAAAGATCTTTACACGTTCTTAGCAAGAAAACCATCGTCCTCTTCGAAAATTAGTTGAAAATGAAGACTAGCATCGTTCGGCTATATTAAATGAACCCATATAACAAAATTACGAGTTTAAAGCAATTCACGACTGTGATACAACTTTTCGCTTATTTTATTTGCTTTTTCTAATTTAAATCTAATTAACTCTAATTGCACTTTGATTGAAGTGAGATTTAATAGAAACTAATTTCCTTATTTCATATCTGAAGTCATACCACAAAGATTAAAGTAATCAATCTTACAGTTAATGTAACTTTTGTTTATAGTTGTTGTGCTATTATATTTGTCATGAGTTCCATTAGTTTAATCTGTATCTTTATATTAAATGTATCATAGACTATATTATCAAGGTATAACTAATAATGTTGCTGCGTTTATAGTAAAACGTAAAAAAATCGATTATGAGAGCTACCGTTGAAAGAAAAATAGTTTACTGAAAAAAATTAAAATAGCCAGATGATAATATCAGGTCCGTGGCGCGGTGGTCAACGTCGATGGCTTCCGTGACGGATCTCGGTAACTCGATTTATCGTTTTCTGTTCGAAGGCTACGGATACATATAGGTCATTTAAAGAATTCTTTCCCACCCTTCTAATCCTAAAAAAATAACGGGGCGTAGTTAGAGCTTTTCTTTGATCACTAGTCTTGTCCTAGCCTTATCCTTCTATCCTTCTTCAAAAAAAAAAGGTTGAATAACTGAGTAACAAGAATTACTGTTGAGATACCTCGATTAGATGGTCATAAGCATCAGGACTTGGATTTTAAAAAATAGATAAATACTAAATTAAAACAAATTACCGTTAAATTTGACTTTCAACTTCAATGTCGTATAAATTTGAATCTCAAATGAATGATTTTATCTATTTTTTGGCAGTTAAACACTAATTATACAAAAATAAAAAACATATCCAACAATAAGCAAAGATAAATTACATAAACTTACGACAGTTTCAAGTGTAATAAATAATATTAATAAAAATCACATATATTATAACAGAAAAATCATGTTGTATCAAAATACATAATATTTAACATTCTCGCTGTCGCATTACTAACTTGGTTGACGATTGCCGTGTACATTAAACCGTTGTATTAAAAAATGAATATGATCTTATAAAATTGCAATAAAAAAGTAGTTTTACTATATTGCTAATGAATTATATTTTTACAGCTGTTCCTCGTTTTAACTACACGCCTCCCAGCGACGTAGATTTCAACGAGCGGTTCACATGGTTGGAAGCCGGAGCCATGGCGTCATCTTACAGCGAAGCCTTGAGAAGAGGACTTCCGTTTCCTATTCTTACAGTGGCAGAATATTTCTCACTTGGACAGGAAGGTTTCGCTTGGGGTGGACAGTATAGAGCAGCCGGATACTATGCTGGAATATTACTATGGTGAGTGGAATTATGTAAAGTATTTATGTTGACTTTTGCCCATTTTTATATACCTTTATACGAAAAATAATTAAAAAGTCAGGCAAGAAGGCAAATCAATATATTTATATGTAAACAATGATAAAAAAAAATATTTTTAAACCATACCCTGATATTAGAAATATGGTAAAGTAGCGTGTACATTTTTGGCACTCAATCAATGTAGTTTCATGAATACTATATTAATATATATACATATATGCTCATTGGAACCTTCATTTTATTTCTTGCATACAAATTAGGGATTGTGAAGGCTTGGTTTTTTCTATCTCCTATGACACGAGACATAATATTGTCATGTTCCGAAAAATTCACGCGTCCTAAGTATTGTAATATTTGTTTTAATTTACGAAGCTTTTTACTACACATCATTCGAGAGATTCGTTTGATTTTGCCTACAAAATCATTTCCTTCAAAAAATAATACATGGGGTCAGAAAAGTATTTTTTTATTATTGCAAACTATCGTCTGTTTCACGTACGTACAATGATCAAATATATTATTTTAAATAAATTTAATATTTAAAAAGTTTTTTACCTTTTTATTACCTTCCAAAATGTATAAAGGTTTTCAATTTTTTCAAGATTTTAATACTTCATTTGTGGTGAATGAATATAATTGTACTTTATACTATATAAGTCTCAAGCCTTGAGTTATTTTATTCAAATGTCCCGGGAACCGAGACTGCCAAAAAACGTCGATTTTCCGGGAATTTATTCTCGGGGTGTCTCGAAACAGAATCCTTTATAACGAATGCATGGTCCAAATACACAGTGAATGTTAAACTTTACTACTTGTGTTAGAAAGTCATTAAAGAGCAATCCAAAATGTATGATAAATGGTGATGGAATCTAAAACACCATTAAATGTTATAATCCAGTGCTTCCCAACCTTTTTCATTCAACGGCCCTCTAAATCTGAAAAAAATAATCAGCGGCCCTCCTCAATACAAAACATGCGTCGGCCCCCAATGTAGGAAGCACTGTTATAAACTACCGATTTGTGGCGAAATCTTACTTTATTATAATAACTGGTGAATGGTGACTGTAAAATACTGCATTTAATGTAATGTTTATCAGTCTTATTGAAGCTGTTGCTTTTATAACCCCAACAAAATTATTTAACAAATATTACGGAAATCTTAATATTGCTAAATCAAAACGTATTGCTGATTTATACGATCAAATATAATATACGTTTCGACTAAAATCTTCGACAATCTAAAATTTTCAGCAGTTAAGTTAAATCTTACATGGCCAGCTCGTGAGGAGTCGTGATTAATTTTGTCGTTGGTAACTTCACGACGGTGCGCATTTGCAGACATGAAATATGGACTTACGTGATAATTTATTAGCTAATGCTCTTTTAGCCATGGGAGGACCTTCCTATTAAGCTGGTGCAATGTTTTGTAAAGTTGCAGGTCGCGTGGGCTGAGTGTATAATTTAGCCATCCATATCAATTAACACTATTGGATCCCTTATGTTGCAAAAACTATTTGCATTATAGACCAGAGGTGTACGGTGTTCATAAAAGAAATGTATTTAATCAACAGAATACTCACTCTTTGGCAGTTAGAATACTTGATTTCGGAGTGACATAAGTTGTAGGTTTACTATTATTTCGTTGTTTTTGAAATCTTATAAACTGATGTTATTTCACCTTTGCTTCAAAATATTAATAACAAATAATAAATTAATATTTTTTTTTCATTATAACATTTAAACTTCACTGAGTTCAATAATAATTATGTTTTCATTTCTGCATGTTTATTGACATAAGCAGTATTTTTCCCCAATGTTTATGGGAACAAATTAAATGGTCAGAAGATGCCGAAAGGCGAAACCCGGGTCGTTAGTGACAAAATCTGTGAGAATGTACATAGTTTGAACGATTCAAATTTAAATCAATTTTTGGTCAGAATAAAAATATGAACGGTCAGAATAAAAATAATTATAACCATTTTAGTTAGGTTAGGTTAGGTTTTTTTTAATTTCATTTAAATTATGACTTTTTACACTGACCGATATATTATGACCATTTAATATAAATTCTTACTAATTTAATATAAATTCTGACCGGAAAAATACGAGCTAATGTTTATTAACAAAGTATTTTTTTAAAATGATTTTAATATCAAAGAGGGAGTAAAAAAAAATAGCGCAGATAACTTTATATTTATATGAAAGATTAGAAAATATTTTAATTAAAAAAGTCGTTAAATAAGAATTTTTATCTTGCTCTTACTTTTTGTATTATCCAATACCATCTTACCTTAATGCAATTATTCTTATTCGCAGTATATTATGTAACACAGATTTTTTTTTTAAATAATTGTTTTTTTATCTAATGTACATAAAAATAAAAAAAATTGTTCCGATTTTATACGCCACTGCTATTTGTTTGTGGATTTCCAATGCACTGCAATTATCTAATCGTTGAGTATGTAAAACAGTTATTATGGCATGATGAATTAAAATATAAATCAAACATAATCGATATGATAAGACAGAATAATTCTACGTATCATAAGATGCGCTGTGAAAGTAAAGGTCTTCATTTAAATAAGTTTTAATACTTCATCAGACACGAACACTTAATAATTATTATTATTAATAATAATCATCATTAATTATTTAGCTTCACTGCATATTGACAATTTACAAAAGAAAAACAATTTTAAATTAATTATCAATGCTAGGAAAATGTTCATTCAATATTTTCTAATGTATTGATCAATTCAATTCAGTAAATTTATTTCCAAAATGCGAGGTATATTTATCCAAGGAAATCATTTTGAGCAATAGATTTATTTGTTATTTAAATCAGTGTTACTCAACTGGGAGTCAGGCGGCCACAGCGTGTTCCAAGGGGGCCGCAGATATTTTTTTAATGGGAGCCGCTGTACAGTTTTTGGGGGCATGGTAAATTTCTAGGATTGTGGAATCGAAATTCTAGGATGAGCTGAAAAAAATAAGGTCTCACTTCCCCAAAATTCCTTAAAAAACTTATACTTCAATATTACAAAACAGGTATGGGTGCCAAGGAAAAAATATCACACTCAAAAAAGGGCATGGGTCCAAAAAGGTTGAGAAACTATGATTTAAATTATTAGACAATGTACGACTGGAGAGCACCGGAAGATGCCGAGAGGCGAAACCCGGGTTGTGTTCGGCCAGAATTATAAAAGTTATAATGGAAGCGTACAGTGTGAAAATAGTTCTAACGTAAACATAAATTTCCATCAAGCGCCTTCAGTCGAAATTCTAAATTATAAAATATTAAAGGTTAAAATATAGGAAAAGAAAGACTAATATCTTATTTTCTATCAATACAATACAAGTAATGTAGTAAATGTTGCACTTATTTCGTCAAAAGGTTATTGACGTTTATTTAGTGTAAATAGATATAAATTATTCATAAAAAAATGATTTTAATTGAAAATTATCATTGTTATTTAAAGAAATATGAATATTATAATAGAGCCAGATACTTTCCAATGGGTAATAATAACTTGATTGTTTTCTTATTTCTTCAATACTCGCTCCTCGTATACAATATTAAAGAGATATTAGTGTTCTATTTCAGAGTCTTTTCATTCTGACCACTTGGACACTTCGCTTTGCATAATTATGACAGCCGATTTGATTACTTGTGCAATTTCCCGGTTACAATGTAAACAACTTTTATTATTGTCACCATTTACGATAGACTTTGTAAGTGCAACATCACATCACAGTATATGCTAACTTTACGGTTTTCAAACAGTTATGTCATTTCATTTTCCTAGTTATAACTAATGTATTTTATTCAGTTTTTATTATAATAAAACTGCATAAAATACATTAGCTTTCTTAATTATCTTATTTGTATATTCTCGGTGAAAAATGGAAAATTTACGGGAAATATTTTTCATTTTGTAAGTGTTTGCTTTGCCATTCACCAAAAGGTTCATTTTATGAGTTTCTATTACATTTTCACAACACTTTTTTCAACAGATTTCTATCCGGTAGTGAACTCTGCTTGTTGGCAATCATTTACAATATAAGCCTGACGGACTGGCTCTTACGCCAAATAAATTAACATTTATATATTGTTCTTATTAGAAAAAAAACACAATATTCCTTTGTACTTTATTTACACTTTATTTATAAAGGTCAGGACCGGTTTCACTCATGGTGAGCATTGTCAACTAGGCTTGCCAATCCCGGGATCCCGTTCAATTTTGTGATCCCAAAATCCCGGTGATTGGTATGGTCGTGATTTCGGGATTGAGAATTTTTAGCGAATCCCCTTCCCTTAATTAATACCCTTAATGAAAATAATTAATTACAAAACTTTGCTTAGACTTTCAGTGCACGTTTAACTTATTCACAGAGATAATAATATAATACACTTGGTGAGTTTAGCGGTCTACAGCGACACCTATAAAGTATTAAATTACTTATTTACAAACATTCGTGTAATCTAGCTTAACAAGATTTCAAAACATCCCAGATGAGTTGGGCATCTCTTATTTTTATATTCTATTACAATTTATGTGTAAAAAAAAGGGAGCTGACAGTGGCGTGCTTAAACAGCAAAATTTTACTAACGTATAATAAAACTTTCAAACATAAACAAATAGTGCGTTTTCAAACATAAATAAATAGCGTCACTACTATTTCCTTATTTCGCTGATTTTTTTCTTAATTATAGATGTCGTTGTAGACTGCTACATTACCCTTAAATGAGTTAGGAACATTACCTCTAAGCTTGAAGCAGTACATTCTAACAACGTTTTCATGTAATTTTTCCAACCAATTTATTCACAAGTTGTTAATTAATAACCAGTGACAGGCAACGAATCGAAAGTAAAACGAATTTTATTACAGAAAACCTCGTAATCTGTTGAATCCTATCAGTTAACTTTGTCAAAGAACATAAATATTTACTATAAGTTGAGTCGAATAAAGCTGTAAAATTAATATCATTCACATACCTTGATAATTTCCAAAGAATTTAATATTTCCTACATATCCTACAATTAAATTAATAGCCTTTAACTATCACATGACCCGTATCTTGTATCTCACTCGCCGGTTAGTACTGTTTGCAATTATCTGCTAAATACCTGGCTACTTTAATACTCCATTCTCACGGTGAAACGATTAACATCGACAATATATCATGTCAAATTATTTAATATGACAGCTCTTATTACCAGCGGAAAATGATACACAACGCTCCTTCGGAATTCAGTTATAATTACTGCTTTGTAACAACCATACGCTGTAATGATTTTTACCGTAAATACATAGATACTAGCAAACTAAAATTCTATTTGGTATAATATATGATATAATTTGACCCGTTTTGCGGAGGAATTAGTATTTATGGTTGTCAGACATCCCGATTAATCGGGACTCTCACCGGTTTTGAGTCTAGTGTCCCGATGTCCCTAACAAACCTTTCGGGACGTCCAAAAGTCCCGGTTTACAAAAAAATACTGGCGTATTTATATTTTCCCCAAAATACTAAAAAAATCGCATATTGCGTATTGTCCATGGACAATTTCTTAACTCTATGGTATTTTTTATTTTCACTGTGACATAATGGTAATGTGGAGAGAATATTCTCGCTAGTGAAGATTCAGTGGACGGATGAGAGAAACAGTATTAAGTGGATACTGTTGAAATTATTATACAGGGCGTAGAAAATAATAATCTCAATTGTTACCAAATGTATGATTATCGACTCACAAATAAAGAACTCTTGAAAAACGCCAAATCTAGTAAGAAGTACAAAAAAATAGGTGTAACCTATTTATTAAAAAAATGATTTTTTATTCTTTAAATATGTTTATGTACAGTTTATATTGTTTTATATTTTATGTTTTTATATTATTTTTGGATATGTTTATAACTGGTTTTATTCCTTTTAATAAATGATAAATATTTTAATTTTAAAAAATATGTTATAATTTAATATAAATCAAAAAAATCGGAGAGGTGTCCTGGTTTTACTTCTGATAGAAAGAAATCTGACAACCCTATGTATATAGTACATAATTGCATACGTATAGACACAAAAGTCATCCATGCTATTATTCTACTACCGGTTCACGGAGTTTTTTTAAATACAGTAAAACTTCGATTATCCGAATTTTTCAAATATAAACAAATTTTCTGATTATATTTCTATTTACGTGCTTACATTTTTTAAATAATCCATTTTCTATAACGTCCGTAATACGACTAATAGATCGTGGTGTAATTGAAAAATTTAATCGCTTATATCGAAAACAGATGCTTCGACGATTATTGTTAGCAGACGAAAATAGAGCTTCCATAAGAAAATTTATATTGGAGACTTGTTATATGGCAGCAGATATTTTGAATTCTTTAGATGTGTCAACGAAAAGACCAGATCCAGAATCTGTAAAGTCATCTCTAAGAAGAAAAAATCTGACTCGGTGGAATAAGATCAAGAAAACGTAGAAAATATTAGTGTGGGAAATATTTGAGGGAGCTAGAAGCAATGGTGGCAATCTTCAATCTATGGATGCAGAATCAAAAAGCTTAAAATTCAGTAGAAAATCATTTTTTTGAAGTTCGCTTTAGAAACAAATTCAGCTTTTTTACTCTAAACGTTTTTTCGAATACAAAAAATCACATGATAAAATGTTTGCTTAGCACATTTGATGAATTCATTATGAATCACAATATTCTACTGTATTAAATTGATTAGTGTTTTTTTCAGTTTTTTTCTCAAAATGGTTTCCATGTTTGCTTTTGACCCCTTCATGTGTCCTGCTCATTTTAAGACTTTTGTTTGTTCGAAAGCCGAAAAGAAGGAAACTTTTTGTGTCTTAAAAGTTTTCGTGATTTGCCAGCATTCAACATTGTTTTTAAATGATCTTTCTTTTCATGTCAATGATGAGTTTTTTGATTATTCGGATTTGACGTCATCCGGACTACCTAAATCACCAATAAGTCCAGATAATCGAGGTTCTACCATATGATTAAAAATTACATTTTAAGTATATAGAAATCATCACAAATTTTAGGACAAAATTGTTTGCGACGAATTGTAATATGTTAATCTTGAGAGGTTTCGGCATAGATTAAAAGGGTGTAAAAAGGTTGAATAACACTGGTTTATAGACGATTATCACTTTTGATTGTACATATGATTCCGACAACATTGGCACGGCGATCGCATTATTTACTGACGTGACACAATGATGAATGGACACAACCGCGCCTTGGCCGTTTTAGCCCGCACCTTTTGAGATGGTGCCCGCTTGCACCTTGGGTATTTTTCTATCGTAAAAGACATTTGTAACAAAGATATTTATTGCTTAACTGAGCGGTAGTTACTTACGAGAGAAAATGGGTTAATGTGACTCCTGTGTTTGCTTGCGTTACGTTTACTCAAACTTGTACTGATTAAATTTATTTTATTGATACTTGTTACATGAAAATGTGTTTACCTTTCAAATTCAGGGGTACGGAAAACGACGACGATCCTCTACTTAAACAGATTCTAGTATTTTTATTATTTTAATTTCTAGTTTATGAAAATCTTTTTTTATTATAAAATAAATTTAATATCTTTTTATTCCACTTATTGTGGAACTAATCAGACAAATAATTTAGAGTACAGACTTTCGAAAGACGAAACGAAACGTCAGACAGACGAAAATTTTCTAATAACAACGTTTTTGCTCTCAATAAGTATTCAACAGGGATTGTTTGTTATTTTTTCCATTAAGAGCTTTCAGTAAGACAATACAGTTCAGTTTTATAACGTTCACTGTCAATATTTGTTAAAAAGGCATTATATCAAAAAAGCACTCTTTTGTAGTAATTCCACATATATTTATTATGACCAATATCACCCATTAAGAGCATCTCATAGATCTTTTTAAAATGCTCGTGATTAGTGAATCCGGTCCTGATCCTAATAAATAATTTTGGGATAAGTACAAATGATTGTTTTATTATTTGTTTATTCAGTCATAAGCAGCGGCGGGCTTCCAATACGTTAACAAGGGGTTCGCTTAATCTCAAATCAATTCTCGGTGTTCTGGAGGAGTGAATTTTTTTATCACTTCTATGCAAGTATATGCAACACTTAAATAAGCAATCGATTGTTACTTATTACACTTATAATATGTAGCAATATGCAATTAACCGTAAACTTATCAAATCAAATGACAACAAATGTACTACTGTGTATACTGAAGCTGACGTAGATAATATATGTCAGAAATTGCAGTTACATATATACTTATTTGACCTGAGATTATTGTTTTCTCTTAAATTAACAAGGGGCTCGCCGGCCTTAGTATAATTTAACAAGTCTAGCCCCTTCCAGTCCACCCCTGAGTATAAGAACCATAGTTAATTATACAGACGGACCTCTACTTTCGCACAATTTGCTATTTCGCACAAATGAAAGTGAAGAAGAAGAACCAGAAAAATCATCAAGACTTTAACAATAAAAAATATGAACGAAGCTTTTATTCATCTCGATACATTTTTGAATATTATGGAAGAATGTGATCCCAATGGAGAACGCATATTTCAAGTGCGTAGGGCGATCCATAAAAGCACTGCATGTTACAGAACACTCCATGGAGAAATGAAAAAAAAAGATTAAAATACAACTAACTCTTGACAAGCTTAATAAAAAAATGTATTAAAAAATTTAGCGTTTGACAGGTAAAATATGACAACAGTGAACGTAGACGCAGTTTTCAATACCAACCGTCAAAATCAGAACGTCCAAAATGAGTGTTTAATTCCTTATGCACATAAGAATTGCCCCGCAGTAATATCAGATCATCAGTATTTATCATATTTATCATGACAAAGAAGTGGAGTGTTTTGCTTTTTTGCGAAGTATTTTTACATTAAATTTATAGGAAGTTTTACAATATTAATTATGAAGTAGTTGAAGTAAGAGAAGAGAAGTAAATTATGTTATTTAAACTGTTAATTTAAAATAACTACTTTATCAACCAGTGTATCTAATTGAGAAACGCTGTCGCCTTGTAACCTTCTGTTTCAGCCACAATAATATGTACTAGACTCGATACCCAAGATTTACGTTAGCGACCGTCGATGACGGGAAAATGTTTTTGATTCCAGTCGCGAGCTGGCCAATAATGCATCGACCCACACTCGTCGAGGGTCTCGTAACGACGCCCACCCAACAAGTTAACTTGCAGTAAGTTAGTTGGTGATCGTTTTGCCGTTGTTCTCTATTCTAGTCTATGGTGTGAAAACACTTCATTTACGACTTAACCAACCGTACATTGTTACTTGCGCAATTTGGAAATTCCTTCTTGAACAAGGCTTTCAATTTCAACATTGCAATACATACGACCAATGCTGAAGTCTTAAATAGTGACAAAGAATATCGATTACAAACACTTGTCATTTCTCGGTGAAAATATATTTAAAATAAAACACTTTTATACTTATTCCACATTGTTTATTATAGGCTAGGTTTCCGTCATTATCATCAACTACTGGCAATGAGCGAAACCTGTTTAATGATGTGAAACTTAAATATCTGAATATCGGGTCCTATGGCACAGAGGTTAGCGTTGTAGGGTTCCGTGCCAGACCTCACGGGTTCGAGTCACAGTTAGAGTTGCCAGATTTCTTGCAAGTGAATCCGGGATATTTGTCCGATTTGCTGACTATCGAATACAAAAACTCAGAAATTTCCCGATTTGCCCAAAATACCAGCGTGACTCGTATTTTTTTTTCTAACTCATCCGAGACAGTCGAATCGAAGTTAAATAGTTTTCTCTAATTTTCCGGAACAATTTAGTACTCATCCGGGATACGGGACAGCGATTCCAATTACGGGACAATCCTGGCCAATCCGGGACACCCGGCAACCCTAGTCACGGTACGAACAGCATTTTTTCGATCGGTTTATCGATTTCTGTTCGAAGGCATTGCTGTTTGTGATGTCCGTCCCTCCCACTATTTCCGATTCTTTAACAACCGAGCGTAGCGAGAACAATTAGTTAACCACTAGTCCTGTTATAGCCTAATCCATCTATACCTACTACTCTCTTTAAAAAAGAGACGTTAAGCGACTGAGTAATAAACAGTTTTCGTAGAAAAACTTCTGTTGAAATACCTCTATTAGGAGACTATATGATATACATTGGGAGTGGACATGGATAAAAAAGTACAACAAGTGTTTTATTCGCAGAATTTTTTAGAATCAATTTATCGATTTCTGTTCGTGGGCATGGGTGTTTGTGATATCTAAAAAAATCTTTGAAAAAGAGAGCATTATGAGTTGAGCAACTCATAATTCTCGCAGAAAAAACTTCTGTTGAAATATCTCCATTAGGAGACTATATTCTCCACATTAGGAGAGAACAAGGATTAATATATATTAAGTAATTCTTTTGGAACCAAAATGATAAAGAGTAGCCAATCCCGTTACTAATTTACCAACTAATAGAAATTATTTAACCATGCATTTTTTTCATGAAAGTTGATAATTGGCCTGTAAGTATATATTATTAATATAATATTTATATAAACCAAATTTAAAGCAAACAAAGAATACGAGTTTTGCTAGTGATAATTAGAGATCAAGAATAAACCCGACTTGGTTGATTTTTTCATAAATCACATATTTTTTGCGAATAATATATACATAGATAGACAAACACTTTTATTATGATCGCAAATTTAATATGACCTCTAATAAGCGAGTCTAATGGCACCTTAATACATGTATTATCATTATGTTTTACAATCCATGCCACTGAGGATTTCAAGTTTACAACATCAAATATAATATATATAAACTTTGAATTTTTTTTATATATAACGTTTCTCCATTTGATTCATAAATGACAAAGGACTCGATTTAACTGTAAATACATATTTTGAAACATTCATTTGTGATCTTTATGTAACCAATGATTCATTTTTTGTTATTTAGTGAAGCTCACTTTTAAACTGATGCGGTTTGCACTTTGATTTTAAAAAGGCAAAAAGACGTAACCTGCCGTTTTTTTTAAACATCTTTTTACGATCATCACAATTTACATATTCAACTTAATACTCGATCTATCAAAAGGACGAAATCTGTTAATGCCGAATTAGTATCTAAATTTAACTTTTATGTTTGAAAAAAGAAAGTCATGTGAAATTTGTGACACAGGAAAAAGAATTTACTCAATGGTTATTCTTAAGCAACTTATAAAACTAATATTATATTAATTCAATAAAACACAATTTTATTAGTATTCGTGCATGTCAAGGTTGCTCAAAATCATCGAAAAACGTTTTTTTTGCTTCCTGTAAAATTTGTCATGTGTGGGCTACGTCCTTTTGTCTTTCTAAGGTCGATTTAATACCGGCAATCGCCAAATGACATAACGCATTTTATTTTCAATCGAAAAACCGTAAAAAACTGACTACAATCATACAAAATTTCCACACATTTAATAGTACTATGATAGTACTATATATATTATATAATATTTTGGACAAATACTAAATACAAAATATGACAAATGAATAAATAAATGTACAAACGTTAGACATTGTATCTGTAAGATTTTATTTATTAGGATATAATAGGATATAAATATTATAAACTAAAAACCCATTAAAATAAACTTAAATAAACTATAACATACTAATTGTCTCGCCGCTCGCTCGTGGTAAGAAGAAGAAAATCTTTGAAAGCTTCAAGTGGCAGTTATGCATTTTGAAAATATTTTTTTTTAACTTGTCTTTTGGAAGTAACTTAATACAAAATGATATAATTAAAGGAATTTCAATTTTTCAAAATAATAAAAAGAAAGCTTTTATATAATATTTTCACAGTGAGTGAAAATAATTTTGTTATTTGTCACCATTAAGTGTAAAAAGACAAATCTTGCTTTTTAATAATATGCTGATAATTGTACCTATTTTTAGTATTAAAACTATTTTTAATGTACAACAGAACATTCAACTAAAATTCTTGTTACAGCATACGGATAATGCACTCAAACGCGAAACAATAATTCATTCCTGACACTGGAAATGCTTAATAACAATTATAATGTGTTTTATTTAGTAACAAGAAGTTAATTTGGAAGTTTAATGTATAATTAAATTTATTGCTAATTGAGATGGATGCCACGATTATTTCCGTAAACTAAATTGTGCAAGAGTTGATTACAAAAGAAAACATTCTTGGTAGGTGTAACATGTCATCAATTAGTGCAAATATAATAGGAATAAATAATTGCGTAACGAAGTAAATAATAAATTAAGAGTGCTTTTACTTTTTTGTTTCATAAATGGCGTATATTATATGTAATCGATTCCAAAACATTGAGTTATAAAACCAAAACGCAGGGAAAGAAGCAAAGATGGTGTAATAATCATATTCATTTCCAATTACATGTACAGAATTTCACATAGAAATGTTATAATTATATCATAAGTTATTCAGGGTTGTCGATTTAACACCAAGTTCATAAATAAATCTTGGTGGTATCCAATTTTTCAAATCCCCGTAGGAGGAATTCCATAAGTTGATATTTTAATTGACTTATGGGTTTTTGTTCAAAGCATGTATGCCCTTAATTTATATATCCCCTCTCACCTATCTATATGGTCATGGAAACGAAGCTAGTAAGTGTGATTATTAAACTATTGATCCTTTCTAAGGTCTATTGTGTCCTCTCCGGAAAAGAGACGTTGAGTGACTGAACCGCTAAACAACTATCTGCAAAAAAAATCTGTGTTATGAGAATAAAATGAGGTGCAAGTGTTATACACTAAGATCCAGACATGGTTGAAGAAAAACAATGCATCTAAGGTTATTTGAGAAACCTTTTCTGACAATAGCGAGACTACAAAATTAAATATGTTAGTAAGACTTTGTTTAAGGCAGAGAACAATAATGCAACCTATGAAATGAAAAAAATCCTTAGAATGTTTACAGTTTCTGATTAGATATTATACGACAAACATCTGTTATTCTTACCTTTCTTCTCTGAAGGCTTCTCACACCTTCAAGATAGTCCTGCGTTCTTCCACAGCTACGAGTAATAAAATTAAACTTTCGTGTGATAGGATTGTGCAAGATTCAGATCTAAGTCAAATCGATAAATAGGCGAGAAGCTATATTGGTCTCGGGCGAATGCTTCTGTCATAAATTAAAATACAGCAAACAGTAATATTCATCTTATGAGCAATGAATATATCATAGATATTTGTAATTGATTGATTTGATTCATTATGTAATAGCCAATCTTTGTATTATATATAAAGAATTGATTACGGAAAAGTACCACGTACGACACCAATTAATCGTTATTATCCAACGTTGTATTCTTAAGGTTGTAATGTGTAACCAAACAGGGAGAAAATGATATGATGATAATACGATGCTTTGTATCAAAATAATTCCTTCATACTAATTTTTATGAATATTGATAAAATTAAATCACACTCAAAATCTGCGACAGTGAAAGGATGCTAAATATATACTACAGATTGTGTACCAAGCTTGATTAATGACCATCAATTGAATATTTATATCTGCGAAGTCGCAAACAACTCAATTTATTAAAAAACCTTTTCACGTTGGATTATAATTAATAGATATTAAATAACTTGCAGTTAATTATATTATAGTTTTGTTATGGTGAGATTACGTGGGTGCCAATGTCAATGTTCACTATATGTTTAAATGAATATATGTATGTATTCAAAATGTTGTCGCTTGCTATAGCCGAGTGGTGACATTGGTGTGTCATCAGAGAAAGTTGGAAGATCCCTTGTGAATTTACTGTAGATGCAAAAATACCATTATTGATATTTTTTTCATATATCATATAAGTGTGTTACAATAAAAAGAATTCGAAAATATTTGATATTCTAATTGCTAGTACACCAGATATTTTCAATTATTTACTCAGTGAAAATTTTAAATCAGTTGAGTTGAACTTAAAGAGACATCACGTACAGCCATGCCCAAGATCACAAATGTTGGATTGAAAAACTCTACAGTTCATATTGTTCTTGACGAGACTTGAACACAGAAACATCTGATCATCTGCTGTAACTCCCAGACTATAAATGCCGACCAAAGATAAAATCAATTTCGACAATCATGTCGGGCACTAACAAGACCATAAAAGAATTTATTGCTTTTAATAATATTCTTCAGTTGCATATAGAATATAAAAAACTATGCTTACTTTAGGATAAAATTAAAATTATAAAAAAAAAACATATTCTTTTAATTCTATTGCTTTTGAAAATTTTCGTCCACTTGAATTTTTTACCCAATTTCAGTTCTGGGAATAATTTGAACTAGGCAAACCTACCTTTTTTTCAATGCAACAAGTTAACAAATTACCTAGTCCTTACCATTTTTTTTCATCAATTAATCTTACCAACATTTCCTTTTCAGGGTTTCCTTTGCATCATGGCTACTGATGAACCTACTAGTTGCTGTCGTACCACGTTATGGAGGTTACCTGATGGTTGGAACCGGTGGATGGTTACTTGCAGCAGCGTTAGGGTACTGGGCACTTCTTCCAACCTGTCCCCTGAGCATACCACTTGAAGGAGGAAGACTTCTCTTCAGCTTAGGATGGTGCTTCTGGCTTGTTTTACTCTCAGGTATGCAATTTGGCACATAAATCAATATCAATAGGAATAAAATATATAATGAATTGAGATTTTCTTATTTTCTTTTTAACTTGATATTGTTTATTGCCCACATAAATGAAATAAAAACATTTTTAAGACAAGTATATAAAACAATATAATAAATCAAATTTTCATCTTGCACATTAAAAAATTATGATTCATGGAAAAGATTAATTGATTGCACTTAGTTTCATCCCTTCATGTCTCAAAAATTTGACATCAAAGTATACGTTATTTTAAATATAATCCAGTAAGAATATGTACTTATGTCATAAAAATGTGATCTTAACATAAACACAATTTATGACTTTTTGATATTTTGTTAAAGTGATGGTGAAGAATCTACGGTAGTGACATCTGTTGATAATAAATAAATTTTAAGTCAATATAAATGTATACTTAGCTTATTAAATTTTGAAAACGTCTTATTTGACGTTGTCATCATCTAATATTTTCAAATAACTTATCCTCAGCAAAAAGGCGATAAATATTAAATCCCCTTCAGAATGAATTAAACCAAATCATAATGACACTAACGAAGAAATATCTAAATCTATAAGTTAGTTATCTGAATACCAGCAGTCAAACTAATTACCATTTGCATTGTGAATATTATGAATAAATGTGCTTTTCAAGGAACTTCCTTATAATATGACAATTATTTATTTTCATTCGCTTAACTCTTTCCTGTTATGAGTGTAGGATGCGCATGCCTATTAGCTGGTATGATCATATCAGTAGTAGACTGGATGTATCCTCACCGCTTCTCGACTGTGATAGAAGTTGATTATGACACTCCATACGACCGACATGTTATTATTGAAGAGAGCCACGATAAACGATACAAGAAACGGGGCAGCAAAGATGAGCAGAGTCTTGGATCCAGAATACTGAGGTACTTACATGGCTTTTAAATGTGTTATCATTTTAATTTCATTGTATTGGTGTGTGTCATCTAAAGCAGTATCGAAGAATAATATTAAAGTTTTCTTCTCAAATCTTTCATAAAACACTTTAGAAGGAGAAACAATTCATATCCATAACTTCACAGATGATTATTAAAAACATTCTAACTCTTAGGAAATTCAATATGGCATTATATTAATTAAAAAATATACAACCATATAGTAAGGTACATCTCTGTTACTTTTAATTAATAATATCTTGGTGAAAATCAAACATGAAGTTGTCTGCTTAAAGTAACATTTTTCTTTCAATTTCATACAAAATTTTCATTTTATTTAACTGCTATTTCAGTAAAAAGACAAGAGATAATTAGGACAGATTCTTTTTGATGGTAAAACTAAAGTACTCAAAGAAACTTTTTAAAAAATACAATTATGTGCCCCCCTCCACAAGAAATCCCATTACTTTTAAATGTGAATTCAGTGTTTCAAGGTTACAGACACATTTAACAGCAGTTAATCCACCTAAAGTATTTCAATTGTGATAATGGAATAACAAAATATATTAACTTTGTAATGTAATGGATGACCATCAGCTTTTCTTAAAAATCTGAAAACAAAATCATGTAAATTCTCTATCCATTTTAAATCCTCCAATTGTCAGACACAACAACGGCATATGATGATATGGATACTTGGGGTGTTCTTATTTTATCATACATTTTTTAATAACTTACTTGCACTATGTTGAATTTCAATGTTGCTCTGTTATAACTCGTACATTTTCAGACGTCTGTCATCGAAAACCCGTGACATGACGACAGCATCCACTGTAAACGAAACAAACAAAACTGGTCGAGCGGGTATAGACAACCGAGGCTACGACATGGATGCTCCAAAGTCCCCGTGGAGGTTCGCTTTCAGGAAGCAGCCATTCATTCCTCCACCCTATGAGAGGAACGATTCGAACAGCAGTATTGCATCGAGTGTTGCTCCATCGCCAGTCAAGATATCTCCACTCGCAATCGAGCTTCATGGCATTAAAAGGGACAGCCTCCCGGTTCATAAAGAGTTGACGAGGACTTCATATCAGTAAGTGTCTTCTACGTAGAGTACCGAATAAGATATTTTTAATTATTTATTCTATCTATAGTTTAATCTACACAATTACAATTAACTGAAACTATTATTGAACTGTCCATCTACAAAATGTTCGTTAGTGTTCAAGTGGAATTGACAGATCTTTATTATTAGAGTAAGTCAATCAGTACTATTTTATTTGGGGCAAGTAACCATTAAAAAAATCATTGTGATTTGTGTTTGTTTGAAATTGTAAATAACTTGGGAAAAATTACAGTATACCATAGCCACAAAAAAAAGTTGACTTTAGAAAAAATACTTACATTTTCAATCTTCCTTTTACAATGCTTATTTTTATTCCTATGGTATTTTGCATTTTTTCCGTTTCTTCTTTTCTGAAGAGGTAAAAATAGAAAAAACATTACCACTCGCTAATTTCATATTAGGTATTTTGGGATGACAAAATAATTTTTAAATTGTTATAAAATATGATAAAATATTCATCCATTCAATAATGGCTCATCACCTTATTACACTATGGGAACATAATGAAGCACAATTGTAAAATAACTGATATATTTATGAATAATTTAGTTTTATTTTTACATTATCACTTCATTTATAGCTGATTGTACTATTTTAACGACTTAAAGGTGAGCGCAATAGTTTACAGCGACATCTATAATTCAGAATAATTTTTGAGTGACTTATTACTGTAGACCGTTGCACTCTCCCTAAAAATATATAATGACATGAAAAGATGCAAGTGTAACAAAGAATTCATGTTTCAATACATTTATTTGGCAGTGACAATATTGTTTTACATTTTTATAGCAATATTTTTGTTTTGTTCACATGAAAACAATAAAAAAAAAATCGTACAAACCAAAAGAGTCGTTCATTATGAAAGTTACATAAATGAAGTGGTTTTGTAAACATTTCTTTTATAACTGTTATAAATTAACATAATATATTGACACATCTTTTGCGGGGTATTTATCAAGTGAATTCAATAAACAAACAATTCATTTGTGTACATCATCAATTTAGAAACTTAAATATTTATTTTCACTCCTGATGCATCTGATAGATAATTGACAATTATGTCATTGCTTTTTTCATCACTTAGATATTTTTACTTTGAATAAAGACTAGAGTAACATCGTGGCCATATTAGAAAACTTCACAAGCAAACATTAAATTTGATAACAGTAAATGGTTTTACGATACAAATTTTAATCATAAAATATTGGGATTAAAGAAATTCCATGATGATTAAATATTTATATTTCAATAAAATCAGCCATTTACACCAGTAGATGGCAGTATACAATACACACTATCACAAAAATAAAAATGAAACAAAATAACTATCATCAGTGTCTTGCTGTCAATACATAGTGTTTGTTCAATGGAATTGGAATGATATGTCGCTGTTATAGTCCTATTTGAAAAAAAAAGTTCACACACTCCCCCCACACGATTTGTTGAAATATAATAAGCATGATTCATTACTGTTTATAATTTACTAACAAAATTATAGTTGATGTTGCTAAAATTACTTGAGCTAATGTTTGTTTTGGTTGCAGGGTGCGTCCTCAACCGTCACAGGTTGAGAAGTTACGTGATGGTGCCATGTGGTAGCAATTTTTACTCTTAGGAATCATAAACACATAACCGACAGAACATTCCATGCTCAATACACAAGTGCAGGATCATTTGTCCAATAAACTAGGTGATATGATAATTTTCCATCCATTCAACTAAATTTTACTCAATGACATGAAAGATCATTAGTTTGTAAGTAATATACCCCTCAGTTGTTTTATTTTAGGTATTGATGTACCATAATAAATAATTAAGTCATCATTACATTTAACCTTTCTATCTTAATAGACAACTTTCAAACAGCCCGAGAGACTTAATTCTTAGTAACGAAATGTAAATGCTTGTTTATAATATAGTTTACCTATTCAGGAAGTATATATTGTGTAAAACTTCCCTAGAACACACTAAAAGCTGTAAACATTTGTTAAAAGGATATTATTTGAAAGGAAACTAAGTATTTATGAATAGGAAGACAAAATAATCACAGATTAGAATCAATAAAACCGAAAGTTTACTTAAATTGTGAAGTATTATCATAAGAGTGCACTATAATAAAGATTTGTTACAATGATATATCATACTTTTGAATATTTCATAAATGAATCAGTCCTCTGAGTTCTTAAATGATAACCCAGGGATTATTGAAGTCAGGGTTCCTGTATGTGCATTCATCGGAAACAATAAAACACTATTCTCGTGTCGTGGAAGCATTTTATTAATACTTTTTTTATTTATGTAAATACCATTCATAATTATTAAGTTGACGTATAAATAGTATCCTTTTTTTGGTGTATTTCACAATATTTTCTAGTGAAAAATGTATCATGGGAAGACACCAAAAGTTCTATCAATGGGTTGCAGTCCAGAATGGTTTTCAGAAACTTGAAGACCATACGAAATTGTAAAAAAGAAAATTTATTTGGTTGTTGCCAATATTTTGACATATAGAAATGCCAGTTTGGTCAATGGACACTATTATTATTGATAAAGTATGAACATTTTTCCTATATATTATAGATAATAAATAATAATAATCCATTGCTAATTCAAAAGTCCCTTGAAATATTTTTTAATTGATTATATATACATTCAATATTTGGAAATCATGTGAGTAATGTAACACAACTCAAAATTAGTGGCTTTCAGGAGCATGTTTTGATCTAATAATTTAATTCCTGTGCATACCAAAATAACACTATTTTTGAGTTGTACCTATCATTTTCTTTTTATTATTACATATTGATATGAAAAAAAATCTCTTGATAATTTTGTGGGTATTATTGATAGTTGATAAATTTTAAATGTGATATGAAAACGATAATTGTTTAAATTGTAAGGTTGTTATCTTTTATGTGTTTTATAATTACCGCTACATTATAATCAAATGTTTCCTGTTAATCATTGTGACTAATATCAGAAAATACAGTTAACAATAACGTTCTGTTTGATTTCGTAACATAATAGACCACTTACCCAATAAACTAATCTCTTCAACTTGCATTTAAAGCATCTGTAAACATCCTTGTATTAATATTATTATTTTACATTTTCCCTTTATATTACTTAAAACTATGTTAATTTCATCAACACTAACACAACCTGTTTCATTCATCATTTTTATTTAAACCATTCTTGTCATATAGTTATAAGTAATTATTATTTCCATAAATGGGTTTTTAACGCACAATATTCTGAAAAAAGACATCTTACTGTTCAAGCAATAATTTCTGGGAGCTATACTTAAAACGATAACAACAATCAGGCAACTGTTAGTTCCAATAAAATGAATTTTGCTTATAATTTCAACAAGTATATTAATAATTAACAACAGCACACGTAAATCAAATTTACTACTGTATAATATAACATCTTTTATATATAATTTCACTTGCCTTCAATTTGTATTAATCCCACCAATTATTGTTTTACCAATAACCAAGAAAATTATAGATATGTATCTTTTTTACTAACGTAGACAATTATGTTAATGGTTTTATTTGACCAATTGACAGACAGGAAAAACAATTTTATACCTTTTAACGGTTGAGTACTTGACGACTTTGTAGGCTTAAACAAATTATACCCAGTTTTAAATAAGTAATAATATTTTTAAGAGCTTCAAATGAAATAAAGAAACTAATGCAACACTGTCAGAGCAAATTTTTAATCTTTTATAACCCTCAAATCTCATTGAGGTAATCACAAATAAAAAAAAAACAAAAGATTGTCTATCTAAATCAGTGTCTGCCAAACTGTGTGCCGCAAGAAGTCTCAGGTGTGCCACGAGGAAGACGCCTCAAAAACGTTTATTTGAATAAATTCAACATCCACGTTTTCAAATAAATATTTGTCACGTTCGCATATAGTAATTGACTCTACATATTTTCCACATTTCCCTTTTAAATGTACATTTCTTTTTTTAAAGCATTTTTATTTGGTGTGCCGCGGAAAAAATCTTATTCATTAGTGTGCCGCAAAATAAAAAAGTTTGGCAGACATTGATCTAAATAGAAAGTATTCTTAATTTAAAATTCAAAATGAACACCATCATTCTATTTGAATATTGTTTGTATCTGTCAAAATAATTCAGCATGACTTTGAGTTTCTTAAATCGTTCACCTGCAGTATTTTATTATGTCTCATATTTTGTAGAATATCGTCATACACTATTATATAATTGAAAAAGATGAAATGTATGAAAGATTAAACGAAAATATGATATATTTTGTGGTAAATGAGATAATATTTGACGGGTATAAAATGCATTACCATCCACACCAGTTAACTTTACTGTCATATGTATTATTGAACATAGGATATTTTTTTTAATTTAAATGGGATCTAGTCTTTTCTTTTGACGAATAAGTTACATTCCGTGAAATTTTAATTCAATTATTCTTGTATCAAATGTATGCTACTATAAAATAATTTAAAGAAATTGTGTTTTAGAAGCCAATTACTATGTTTATTAGTTAATTTTTGCCATACACTTAAGTTAATTTAGTTGAAGAATGTATAGTATTTTTATAATAGGAATATGACTGTATTATCAAATAATTTTAATAAATTTGAACTGATGTTTTTTTTATCAAATGATTTTTTTCTTTTTATTTCATTTTGTTAGACCTTTTATTTCCTAAAACCCCCTAGCCTAATAAAAATAATATTTTAAAGCACTGTGCAGGATTTGAATATTTATAAATCCATCAATATTTATGAAAATAAATCAGTGAAAAAATGAAAATTATCAATTTTTCATCGGCAATACCAATTGATAGGAAAAATGAATTTGTTGATCAAAGCTGACGCTTTCATGAGAATGACATCTATTGATGAGAAAATTTAAGCTTTTTACTATATCTTTGTAAGCTTCTCAGTTGATTTAGGGGTGAGTGTAGAGGTCTACAGCGACATCTATAATTATGACAAATTATCAAATAACTTCCAAACATCCGCGACTGTCAATTTGACAGGTGACAGCTGATTTAAGTTCAGTTTGGTTTGCCATTTCACCATTAATAGACTTACGCCAGAAGAGTGCTTGAAAATTATAAAATTTATTTTGAAAATCGTTGTTTTCTTCTTTATATATATTTTTGGTGTTGAAGAATATGGGCCGAAGGTTTTGCATCACTGCTTTAGTATATAGGCATAAAGTACAAAGTGCCCATCGAACACTGATAAGGTTTAGGTAAAAGTCGTAAAACAAAGTTATTGATACAGTAGAAAAAAGTTTCTACAAAGATTAAAAAAACATTTAGCATATTTCACGACCCGAGTACAACAAGGTTCTATGTGAAAAATGTTGGCGAAACAGAAGTAACAATGCGGCAGTCTTCCAAGTACCATTATTGATATACATTGCTATTTTTGTTTCGTCAAAATTTTTCACATAGAACCTTGTAGTACTCGAGTCGCAATTTGTTATCAAAACCAGTAACTTTATGTACTTCATTATATGATCAGATTCATACAACCAATGTTCATATCATCTAATAGTTCATAATAATGAAGGTTGTATTAAATAATGATTCCTCAAGAGGTGAAGTGAGCCAACTGGTATAATGATAAAAAAAAATCGTGTACTTTTAATACAATCGCATCTTTACTTGGTGTTTGTGTGGATTGCGTATTTTTATTTTACGGGGATAACACTATTGCAATGTGTATTAACTGAGGTTACTTCACTTTTACGAAACTTTAAGGCGTGCAGAATATTGCAACGCATCTAATTTTTTTTCTAAAATTCCACTTGGCTCACTTAACTTCTAATGGGCCCGTTTGTATAATGAACAATTTTTCAGCCCATAACTGTCAGCAATTGCTTCAATCCGGTGCTCTTTTTTGCCATCTATGATTGATTGCACAAAGCTGTCAGAGGTAATTTATAGGTTTGAATCTTAGATTTTTATATCATTGACAACTATGGTTGCCAGATTTCTTGAAAGTGAAGTGAATCCGAGACGTTAGTCTGATTTGCTTACATCGAATCCAAAAACCCAGGAATTAAGGTATCCCGAAGTCTTTTTGTAATCCGGGATTTCGGGGTTGATTAATTTTCAATCCCTAACCCTACTTTTTCCCCCGGATTATCTCCAAAACACGTTTTTTTTTTTTTAGCTCACCGAGTAATTTTAAATCCCCAATTCGCTATACTTTTTCCCCAGATTATCTCCGAAACTCCTATCAATTTTCGGGATTTGCTCAAATTTCCGGGAAAATTTAGTACTCATCCGGGATACGGGACACCGAATCCAATTCCGGGAAAATCCCGGCCAATCCGGGACACCTGGCAACCCTATTAACAACTACAATTACATTTTTTAAAAAAGCAACAATTAAAATAACATATTTTTAGCACTTCTTCGTGGACAGCAGAATTAATTGATATTTTTTAATTAATTGATTTTGTCAAAAAATAATTTTAAAACTAAGGTGATGGGTTACGTTAATTTGGGCTACCTCAATCTTAAACAGCCAAAAATACAGATCTCGCATATTTTTTTTTTAATTAGAATTTTAAGAGTTTACCAGAGTCGAATGATTAATGTCTAATTCCTAGAATAGATTCGTTCATTAATTGTTTTCTTAATTGATTGATGGATTTGTGTTCGACAGCATGGATATCTATGTAAAAATTCCTTGCCACCTTAAAAACGGGTCGTAGGGAGCGCAATTAGCTACTCACTACGTAGGGCTTCCAAACCGGTTTAAACCGAAACCGGTTAACCGGTTTTTCGGATGTTTTGAAAAAAACCGAAAACCGGTTTATTTTGGGCGGTTAACCGGGTTTATAAAAAAAATCTTTTTCCGCTTTGAACACCACGAGATTTTATTTAACTATTCATATGTAGAGTATAAATATTTAAAAATGTTGTATATAATAATAGTATTATAAGTAGTACAATATAATAAAGTATTTTACTGTTCAATTGTCTAATTTCTGTGACATATTAATAACAACTATGTAGTCGAAATCATGGACAACTATACTGCTTTCAATCAAATATCTGTAATACGAAAGGATTCTCAAAATATCAATGATAATAAAACAAGTGAACCTTATTAAACCAAAAATACGTTCATCATTATATCTTTTAAATGAAAAAAATATCCGAACCGAAAACTTGTACTGTTACAAAGCAATTTAAATGTTAGAAAACAAAAATTTATAATCTACATTTTTTTCACGTATTCATTTGATCTTTATTAGTCGAATTATTTATAATTATTAACAATATAATATTGGATATGGAACTTAAATATTGTATAATATAGATTGCTATTATTCCGAGAAAGTAGTAAGTACCTGAACTTAAAAGATGGCAATTTATATTCACTTTTTTTGCAGCATCCATACATAAAAAGGTTAAGTTACCAAGCCCATGTTTTATTATATCTTTCAAGTTATAAAACAATTCAATTTTAAAACGTTTTATTTTTATTTTCTAACAATCAGTGCCATAAATCATCGGCTACTTTAAGGTGTCTTTCCAAAATGCGCATGTGGTAAACAAAAAAAAAAAACAAAAGACGAGCAAAAAGGTATTCGAAGTGTTATACAATTGAACACTAGCTGAATATGCGTTACATTTATTTTAAACAATTATTTAAAAATGTGACAATGTTAGGCATACAATCGTTAGGACTCAAATGCATGTTTGCGCATAGTGAAAATTGGTAGTTCTAATTTTATGCACTTATTGACTGTTTTTTAAGTAATCAAAAAACTTTTTTTTTGAAACATTGGTTCGTGTGGTACTAAAATTGGTTTTTTGAAAATAAATCCGGTTTAAACCGGTTACCCGGTTTATTTATTTGAAAAAAACCGAAAACCGGTTAGTTTAAATGTCCGGTTAATTGGAAGCCCTACTCACTAGTCATCTCCCTACTAATCTGCAAACCTATCAATCTGTAAATATAAGCTCTTATTAAAGTCCATATGATCCACATTGGAAGCACAGACATAGTTTTAATATTGTAAAATACGTAGTTTGATTTAGAGCTCACAATATAACTCTATGGTATAAATAAAAATCTTATGATAGATATAATCTGAGTATGGTAAAATTTCCGAATTGTTCCATTGCAAAAAATGTTTGGGAAACCCTGCTCTAATACATGAGATATGTTACCAGCGGTGGCGTAACTCAGAACATATTGAAAATACGGTGTGAGCAGCTCAATGGCAAAAAGTAACAGCTTGTGACACCGTATGCGTTTGAATATATTTTTTTGATTTGTCGTTTTTTCTTGACCGCGCTTAAGTGAAGTCTCGCAAAATGGATACTGCGTAAATCTAGCGATGAGTGTATTTATTTAATATTCATTCTTCTCCAGGGTACCTAAGTTGTAAATGAAAGTTAAGTATTTATTCCACCTGGCCACGCTACTGATGCCACTTACCCGACTGAGCAAATAGCCTGATAATATATTATAGGTTCTCAGGATTGGGAGTAAAATAATAAAAGCGGACTTGATTATTTGACTGCCGCGCTGTGGATAATGACAGGGCGGATGCACGTCGGAACGAAGGGGTTGCGAGAAAGCAAATAATGCCCTACGGCGCAGGGCTCAACGCTTCTAATTTTAGATGTCAGAAATCAAGATCTGACGAAAGCTGACTGCTAGCTAAGTGATGTCTAAAAACGATATTTAAGTCCAGCAACCACACTGAGTACGTTCTCAAATTGAAACATAATAACTATCGTAAAAATAACTTATTAATGTTAAATATTGTTGGTCTCTCTTTTGGCATCATGCAATCAACAGGACTATCTAGAAACGGAGTATTGCTCACTAATATGATCGAGAATAGCATACTATAATATGAGCAAGCAAAAATTACCGTCGTCTTCTGCCATTATCAATATACTCAGGGCTTTTTTACCCTGTAACGCGGCGGAACGGCGTTCCGGCACCATTTTTCCTCGAAATTTTAATAAATGTTCGTTAAATTTTATTTTTTCTATTTTACAACTTTCTTTTCTTTTCTTGGAAGCCATTGACTGTAGATCTTTTTTGAATATATAGCGTATCATAGGACCCATAAATTAATGTCATGCAAAAGATAATCAGGTATGTACTTTCTTGGAAAGGGCGTTTAATTTATACACTGAATTCTATTCCCATTTCTTCAAGTGAATGTGAACGCGGGTTTTCACAAATTAATTTAATTATCAGCCCAATGAGAGCTTCGTTGATGAACAAAACAGTTTCGTCACTTTTGTTTATTAAACTCGTCGGACCACCTTTGATAATTTTTGATCCTTCAAAATACGTTGGTCAATGGTTACTAAGAGGAAGACATTCGGCCACAAAATTGGGAAAAACTGTGGAAATCATTGTAAATGAAATGTAATTTTGGATAGCGTTTTTAATAAATTACATATTTTTTTAATGTTATGTTACATAATGTATGTAATGTTCTTTGTTTAATTTTCATTTGAAATTTCTGAAATAAATATAAAAATTGTTTGTATATTTTGTTTTATTTTCTATGCATTATATGAAAAGCCGCCTTTAATTCTATCAGAATGATATTCGAATATATAATTAATAATATACCTTCTCAGAAAATGATCGAAAAATGTGCGTTCCGGCACCTTTTTTTCAAAAAAAAGCACTGAATATAGTACTAATCACTTAAATAAATCTGCCTAATATAGTATATTTTTCGGCTTAAAAAAATATTGTGCTTACAGTACCTTCACCCTACTGGGTAACTGTGAAATCTTATATGTATATACCAGCCGCTTTTGTAACAATTTTGCTAGCGATTTATGTTGGCTAGGTAAAAGAGAAGGAAGAAATATAGAATTAGTACGTAAGTAGACATGTCAATTTGTTGAAATTTTGCCAAAAAGTTCCATAAATATAACAGTTATAAATTACAACTTCTGTATAATGATATCATTTAAAATTATGATAATTCGAACAGATAAAACTTTGTTTTGTCGACTTTGTAAGACATATGATGTTCCCAAAACTTTAAACTTCCTAATTTATATATTACATATTAAGAAACACAGCAACGTATATGCGTTGAAATGATTTCCAGGTTTCAATGTAAATACTATATCATTTAAGATTTCAACTGAAGATGCTTGGTGTAATTTCAATGTAAATTTACGACATTACATTCAACTATTTACTATGCGTCAGTTCAAGTTCAACCATGCACCTGATTGTCTGAAGTTACCGAAAGGCGAAACCTAGGTTGTTTTTTTAACGTTACATTAGATAATACAATAATGTAATCATAAAAAATATGAACAATATTCAATTTGATTACACATAACAAACAAAAAAGAAACTATCAATGTAAATTCTTTTGAAATGAAAAAAACATATTCACCATTTTGCAAATACCAATTATTGTAAGAAGTAAAATTTATATTATGTATTTCTGTGATAATTTCGATTGCTATAGTGATGAGCGCCTCATAAAAAATTGATCTCTCACATTTACTAAAGTACTTTGATAAGAGCAATGCAACGTTATTCAAATAAAAAAATAGTTTTGTTTTATATTTTATACAAAAAAAAAACTTATTCGATTCGATTAACGTAATGAAATATTATGTATAAAATCAATTATCCACGCTTTATATTTCTAAAAACGTAAGCATTTATTATTACATAAATTAGTACAAAAATAATTTTATCTCGGTATTTGGCGTCTAGCGATCACAAGGTTTTATCACTGTTAAAATCTTAATTATTATAATTTATTAGTCTAATATTCAGCTTAAGCTTTAACATTTTTTTATCATTTAAAGTCATATAAGTACATATTTATAAAGACAAATTTGGTACACTGGCATTATTACTTGGCAGAAGGCATTAATTGGTAAGGTAACCTTTTTACTGATATGATCGTCATGAATGAAATGCCGACGACTTAATGAATATAATAAATTTATTGGCAAAGTTTATAATAATATATTGAAACCAGTTGCAGCGCTCCAAGTGCTCTGTTTCATATTTTTGATGATGTCTCGTTATATTAAAAAAGTAAAACAAAAAAAACTTAGATGCATCGAATACGCGGTGAAATAAACAATTTTCAAATAAGCAAGTCAGCAGATAGCCATGTAGGGTTGGCAAATACAATTAATTACATTAGTCATTAGAAAAAATCGATTTTAAGCACTGGGTCGGGTTCGTTGCGCGATGGGTAACTCCGTTGTCTTCCGTGTCGAATCTCGCGGGTTCAAGTCCCAGTACGAATTTTCTCAATCCCTTCATTGATTTCTGTTTCAAGGTATAAGTATTTGTGATGTCTAAAACTACCCTCCCGACCTTCCAGTCATTAAATAACGAGGCGTAGCGCAAGCGATTAGTTAACCACTTATCATGTCTTAGCCCCAGTAGTGGATTACCCCATAAGTGCAAGAGGCGCGCGCTTGGGGCCTCCAAATCATAGGGGCCTCAAAAATATCATAAATTATATAAACCCTTATATTTTTATTTCAGTTTTCAATATTCATTATTACAGTTTTGAAACACTTTCATCTTATTCGAAAAACAGGGCCTACAAAATTTATTGCGCCTGGGGCCACCAAATTGCTTAATCCGCCACTGCTTAGCCTCTATCCTTCCATCATTGCTCTTTTCAGAAAAAAAAATAAAAATAGAAGGCCATATGCTACACATTGGGAACGGAAATGATATTTTTAAAATATTTATTTCGATATATTTCAGTTTTATAACAGAAGACAAGAAATAGGAGTTTTGGGACTTCAAATCCGAACTTTTGTGCAGAATTAATTTTTTTAATATCATTATTGTTTTTATTTTTGAAAATCGTATACCTACATCTTTTAAGTACACAATATGAAATTTTCTTGGGTGTACCATTATTTGATGAGATAAACGAGTGCAGCTTTCCTGCTCTTTCTTCTTAGTTGGTTGCGCAATCAATGAATGGAATACAAATCCGATTGTATTCTTTTTCATACATCAATTTTCCAAAATACATTTTTGATTTTTATCAAGGAGCACGGATGTCTGTCTGGATATTAGTATAAAAAATTACACTTGTCTCTTAATGATCAGTCACGACATTTGATTTAGTTAGAACCAGTGGCGGCTGGTCAATGTGGCATTGGATCAATGCACCCCTTGTACATAATAACATTTATACCATTCACTAATTTTAAATTCTTCATGTATTTATTATCTAAAATATTTATTATATACAATAAAATACATGAAGAATTTCAAATGAGTAAATGGTAGAAATGTTATGTTTGAATATTATTTGATGAAATATAACGGCCCCTGCATATACAAGAGATGCATTGATCCAATGCCACATTGACCGGTTGCCACTGGTTAGAAAAACATTAAATTTCTTTGTTATAATGAAAAGGAAAAAATCGATGCAATTATATAAGGGAAGATATTTTTCTACAAAAATGTGAAAATTAATGATAAAAGGGTAGAAAATACCACGAATGAAAATCAACAAAATATTTAGGTACTCACTTTTTCATTGATTAAATACTTACAAAAAAGGGGGTCCAAAACTGTGACGTAAAATTTCGTGATGTCAATCATTGGTACCTCATTATCATAATATTACCGTAAATCAATCGTTCAAATATTGTCAATTCATCTGTGTTGATAATTTTCATGAGCTTTTGCATTATGCAGCAATATAGCAAAAACTGTCGGTCGCAGCAAAAATCAAAATTTTGCAACAATGATTAAGTGCAGTTTATTATTAATTAAAACAATTTAAAAAAAAAACGTATAAAAACTTGACAGCCCTGTCAGAATAGGTACAAACATCTTTTGATCATGCATGTGTTTGATATAGTAATATTGCTTCAAATAAAAAAGGATGAGAGAAACTTCATACCAACACAATAATAAAACATATTATACAGTTGTGATAAACAATTGCGATAATATTTCGAACGTGGTAATGTTTCTAATGTGGTAATAAAATAAGATCCATATTATCTCATCAGCTTTATGAATGGTTTCATGAAGGTGTTTATACAAAAACTGGTTTTAGAATTTCAATATTTTTTACCCGGCTTATCTCGGTTTTCGAAGTTTCGCAAAAAAAAATATCTAATTCAATTAAAATACTAAAAAAAGGCTGACAATACTTAATTTTTATTTTGTGAAAACACAAAACGTCCACTGATCTATTACTTAGTAACCTAATTTTTCTAAAATTTTCTAAAATTTTCTAAAATTGAAAATATTTTTTTCTGGGTAATAGAAGATCACGCCGCCTGTGTGGACGAGTGGTCAACGTCGTTGGCTACCGCTACGGAGGGCACGGGTTCGAATCCCAGTACGGGCATTTTCATAAATTGATTTTTCAATCGATTTATGAATTTCTGTTCAAAGGCATGGATGTATGTGATGTCTTGAATTCTCCCAGCCACCCATCCTACCCTATGAACGGGCCGTACCGAGAGCGATTAACTAACCACTAGTTCTGTCCTAGCCCTTTCCTTATATTTCTACTCTCTTTGGAAAAAGAGAGGTTGAGCAACTGAGTAACAAGCAGTTCTCGTAGAAACACTTCTGTTGAGATAAACTTTATTAGGAGTCCATATGCTCTATATTGGGAGCTGACATGGTAAAAAAAATAGAAGATCGAAATTTGCTGTTCTTTTGTTTTTTTTAACTTCAAATACGTACCTCAGTGTTTTTAAGTATGTACTCGTGAATTTTATTAGAGTGAAAATGCGCAAGCAAACCATTTCCAAATAAACCTAAATATAGCATTTTCAACACATTCATTGATGTATACTGACTTTTCCAATCAAAATATCAACGGATACTTGTAATGTATTATTTAATTCACTGACTATTTTTAAATAGCTCGATATTCGTCAGTTGAGACCGCCGAACGTCTGTAAAAACTCTCATAATAATGATTCTAGCATCGAGCAGGGGTTCTCGTATGAAAGAGCCCCGAGTTCGAAATCGGTGTAAGAAGGCTTTCAAAATGTTAATTCACAGGCAAATAAATATTTATTGAAACGTCAAACTAACAATATGTCAATAACATACATGTTTGCTATTCATAGGAAATTAATATAATACCAATTATAACGCTTCCAAAGTCAAATTGATGCAGCGTCCATTGCATTTGTCAAACAACTCTGAAATTTGAAAAACAAAACTGTTGTTGAATATGCAGCTATAGATACAATTTTCAATTATGCTAATACTGATAAACTTCTATAGAATTCAAGAAAATATTTTTTTTCTGGGTCATTACACGAATATTTCTAATTTTCCTACTACTGAACCTGACCTAAGTATCCAATCTGTACGTGTTGATAAAATGTATAAATCTTTATAATACTTGATTTACTTATAATAATTGTTTGACTAATGAACTGAACAATCGATAAGTGTCGACAAATTATTGAATTATTTACCGCGCATAAAAGGAAAGATAATCTAATTTTCATGGATGATTTGGACCGTGGGTGATACAATTTACAAGTCGTTTTTCCATCCAAAAATTTTGAATGGATGTCATTTTCAAGGTGGACAACAATTGTCAGCTTATTATTTTGATTTAACGTATATATATGCAAGTCAGTAAACTGTGTTTCTTCACATTCAAGAAGAGAGATGGCCCTTGCATCCTCTTGATTTGTGTGAAGATTCAATATGAATATATGTAGTTTCAAAAATAATGAATATTCTTGAGCCTGAATTACTCCATGTTTACAAGTGTTAGATTTTGATATTCGTAATGCCTTTGAAACCTTTTTTCTCATTCGTTAGTTGATTTATCAAGTATTATACAAAACTATCGTTTTAAATATAAAGCAAACTACATTTTCTCGCAGTTTATTAGTCGCTGGTTTGCCTTGGGGTTACCGCCAGATCCTTTCCCTAAAACAAACAAAACATAATAAATCATGTCACTATCCCAAGCCTCTCCATCTGAATTATTGTTTGTTTTTTTATTTTATTTTGTGGCATTTAGTTGCATCGCTGAGTAAACATGCACGAGCCTTTGTTTTAATTTTAAAATGATTGTTTTATTTAAGTATAATAAAGTCAGGGCCATTATAAATCATTTACAAATTCTACTTTTTGGCCAGGTGTCTGCCTTCTACTATGTAAATAAATATATACATAGTTGAATAGACAATTGATTGTGATATTGTGATATTTTAGATTTTTTATAAAGGCAACACTTATCTGATAAATAGAGGTTGCGAAAACTGCACTGCAAGAAAGATCACAACAAAATATATCTGATACTAAAAAATATTACTTACTTACTAGTACTTTATTTGTTTAATTAATTTAGTTTTAATAAGTATGTGAAGTAATCTCCCCCGTTAAACAGTGAATAGTGTCCAGTTCCCCTTTCGTACACTTTAACAAATCGTTTTTTTTTTGTCAAATTGCGGATTTGTATCCATAATCAAAACTGTCTGTGATGTTGTCATTCTTTCCAACTGAAGAAATCCCCATTCTTCTATATTCTCTTCATATTCACTGCAAAATCAGATTGAGCGACAGGCTTATAAACACTTCCCACCAAATACACTACGGAAAAAATTGCTTTTAATAAGAAGTATGCCGCCTGTGTGGTTGTGTGTTCAACATCGTTGGCTACCGCTACGGAAGGCACGGGTTCGAATCCCAGTACGGGCAGTTTTATAAATTGATTTTTCAATCGATTTATGAATTTCTGTTCAAAGGCATGGATGTATGTGATGTCTTGAATTCCCCCCTGCTATCCTATGAACGGGGCGTATCGAGAGCGATTAGCTAACCACTAGTCCTGTCCTTGCCGTTTTCTCTTTGGAAAAAGAGAGGTTGAGCAACTGAGTAACAAGCAGTTCTCGTAGAAACATTTCTGTTGAGATAAACTCCATTAGGAGTCCATATGCTCCATATTGGGAGCGGACATGGTAAAAAAAAAAAAAAAAGTAAGGATAGAAAGAATTTGTAAGTACATAAATGTAAGGATTTTTCGGGTCCGTGGTGCAGTGGTTAACGTCTTTGGCTTCCAAGAGTATGATCTGTATTGTTTTTAATTGATTTATCAAAGTCTGTTTGTAATGTCTAAAAATTCCCTCCCTTCCAATTCTAAAATACCGGGGCGTATTAACGATTAACAAGATAGCAATTAACAAACCACAAGTCCTGTCCTAGCCTTACCGTCATTGAAAAAAAGAGATTTTGAGTAACTGTATAATAAGCAGTTCTTGCGGAAAAACTTATGTTATGATACCCTCCATTGGGGGCCATTTGCTCTACATTGGGAGCGGACGTGGGTAAAAAAAAGTAAAAATGAATTCAGTTTTACCACTTTACGAAGAGAAAAAAATATTCTACATAGCTATAATGAAAATTCTTAACTTATTTCTTGTATGTATTCTTTAGATTTTCGTCTTCTTTAAAACCCACCTGGAACGTATTTTAAAAACATTTATTTGACGAGAGTGAATTAAAAATAAAAATAGTTTTCAAAATGCAATAAAATAAATATATATATCGACTGTGGAAAGGAAAAAGGACGTAACCCACAGTTTTTTCAAAACAGGTATTTTTCGATAATTACAATGTATCAAACTTGATACACGTTCTATCAAAAGGATGCAATATGCAAATGCCAAATTAGTATCTAAATTAAGCTTTTATGTTTGAAAAAGATGACCTTGTAAAAAGTTAAAACCAAGAAAAAAGACTAAAATATAGGTTTTTCCTAGACAATTTTTTTAATTAATATTAGATTATGTCAATTAAACACCAGCTTAGAAGTCTCCGTGCACTTCAAGGTTGCGTTTAATTAATAATTTTCATATGGCCTAAAATCATCAAAACACGTTTTTTGCGCCTCCTGTAAAATTTGATATGTGTGGGTTACGTCCTTTTTCCTTTCCACGGTCGATATTAATGTAGAGGTCCGTGATCAACGGTACGGGACTTAGGTTACAGTGGTCACGGGCTCGAATCCCAGTATGGAGTGTTTCATAAATTGATCATTCAATATATTTATGGATGTTTATTCGAAGGCAGAGATTTCAAAAGTTCATCCAATACATCCGATTCTAATAACTGAGCGAAGTTAGAGCGATTACGTAGCCACTAATCCTGTCCTAGCCCCATATTTTTCCCGATACTCTTTTTAAAAAAGAGACGCTTAACAACATAACAACAAGCCTAATTATATGTTGTTATTTTATGACATTCTATTTCGTATCGTACCAAAAAACACAAACAAGTAGTTTCTTGAATAATATTTGATTAGACATTATTTAATATTTTAAATCTTGTTTACAATACAATCTAAATACACGCTGACCGCTGACGAGGTCAAGTAAAATAAAATCATAATTATAACCAAGATTTAAATTTTAGTCAAATAAACAAATCAATTCCGAAGACGTGAAGATATGCCTGCTTTTAAAAAATAAAACAAACAATATTTCCTTAGAGTTATTAAAATAAAACAAAAGGCAATTATTTTGAGTAGTGCGCACAGCACCGCTCCCCGGTGCTTTAGTGTGTATTATGTATCTTCTTTATTGTCTTCGAATTTTCGACTGCATTATGCAGGCGGTCGTCCCGAATAATTTGAAGGGTGACTATAATTCCCACAATTCTCGTACGACTTTGTTATTACTTTGACAACGGTGGGCTGTCAATACATTAATATGTGAATCGCCTTATTTCAAAGCTATTCGCGGTGATCCAAAGAAAGTGTGATCACCATTTATACTTGAATAATAATTACTAAAGCTAGCAAACTTTACTTTGTATATTTATATAATATAACAATGCTTAATGTACCGCAATACAATAATTAAAATCAGTAACTGAACAATATATTTACTTACACTATATTGCAAAATTGAAGAGTTTCAAGTTCGATACTATTTTTATTTAAATTCCATAATTGAAACGCTTTACTCAAACCGTCGTAGATTAATATGTATATCAGGAACAACAAATTTGTATCACTTCGTTTTTAAATTAAATTATAATATCGACTGTGGAAAGGAAAAAGGACGTAACCCACACATATCAAATTTTACAGGAGGCGCAAAAAACGTGTTTTGATGATTTTGGGCCATATGCAAATTATGAATTATACACAACCTTGAAGTGCACGGAGACTTCTAAACTGGTGTTTAATTGACATAATCTAATATTTATTAAAAAAATTGTCTAGGAAAAACCTTTATTTCAGTCTTTTTTCTTGGTTTTAATTTTTTACAAGGTCATCTTTTTCAAACTTAAAAGCGTAATTTAGATACTAATTCGGCATTTGCAGCTTGCATCCTTTTGATGGAACGTGTATCAAGTTTGATACATTGTGATTATCGAAAAAAACCTGTTTTGAAAAAACTGTGGGCTACGTCCTTTTTCCTTTCCACAGTCGATATACATAGATCTAAGAGAATTGTTTTTCATTATTTTTAACAAAAGGCTCGCTAGCCCAAGTTTAATCTAGCAAGGGGCTCGCGTGAGAACTGCAAGCCCCTTTCAGCCTACCACTGTACTAACAAAAACTCGTAACTATGTATATTGACTAATATTCGACTACATCATTTCAGTCCCATAGTACGAAAGTGTTTCATATATCAAAAGTGAATATTTTTATTCGTTACGTTGTATTCATTTCCACCCATTTACTTGTTTACATTTACCCCACCCTTTAAAATTAGTACCAAGACTGTATCAGGACCAACAGCTCTAAGCTTGGTTGCATAAGCCGCTTAGTGTTGATAAGACTCGCCTTAAAGTCGTAGGTCAAATTGACTTTAATAATTCTCTCCATTCATTGCCGTTAGGTCACTTAAACAAAAATCTTTAGTCGGGTGGCATCACTCGCACCCATGCGGAAAATGCACAGTTTTTTCTATGCTTACAGAGAAGACAATTGTTTCAGTTCTGGTGGTTGATTCAAACTAGAATTGGAGGCAGTGACCTCATTTGCAGCTTTTTCAATACACGTGCAGCTTCGCGCTATTACCAGTTGCACAGTGTCGTCAACGAAAACGATTATGGCGCGCTTAAGAAAAAGCGGGGCAGTTAAGAAAAAATGGCGGGAAACCCCATGAATATGTACTGGGCTATGTATAACCAAAGTATCGTAACATTGTTTTTTTTCGATGTCGACTTGATAAAGCTTTAAGTCCTAAGGCAAGTTATGATCAAAGTTATTCGAGTCTCCTTTGACGCTAATGTATTTAGTATTTGTATTCCTTTTCCATTGTTACTGACAGAAGGGCGTGATCACTGCAGAGGTGAGCAATCTACAGTGAATTCAGTTCACGTGGGCACCGTTTTCATTTACGTGCATGTCACATTTTTTATCCATACATACATGTGTGCACATACGTAGATACTATGATGTTAGTGGTCGTGTACTAAATATACTATACTTTCCCGATTAAGCTCACTTTCTTTTGTTTTCTTAGCGCTTTTATATAGTTTAAATATTGTCTATATTATCTTCGTTTTTTTTTACTTTGATGGCTTTAATTAATCCAAACTTAATATAACATAACTTACTGTACGTTTCCTTTCGAATAAAACGATCAAAAATGTATATTTTTCGTTTTCATTGTGACGAAAATATCTTTCATTTTGTAACGTCCTATCTCTATGTGGTGCATAATGACCCTTAATACATAACAGATATGGGTTTGATGAAAATTGCGTATACATCGAGCTGGGGTCTCGAGCCCATAAACCCGTCACCTAATAACATAATCAGCCAAAAACATTCACCAATATGAACATTGACAATATATGTGTTTTCATTTAATATCTTTAATGTTATCTGCAAATATTCCACATTGTCAATCAAATCAATGATAATTATCGATTACTTCAAAAATGTTATGTAACACTTTGTTTTATTAAAAAATACATGAATCACATTGTACTACATAATTCGATACAAATTAAAAAAATACGAAACTGTTTGGTCACCCTACATTCTCCGCTCTCCCGGTTAAGTTTTGTTGATAGTGATTAAAAAAAGTAAACATGGAGAGAACACGAAATTGAATCTTGGAACTCGGTTCCCATTCTGGTACACGTCATACTTTCGATGAGAGTCTGGGAGACCAACAGATGCCCCATGCTTCATACTCCTCGTCGACACAGGCGTATATCTAGGCTCCAAGGCAAAAAATATTAAACAGATGTTTCTTTAGCAATGTTTATAATCAATATAATATAACATCATTCCACTTAAAAAGTGTTAGATATTGTAGAATTAATTTTGCAGCGATAATTTTATTATTTTTTCTTCATAAGCCGTTTGGATCGAAGTACTTTTACTGTATTGCACTTGAAAATATTTAATTTAATTAAAAAGTTTTTTTTCAGTATAATCCAGAGCTGTGTGGTCGTGTGAAAAAAAGACGACTCCGACTCCGACTCCGAGAAGATTTTTCAATATTTTAATTGTATCTTATATATATGCTGTGGAAAGGAAAAAGGACGTAACCCACACATATCAAATTTTACAGGAGGCGCTATAAACGTTTTTTGATGATTTTGTGACATATGCAAATTATGAATTATACACAACCTTGAAGTGCACAGAGACTTCTAAACTGGTGTTTAATTGACACAACTTAATATTAATTAAAGAAATTGTCTCGGAAAAACCTTTATTTCAGTGTTTTTTCTTGGTTTTATTTTTTTACAAGGTCATCATTTTCAAACTTAAAAGCTAAATTTAGATACTTATTCAGCATTTTCAGCTTCCATCCTTTTGCTAGAATGTGTCAAGTTGTATATATTGTGATTATCGAAAAAAAGCTGTTTTGGAAAATTGAGGGTTACATCCTTTTTCCTTTCCACAGTCGATATATATTCCATCAGAACATCTTTAGTCAGCCAAGCATGAAATGTCAACACTTATTTTGTTTGAATACACATTACACAAAAATTCGATCCGCTAATTTTTCACGACTCCGACTCCACAGCCCTGGTATAATTACATTGTCTTTGCAATTATATAAGAATTTCAGGGCGATAGCGTCGGACTGTTTTTACCAGAGTTGGGAAAAACTAGCGACTTTGACTACTTTTTTTTATTTTATTGTGGATACAAATCGCTAATGCTAAAAGCTACTAAACCTGAAAAAAGATTAGAGGTCTGAAGTCTGAGCTCATTAAAAACCATTTATTAAATAAATAGTATTCTGTAAGAAAACAAAATAATACCGGGAAGAATTTTGCAATTCGTTGTCGAGATAATGAGATAAAATACCGATATGGAAAATTAACAACCACGTTTAGCTAGGACGATGTAATGGGTAAGTACATTACTAGTATTAGTAAAGCCAAATATACTCGAAAATTAGCATACTGATCATTTTTATTGGTGAAATAATGACTGTATGTAATAGAATAATAGGAAATGAATGCAAAAACTGAAGACAGTGCCAAGGAAGGGAAAAAGTAATTTACACTATTTTTTAAGCCGAGATTTAAGTCAGTAAAGCTCTGGTGGATTCTCATATAATACACAACTCTTTTAAGATTGTATCGATCAAATCTTGGTAAAAAGTTTTTATATTTATAAAAATTATACATGTTTTTTTCAATGGTCAGGAACAGTTTCGTTCAGTGCGAGTATTGTCAGCTGAAAAAAATTGAACGTCAATAAACTGCCTGTTAAAGATGATATTTATTTTCACCAGGATTTTCAAACAGTTATCGATAATAAAATATGTTTTCTTCGTATGTCATTACATATTTTTTTATTTATTCGTCAATGAATTAAGCACCAAAATAAACGCACTGTTGATAATAACGCACTATTAATAAAATAATATCGGGCCAGATTATTCCACAGCTCGATTCTGTCACATCATTGGCTGGGTCAGTTGTGTGTGCATGTAGCAACGTGGCCCAGTGTGGGGTACAAAATATAAATACCCATGTTATAAATCGATCGTCTTTAAAAAAAAACAACCTTATATTATCGGTTCTGATGAAAACTGAATCGATCGATCTTCATATAACATCCACTCATCGTCGTAATTATGTTTACTTTGTGGGACTCCCATGGAATTAATAATCTATGTTAATAGACAGTATCGCGATTGAAACAATAGACAATTTATTATTGGTATTAGTAATACATGATTTGAGGTATTCATACTTATTTGAATACTTAGAAGTGTCTGTGTAAATATTCTGAAATATGGGTAACACTCATTTAACTTCCAAGAAAACTTTTAGGAAAATTATACAATGTTTCGATCTTATTTGGGTGATCTTGTAGATGCTTGGATTTCGTGGTCAAACGAACACAGTCATTTGGTGATGAATCATGGATTTCTTTGATGTTTTCTTTCCTTTGAATCAATCGTCTGTTGGAGTCTGAATTCAGAAGAAGATATAGAAAAAAATATTATTGCAGTTTGTATTCACTAAGCCAGTGTCGCCAGTGTCTGTAAGCTAGCTTCGCGGCACACTGGTGAATGGGACTTGTTCCGCGGCACACCAAAAAAAAATGCGTTAAAAAACGGAAATGTGGAAAAATTGTCGAGTTGGCCACTATATATGTATGTATATGCGAACGTGACAAATATTTATTTGAATACGTAGATGTTGAATTATTTTAATTTTAAGAAAATTTAAATGAATTTAAATGCCGCGGCACACAGTTTGGCAGACAATGCACTAAGCTCCCCTTACTTTTACAATACTTTAAGACAGTGCTTTCCAAACTGAGGTCTGCGAAAGTTTCAGTTAATTTGCTTAAACAACAATTTAGAACTTTAGATAAAAGCTTAAATTTGAATTTTGCGTTTTGGTGTAAATAAAATTATAAATTTTAGCATTTATTTAGCGTTTATTTCTTAATCTTGTTTCAATGGATGATTGTTTTGGCCAAATAGGGCGATCGGTTACAATTAGATTACACGTGCTAAAGAAACGTTCTGCATCTCCACTTTTTTGTAAGACACAAAATGGATTGAACGAAAGTACTGCCTTATTCCAAATATTTCGTTTTTGTAGAAAAAGTAATAACAGAAGAGTATTTCCTTTCACCCCACTTTTAAATTCATTTAAAATGAGATAAGAAATAAATCGAATTTAATAAAATTTCGCATCTATTCGCTTACTTTGACAATTTCGCAATAATTTCGCATTTATCGCTTATATATCGCTTCTATGTCGCATTTATCGCAAAATGCGATAATTACGTATCCACTAATTCGTATTCCTTTTGCGACTACATGCCTGTCATACACATTGTCGTCATTAATTTTGATGGAAATTAACCCTCCGAGGACTAGCGTGACCATATGGTCACAGTAAACACCGTTGTCTATTGATCATACTATTCATACTTTTTCTACCTGAATATCGTTACTTTCACTCATATTTGGTTAAGAAGAGTACAGACTTCAGTTAGTCATCAGCCGCGGGGACAGAAACGGCCATGCACATGCAATTTTTTGAATTTCCGTTTTTTTAATGGACTTTTTGAAACTGCTAGTTATTTTTTCATCAAAACATTAAATTATTTACAGTTCTTTTGCTAATATATTTGTATTAAAATTATGTTGATCTAAAGAGATCAAATTGTAAATATTTAAAAAAAAAAACACGTTTAGCTATATTTCAACCCCGATTTTTTGCGTGCCCATACGGCCACGCTCGTCCTTACTACTGTCCGTACACAATATTAAACGGACAATATTATCATGACCATATAGTCATGCGGGGTTTCTATACAACGACTTAGATTATTTTTTTAAATTTTTGTTAAGAATTAAAGTTATGGCTTAAAAAATATTTTTTTAATCCGAAAAAGCTCCCGTCTCTGGAGGGTTAAGCATAGGTCATAATATTATAAGAAAGTTACAATTAATTGTGATAAAATATAAACATGAATGAAATAATAGTTTTATAATAAAATACGATTTCAATATTTAAAAATCCGAGGGGTTCGTGGATTATTTTTTCAGATTTAGGGGCCGTGGCATGAAAAGTTTGGGAAGCACTATTTCAAGTCATGCGGAATATTATAATATATCTAAATCATTTTTTTCTTAAAGTCACTTTTCTGGGACTCGTGTGATCAATTCGTTTGTAAACATGCGTTTAATAACTATTCCTGAAATTTACGTATTCATAAAATATGTACAAAAAAGGAATTAAAGCACAATGAACAATTTAGTATATAAATAATTACCGATGACGATCACTTGAAAGCTCTTGGAATTCTAGCGCATCTATGTACACACTTATTTTCATTAGAAACATTCTGACGATATAGATTTCTCTATCATTTGACAGTTAATTGCATACGACAGAAAGAGATAAAAATACTAATTGGATATTTTGCTACATTATAGTGGGGATAGCGCCAAGTGGCGTTTGAGTGGAATTTATCACAGTTGTTGAAGCGGTGTTGCCATCTACGAGATTTCCCCATACGTATGGAAAATAATAAAACTACCTATTTTTAATCACTGCATTTTTGAGTTTTGTTTAACAGTGGCGAATCCAGAAATTGTCCCAGGAGGGGGCCATTCAATTTAAAAATAAGTATGATACATAAATAATACATTAAAAAATAGATGAAAGCCTTTTTTTATGCGCTTTTTTTTGCGCGATTTTGAAATTACGCGATTTTTTTGGACGTCACCGTAAAAAATATTTTTTGCGCTAATTTGAGGAACAATTTTTTTTCATACATTTTTGATACTTTTTTACGCGATATTTTGATTTTTGAAACCGATTTATCAAATCATACGAAAGTGAGGTTTTTTTACGCGCCACCTTCCTCCAATGTATCGCGTAAAAAAAGATTGGGTGTATATAAAAATAGTCAATACATAATTAAGTAAGTATGTATTCTATAAAACATAGTAAACTAAACAATTAAAGAGCCCATTTCAAAATAAAGTTTTAATAAATTATAAAAATGGAAAATAAATTCTCCCAAAGAGGGGGCCATGGCCCCCATTCCCCCTCCCCCCCTTGGATCCGCCAATGATGTATAATATATCAAATGAATCTAAATGCATCAATCCATGTATACAAAATATGTAGTTTAGTTCTAAAAAATACTTTAAGCAATGTTAAAACCACTCCCAAAGCTCACAATTTAAAATGAACCAAGCAGCGATCTCTATTTTTCATAGTTAATATATTTTGCATTTTAAGAAAGTCTTACTTTTCACTCGTATTACAACTACACTGTTTATAGTAATAATTATGACTTTTTTAAGACTACAAAAAAATAGTGCTCTTGTGGTTTTTTGCGATTTTCTCATAACTCGATTTTCGTAGGATGTGAGTTATGACTCTAATATGATAGAGATATAACTGAAATAAATTATTTAGTTATTTTATACCAAGTACCAATTGAGTCCACGGCACAGCGGTCAACGTCGTTGGCTTGCAAGCCGGACCTCACGGCTTCGAATCCCAGTACAAATAGATTTTTTTCAATCGATTTTTCGAGTATGGATTGTTGTGTGGTAAAATATCGGGTTGTAGCGAGAGTGATTACCTAACAATTAATCTTGTTCTGCTATATCCTCTATGAAAAAGAGAAGTTGAGCGAATGAGTAACTTACATTCTTGTAGAAAATAACTCATGTTGAGATACCTCCAATAGAAGAACAAATGCTTTACGTTTGAGAGTGGATATGAATAAAATAAATCAAGTAGTATTTAATTGTGCCCGAGATGTACATATTTAATCAACATGTGTTTACAAATTAGGTTCCGAGGTCGGTTTCAGTAATTTTGTAGTAAAAAATATTTATACCTACACAATATCAACATTGTGTGTAATTCTTATGAAGTTTATCGGTATTAACATTTTTTGGCGATATTTTTTTAACTCTCGCGGCTAGGAGACTAGAAAAATACTTCTCTGCCGATGGGGGTCGTTTAGAGGCCCCAGTGGTTTACTCATTATTGGCCTGATTCTTATGAATTAAAAAAAATAGTCTAAGGGCTTTAAAATATCTCTCTGCATCATTCCATTTTTTTATAAAAACCCGTGGTTTTTTAATGAATAATCATATTTTAAGTTGCGCGTAAAAAGACGTCATTCCATTACAAATATGAATTTGCAAGTGACGCGTTCAGCCTAGTTATCTTACGAACGATCGCTGATAAGCGGGCGCTTATCTCGTTATCGCATCGCGTTATCGCGTATTTATATAAAATACAAAGGTCCAAAAAACTATGATATAAGAATACCTTAATTATAAACATTGTATCACCCATATTAAAATAGATATTAAAGAAAATGTGGGTATTGGGGTCGCATTTCTTGAGCTTAATTATCTAGCTAAATAATTAGCTTCAATTTTGTTTTTTAGGTTGTCTGAATAATTAACTGAACAATCGATATTGTACTGTTTCATATATTATATAATATAATATAATATTAAATAATATTTATATCTAAAAACCTGCAAATCTATAACAATGACTTATTGACTAAAACATACGTAATATGTATAATAATAGTTTGCATGCTTTAATAATATAGGGGCTTTATCTATATCTCATCTAATAAATCTTAAGGAAAATGACTATTCCTTTATTTTTAAAAACCCATACCCTTAAAGATCTATATTTGAGTTAAACTGCAATAAGTCATAACTGCTACCAAGCATACGAATCAATGAAAAAAATGTTAATTCATTAATTTCTAAAAAAAATCATAAATCGAAAATTTTGTTTGGTTTTTTCTCTTTAATTTTTTTTTTATAATGGAATACTGAATTTTAATACCTGGCAACTGTTTGAAACTGAAATAAATTGTAGTCAGTATATGAGTAACAGTCGGCGTGAGCGTATGTCTGTCAATTGCGCAAACGAGTTGTTTATATTTTGTTATCGTAAAAATATAACACAATTTTAAGACATTTTCCAGACAAACATTATGAGGACATGCGTGTATTATTTAACCGAAACCATGTATTATGAGACTCGTTTATATCATGTGTACCATTAACTAAAAGTGTACATTTAATTTAATTAAATCATAAATATTTATAATTGGAAATTATAACAAGTGCCCTGATAAAAATTACACTAAAGACATAACATCACAAAGTGGCATGTTTTTGCGATCGACATAATAAAATGATAATTATCCATCTTATTAAATGGAAAACATTTTTCTAAGAATTAGAATTAGGTAAACAAATTTATAAAAAAAAAAACATTTATTTTCGCCTCGTTGATAAAATCATTAAAAACGTTCCCATTTTTATCTAGCTAATTAAATAATAAGCTGAAATTTGTTGATAATACTAATTAGAGAGCAGTTTTTAAGTTTAAAAAAACGCAGATATCATTATTATATTTATAAACTGTGTCACAATAATTATTATTTTAGATCGTTTAATAAAATGGTTTATCTAAAAAAACAAACCACATATTTTTTTATTGATAACAAAAATAAAAATAAGTCTGTAATTGTTTTGAGTTAACACTACAAAAAACATTACAAAATTAATTCTTGTTATTATTCAATTATAACTTACAAAACATAACTTTTTTGATGCATTTTTAGTACTTTCAATGCCTGTATCGCAAAAACTCGTGATGTTTTAGTTGTGGTCAAAACCGTATAGAAATTAAGCATCACCGTAAACAATGAATGATACTTGAATTCAAGATTTAATTCGAAGATGGACTGAAATAAATACATTAAACATTTCGTGAGACGCAAGAAAACGGCAAGAATATTAATTTTAAGTGATAGCATCAAAATTCATCGTGGTCATTGGTATTGAAGAAATTAGCATGCCGAACGTCGCACCGTTTCTTACAATCGATTCCTTCTGCTGAACCAATAACTATGGAGTCATACGTGACGGCTTATAATCGAGGACTATCGGCCATGGCTGTCTTTTTAGCGATGGTGACCGTCTTTGGAGCTAGCTCATCCGCTGTGGAATATGGAGAAAAGCGCGTGGCGAGCCTCAACACTCCAAAGGACAATGCAGCATCCTTGCCGTATGTTTCTGATCCTTCGCATCAAGGTAACAATAATTTTATTTTTTCTGTTCTTACCTTTTTAAAATTCAGATTTCTATATATTTATTTTTTAATTACATGAAATTTGTGATGCTTTTTTGGTATAATAAAAACAGAACCTCACATTGCATTGCTCCTGGGTCCTCTCAGGTAAATCCGCCACTGACACAGCACATGAAGCGCGCGCTTAAGCCTTCCGAATCTTAGAGGGCTCAAAAATAATTTATATTTTTTATAACAATAAATAAAACCTGGAGAATTTATATCTTATATGGATAAACATAATGTGAAAAATTTACGTAGCTTTCTTACCATCCGAAAAACAGGGCCTCTAAATGACATGGTTCCCGGTAAATTGCTCGAATGCAATTTCTCGAATGCAAATTGCTCGAATGGAAATTGCTCGAATAACAAGATCTTCGAATAGCCAATTCTTCGAACGTCAAATGCTCGAATTACAAATTGCTCGAAATTTTTTATAAAAGTTTAAACATTAATTACTCATTCTTTAAAAAAATATTTATGCAAGTCGGGAAATAAAAACCATAAATCAAAAAAAAGTCATAATAAAAAAATATTTTTTATTTAAGTTTCCAGTGGTCGAGTGGAAAAGGTCGTTGGTTTTGTTTTCGGAGGTCACGGGCTTGAATCTTAATACGTACACTTTTTAATCAATTATTTTTTAAACTATTTATGGATTTCTGTTTAAAGGCACACATATATGTAATTTCTTGAAACCCTCTCACCCATTCTTACTAAAAATTGGGCGTAGCGATAGTGATAAACTAACCGTTTGTTCTGTCTTAGCCCTAGTCTTCTATGTGTTCTGGAAAAATATAGAAACAGTTTGAGTAACTAATTAACAAGCAGTTCTCGTAGAAACACTTCTGTTGAGATAAACTCGAGTAATCAACTACCATGTAATAAACACTAAACTGTATTAAAACCATTTAAATAACCAAGCAATTCGAGCATTTGACGTTCGAGGAATTGGTTATTCGAGGATCTTGTTATTCGAGCAATTTCCATTCGAGCAATTGCATTCGAGCAATTTACCGGGAACCGTTAAATATTACGAGCTTTTGTTAGTACAGTGGTAGGCTGAAAGGGGCTTCCGGGATTGGTAAAATTGTCAATCCTGAAATCCCGGGATTACAAAAAAGGTCCGGGACTTGATGCCCTAAGTGAAACAACAAAGTGAACAAAGCCAATTTATTATTATGGTTCATTGAATTCGTTTTAAGCACAGTGATTGCGCAACACACCTCAGATCTATTAGATAATTTTGTTTTTGGCAGTGCTTTAAAAATTTACGTCCCACTTCTATTTATAGTATGTGGATTGAAATACCGTATCTGTTTGCTAGTTCTTATAGCCTGACAATTGCAACTCGTACAGTTATCACGTTCACTGGTGTTGAGCTTAAACCGTAGACATAAAACATTGTGGTTTTGTTGATTAGAGCTTTCATTACTGATCATGTGTGTGTGAGTTCGATTCCCGGTTATCTCAATGTCAAAATTTAGATTTTTTTAAAAATTTTATTTAAAACCGCGGATGGTTGTGCTGATAATTCTCCTCGAGTTTGTTTCGCATTATCTTTCAACTTGAAAATATTTGGCGCATTAACATTAGCTGTAATGCCAATGTTTTTTTGATGTATGTATTTAAAAAACAATATGTGACAGACCTATTTTTTATTATATAAACAAATTTCTCGAGAAACGGGTCGGATTACTTTTTTAACAACATTGGGGGCCGGACGAAAATTATTGTTGATATGTATATCGTGAATTTTATAAAATGAATATTCCATACATAAAATATATGGCGGCTCGTGAGTATGATATTTGGGGGTGCTGTGGGTAGATTAAAATTCAGTAAAAGACCATATTACTTATATTTTATTTAAAATATCAAAAATAATAACAATTAAAAGAAAAAGCTATTTGAAAATAAAGTCCATTCGTCTATTTTTGTTATTGACAAATTTTTCTATAACTTTTTCGTTAAAGTTTGGTATTTTTCCAATCATATTATTCTCTATTGAAAGCATTGTTAAAGCTGTCAATCTTTCTTGACTAGTTGTGATCTTAAGGTAAGTTTTATAATTTAAGATTTCGACCGAAGGTGCTTGGTGGAATTTCAATATTAAATTTGAATCGTTCAAACTATGTTTTAAATTCATCCGTGCAGTTGAACGCCTGAAGATGCCGAAAAGCGAAACCCGGGTCGTTAGTGACAAAATCTGTGAGAATGTAATAGTTTGAACGATTCAAATTTAAGGTAAGTTTTAATTTTTTTTAATGTAGAAAAGCAACGCTCAGGTTCTGCAGTTGTCATTGGAGTAGTAATTAAAAATTTTAAGAGCTTCGTCAATTCTCCAAGAACATCGCATAAGCATTTATTATTTCTGTTACAGTTAGTGGCTTGGTTAGATCCAAGATTTTTATCCTATAATAGGGGCAAATGTTATATTTAAAAAAGAAGAAGCTTGGCATGCAAATTAAGGGCGTAAAACACTTACAACGAGGTGTTAAGAGTATGTAAAAATGCAAAGTGATCACGACTGCGTGGGCGCAAATTCTCTAAATCAGCCAATTCACCCAACGACGCAGCTCTGAGCTGCAGCGCGACACTAACTAAACGGCAAGACCCCCCCCCCCCCTCCAGTCTATACACTTCACGCCATACAGTGACACACCAAATTCTAGAAGCAACGCCGCTGCGTAGCGCTCGCGTCGCTCCTTCGATAATGCATCATGTATTAGTACACGCTGTCAGCAAAATATACAGCAGGGGTTCCCAACCCCGTGACCGCGGGCGCCATGGCGCCCGCCGACCAATATTGATGCGCCCGCCAACTAATTTGGGCAAATAGTTAAATCCTCGGGTTTTCGGATTTAAAAATTCCTGGAAGAGCTAAAAAAAAAAGTGTCACTGATAATTTGGGCAAATCGGTAAATTCCTGGGTTTTCGGATTTCAAAATTCCTGGAAGAGCTAAAAAAAAGTGTCACGCTGATAATTTGGGCAAATAGTTAAATTCCTGGGTTTCCTTACCTTGAAAAAATGTGGTGCCCGCCGGCTTACTTAATATTTTAGAATGCGCTCTAGGGTCCATAAAGGTTGGTAACCCCTGCTCTACAGTAATGCATCTGGGGAGCGATCGGCCCCCCTTTGCAAATACGTGCCACACTTTGAAATAGTTGATAGTATAATATTATAGATGCAATAATAGTAAATAAAATTACATTTCTATCAAATTTTCTTGGGGGTACTGCAGCTCCACAGTGTATATGTAAAAATTGGGTACCAGATGAAAAATTTGCTGATTCCTGATCCAATGCAATTGATAAGCATGATGTAATTTTTGATTCCTGACTTTAATAAAATTGAAGCAACAAAAAAAAACATTATTTACAAATCTTTGTTCGTCTCACTTTTGGCACGCGTGCCATAGGTTCACCCACCCAGTTCTAGGTGATACGATTGATAGCTAAATTTCCTAAGCATTATGACACTAAAGTCTTGTTACTTAAATGCGATTTGTTCTATGTACCCATTCAATGATTGTTGGACTTGAGTAATACGAATAGGTATGTCGAGCACCTGTCTTTAAGATTCGGCTGCGAGATAAAAAAAAAATGATGATGGGCGACACGCGGCGCTAAATTGCTTTTGCGCTGGCGCCGCATTCTGGGTCACTTATTGTTGCTACGGCACTAACAGGGTGACAACAAGTGCAGCATTAATCAGTTATTGAGATTATTTGTATAAGCAAACATCTACCAAGAGAAAACTAGTGACTTTTTCTAGTTGTACTTTTGTGGAGCTTGTGAATAATTTCCTATTAGCTTCCTAAAGAATTAAAATGTTTTTTGACGTGTTTACTAAATTTCTCACACAAAAAGAGTTAACATATCTAAATTAGTATCTATCCACGCTTTCAAACGATTTCTCAAAAATGGCAATTTAGAAGACACATAACGATATTGAAGTTTCAGTAACAATGGTGTTTACAATATCATTCACAAATATTTAAAATATTCAGATTCGCTTCACTCTCATTACCGATGTTTACTTTGATTCCCGATAAGTTCTCATCAAACGAATGAAGTATAGGACTGAAATCTGTATCTTTCCAAGAGAAGACGTTCTCAGTTGTCGGCTGTTGAAAGATTTTTTCATTGTCCTCTTCATCGGAAGATATTATATCATCTGCAAAGCTTGTTAAAAGTGTTTAGTGACTACGCAACACTTTTACATCGTGTACCACATTAACCAACTGTTAAATTCTAAAAATTGCATTGCGGCAATTCGGTTTATTTTATCCACGACAGTTAAGTAGCCTTTTTGCCTTTGTGAATTAAAAAATATATATCTAGTGTGTCTAGTATCGTATCGACTGGTCACCCGACCAATCTGCGTGAGGCCATGCACCGTTGTGATCACAAGCTGCAGTTTTTAAATAATGCAACTGCCTTAAATTGGTGTTATGCAAATTAAGAAAGTGCCATTTACCAAATTAAATTAATTAACAGCAGGTATTTAAAAACTGGCATTTTTTAAATACAATATATAATTTGATTAATAAAACGTACGATTAATACGTCTCGTAATAAAATGGGCTCAACTTAAAATTACATGGTTACCTTTTGTCTTGGGGGAATAATATGGTTGATGAATTATTTAAAAATTATACCAGTAGTGCGTGGTTCGTTGTCAATAATACGATTATTTTATTTAAACGACTAAAACGTAGCAGTGAAAATAAATGATTTCTATAGAATCAGATAACAACAACATCTTGTATGCAACAGTAAATTCAGATATTAAATAAATCTTAACTCGATGACGATTCCTACTACATCACTGGTCCGCAAGCTTTTCACTTAAGTTAAGACCCATATTTGCTTGCTTATAAAAATGAACACTTTTTTGTTACTCTAATCTCAATAATCAATACCAATGTTTTATAATATGAAAGGACTTTCGGAGACAATCTGGGTAAAAGTATAGCAAATCGAGGATTTAAAATTCCTCGGTGAGCTAAAATAAAGAGTTTCGGGTCGGGTTCGGGTAACAAGTGCGGTATTAGACTCGGGACCGGGCCGGGTCGGGCGTGAGTTTTTCAGTGAGGTAAAGTACAAATAGAACCTTTTCAAAGTAAGGTAACGATATCACAAGGTATCAAAGCAAAAGTTGATATGTCCACTTTGCAACATAATAGTAAATGACGTCTGTGTGTTTCGTGCTAAAAATAATTGTTTTAACGATGAATCATATCAAATATGAACAATAAACATATTTTAACTAGTCATTCAACCGCTTATTGTAATGAATGTAAGCGAAATAAAATTGGATATATGATATATCAATGTTTGCTTACAACAATTGAACATATCGGATTCTCCACGTCGTTAAGAATTTCAACATTTTTTTTGCGTATGGGGTTTCCCAAGTTATTTATCATATCGAATACGATATGATAAATAACTTGGGAATGTACCCATATTAGTCATATATAAAAGTGGGTACATTCTTTTCGATTTTGACAAATTATGGATTAGTCGGATATATCTTTTAGAATCTTCAATAATAATTTGCGACAGCAAAATAATACATAATTTATAATATAACTGTTGAGTTTTGTTATATTTTTCATAGACAGCCATTGGCGAATCCAGGGGGTGGCCATAGGGGCCATACCCTTCTCCCCCCGAGGAGAATTTATTTTACATTTTTCTAATTTATTAAAACTTTATTGTGAAATGGGCTCTTTTATTGTTTATTTTGGTATGTTTTATAGAATACAGACTTAAATTTGTATTGGCTATTTTATATACATAGATATATTATTTTTAAATCATCTATTTTTTAATGTTTTATTTATGTTAATTTTCAAATTGAATGGCCCGGCCCTCCTTGGACAATTTCTGGATCCGCTACCTATCATTTTTTTCCTGTGGAATCATCATTTATTTATTTATCATTAATCCTTGTGGTATCTTTCAGTTATGTTACTCCGCCAATTAAAATTTAATCACAATAAAAATCTGATGAAGTAATTAATGACTTCGATGATTCCGATTATAAATTAATTAAAACCCGTTTTGTTTTTTTTATTATTTAAACTTCGTTTATAATTTAATTGTTGTAAGCAATTCGCCACGTATCAATAATAATCTCCAAATAGTGGTTGTCAACGAGTGTGGTATATTTTTTCATGCATCCATATAATATTATCATGATAACATAGATGCGATATTTTGACTTAATACTACAAATAAAGTTGATTTCTTATGGAATATCACGAAAGTTACACAGACGAATACCGCAATAATTTCGAAATTATTATTACGTGAATATATGTTTTACAATGTGAGCATTTAAAAAATATATTATACCAGGGCTTTTCTCCCGATTTAAAGCGGTGGGACGACGTTCCGGTACCCTTTTCTCGACATTTAATGTGTCAAATCAATATTCGCAAAAAAATAAATTTCCTTTGTAATATTTTTTTTTCTTGGAAACCATTGGCTGTTTGTCGACAACTTATGTGTCTTTTGAATGTTATGTGAAGGGTACTGTAACACTCATAAGTTAATGTCACAAAAAAATCAATTCCAGGTCCATGTACTTACTCTGTGACCAGAGCCAAGGGCATAATGCTTGATATATTGTTTTAAAAAAAGAAAAGTTGAGTAACAAACAGTTCTCGTAAAAAATATATGCTTAGAAACCTCCATGAGAAAGCTATATGCTTCATAATAGGGGGCCGAAGATGGATTAGTAATTATTTTTTTACTAAAAGCTTGCCAAGAAGTGAATTCTGGTTTTTTTTTTTAAATCACTATATTACATTATATTTCTTTATGGAGCCAACTTGAGGAAAAAGGTTGTGCATACCTGCAAAAAATAGATGGGTTGAAATAATGAAAACTAATCCAATGCTACTTGCGATGCAAAATAATGGCTCAGATCACGACCAATGATTGTTCGGTGCCACCTGACTAAAGCAATTAATTTTTCTAATTAACAGTCCATTGCGTGTATGCCAAGAAAGGCATTAAAAAATTGCATCATACCTTATCTTAAAACTTTTTATTTGCCGTAACTTTTTTACTACATCCTACAACTTTTTTTTCAGAATTATAACAATATTATTACAAAAATAATATGTCACAGTTAAGTGTTAAATCTCAGTAATGTATATACTTTATTTCGCATTTTTAGTTGAATCTTACATCATTACAATTCACATTCACGTTGACTAGTCAATGTACAAATTAAATAGTAAGTGTATAAACTCACTGACGAGCTCTCGACAAAGTAGAAACGACAACGGTTAAGTTTATCTTAGTATACCGAGAAGCGTTAGTCAAAATAAAAATGATATTACAGGGTAAGTTTAGGTTAGACATATTGAATAGAAAGATGTCGAGAATGACAACAAGACGTTGAAATATTTGAGGTTATGTGAAATTTACCCTTTGCGCTCGCACAACAGTGAAGAGTGGCTGGTAGTACATGGAGGGCACGCGTGATTATTTTTTAATTTGTGAACAATTTAACTACGTATGTGTAGTTAATGTACAAATTGTCAAGTAAAAGTGTTTATTCGTTCTCTCGTTTATATTGTAACTGGCTAAAATTGACATTGTATTGACAATAATCAGTGCATACTTTAACTGTAACATCAAAATAAATATTTAACTATTATAATAAAATACTGTCGCCCGCCGTAGTCTAGTTGCTTAGAGCTTACTAGACCGACCAGGTGTGTCTGGGCTCGATTCCCGGTAAGGTCAATGTCAAATTTATATTTTTAGACCTAAGGACTTTTAAACATCGAGCTTATTTCTAATGATCTTTCATCTTTAAAAATGTTGGCACATTTGTATTACGTGTAATGCTAAATATTAAAAAATACAAATATGTAACTTGCAATTGAAAACTTTTTTTTGAAATTCTAAAAAAAGACAAAACTATTAGCATTATAAACATTCAATAAGAAATAGAATTCTTTAGAATAATTTATGTTCTTTGCTGAATATGCCACTTCTCTCAGTAATGCATTTATGAACCAATCAACCTTTGAATCTTTTGTATATATATAACTAACAGCATTCAATTTGTAATAATTTTAATTAGTAGAAATTATTGAAGTAAATACGAAATTCTTAATTATTTATAATGTTTTATCTTGTTATATATATACATTCACGGATTCACGCTATAAAAAATACAGATTCACTGACATCCAACAAATCTTGCCTAATCGCTTTATAATTATTCCTTCATTTTCATAAATTTAAATAGTTTTCCTACAAAACAAACGACTTATTTTCTAATTCAATAAATACAAACTACACGGATACAAATAAAATGAAAATAAAAAGAAACCAGTTATCTATTTATTTCTCACGATTGAACAATAATTTCATCCACCATGTCACATAAATTACCGCATTATTCGTAATTCGAACGCTGCTGGCGCCAATATCTTTTTTGTTATTTTGTATTTATGTCATAATTATTATTTTGTGGCTACATGCCGGCTGACATTTAGTGGCAAGGAACTTTTTGCGATATTATATTATTCACTTATTATGTATTTCAGATTTTTTTAGTGCGATTTTCTTCACATTGCCTTGAGATAATGGCATAGAAATAAACTTCTGCTATAAATTGTATACACAATACTATTTTGTATCATTTTATAGCTGTGTTTTTATATTATGAATGCAATGCAATTTGCTAGCCACCGTAGAAAATTGACGGTTCGTTAAACCACTAGCGGACAGAATGTTAACTGCAGAGTGCTAGAATTATCGGATAGAAAATTATAAATGTAAGAAATTATTCACTTTTAGGGTGTTCATTGTGAATACTAAGTGGAAAGGCATTATATTAAAAAAAAAACACAATATTCTTTTGTACCACATCCACTTTTATTTTAAAAGATCAGGACCTATTTCGCTCATAACGAGCATTATCAACTGATGAGAAAATACAATTTTACAGTGTTATTTATATAAAACAAAATGAAACAAAAAAGGTGTAATAAACAATTGGTATTGAAAAGAATTAACAAATTATAGTACAACATATGAATAAGTGACACTAAATTGACTCAAATTAAACCTTTTAGATTTAGATGGTCCAAGTCTTGTACTCATTTAACAATATTTATTATATCAAAAAAACATATACTAAACGACCTAATAACACCCAGTTCTCGTAGAACAACTTCTGTTGAAACGCCTCAATTATGAGTAGATATGCTCTACATTCGAAGCACAAATGATTTAAAAGAAGGTTGAGCGACCAGTGGCGGATTACCCTATAAGCGAAGGAGGCGCGCACTTGGGGCCTCTTAATCTTATTGGCCTCAAAAATTACTTATATCATATAGCACATGTACTTTTTGTCCAGAGTTTTTTTTATATTTTTATTATTTTACATAAAATGTTCAGATTTTTTTATATTTTCCGAAAAATGGGCCTCCAAATTTAATTGCGCCTGGGGCCTCCCATTTATTTAATTCGCCACAGTGAGCAACTGAATAACAAGCAGTTATCTTAGAAAAACTTCTGTTCAGATGTATCTATTGGAAACTCATGTGCTCCACTTTAAAAGTCGCGCTGCATTCATGTTTTATCATATTTAATCCTAAAATGAGGTTATAGATTTTTTTTAGAAATTACTAAAAATAAGAGTGATCGTACTATTAAATAACAGCCAGTTTTCGCAGAACAACTGTTGTGATCAGTAAATTAAGAGTGCACATGTTCAAATAGGAATAATCTAATAAAAATAATAAAAGATTTTTAGTACTTTTTCCACTTAAAATTTATTTGATCAGGACCGGTCATCAAAACAAAATCATCATTAAGTTATTCACTTTAGTAATGTAGAGTTTCATTTTGTTTAAAAATTTCCCAAATTTTAATTGTGTTTATAATTGACATCATTTGCCACTTATATTTATTGATGATTTTTTAATTGTATGTTATATGTGTTAAGCATTTTAATTTTGTGCAATTATAATGTAATTTGTAAATCCTTTTAATTGTTAGTAATTGCTTACACCTTTTTATTTCAATTTAACTTGTATAAATAACACTGTTTAATTTATTTTCCTTATCAGTTGATAATGCTCGTGAGGAGCGACACCGGTCCTGATCAAATAAATTTTAAGTGGAAAAAGTACTAAAAATCTTTTATTGTTTTTATTATAATGCCATTCCACCAAGTATTGACAGTGAACACCTTAAAAATAGAAACAATCTGTTCGTAGTACATTTTAACATTTTATCAAACGGTTCGCTTAAATCATTGTAGGCACAGCACTGATACGATGATAAGTATTATCTAAATTGTATTGCTTTTATTTTAATTTAAACCGCACACCTCAAATGTTCCTGTGTGTCGAGAGTTAAATTTGAACTTCATCTCGTCGAGTTTATTACTTTATTGTAGGCATTTTATTGTCATTAACCCAATAAACTTTTTTCTCTCAGAATTCGAATCTCGAGTATTCTTTAACCGCGGTTACATTCCAATTTGAATTACTTTAGGCCATTTGCTTGATGTGAAGTTGGTCCACTAGTTTTTTTAAACACGTGTATAACCCGGGTCTTTGAAACATCTCTTTACATGGAATCAAATTTTAAAAATATTAACATACAGTAAACCCCCCAATAATGAGCTCCCCGCTAATGAACCCCCCAATAACGTTTGCGGCAGGTTTTCCAATAATGAGTTAAATCCCCCAAATAATGAAAAAAATAAAACTCCTAATTAGGCTTTCATAAAAATAGTTCATACAAATCTGTATTTAAAATATGTATCTAAATTCACATGTCTTGATAATGTGCACGACTTAAATAATTTTGAATACGTATATGCTTAAGTAATTATACATATTTATGATCAATTAATTAATTAAAAAATAATATGTAATTCCGCATTTCAAATTTAAAAAATTCAATTGAAAATCTTAACCCCACAATAATGAGCCCCCCAGTAATGATCCCCCTATCTCTTCATTATTGGGGGGCTTACTGTACTTTGTCTTCTTAAAAACAATTTAAGATATCATCAGAAATCGAAACTAACCTTTAAACATTTACTAAAGTGTGAAAATAGACAGTGACGTTCCAAGTCCATGTGCCGCCCCTAGGCAGAGTTCAAAATTGCGCCCTAACTAGTTTTACATGTGAATCGAATAAAGCCATACAAGTATAGGTGAAATTTTGTCATGATTTCCCATTATTCTTAGAATATATAAACAAAATTCGAATACTCTATTTATCTACTTATACGAATACATTTACGCAAAAACTGCCGGCATCGATAAATTTCATTACCAGATAAAATGTATTTTCACTCATTTTTCTGTCAAATACATTGAGGCATCGTATTAAACCCAAGCTAAATTCGTGTGTCAAAAAAATTATTCACTTAAAAAATCTGTGTTAATTTGCCGCTCCCTAGGACTTGCCGCCCCTAGGCAACTGCCTACTCGCCTATGCCCACGGGACGTCCCTGAAAATAGATATTTATAAATCAACTTCGTCGTAGGAAATCTAAGCCCAAATAAACAACATAAATAAAAGTAGCTATATAGCGCCATCTTTTTTAAAGTTTAATCTGATGAAATATGTCAATGATTAAATTTATTCCAATTTAACAAATGCTGCTTTTGATGTAGTCAGCAATCTCGAAATATTTGTTTTCGATGGTAATACATACAGAAAACTGAAAGTAAAAGCTTTATTAATTCATCTATCAGAAACTTTTCGATCCACTCACTCTAAAAACAAAGAATAAATCACTACTTACGAAAATCTTAACTTACTGAAAAAACGTATGGAGGAGAGCTTTCCATGCGAAAGTGGTGGAAATAATTTTACGATATGAATGTTATCTAAATCATTGAATTAATTCAGGCAGTTGTCTATAAAAAGACTTCGGAAAATATCATTCGAAGAAATTCTGATTAATATCAATAATTATGAAAATGATTCTCAAGACAGCACACAGATATATGACATATAGCGAAATCTGAAGGGAAGACATTTAAATAGATACCAGTGGCGGATTAACGTATAAGCAAAAGAGGCGCGCGCTTGGGGCCTCAAAACTAGCCCGTATACTTATTGTTCAGATTTTGATGTATTTTTATTATTCTACATGACATTTTCTGACGTGTTTATGCAATAGGCCCTTCCAAGTGCTTAATCCGCCACTGGTAGATGCAATGTATGCATTGTTTGAAATACGCCGCAAACACTTAACTAATGAAGATCTACAGGAAATGGACTGGCATATTGTTTCTTAAGAAAATCTTGAAAACTGTTCCGTTCGAAAACCAAGTGTCAATATAATTGAAAGGTCTTTTTTAACAGTCAATGGGATAGAGCTCTGATAAGAAAATGTAGTAGAATATTATCTTTTATTTCAATTACTGTAAAAAAAACTGACGTTTTAGTTTTTTGTTTATGCTGTCTCTACACAAAACTCTCCGCCGACCTTCAAAAGTTCACTGTATTAACTTACATAAAAATGTCTTTGAACTAAATATTCTTGCATCGAATTGTTTACGATATTGGTTAATAAAGTTATCTTGCCAAGTGAAAAGGTTTTAAATTAGAGCGTTTAGAAAAATTAAAGCAATTGACATTTAAAGTTACTAATAGAATACGGTGTTGGTCTAGATTTAATTTCTATTTGACGCTCTCCATCTGTTCAAGCCGCAACAACTAACTGCAAACGATATGTGTGTTTTTGGTTAGAGCATAATATTGACCATACAGTTTAAAATAATTGCTTTTACCTGTAGTTTAACTCTTAACAACACGTGAGCGAACAATACGTTCAATCACTTAAATCTTACTAAATCTGAAATGATTTAACTAATATTATATCATAATTTATTGATTTATATCAAAAAACTATTTGCTTCAACAATCTACTTTCATTAAGTGACACTATTCTGCCCTTCTACGGAACAGGGTTGTAAGTGACTGACAAACTTTCGAGAAAAATAACATTAAGTATTTTTTTAATGTTATTTCTGCATGCATACAATTTAGATAATGCATTTACTTCGAAGCAAACAAGCAGTAACTGCAGTAAAGATCGATTTTTTTTGCTGAGAATACTACAGATGTTGGCTCTTTGCAAATAAATCTCTATATCTTTAAAAGATTTCCGTTTTTACATTGATTTATTTAATTTTAACATTTAATTTCTGCTTTCAAAGTAAACAGTATTAAATAACTTTCAAAATTGTGGGGTATAAATTATAATGCAAAACTTACTATTTCCAAAACTCGAACTTTTCAGTAGAGTCAAATACTATAACAAATAACACAAACAAAAATTTGCATAAAATAAGTCTTCTAGACATTTTATATTAAAACTAATAGGATCAGTCGATTCCGTAGGCTTGAATTACCATATCTGCATACCTAACTCAATATCGCTCATTTTAAAAATAGTACTTTTTGCATTATAACCCCACAATTATCAATCATAACTCAATTTTACGAGTCGCTGCCTCTCTTCTACTACCCTAGGAGATTTAAATATTGTGTGGAAGGCATTGTCTACACTAGTCAAAAATATATATTTGTTAAGTGTATAAAACCATTGAAATAAAAGTCAAAAGTCCACACTTATGGACCTAAAAATCGCAGGTTATCCATCGTTGATTTTCATCATATTATCTACTACTTATATTTCTTTAAAAATATAACAGTTACAAACTAAATTAAATCAAATTTTAGTAAATTGTCCATTATTATTTCGCATACAAAAAAACAACCATAGATACGTATTTCGCAATCCAACCAGACGATAAAATACTTACTGGTATCAAGTATGTGTATATTTTCAAGTTAATAGACAAGCCATACCTTGATGTATTTTTTATGCAACATTATTATTTAATTTAAGCATCGACGAATTGCTGTGCTCATAAAACAGCTTCGAAAGATTTTATTGTGTTCGTTTGATGTTGTTATTTTTTTTATTTATTTATTTGCATACTCAAAGCCATCAGCCTTGCCGTGTAGTTTTTTTTATTGAGCCGTAAATAATTGTGAGGAGAAAATATTTTCGTTCGTAAATTAGTATTAAAAAATAATTAAAAATCAACTTACACGAATGTTTTTTTCTAAACTGCAAGTTCATGTAAAAAATTGTTTTTATTATAATATTAGCGATTTTTTACGCTACTGGACATTGGCTATCACTGATATATATCTAACTGCAGCATGTAAAATTTACGAAAGAGATTTTTACGTATTTTTTTTGTCGTTGACTGTATTGTATAGTAAATTTCGATTCTCCATTGGTCCCCCAAATTATTTGCATATAAATTGTACACCCAATCCTTTTTCTACGCGAAACATTATTTCCAGAAAGTGGCGCGTAAAAAAAACCTCACTTTCATACAATTTGATAAATCGGTTCCAATAATCAAAATATCGCGTAAAAAAAGTATCAAAAATTTATGAAAAAACAAAATTTGTTTTTCAAATTCGCGAAAATTTTTGTTTTTTTACATATAAAATTTAATTTCGTTATTGATTATAAAAATAAAATGAGAAACAGATACATTTCATGTATACATAGATAATTGTATTCACTTATAAGAGTTATTCGCTTCTGTCACTGTTGGTTACGAAATTTTTTGAACGAACGTATTAAATTTTGCTTGAATCTGAATTTTGTTCGGACTCATTTGATGAAATGCTGTTTTTCCTAGATTCTTGATGTGAGTCAATTAGTATTTCTTTGTTTGTTTTTTTTTTGACCCGACGACCAGTTAAAACGGTTTTTTTTTAAATACTATGTTTAAAATATTTTATTTTTTAATACAGGTGTTTATTTGGTACGTGCCTAAAACATCGCCGTATAAATGTTTTTTTAATTAGAAAATAATATTTCCATATTCGTTTCGTATTTATTATTTTATAATTAAAATATTTGGATGTCTGGAGTGCATTAATTTGATAGAGTAACTTTCTAAAATTTATGACCGGGAATACACTAGGGATTCTGTGTCGAGACATCCCGGGACGAAAGTCCCGGGACTTGTCGGGTTTTTTGTTGTCTTGAGTCCCGGGACTTTGTTGCAAATTGCACCCGAGAATCGAGACTGATTTAAAATGTGCTAATAAATTGTACATTTTAATTTTTAAAAAACAATTTTTGTGGTTAAGAAACCCTCAAAAGAACCGATGTGTATTGAAAAAAAAAACATGTATAAGAGGTTAGCCCCAAGAAAAACGTTACAGTATACAAAATATAACAGTAGCAAAAGCAAATTACAAAATATTAAAATTAAATGTTCATAACTGATGTTGTTTTATTTACAAATGTTTTGTTCACTATAATACAAAGGTACCAATGTCTCAATATGACAAAAAAGGTCTAAAAGCTGTATTGTGAAGTTATGGTCATAAATGTACTTCTAACTGCCGCCGGATTCATTGATATTTTTTTCAATACTTACCGTTAGTACCGTAAGTTAGTACCAATAGTACCGGTATTACCCCTTCTTAGTAAAAATCAACCGTAAGCATTTCATATATCATAATATTCATATATCATATACATAAGAAAAATAATAATTATTAAACATTGTATTAAAAAAACGCGATTTTTACTAGTGCGTACATTTAAAATGCGCAGAGTGTATGTAATACAGATATACAAACATTTAATTTTAATAAATTTATATTTTTATTGAAGGGGAAATAAAAGCCTCGGGTCCCGGGAAGTCCCGGGACTTTGACTTTATCACACCTCGAGTCCCGGGACTTTGAAAGCCCCGAGACTTCAGAATCTCTAGTATACACAGTAGTACATTTGTAGCCATTTACATTGATAAGTTTGCGGTAAATTGCATATTGTTATATTATATATTGTAAGTGTATTAAGTAACAATCGATTGCGTATTTAGGTATTGCATATAATTTCACCTGAGTGATAATAAATCACTCCTTCCTCAGAACACCGATCGAGCTTCTTGTTAACGTATTACCAGCCCCTACTGTATGAGAGTATTCTTTTTTATTATAAAAATATTCTCTTATAAACACATGCAAAAATATGTATCAAATACTTTTAATAAATATTTAAAAAAACTGTAAATATTATATATTAATTAGACAAACGCTGTAATTTATTACCGGTAACCGATTTATCGATAATGACGATAACAAAATACCGGTTTTCGGAAAGTGACGGTGAACTGCAATTCCTAAGGCAGATGCGGTATCTGTTCGTATTATAGCACTATGATATAATTATCATACAACCTCTTCGATTCAGGATTATATTGCTGTGATATCACGCACTGATGCATCCTTTCATTTGTCAGGCAACTCCAGCGTGCGTGGCTGAACAAAAGAGCCGCCAGGACCCTTGATAGAGATCTGCAGCCTTGCCGCTGGTTGCTCACTTGTTCGCTGAGCCCCTGCTCATCGAGCGAAAGATCTCCGCTTCTTATCTCCGCGGCTTTTCTCTGATCAATAATTATTTTGTTTTATCTTCGCGCACGCAACATTTATCCACGTCAAATATTTGCACCACAGCTTGACAGTTGAACTCAAATAAAAAAATTCTCCCACGATACCCTATCATAGTTTCGTTAGTGGTCTTCCTTACACTACACAATGACTGCTTTGGGAGGGGTGTGGTCAGCACAGAACGGAGACATAGTATGGCAGATTACGAATCCTAACGATATCGTTATCGCCCGCTGTGGTCTAGTTGGTTAGAGCTTACTCTACCGACCGGTGGGTCTGGGTTCGATTCCCGGGAAGGTCAATGTCAAATTTATATTTTTCAATTTAAAGTTTGAGACCTAAGACGTGGATGTTTGTGATGTAACTTTACCTCGAGTTGATCTCTAGTGACTTACAATAAATTGTCATCGAGTTTTTCTAGTATTATCTTTTAACTTAAAAAATATTTGGCGCATTATATCCGTTATAGTTATATCTATGACCATAAAGGCATGAAAGATAGAACATATAATACAAGCCTTTAGACTAACAAAACCCATCGTTAACAAAATATAAGATCAATCATTGCGAATTTGTTTTCAGTGTTGACAATGCTCGCAATGAGCGAAACCGGTCCTGACCTTTTAAATAAAGTGGAATAAAGTACAAAGGAATATTGTGTTTTTATTAATATAATGCCTTTCCACCAAGTGAACACCCTAAAAGTGCTGAATCAAATATCTGAAAAAAAATCTTTGTAACTAGTTTTGTTATGTGCTATTGATTTAACGAACATTGAAATTAAATGACGTTGCAATTGTCTTTATTCCAGATTCACAATTTTCACTTATTTAAACAAGTGTATCTTAAAACCTTAATCCTAAATATTCTGCTTGTAAATAAAATATTAGCACATGAATCACATGTTCATCACCGCTGCATCTGGTCAACCGTTGAGTATCTAATTGATTATTTGACAATTTTTAAAAATGTCACTGCGAATCCTGTAAATGTTTCTGTTACAGATAAGTTAATAAAGACGGGTATTTAGCTAAGTGATCAAAGATGTAGGTTTCGGTTACGGTATTCACATATTCAAATACTATTACGAACAGTTTCATAATTATATATATTTGTATTTAAGCAAGCATTTGCGAAAGTAGTATGTCCGAAGATGCTTCTGAAAGAGGCGAAACACGTGTCACAGTTTGTAGCACAATACGTGGAATAATCTAAGATATTTTATATTTTATATTTATTATATATATAGTGTTCAAATGCTTAGATTTTTGTGATGTCAAAATATCCTTACCTCTATTCGATTCCTTCTTCTATCTTTTCTCTCATTATAATTTCATTAATTAAATATATGACATTTTGAGAGAAAAAAACATGGCTGTATTAAAAATGTGTGAGTTTAGTTATTCTCGAGATCCGAAAGGTTGCCGATAACTGACTTAAGACACTGAAACAATTTATTATCTACTGAGGAATCGAATTAACTTTAATTGACGAATTTTTAATATGGCTTTAAACAAATCAATGTAACACATTTGATAAAGAAACAAACCTGTTTAAATTTAAATTAATCGTTGTTATATGAAGATTATTTTTGCGGCAAACGTTATCTTATCAGCATGTGAAAAAAACACATTGAATTTGAATAAATTTATCATTGTTTTCAATACATACCCCGTAGTTTGAATTTATTATAATTTGAATAAAAAACACAATTTTATTACGGAATCTATACCTGCAGGCTGTTAAGGCATATGTGAACACTATTCAATACGAGAGTTTATTGACTTTTCTAATTAATTACCTTGTTAGAACAGGGCTCAGCATAGATTTTAAATACCCATTTATTTTATATTGATGATAATAAATCAACCGCGAGCTTTTATTTATCAAAACTTAGTTCTTCGGTAGAAGACACGTCTTTAAATATAAGCTAGTCTTAGTGGATTAGAAAAATGTATTGTTTATTGATAGTTTAGTGTTAAAAGCAGGCCGTGGAGTCAGAGTCGAAGTTTGGAGTCGGGAGTTTTGTCCGGAGTCGGAAAAATCTTACAACTCAAACCCATTTAATAAATATATATTTAATTATATGTATTCAAATTACAAGCACAATGACGCTTCACTGTCATATTGATAGTTGACCGAAAAGAAGTAAATATCACATTTTCATAACATATTGCAAGTTTTATTGTTGATTTTGCACAAATTGTTTATAATATTATATATCGTACTGAGACTTTTAATCTATCAGCCATAAATATTTTAAAGAAACTCTATTTTTCAATAAAGTGTCCCTTGTAAAAAACATACTATTGAATTTTAAGTTACAATTGTTTTAATTATGTATTTAAAATAAAACTAAAATATGGATTACCGTACCTCTTTGCACTCGATTCTTGGGCTAATTGCAATCCATCGAGAAATCAGACGAAATTTAAAATTAATCAATTGTTTTTTTTTTCGTTAACGTTAAATAATCATTTAATACCGATATTTTTTGCAGTAATACAAATAAATATAATATGATAGCTGTAAATTTCCGAATGCATTTCGTTCTCACGTTCGCGGAGTCAGCAGTTAGTACTTCTCATTAAAAGTCTTGTATAGAAAGCTGTGTCGCTAAAATATATCTTTATCCTGTTGTGGGATCTCAGAACCGGACCCGGTGTGTACCTACGTTAATAATTAATTATTGCAAGACGCATCCGAATGAATAAATTGCAATCGGGCCGGGAATCAACTTGTTGCGAAATCTGCCTGCCTGCCTGCATGCGAATATCGCTAACAGATACCGCTGCGCCGCGACTGGGACCTTTGCAATTGAGAATAACTCCTTAAGGCCCAAACCATTCAAAGTCACCCAATTAATATGCAAAAAGTATCAGAAAATATATATACATCATTATATACATATAAAAACAAGATACATTTTCCCATTTTTTAAAAATAAACATGATATTATCGACGGATTCGGCGGTGACTTTGTGGAAGTCAACTTTTATCTTAAAATTAAATTTGATAAGTTTGTTACTCCACTTATTGTCTTACAAATTGTGACACGTGTTTCGCTTCTTTAAGAATGCTTACTTGAATCATCAGCTGAACATAATTGTATATATCTCCGGTTAAGGAAACACAAATATATATATATATACATAATTCAGATTATTCTGTGCAGAAAAAAGAATAATATTTAAAGCTGTAAACCTTTTATTAGATCTAAACTAATTTCGGATATGTTAAATATTAAAGGTTTTTGAATCCAAGCAATTCGTTTTTATAAGATTCGATTTAGTGACAGTGAGCACATCGTGCAAAAGTTCAACATCGTTCTCACATCTCACAACATTTTTTTTTGTTGATCACAAAGAAATCTTCAATACTTCTGTAAATATCAAAGATTAACAAACACTTTCACTGCCAGCCTATATTATTTAGTCAAGCGGATTTTAAAAAAAGTTGGGTTTTATTAATCGCGAATATTAATAAACCGAGCAATAAATAATAAACCACGTTAAATCTGGGATTACTGTATTCATATATTCATTTCAAAGCCTTCGCTGTCGACTAGAATAGATCACTGTTGGATAACATTATCACCGAGCGGTTATAATAATAAAAGAAGCCTCCGTTAGGAAGCTAGAGGATCTAGCGGTGACCTACTTCGACTATTCACCATATCATAAAAAGAGCGGACAGGTGTACATAATATATATTATATTAGCTATAAACTATTCAAATATTCATCTTGATGATGCTATAAAAAAAAACACTTTAAACAAAATCAGTATTTAAATAATCTCTTCATTTCTATTTAATTGACTGTTTTATTACATTCGTTAATAGAAATTATCGAATTAATTAAATTAGATAGATATTTTTAATGTCGTATTATCGAAACTCAATCATTTTTTTATAATGTGCTATATTTAATACACACTACTTTGAGAGCCAATTATGTATTTTAACCGTCTAAGACAGGCATGTTTTCTTGCTTTTTAGACTTTCATGTAGAACATAACTGGCAGAATCCTCATCCAAATCAGAGTTCCAAGGTTCCAACGCACCTGCAGAAAACTACTGCACCGTCTTAAATATTTATTGCGAACATTAAAAACGCTTAATGGGTGCCTTCGTAGTTCTCCGAACCGTCAAATAAACACGTGTGCATTTTAATTATTGCAATGTATGTTATTAAATGTATATATTTAGATATGCAATAAATTGAAAAACTATTGAATAATTAATTTAAATAATTATAATATGCTATTAATATAAAGTATATTTCATATTTAACCGGTTGTGAAAATATATGAAACAGCAGGGTTCTGCATTTTTTTCTTTTTGAAAATTAACGTCTTTTGTCCAATGATTAGAATAATCAATATCATTTACTAAATCAAAATGCTTTTACAATTTCATAATTGCTTAACGTATTTAACCCGCTGGATACGTATAATAAATAATTAATATCTTCATTTTTAATACACGATGCTGTGATTATAAAAAATAATTTAAATTTTCTAATTTGACAACGACGTGTGTTAATTAATATAATTTGTTTTTCGGAAGAATGGCACAAATCCTATCAATTTATTTTGTTGTATTTTCTTTTTTTTAGACTTAATATATGCTTAAAACAGTACTTTATAAACTAATTATGGATAAAATAATGAAAACAGACTATCTATAGTGACCCCGGCCCATTAAAATGTTTTTAAAGATTCGGTATTTCCCAGGATTTGACACCTGACGCGTGCTAGAAAATCATCATAACTAGCTAAAGTTGTATCGGATTATTTGATGGTTTTTCGTCAAATTAATTAAGTGTAAGATATTTTATGTTTGACGTTAATTTTGTTATTTATATTGTTGACTTTATTTATATAGTAATAAAGTATTTACTGTTTCAAATTAAAAAATATATTTTTTTAAACCCGTTGCACGCTAAATTTTGCTTATCGCTACAATGTCGAAAACGTATCATTTGTGCTTTCTTTTAAGTGTTATTAACAAGTGTAGAAATGTGTCACACAATTTTTGGTATTTTTTTTATTTTAAGCGATGTCACAAGTGTGCCTTTCTTTACAAAGCTTTTTAGCGGCTTTATGATCTCTTAACTCCTTTGTGGTATTTTTTTGTCACATTTTATTGAAAACATTAATTAGTGCGTGAAATCATACCAGGACCGTGACACAACGCTGAATAGATTTAAAAAAAAAAACCAACAGCGAGAGCAATCGTGACTTATTTTACATTGCATATATTCGACGATGTACCACAACTAGGGTTGCCACCTTTTTCTTGGACAGAATATCTCCGAAAGACCTTTTTTTTGACTCACCGAGGAATTTGAAATTCTCAATTTGCTCAAAATTTCCGGGACAGTTTAGTATTCATCCGGATCCATCCGGGACATCGCTTCCAATTCCGGGACGATCCCGGCCAATTCGGGACAGGTGGCAACCCTAATCACAGCCCTATGATGAAAATATCAGATTAAAATCACAATTAGGAGACCATACACTCCTTATTTCAGCAGAAGTTTTCTACGAAAACTGTTCGTTTCTCAGTCACTCAACCTCATATTGGGAGATTAAATATATAAAGATACTGAATGTCTTATATTTTATAACCCTTTTGTTCAGATTTTTAATATTTTTCATGGAATTTTCTGACGTTCTTATGTTATACGAAAAACAGGGCCTCCAAATTTTATTGCGCCTGGAGTCTCCCATGTGCTTAATCTACCACGGCCGCTCAGGACTACCTGTAAGTTATTCGCTCTTGCTACACCCTGTTTTTAGGATCAGCTGGTTGAGAGAAAATTAACCCATCCAACACAGCCATATCTTGAACACGTATCCAAAAATCATTGCATGAAACTGTCGGTACTGGGATTCGTGCCCGTAAGAACCGCAACGGAAACTAATAACGTTGACCACTCGACTGTGGGGCATATAAAAAATACCATAAGATAATATTTCTTTAGATTAAAACCAGGTCTCAAAGTGACAGAAACTTTTTTATTTGCCTAGTGGCGCCGCGTAAATAGCCGGCGAGTTGCCAGCCTATAATTCGCACGACTATGCAGCTAGGATAGGAACTTGAAATATGTACATATAGGTAACAAACATTGCCAACACGTCAAACAGAAGTCGTAGAGCAAAGTCGAATACAAGCTTACCCACGGACATTATTATACTGTAATTTGCGAATGTAGATAATCATAGCAAGTTTGTGGATCGCCTAAAAACTTACCGAGTTCTACTACGACTCTATCTTACACTCCGACTCCGAATTCAACCATATTAGAAAGGCCAATGCGTAATCACAATATTAATAATAATATAAGCTCATCCTTTCAAATTATACAACTGCAAATATCGCTCACTAATAAAAACAATATACCTAGTTTTTTTGAAATAATAATTTTGAGTTATTGATGTGTTGGATTTGTGATTTATTGCTATATTATTTTTTACCATTTAATTTGTTTGATTAATTTAAAAAAATGATGAAATTGATTGTGAAAATATAAATCGTCATGTTTTTTAATCAGGCAACAATTTAAGCTAAATACGTAGCCATGTGTAAAATTTTGCTCTCTTTCGGTTCAAGTAATCAGATATAAAATTAAAATTGACATTTTAGTTATTCCACAGGCTGTGTAACAAATTGTGACACGTGTTTCGCCTCTTCAAGATGCATCTTTATACGTTTGTCTGAAGATGAGTTTCAAATTGACGAAACACGTTAATTTTAAGTAATCAGATAATTTTTAAATGACCCTAAAAATGCTAAAACTGACTAATTTCTAAAAAAATAAAGAAATTGTAAGTAATCTGTAAACACTTTTTGATACAATATTTAAATCTCAGCCACATGTGAAGAATACTTGATTTATGGTGATCATTTGAATATTTCTTTTACCATTTCTTCAAAACAGGTTATTTACAGCTGTTTGACTTATGAACTGGTCGATCGATATCTCTGTTTTTATTTGTTTTTTATTCGTTTTTTGAAAGGAACTTAAACTACAGTAAAAACGTCACGTTTTCTCATAAAATGCGTAATAGTTTATTATGCATCCAGCCTTATTTTGTATTTACAACGAATTATTAAAAACTTCAAATGGCTCTCCTGCAAAATGGTTAATTCGACCATACTGTTGTATATATAAATAAACTGATGTTGCAATATATTGATGAATCAGGTTGATTTGGTAAAAAATATTCGTAAATTAACACAAGTTACTAAAGAAACTAATTGGAATCATCTGATTTCAGACGACTCCTACTCCATCCAAAATACTTTAATTCATTCTTCTCACCTAACAATGATTGTGTTTAGAGTGAAAATAACAGGGCTGTGGAGTAAGGTAAAAAAAGACAACTTCGACTCCAAAGAAATGTTTCAATCATTTCATTTTAACTTATAATAAGTATTTCTATCAGATCATCTTCAGTCAGCCTAGGATGAAGTGGCAACACAGTGGACTTTTGTGGTTTGAATACACATCATTTAATATATGTTTTAAAAGTCGTAAGATTTTGCTGACTCCAGACAAAACCCCTCACTCCACGGCTCGCGACTCCGACTCCATAAACCTGGAAAATACACGAGCAACATTTATCTGCCGATGTCGGCAACAAACAAGAAGCCGACTACCTGGACTGTATAATATGTTGGGTCGGCTGCAGAATTCTGTTGTGTGTGCGCCCAATATGAGTTTTATATGAAAAAGTGGGGATTACTGAGAAATGGCTGCGGCAGATAAATGTTTCTCTTGTGTTTATTTCCATACTTAGGAATTATATTTTGTTTTGTACGACAAAAATGTGGTATTATTCTTATTATGATAAATATCGTTCATCTCATAAAATCAGAATTAAATGTTTGTGAATCTGCCATACATCTTTTTTTTTTGATTAGTATGATGATTAAAAAAAGCAATTACATTCTTACAATGACACAAATTAATTTTTAAAATCACCCAAATTCTTACAACTAATACTCCGCCTAAAATACTATTAACCACAACTCGTATTATAAAGCCCTGATTATAAAATTACTTTTTAACATTAGTTCTGCTGTTCCTCTTTTTTCGTCTTCCAAATCTACTTCCTGGATAGATTAAGTAGTGAAATGGCATGCGCGATCAAGGACCTTTGGCACTTGGTCTTGGCAGTCATTTTGATTCTTGCCAGACCTTCATATGTACATAGTTAATCTTTGTAACTCTGACATAGAGGTCCTTAGTGGATAGTATTTTGCGCCCGTTACAGATCAATGTATAACTGAAAAGGCAGTAAAAAATAACATGCATTTGGGATTTTTGAATAAGTTGGGATGGAGGCACGAAAATAATCAACAACAAAAAAATGTAACATATATTTTTGAATTATACAGTTTTTGTATAATTCTTTATTTGTAGGTATTTGTTTTATATGTTTACTATACCATCAGGGGGGGGCAAACTTTTCGGACGGAGGGCCAAATTCAGGAATTCAAAATGATCGGCGGGCCGCAAGTAATACCATTTTTATATGTACACTATTTATCATGAAAAAAAACAATCTAATGAGAGTAATGGAACTGTTTTACGTATATTAACATTTTTTATAATTCAGGTGTTAATTTTGTAGTTGAGATTCTAAAAACTTGTTGTAAATGTTCATCAGTGATGTTTGATCGTAAAGAGTTTTTATTGAGGTTCATAATTGAAAATGTTTGTTCACATATATAGGTTGATCCAAAAATAACGATTGTTATATTTATTTTCACCCTTTTTTAAAAAGGCGTTAAAAGATAAAAACATGAATCTTTTTTGAAAATATAATATTGCTCGCGGGTCGCAGAAAAATACGCAGCGGGCCTCAGTTTCCCGTGCCTGCTATACATAATAAATCATTTCAAATACATTTTTCGTCGGAACTAATCATCCATTTTGCACAAACAGTCACAATTAAAAAACGTTTTGAATTACACTGCCTGTGTTAAAGATTCAAACTACCATGTAAAATTCAGGAATATTTGTACGTAAACTGTTCGCCGTCCTCTAAAAAGATGAGGATGTAGAGCGCCATGTTTCAAAGGCCTTGGTTCCTTAGATGACTGAAACGGGAGGCTTAGCGACTGATTAACCCTCAGTTCTTCTATCAACTTTTTCATCATCCGAGTTGTTCTATAATATAAGGAGTTTATTATACTTATGCTCCACGTTATAAACGGTCGTGGTTATTTGTGTATAAAAATAGGAATGAGGAATCAGATTATATTATGAACTGTTCAATTTTTTTCCACAAGTATTAATAATGACTTTAACCAGACGATATCTTTGCATACCAAAGACGTAAATAAATAAATTTCTTTTATAAATTCCTTCTCAAAATTAATACACACACACACTTCATATTATGTTGCCATGCTTAAAACCGGTTATAAAGTAAAAATATTTCCGATTTACAAGCACACAACTCTGCAATTTATCTGCAGAGTTGTTGGGAAGTACAATTTTATTACAGTAAGAACTTTATTCTCAAATAGCTGCCCTGGAATTTTTACATGCCAGGACGGAATATGATCCGAGCATTATATTATATAATATCTGCCTGTATTGAGAATTAGGAACCATTATTAACGGGATATGAATGCCACGTTTGAACTTTTGTGCGTAGTGGAATGATAAAAGACATTACGTATTGATATTAAAATACGTATGCGAATTTTCTCACGCCTTTCCAATCCTAAAAACAGGATGATTAACTAACCACTAGCGCTGCGTTATCCTTCTATCTTCACTCTCTCCGAAAAAAGGAAATCGAGTGACTGTATAACACGCAGTTCCCGCAGAACAACATCCGGTAAAAAACCCCCCATTAGAATTCCATTTACAACACATTGGTATGTATTAAAAATGAAATTTTAATCTACCCGTTGTCGTGTTGATATAATCAATGGTACCAGTATTCTAGTATTCGAGCAACAAGCCCGTCCCTTTTATCCATGACCGCTCCCAATGCGAAAGATATGAACTCCTAATAAAAGTCTCTCAACAAAAGTTTTTCTACCTCTCTTTTTTTAATAGAGTAGGATTTTTAAATTTGCCGCCTGTGTGGACGAGTGGTCAACGTCATTGGCTTCGGTTACGGAGGTCACGGGTTAGAATCCCAGTGCGGAAAGTTTTATAAATTGATTTTTCAATCGATTTATTAATTTCTGATCGAAGGCATGGGTGTATGATAATTTACTTTACCATAAACATCAACTAAGTGTGTATATTTTTTTTAATGTGAGGCATTTTAGATTTTTTAAAATAAAGCTTATAAAAAAGAAAAAATCCTGCTTATATCTAAGTGAATTTCATTGAATTACATTAATATCGTATCCCACGGAAGAAAAAAGTTGTATGTTAAATTTAAAACAAAAAAATCACTCTCTGATATTTCGAGACTCAAGTGTAAGGCAACACATACAATATTTAATTAAATTAGAGACACTTAGTTATTAATTATGACCTGTCATTAATTGTGTGAGCGTTTAAACAGCAAATTAAAACATCGTAAATTTTCATAAATCAGCCCGTCGAATAGACATAACCGGCCAAACCGGGACCCGAATGCGGTGCCTTCGTTATTGCGGGCCGGCACTCGCTCGCTGTGCCTCCCGCGAACCCTAGCATAAAGGTCGAGGAAATTAAAAACTGACTAACGAATCAACTGAGCTGGCTGAAAGCGGAACCTGTTTCAAAACTTGACGCTTTCTGTAAAATGGAAATTTCTTCTCGTTATGCATTTGCCTGTGTGTACACTTCAAGTCGAAGATTTTCTGTAAGAGTTTTAAAACTATGTATAACAATAATGTTTACTTAAAAACACAGTTCTGCCTAGGACATACAATCCCGGACCTTTTTTGTAATCCCGCGATTACAGGATTGATCATTCACCATAAAATCGTTGAGAAATTCGGGATTGAGAGGTTTTAAAATAATCTACAAAAAGGGTAAAAAATTCAAACAATGCTCACCAATTTTCAAAACCTGGGAATTTACGGATTTCCTAAAATTAACGTTTTTCTCGCTGACCGATTTCAAAAACCCAGAAATTTGCGCAATTCCCAAAATGAAAAAATGTGGGACCTTTTTTTTAGTTCTTTCCAAGATTTCAATTTTTTTTACTTGCTGCCCGAATTCAAAAAACCAGGAATCCGTGGAAATTCCAAAATTAAAAAATGCGGGAGGTTTTTAGCTCACTCGCAAATTTCACTTCTCATCCCTAACCGTTTGAATACCGCGCAAATAAATCATTAATAAGTCCCAGAGTCCCTGCGTGTTTTTGAGAAAAAATAATTTTACCTAATAGACACTCGAATTCGATATTTTAAAAACCTATATTGAAAACACATATTCATCAAAATATTGCTTATATTCTATTAGAATACCAAGTATTTGATTTTTTAAATGTCTTGGACATTCCTGTTCGCCTGCATATGTCCCGGACACATGTCTCCGCTTGGTATCCAAGTGGTTAATCTCGAAATCCCAGGATTACTACTATCACAATTATGGGATTTCGGGAGCACAAAATTCGACGGGATCCCAGGATTAAATGGAACGCTTTATAGTGCATTTTAATCAAGAAAACGTCTACTTAATTAATAAATCCGTGAATACAGAAAATTTTTTAGACAACAACACGGATAATTATCAGACGATAGAGAAAACTTTGTTCAGACAACGTTAGTCGGTTCAAGAATACATAAATGTAAACACGTTAAATCCAATGGAGAGATATTAAATGCCTTTATTTCCACCTTCAGATGCATTTTCTCATCTTTTATATTATCTTCTTACAGTAATTTATGTGTTTTACATGCACGAAGGTTTACAAAAACAAGTTCATTAAGATTATTGCTTAGAACGGCCATTACTAATTAGTTGAATAATTTTCAGCTGAAGTTGTTTTCCGATTATAAAAAAAAGTGGAAACATTAAAATTTTTAATACTTCACGTTGAGTGAAACTTTCAATACGTACATTAAAATTATTTTTTATTACTTCGAAACTTAACCTATTCGGATTTCATAAATTACTTAATATCATTTAATTAAAGGCCGTGCGTAATACGAGAAAGTCGTTTTTTGGTTATTTATTTAAATTTGTCACTTTTCGAGCAATTAATATAGTCTTGAAAAAAATCAAGTTCATTTAAATATTACTGAAAGTCAATCACCTTTGGCAAAAAAAAATATGCAGAAATAATACATTTACAGTGTATTGAAAAAAACTTCTCGAATCCGAATTCTAATCATTACAGATTTACAATATTCACAAGCACTCACCGCTAGGGCTTCCAAACCGAAAACCGGTTTATTTCACTCGGTTAACCGGGTTCTATCAAAAATACCCTTTTCTTATTTTTTATTGTTTTTTACAAAAAGAAAAATGTTTTATAATGAATTTACTGCGTTACATAGGAAACAATTCACAAAATACAACAAACATGTACATATATATATATATGTATATGTATATATATTGCAGAATAATCTACTTCTGTCTCAAAGTTGTCCATGTTGTGAACAGAAATGACTCTTTCAAATAATTTGTCATTTTTTGACAAGTGAATATTTTGGTATTTTACTCTATTTTTGTCTTATCCAGTTGGTATTTTTAAAAAATTGAATGCATTTAAACATCATTCTTTTGGTGAGTTATGTAACCAAGCTCTATTTTTTTTATTTGACGTAATTTTTTTTTTATCATAAAATATTTTTTCACATGTCATAATAGTAATTGTTACTTTGCCATAACAGGTCTAGAGTCCCATTAAGATAAATGTCGTGTTTTTTGTTTGAAATTTTGGAGTATTAGTTGTTATGCTAAATATTGAAAAAAATCTATTTTTTTTGCATACCTACCTAATCAAAATACATGATATTTCGGTTTAAACCGGTTACCTGGTTTATTTGTCAGAAAAAAACCGAAAACCGGTTAGTGTTTAAGTCCGGTTAATTGGAAGCCCTACTCACCGCTTAACAGTTGTTATTTTTTTGCTGCATCTATATGCATCATTTAAATTGTATATAACTAGCACATAATTATTCAACAAGGTTTTTCTAACATGTTTTCAACTTTTATATTTCTGACATTAAGCTTTTTGTCAAACTACACAAAAATCTTGAATAATATATGTATGTAATGAACAAACAAAAATATGACAATTTGAATATCGATATACTGCCTTCGAAGCTGTGGGTTTTGCAACCCTTATGTACGTTACCGTTTTTTTTATATGCATACAATAACTACGGCGTCTTGGAAATTCTCATCAATTTAAATGATGTTTTTTTTATTTTCTATCGATAGGTATGGATGACTAGTGATGAACCGTAGTACATCACTAGTCTGCATCCATGTATATAATATACATTCTAATAAGACTGCTGGCAATAAATTTCAATTGCATAGTTTAATAGTACATACATACTTACTAGGGATTCTGTGTCGAGACGTCCCGGGACTTTTAAGGTTTTCTGCTGTCTTAAGTCCCGGGACTTTGTATTTAAATGCCCCGGGACTGAAAGACAGCCAAATTGTACATTTTAATTTCGAAAAAATCCATTCTAACAAAATAAAATTGGATGTAAGCAATCGCTAATATTATAATTAAATGTTCATACCTGATGTTGTTTTATTTACAAATGTTTTTCACTATTGTACAAAGTTATCAATGTCTCAATACGACAAAAAAAGGTATAAAAGCTGTATTGTGATTTGTGAAGTAACAGTCATAATTTTACCCAATTCAATTGTTATTTTTTTAATAGATTTACCGTTATCATCCCTTTTTAGTACATACATACATACAAATATTTAATTTTAACAAATTTCTAATTTTATTGAAAGGGAAATAAAAGTCCCAAGTCCCGGGAAGTCCCGGGACTTTGACTTTATCACGTCTCGTGTCCCGGGACTTTGAAAAACCCGAGACTTCGTAATCCCTAATCCATTATTTGGAAAATGAATTGGACAAAAGGCTGCAGATTTCACATCTCTGGATTGAGTAGTTCTTTTGTGGAAATACATTTTTAATATGAAATTAAAATTGTACATATTATCTCACCTGCTGTGTTACTAAAATTCAAGTGAAATACTAAATTATGAATTTCATACTGATCCTTTTTCAGTATTAATATTTAAGCATACTATTAACGCGGGTAACTTTGGCCCAGCTCTGAATGTTTTTTTTATATTTTTATAAATCATCATTACTATTTTATGTGTGGTATTATTTGATAAAGATGAGTATCAGCGTTTTCAGATTCAGTTAACAAAAAGGTTTTGGAAGTATTTCTATGCTCGATATATAAAGACAGATAAAACAGTGTGGACCAAAGTTTGCACCTCATATCGGGCAACTTTGGCAACAAATATTCACAATAATTACTATAATCTCAATAATTTTAAGATATTTGCAACTTTTTTCCGCGATTTCGTGTACATATGTTGTACATAATCGAAGGCTAAAAATATAGAACCCATGTAAGTATAATAAATACCCAACTGACAACTGCCAAATTTCACAATATGTATAGCAAATATGATACATTGTAATTCGTAGTTTTACCTCCAAAGGGATAGATACACAATATCATTGATTGGCTAAGAAACAAAAAGGTGGCAATGGTATGACTATAAAATTTAAACGGCATTATTTTTAATCTTTTTTCTTTAATGTAAGTCCAATAGCCAAAGTTACCAGTATTGACTACTTAAATTGATTTCAAAAATATTTTAAGCATTAGCAATGCTGTATCAGCAAAAAATATATGTTACACAGTAATACACAATTGAATCTAATTTTATTTAAAATAACCTTCAGATTAATGCAGACATGTCAAAAACAACTAAAGTGTAAAAACCGCAATGGCGCCGGAGACACATACAATAAATATGTTACAAGGATGAAACGGCAGGTCAGTTTGTTATAATAAAAAGGTTAAGTAATGAGAAATACTTAAACTTTTCGAACTACTCGCAAATTACATTCAGATTTAAAGAAACGATAACCTGAAAGAAACGGCTGCTTTGCATCAATGCAAACTCCAGCGAGTGGAAACTGCCTACCTTACCTGGAGATCAGATCAGCTGTCGAAATCCGGAGATAGCATCTTTTCGCTTCATGCCGTTTCGCATCTAGGACGCCGGCGACGCTGCATATAAAAAATAAGGACGCGGCAGAACAAGGTATTCGATACTAGGTATTCGGTTTTAAAATAATACTAGTTACAATTGTCGTGGGTCCTGTTCCGTCCTAGTAACACATTTCATTCTACTTTCAGTTTAAATGTATTTAAATACGAAGATTTTTATTTTCAATATGAAATTGTAAAGATTATTATTCCACATGTTCTGCAACTGTGTGTGAGGCGTGTTTAGTTTCTTGAGAATCAAGCTTCACTTAAAACGCGACCATCAATTCACTGACAATAAATAGATAATATTTTTAGGGTGTTCACTGTCAATACTTGGTGAAAAGGCAGTATATTAATAAAAACACAATATTGATTTGTACTTTATTCCACTTTATTTAATAGGTCAGGACCGGTTTCGCCCATTGCGAGCATTGTCAACTGACAGTTGCGAATGTCGAAACCGGTCCTGACCTATTAAATAAAGTGGATTAAAGTACAAAGGAATATTGTGTTTTTATTAAAATAGGCAATACAAAACACGACAGACAATTCCTGATAACAATCACTTTTATTTATTGAGCGCCTACAGTAATTATTAGTTAAGTTTTTTAATAATAACTTCCTCTTTTTGAAAAATATTATAGTTCATAGCTCAAATTCATACCTGTAAATGATTGAAAACAGATTGAACTAAAATTTCTAGTACTGGCTAACAAATAGATTAGATTTGACGCTTACAATAAAAAATATTTTTTTTACAATGATCAAATGTCTGAAAGTTTTTTTTTCTATATAAAGAAAAACACATAACACATTTGGTTACATAACAAACTGAAGAAAAAGGTTATCAATTTTATTTTACAAAATTAATACTTGAGAAGTTAAAGAGCGTGGACACATAAATAAACTAAATTTAATTCAGCATACTGTTTAAGTAACAATCTAGATAATCGAGTAACGTTCTGTCGGTGGTACCGAGGTAATAGAACATCCCTATTTAGGAGTAACAGACACCGTACAGTCAGTTAGTTATCGCTTCCTTTCACTTATTAATGTCGGCATATTCGTGCTGCATACCTTTGGGGCATAATAGAATTATTATTTGCAATATCGCTTTTTAGATCAAGGATTTTTGTACAAAAAAACAAAAATACGACATACTCGATTCAATAATATTTATCTGTGCCACATAATGTTATATTTGCATTGGCTGATTATGCTTCAGCAATCTGTAGCTGCATCTTGACAGGTTCACACCCTGAGGATGAAATAATAGAACATGGTAATTTAAAAAATGATTAATGTCTGTGTTAATGAAATGAAAAAATATCATTGACAGTTTGCTCGAGCTATATTCCGTCACATTGGAGTCGCAAAACGTTTTCAAATGATAGTCAACCACAAAAATTTAGTCCATTGAGATGTGTCAAAGAAACATATAAATTTTTTCAATACTTTTCAGGAGATTCCAACAACAGTTTTCCCAAATAATCGAACGATATTTAACTACATTTTATCTGTTGATCTTTTCTATGCGGTCTTACGTTTCGTTTCTTTGACTCTAATTGGCCGATAAGTTAAACCTAAAAAACATATCGAATATAAAATTACATACTGTTATCATTGCTATAATATTAAAATTTTATGACACCCCTAATCTATCCCGAAACAACACCGAAGGATTCATTAATTCAAACAATATTTTCAATACGAAAATTTAAATTAATAAAAACGATAGCAATAAGTTTCTAAAAGGTCTTATTAAATGAAGCAGTCTAACTTATGTTGGTGTTATAATTAGTTAATAAATGAAGTAAATAACAAACTTTATCTTAGATTTAAATACATTTTAAACCAATGTAACTTCAATGCTTATCTTATTGGTCAATCGATCATAATTATCAGAGATTCCGATATGGATTCAAAAATTAATTATGCACATAAATTAACCAAACAACATTGAAGCGACAACGCAAGGGGAGTAGTCCAGCGTTCTTCAAACTTTTTCAATATGACCCACGGAATCATATTTTAATGTTACCGAATTGTCCGAGTACAAGCATAACGATATATAAAAAAATCGAGTATTTTTATTTCCCGCCTTGAAAGTTCAGTCAAAATTTCAAAAGATACTCCGTCAATATCGTTTTGATGGTTAAGAATTAAGATTACTGTCGTTTTCTTAATTTCTTCCTCTCTGGTGCTACAATCCGTGATGAATATTGTGTACCTCAATAAATTAATCTCTTCCTTTCCATTGGGTCATTTGCCTTCCTTCGCACAATTGCTAATTTCGAGCACTCGTAGGTCTTGTAGGTCTTACAACAACTTTCCATCCTGGGAAATCACGGTCTCCCAACGAGAAGAACAACCGATGATCAGAAAGTATAATGTAAATTTGTAAGCAAATAAAAATAAATTTAACATTTACTTAAAAAGAGGAATCGAGTAATCCGATTTCTTACGACACCGATTCCGCCAAAACACCATAAATAACACGTCTCGCATTTAAATAATATGCAAATTGTATTCATTTTAAATATCATCTTTTTTACGACGGTTTTTAAACATTTCTTTTTGCATACAAATTTCTGCATTTTGTACGTTAGTTCAGGGGTGGGCTGGAGGGGGCTCGGAAGGGGCTCGCGCGAGCCCCTTGTTAGATTTGACCACGGCCGGCGAGCCCCTTGTTAAATTAATAGAAAACAATATTCTCAGATCAAACAAGTACATAACTGCAATTTCTGACATATACTATCTACCTCAGCTTCCAGTATACACAGTAGTACATTTTTAGCCATTTATATTGATTAGTTTATGGTAAACTGCATATTGTTGCATATTTTAAGTGTATTAAGTAACAATCGTTTGCTTATTTAAAAGTATTGCATATAATTGCATATGACTGATAAATTACTTTGATATTGAGCGAGCCCCTTGTTAACGTATTGGCAGCCCACCGCTGCGTTAGTTAGTACGGAATGGTGGTCAGTGCTATTGTGTCATACCTGTTTTTAAAAAAGCCATTTCTAGATCCATTTACAACTCCCAATCGTAAGCAATAGACATAAATTTACTGAAATTTAATAACATAATATATTCTAACCTTAATTATGTATATTATATATTTTTGGCAACGTAGTCGAGTTGCCAACGTTGTTAGCTTTGATTGTAAAGATCATGAGGTCAATTACCTGCACGAACAGATTTATCAATCGGTCTATGGTTTATTTCCGATCGAAGGCGTGGATGTCTGTGATGTCTAAAATTCCTTCCCACCACCTACCCCATCCAAAAAATGGGGTGTAGACCACTAGTCGAGCACTAGCTCTATCTTTCAATCCCTAGCCTCTTCGAAAATGAGAAGTTAAATAACTGAATACCAAGCAGCTGTTGTAAACAATTTCTCACACAGGAGGGTATCGTTGACAAGAAAATTATTGTTATCTGTTTGTCTATGATGCGACCCCGCGTTTGAGAAACGCTGTTTGATTATATGTGAAATAACATCTACTCTACGGCATCACTCCTGTGATAACATCTAAGTATACTGTTAACATTATTAATGTACTATCTACTTTAAAATTATCAGATGCTGTTATCTCAATGCAATATGGAACCTGTTTTTCTATTTCTACAGTTGGCAAATAAATCATATTCAATAAACAACAGTACCGACCACCTCGATCAAAAATTATTGTTTATGTTATATGACCTTCACGATTTATATTTTTGCTCCAGTCTCATTACATCATCAATTTTAAATCTTGATGATGGCTGTTGGTGGTGCCGTTTGTCCTTGGTTTGAGTGACTGCTGAAATTCTCCCTTCTATCTTTTTGAAATATTTTTTTATCACTTTGACGATTTAGCTGTAATGTATTAATTCGTTTGTAACATATTTTTTCCTGTAACTATTTGGTTTGTGTCTACATGATAATCATCAGTTTACTGACATTCATATTCTTTTCAAAACTGATCATAAAATTAAAGTTATAAAGAGATCAAATAGCTAACTGTTGTAATTTTTAAGCATCATCCGTTTATTTTATCTTTTCCGAAAACGATCAAGGAAGACTTAACAACAAATAGATCTAAGAACTTCCGTTGAAATGCCTTATTGGGAGTCCATATGCTTCACCAGAACGAACTCTTTTTTCTTTGACCATTTTTACTCTATATGTGGAGAAAATGATTCCCTGCCAATTGTTTTGTTTCCTCTCATGACTTGCCAGGATCCATCAGTTCTACAGAGTACATCCTAGTAACCGATAGTCGTCGAGGACGCCGGAATCCCACCATTCGGAAGAAGATGTAAGTAGGATTGTGGCCCAGCCAATTCCAATGTCTCTCCATGACTAGTGACGTAAGAGGGCGCTACTTTTTAAATCAAACAAAATATTTTCCAAAAAATGGTCAGTACCTATCTGAATTAAATAATCGTCAACTGAAAAAAAAACCAGCATAGTCAATATACCGACAAAAAAAAATACTCTTAATTGATCGCTTTTTAAAACAGTAACAAAATATTTATTAAATAAATTACTGACCGCGTTTGCATAAGTTACTGACAAAACGACAAGTCGCATTAAGTCAATAGCTTTTCATGCAATCAAATTTCATCGTTTTCATGCTACCTTCTAGTTTTAAAAAGTGTGACGAATTAATTAACACTTATAGACCGGCACCTGTTATTTTTAGTATTTCGTCTCGCTACCGCTGAAATACAGTTTTCATAATTAATGCGCCATCATTTATCAGATTTAGCGATAAAGAAGATTTCTAGATAACCTTAAAATGTAAAACCTAAATTATTGGCCTGACATAAAACAGCTGAGACGGTTCATGAATATTTATACGGAAGCCTTAATTTTTCCAAGTGGTATTTATGTAAGAAATTTATTTTTATGCTCATGTATTTGAGAGGTTGTGATGTGATGTTTTGAATAATTACACCGAAAGATCGATTCGTGAACGAAGAACGATATCATTTTACATTTAAATATTATCCTAATATTATATTAGTCATTTTAAGACGGGGTGGGGTGGGGTAATGATTTTGTAAAATCTAGTTGATAGATAATGTGTGTGACGTAGCACAAGTAGATAAGAAATCTTAACTTTAGTTTACATGCAAGACTGTGGAGTCGTAAAAATGGTAGAAAAAATATTTAAAGATATTGAAAAATTATTAGTCAAATTATCAATCAAATTAATTAGTGGAATGTACAAGAATTATTCTAGTAACTAGATATATCTGATGGTATACCATCAGATATATAAGTCAAAAATTAAAGTCGATTTTTAATTTAAGGCCAAAGTCGTATTTTTGCATCCGCCTCTGCAGTCCAGTTTACACGAAAAAAATAATTAATTAATATTAATAAACCGTTTAAATACCGCGCAAATAAATCATTAATATGTCCCAGAGATTCTTCGTGTTTTTGAAAAAAAAAAATTTGCCTAATATACAGTGGAACCCACAATTACACTATATATACAGCCGCTTGGTATTCAAGTGGTTAACCCATATACAGTGGAACCCCCAATTACACTACCCCGAATTACGCGCTGGCTTGAAATATTCGCCGCAAATTGCACGGTCGCATTCCATTTTCGTTACTACGAGACGGTGGTCTGTGCCGCGCATACAGTCAAATGTTGGCTAGCGTCTGTGTATTCAACACGTGCCAGACTATACACGCATAGCTGGGCGTCTGCCTGTGTGCGAAATATTTACTACTACAAAAACTAAATATTTCGTCCATATTTTTTCATTTGCAAAACTAAGGGAAATCTTAGTTTTGCATTTTCCGCATTTTAGTGTAAATGGGGTTTTACTGTATGTTATAAAAAAAACTGCCGCTTTTGTTACAAACTCGATTTTAGTTGTTCAAATATGTGCGTAATGTTTGGTCAATTATAGTTTCTTTTTGCGAACTCATTACGTGAGGAATTTTAAAAAACCTTCTTTAGTAAAGTGTATGGATTGTCGCTTACGCTTTTCTGTCGATAATGAGTCGATATTAAAACGAACCAGAATAATTCTGACAGTTCTAGTGTTTCATTTAACAAAGCTTGTATAAAAAAAATCACCTGTGACGTGAGTAAAAGAACAGTTTTATCAATATAAATTAAGTTTATATTAATAATAAACTTCCAAAGGGTTGAGTGGTTACTCAAAATATTATATTCAGAGATAGTTCTAAAATTTGAGTATCATTAACAGGCGCTGATTGCACTGTGGTTGATAAATAATAAGCCACGTCTCATATCTCATGGACTGAACATCAACTAACAGTTCACTGAATATTCTACTCACATAAGCTCATATGTAAATTTTGGTTTTAAAGTCATCTGTCAGTTTTAAAAATATTGCAGCGTGAAAACACATTTTTTAATATATTGCATGTAAGAACCCAAGCACGGTAGAATGTATGTTTGTCTAGTGATATTAAAATACCAATGTAGAAATTTTCAAATAACCAGCGTGGATACAGACAGAATACTAACCGAGAATAAAAAATATTTTCAATATGCAATACATCAGCTTCACAGTGATAGACGGTTCTCATAAAAAATCAATGAATATCCGTTAAAACTTTCGTTTGGTAACGTTTAAATGTTTTCTTTTGCTGGATAACTTTAAAAATTGATAAAATTGTTCCCCGAAAGCCATTCCTGTTCTAGACATTCTCTTTAAGAATAAGAACATCCTAATCAGTGATTTTTTAAGCATGGATTAATAAAGTTTATCTCAAAAATAACTGATTTTTTCTCAATTGCTTAACTTCTTTAAAAAAAAAGAGTTAGGGTATTTAACTAGAAGTTAGCTAATCGCTTTCGTTACTCCATGCCCCCTGGAGTATATAAACTCATAATGAAGTTTATCTCGGCAAACGTTGTTTTACAATATCTGCTTTTGTTACTCAGTCGCTTATCCTCTCTTTTCCGAAGAGATCAAGGTCACGGCAGGGACAGGCAACGGTGGGCTGCCAATACGTTAACAGGGGGCTCGCTTAATCTCAAAGCAATTATCGGTGTTCTGGGGAAGGAATGATTTTTTTATCACTCCTATGCAATTATATGCAATACATAAATAAGCAATTGATTGTTACTTAATACCACTTATAATATGTAACAATATGCAATTTACGCTAAACTTATCAATGTAAATAGCCAAACATTTACTACTGTGTATACTGAAGCTGTCCTAGATAATATATATGTCAGAAATTGCTGTTATGTACTCATTTGATCTGAAAATATTGTTTTCTCTTAAATTATCAAGGGGCTCGCCGGCCTTAGTAAAATTTAACAAGAGGCTCGTCCGACCCCCCCCTTCAGACTACCTCTAAGAAAAGGGATAGTGATTAGATCGAATGAGTGGGAAGAAATTAGAAACATTTATGACATCAAATCATGATTTATGGCATCAAAATCAAATTTCAAGTGAAAGACTATTGACTGCTATAGATACGTACTCACAGTATCTTCTACAATTCAACGTGGTTGATTACTATCTAGCTTTCCAGATAAATTCGGTAAATTGGAAATGGTCTTTTCTGTACTATTATTAATAGAAAAACGTTATAAAAACTAGAAGTAAGAAGTAAAAAAGTAAGGACAACTGTATTTTCTAAGGCAGTGCACGATAGTAGTAGAGGAAATTCCCAAAGCTTAAAACACGATATTGCCTTACGTGCTGTGATGACAATAAATTAATAATTGACACAGAGATTAAATAATTACTATTTTCATCGATGATACTAAAACCATAATTTTTAAACATAATAAGCTTTACGAGGCTTACAAATTAAGCTAAGGAATGTAGAAAATAATAAATAATCCTGTTTTCTTTTAGACAGCATAAGTTATAGACATTCACATTTGACCCGTGGTTTGTCATCGGCTGCTTATTAAAAAATTATCGGAATTTTTTCGTGTTGTGACATTTCCCAACAATAGACGCACACTCAACAGTAGTGCAAGATTATATTACAAGCGTATTCTTATAAAAGATCTGTTTTCGAATTTATTAAATGTATAAATATTTATGATAATAAATAATCATTTATTGGCTCGCGAGATGATAGATTTTGACTTGCGATAATCGATGGCGCTGTATTATTTAAATTGATGTCTTTTTAGCTTATAATTGAGTGGTGGACGTCGCTGGATTAAATTTTTTGGAATATAAAATCATAAATCAACGTAATAAAAGCAAAACAAAAAATAGTGGCTGTTATAAACTCGTGTTTACCTTGCAGCTAGGATGTGATTTTGACGTTTTTAAATATGTTTTATGGCACAATAAAATGTTGTAAAAAAAATGTAGCCTTGTCGGTGAAATACGTATTTTTAATATAAAAAATCTCAGAAGACATGTTTAGAACCCAGTTGTGAATTATGTGTGGTATGAATGTAAATAACCGGCATAATGAATTCGTATCAGAATAATAGCTTTAAATCAGAAAGAATAAAGAATCTATCTATCTAAAATTACCACATTCCGTATCAATATCAGACACCCGAGACTTGATTGCTATACACTTATATCGAACGTAATCGGCAGAGCAACGTAAACGACAATTTATAAATATTACAAGAATGGCCATGTTTTAATCATAACCAGGGCCAGATCGAGAATTTCTGCGCCTGTATGCGAGGCACTTTGTGCCTTGAAAAACTCGATCTAAGTGAGTAAGATAGTGCTAAAATCTTAGTACGGCGCTTGTGCACCTGTGTGCGCCGCATTCTTTGCACACACCACAAGCCGGCTCTGATCATAACAAAAGGTAATTCCTCTAGTAATAAGTTCGCAAAAATAATTCCTTAAATACGGTTAATAATATTTGTGCAATTAAAGTTTCGGCTAAAAAACAAGTTTCTGCTGTAAAATTACTTCAATTGTAAATGCTAAAAGTTTCTTTTTATTGCGAGAACTGTATATGTACATACTGTGAACCAGGAATCGGAGAAACATAAATTCATTTATTACTTCAAAACTTAATACTTTTCATATGTAATTTAGGATGTTAGAATAATTGATAAGATATAAGATTGTGTACATCTTCTTAGCCAGTAATAAAACTAAATTAATATTTGCTTAAACATTGTTCTGGCGAAAGCTTAAAACCGAAAGAGCTAGCAATTATATACATACAATGAATTGTTTTCATTTGAAAGCTTCTGTAAGTTTAGATCTACTCACTTTACTTACTCCACAGCTTGTTAAATACTATATAATACGCCTTTATATAATGGTTACCATGTCTGCCTGTACAAGTTCTTAAATAACTCTCCCCTTTTATTGACCATCCCTGAGCCTATTTGGTTAGCAACATATTGTTATCTAATACAGATATTTCCACCCCTACCGTTGTGTTCAGTTATAAATTGGCCGGTGTGAAATGATAACAAAAGAATAATAATCGTCTATCTAAAATAATCTAAAAAGGAACCACCGTGCTGCTCATGTCAATCATATATTTGATTCATATTGTACGTATGTTGAAATTTAAAACAGGTAGTTCATGAAATAGTCGATAGCAATATCAAACAACCTTTATATACATATAACTTACTACAGAACATATGTCAACCTTTATTTATATTGACTATTGCACTGCCGACAGGAAAATGTCTTTCACAGCGATTAATGTATCATATCGTAATGGTAGGTCAGAAATCCCCGGCCAAACGTTTTCAGTAGCAAACCGTATCATACCTTCGCAATATCTCTATCGGAATCAAAACAGCGCATCCTGCGCGTCAAATAGATTATGTTAATAATTATGAATGCGCGGCTACCATTCCTCATCATATCGGGCGCAGTCAATCTTTACCGATAAGGTTTTGTTTGACAGTCGTGTCCGGTCGTGAGCGACCTCCAATAGCGCTGAACTGGTTGCACGCCCGCCACATTGGTGGAAGATTTCAAAACAACTTAATGTAAGCTAAAACACCAATATATCAGTGGCGGTTCTAGGTACTGGGCTAGGTGGGCTAAGCCCGACCTGCATTTTTCACCCAAAACTTTAGATGGCTGAATAAAAATGAACAGCAATTCGGCCGCTGAACACAATAAATACATTTATAAGCGTAACTAACCTTTCCCAAATGAATATAATATCTTTGTTTTAATTTTCCTCTGTCAATATAAGACAATGCTACGTCTACCTACAATCATATTCTCGATTATGTTTTGTATTACAATTTTAAAATGAGCTGGCATAAAAAAAAACAATAATCCCATAAATACTTCATAGAGAACAGGCAACGTCACATCAGTCTGGCAACACCACTCAGGGGCTACAGATGTCTAGCCCGTAACCACAGACAATATTTCTTTACACTGGGGCGCAATCAAGCACGATTAGATTTTTTTGTATTTGTATGTACGGAAACGTCATCAAACACACGCGATTGTGTTTTAAATAAGCAAAAGTTTGTCTTCGTTGGGGCCTAAACAGAATCTGCCCATTACGCATACTTATGCATTGAAACACAAATACCAATATCGTTGTATTGTATGAAAGTGACAGGTATTGACTTTCAGTGACAGTTCTGTATTGCTTTTTGTACTTATTATTTCACTTTGAAAGAGACGAATTTAAGGATTCCGTACTATTATTCTATTATTTCTTAGTTACTTTAGCATTGATTTTATTATATAATAATTTATGCATTGCAGTAGTGTCGTAGTATTTGTTAATTTGCTTGTAGATTAATGTATAAGGTGAAGTGGAAACATGCACAAGTTCGTAAATAGTATACAATGCTATGCTTTTCTCTAGCCCACCCAAGATTTTAGGTCAAGAACCGCCATTGCAATATATTATACTTTACAAACTACATTTGTATAGTCACTGTAACCTTAAATTGACGTAAATCTATACTTATCAGAACGTCACCTGCCGAATCTTTTTCTTTTCAGTGTACTCCACGTTGTTAACATCGCCACACGTTTCGGATGAACATGCCTTCTAGTATTATTACGTAACACGGCAGCGTTTAACGCCTTAAAACGATTGTAGGAATCGTCTTATTATCAGATTCCCTTAGATTTATCTGATGTTCTATAAAATGTGCTGAAATTTATAAAAAAAAAAACATACGTAATGGATGAGCTTTTTATGAGTTGGTAATTCTTTGCACTTTTTATGGGTTGGTAGTGGGGTCCTATGGCGCAGTGGTTACATCGGCGTATCTTACAGTTTCGAGTCCCAGTACGAACAGTATTTTTTAGATTGATTTATTTTCATAGGCATGGGTGTTTGTGTTATGTAAAAATTCCCTCCCACCCTTCCGATCCTTCAATAACTGTGTGTAACGAGAGCGATTAGTTAACCGCTAGTCCTGTCCTAGCTTCATCCTTCTATCCTCACTACTCTTTCTGGAAAAGAGAGGTTGAGCGACTGGGTAACAAACGGTTCTCGTAGAAAAAAAACTTCTGTTGAGATACCTCCATTAGGAGGCCATATGCTCCACATTGGGAGTGGGCATGGATAAAAAAAGCAGAAGACTATAAAGTGTGTTTTTAGAGGTTTCCTTTACTATCTTGCAATAAGTCAAAAATTATTAAATAAAAAGACTACATATGTATATTGAATTTGTACTTACTCGTTAGAACTACATTAAAAAATACGGTTAAAATAGAAATGTATAAAGTTCCATCAGAATTATTCAATAGCTGTATATTCAATTGAAGATTCCTTTAATGAAAAATCATATTTTAAACACGGAAAAAGCTTAACGATTTCTGATGTCTTTCAAACAATGTTCATTACACTTTTTTATTATTTTATACTGTATTTGTCATAATTTTTAAACGATTTTAATACCAACCGTTACAATATTTATAACACTATCGTTATTTTTTTACGAACTGTCAGAGAGCAACACTTCAATTGTTTATCGTTCCATTTCTAAATTTAAAAACGAATGATTTTATTTTACGAGCTTAATATTTGTATTGTTTATGAGCACAATAAATTTGAACATGCAATATGAATTCGAACTCGATAAAAATATTGTTAAGGCCATACAATTCGTACAATAATTAATCAGTTTTTTACATTGCACAAGGTTATCAAATATCTCCTTATTTAGAAAGTGTGTTCAATTATGCAGCAGGTACTATCAGCAAACTGTATCTATTGAACAAGAGTGGAATAAATTATGATTTCGGACTGGAGAACGCGCACGTGGACATCGAGAAGTATCATTCCATTCCACTTGCCACTGCTTGCCATTGAAGATGATGACCGGGTTAGCATTCCGTCTTTGCCTTTTGTGGCAACATGTTTGTGGCCATACTACATACCAGAGTTGACTTGGTACCGACAGCATTCGAACTGTTTTCTTGTGTTACGTCACAAGAGGTAAATAAACAGCTTCTTAAACTGTATTTTTATTTATTTTGCCCGTTCACGAAATATGAATCGCACTCACAGTTTATCGTTTCGAGCTCTTTAATGGTAAACAAATTACAACAAATTCAGCTAAATATCACAACTATATTTTTCAAGGGACCTACCAATTGTAATATTAAGAAACTGTGAGTAATATTTAAAAAAATGCCAGTTCGGTGGCGTAGCGGTCAACGGCGTTAGTTTGCGTGAAGAATATCACGGGTTCGAGTATCAATACAAACAACATTTTTTCAATCGATTTCGGTTCGAATGCATGGATGGGTGTTTGTGATATCAAAAAACTTGGAGCGGTTCATTAACATCTCTTCGAAAAAGAAAGTGATATACAGTTCACTTTTAGGGTGTTCACTGTCAATACTTGGTGGAAAGGCATTATATTAATAAAAACACAATATTCCTTTGTACTTCATTCCACTTTATTTAATAGGTCAGGACCGGTTTCGTTCATTGCGAGCTTGACTTGATTCAGTTGACAATGCTCGCAATGAGCGAAACCGATCCTGACCTATTAAATAAAGTGGAATGAAGTACAAAGGAATATTGTGTTTTTTATTAATATAACAAACAGTTGTCGTAGAAAAACTTCGGCTTAAATGTTATCCATTAGGAGGCCATATGCTGCATATTGGGAGTGGACATGAATTTAGAAAAAATACATTTACAAAAACAAATTCCCTCCCACTACCCTTCCAATTCTAAACATTGACAGAGCGTAGCGAGACCAATAAGTTTAACACTAGTCCTAACCTAGCTATATCCTTATATCGCTACTGTCTTAGAAAAAGAACGGTTAACACGTAGTTCTCGTAAGAAAACATTTGTTGAGATAAACCTCATGAGTATGCTCCACATAAGTAGAGAAGATAGTAGAATATAATGTTTCACGTGTGAAGAAAATCTCATTTAGCTGATAAATATTTGCGCGCCACACATTGGACTGCACCGTCGGTTTCTTTTGCATTTTATTATTGTAAAAATAGCCGAGAATCGTGAAGGCCCGCTGGTACTGCCACTCCATGCTGGGCCACGTTAGGCCACGCCACTCCGTGCCACTAATACTTCATTCCGCATGATATTCATGATGACGGCAAGTGCCGCCGGAGCAGGTGCTCAACTAGACGAAGAAAGCTGATAGCAGTGGCGGGGAACGTCGACAAAGTAAATGGATACTATAATTATTTGATCGCAACTATAATACGTATTCAAATGTTTATTGTAAAAAGACAACTATAATTTATTTAGATTCCACAACAGCAGTTATTTTTTAAATTAAATCAGCTGTAGAAAATACGGTCATGCAATGCTCCATTCTAATACATATAAGGTAAATATTGAGAATTTTGTACAAGTCTCGAAGCAGATTTATTTGATTAAGATCTATACAGAAACGTATCAGGCAGCGCCGTGTTACGACAGTGGTCTTGGATAGACGTTGGAACTGGATAAGTTACATGTTGCGAATGCTTCTGGAGAGTGAACCCTGCTTGTCCCTTTTTCAAGCCCGTGGGATGTTGGCGTCCAGGATAATCTAAAATAATTGATTTACTCAGCGGACCTGAACTATGCTGGTATGATACGAGTGGAAGTTAGGAAGAAGGCATTATTTATGCTTTACCTACGACTTGTTTTCGGGGTCTAATAAAGATTGGATGTCGAGGTAAGAAAACATCACTAAAATGAAAGCCCTTTTCAACACCAAACCATAAATCTATTAATATATTGTATCAATAAGAAAAAAGGTTTTATTATAAAGATAAATCAAATGGTCAACCAAATATTTTATATCAAAACTAGACGAATTCATTATTCTATCAGATTGATTTTGATTGTAAGTTTCAATGTATCAGGGTGTAGCGATAGTGATTAGCCAACCACTATGCCTGTCTTAGTGATATCCTTTCTAAAAACCCGTTACTCTCTTCGAAAAAAGGGGAGGTTGAAAAATTAACCATGCCGTTCTCGTGGCATATTCTCCAGATTGGGAGCAGATATGGATAAAAAAAAATAAACAATTTCCTCGTGAACGTATTTTATCATAGAAGTTTCAGAAATGTTCTTCATTGTAATCAGTTTGATAAAAAATATCGCCGTTCGATTTATTATTGGTTTTTTTTTAAATTTAACAAAAAAACTAACTTCTTTTCTTATTTTTTTAAACGGATTGGGTGAATTTTAAGGGATGCAATTATCACAGACATAGGGACCAATCCATACATAGATTTTTTTTTAAATCTGTATGTAATTATTCTTGATTTCATGCTATGTTAAAATCCCCATAGAAGCTGCGTATAGTAAGTGGAAAACGTTGCTAAAATTTATTATTCACCGTGAAAAAGATTTGTTACAATATTTAAAAGAATTGAATAGACATCAATAAAAAACCATTTTTGCCAACAGTGCTTCCTTAACTTATTGAACCCATCAGTGAAACTATTCGACTCCTTTCGGCGAATAAAAATAAAATTTTACTGTCATTACTGATGCTAATTCAGAGAAAATAGGATTTAAAATAGGACCATCTCGATAGGATTAAGCGCCCCCCATATTTTTACGGTCCACATAAGTATGCGCTTATGCACCCCTCTTAGAAACTCTGACCTAAAGTATCACCACACGGACTTCATTTTAATGACTTTTACGCAAGCAAAAAATAATACATTACTCGACAATAAAGGAACAGCACGCCATTGTCTGTTTGCTTCAAGAAACCCGTTTACATTGTGCACGGCGCTAGTTGAGATTGAGTAATTTAGCTATTTTGAAATATTCCGTGAGGTCAATACATTACGATTACATTGGATTTTTTTTTTATCAAAACCTTAGCAAAAAACCCCACGTTTACATCTACCTATGTCAATTTACTTTTTTTTGTAATGAGCTTTTAAAAGTGGTCTGTAAAAAACGTCCACACTACCAAAATATCAGTATGTACTCAAATTGAAATTGATTTACAATTAATCACTTGTTAGATTTTCGCTGTCAATTCTTGGTGGAGAAGAAATAATATACACCATTTCATACAAACTTCAGATTATTACCTAATATCAGACCGTTGGCAATCTTCACGAACTTTACGAACATTATATTGTATTTTATAAGAGTAGAATTATTTTTTATTTTATCGATAAATCACTTTTATGGTGATCACTTTCAAGTCGTGGTGGAAAGCTACTATATTAAAAATATCATCAGTATACTTTAACATTATTTTATACTATTTTATAAATTATAATACTGTCTTGCGGAAGTAAAAACACAGTGTCTTGTTTTAGTACAATAGCTGTTAGATAATTTATGTTTTAAACAACCTTTTCTCGTATCAATGACGTAGACCACAGAACCACGGACCCGTTCTCTCTCTTACTGCCGATTACAAAGTCCTAAAAGTATGAGAGAATAAGTGTTTCGCTGCAATACTTATTTGCTATAAAAGCGAAGGAGTGACTCTTGTTCACAAATTAAAGTTCGTTCACATTCGTTCACTGGCGAACGATGTATAATATCTATTCCACATGCCATAGATATATTATAAACGTATTATAATTTACTTAATCCCTGTACTAAATGAAAAGAACATTTCTCTAAACCAGCGATTTCCAAACTGGGAAGCACGGACTATTGCAAAGGTAAACAGAAATTTTATTTCCATAACACATAAACAAATAGACAAGCATTTATATTGAAACGTAACAGTAAGACATCAGCAAATTTTAAAAATCCAAAATTTCGCGTTTATACAAAATTTAAAATAAAATAACTTAGATTATTCCACGTATTGTGTTACAAAATGTGACACGTATTTCGCCTCTTTCAGAGACATCCTCAGACAACTACTTTTGCAAATGCTTGCAAAAATAGTTTATAAATAGTTTATAAACTATTTTTAAAAATAAAAATATTAGTTTAAAATTTAGTTTATAAAAATATAGTTTATAAATAGTCAATAAGAATGATTTTAATTTTACCATTCTGAAATATTATAATAAAAATCAAATAATAATCTAAGTTATTTTATTTTATATTAAAATGAACTTCCACAAAGTTACCGCCGAATCCATCGAAAGTATACGGAATCAATTTGTCGTTAGTCAATATAATGAATTTGAGCTGACAACCATTGAAAATGAGAGAATTTATCAGCTTATTATTAATTGAAACAAAAGTTTTTAAAATGGAACCATAATACAATTTTGGTTAAACTTTAAATGTATCGAGCTAGGTAAGTGGTAAAAAAAAGTTGCTATTGGCACTCCACATTGCCCCCAAGGATAAACTTTGTGCTAGGTAATAAAATAGTACTGTGGAGTCGGAGTCAGAAAAACCGGAGTAAAATAATTAAAAACTATTGGAAAATATTTAGTCTATTCGTCATATTACTTGGTGAAATCGACTAGAATTATTCTAGTAACTAGAATGATCTGAAGGTATACAGCAGGGCTTCGAACCGCTATTTTTTCGTTTCGGTTCAAGTTTAAAAAAATACATATTGGTTCGGTTCCGGTTTTCGTTCCTGCAAAAATAACGGTTTTTCCTGATTTCGGTTCAGCTCGAATCCAAAAACCCAGAAAATTACCGATTTGCCCAAAACACCAACGTGTTTGAACACACGCTGAACCAAAACAAAAAACCGATATTTTCTCGGTTCGGTCCGGTGTTCGTTCCGGCAATAATAACGGTTTTAACAGTTTTTTGTTTTTGGTTAACTTCCGGCTCGAAGCCCTGGTATACAGATATGTAAGTTAAACGGAAAAGATTGAAAAAATCAAGTTTTAGTCGCTATTTTTTTTACCTAACTCCACAACACTGTAATGAACAGCATTACAAATAATTTATCACTTTTAGGGTTTCCACTGTCAATACTTGGCATTATACTAATAAAAACACAATATTCCTCTTTACTTTATTCCACTTTATTTAAAAGGTCAGAACCGGTATCGCTGTCAACTGACAATGCTCGCAATGAACTGTACTTTTATCTACCGTGTATTCAAATATTGTTTTATTATTTAAAAAATGTCTTTATTACAGTGTAAAACAAAGAGTTGGTATGCGCGAATATATATTTTATATCAAAGGGTGGCGTAGTAGCATAAAGTTTGGAAACCACTGCTGTAAACTCAACTTAATACGGCAGTTCACTTCCACTTTGATTGCAAAATTATTTATCTGCGTGTCTATACGACATACTGTATGTACAAATGTGTGTGCTAGGCTGTATTTGCTTGTGTGAGAATGTGTTGATTACCTAAGAAGATTTTTTTGTGATAAGCTTTTAAGAAATTTTAAGACGATAATAACTCACGGATTTTAGATTTACAACAGAAGGTCTCCAATAAATGCTCAATTACATATTCAATGTGAACATTTCTTATTAAGTGGTATGAGAAACATTGACATTTGACATCGCTCAGGTATTTCGTAGTGCTTATTTTAATAACATAATTTTATAATTAAAAATAAAACATTTATTTTTACTAATTTCACATTTATTAATTAGGGTCGGGACGAGTTTCGCTCATCATGAGCATTTTCAATTGATAAAAATATATATTAAGTAATACAGGGGTACCTATGACCAGTAGGGGTAAATAAATAGGTCATTGGTCATAGGTCATTGGTCATAGGTCATAGGTCATAGGTCATTGGTAAATAAATTGGTCATTAAGTTCTTCCCTACTTTTTTTGTTATTTTTTTTTATATCCGTCCGAAGTTAAAAAACCACAAGTTTTAACAATTAAATCAATAAAAAAAAACGCGCGAAAAGAAATAGATTTTTTAAAAACTGTACCCATTTCTTATACGATGCATTTGATGATAAAAATGCAAAAACTTTCAAATAACATTTTTTTATTTTTTTTTAAATCCGTCGGGTAGATCAATTTTGATCAATGCTTTTAAATTGTAAAAAAAATATTTTGAATATACGTATGTACTTAAAAATTAAGTTACAAGTCAAAAAGGTGGCAGGGCGGCACCTTTGCTAATTTTCAGGTGTCAGATTGACGACTTGGCCCCACTACGCCACTGCTTTCTATCCCTACTCTCTTAAAAAAAGAGAGCTTGAGCAACTGTGTAAGAAGCGTTTTTGTAAAAAAAAACTTTTGTTAAGATACCTTCATTAGGAGGCCATATCTTCACTTTGGGAACGGACATGGATAAAAAAAGAAATGAGTCATCATGAGACTCAAAAATAAAGAGTACCAGTCAAAGACGTATCGATACAGTATTTTTTTGTGGTTCAATCAGATTTCAAAGTTATATCAGTAAAAAGACACGTACGTTTAGAAAATTACTTGGACGCCTATGTTATCAAAATGGGTTATTAATAATACCATCATGGCGAAGTTTTTTCGCGATTAGCTTCGCCCGCATGCCGCAAAAAAGCGCCGTCAGATTGGTGCTACTATTTTTTCTTCCAAAACATTCGCGGTTAACCATTGGGGCTCGAATCCACCAAAAAAGTATTATATAGTCTCTCCGATATTGTTTGAAAATGTCAAGCCACGCTGCTAACACTTATTCTATTCCTGCTTTAAGGAAAAACATGTATTGTTCTTTGATACAAAAAAAAACGTAATTAACAGCTGTGGTTGGTAACAGTTGGTAAAAGCTTGACTCTACCAGCAGTGTAGCCATTTCATAGCAGTCATGCTATGCACGAGGAATCAGCAAAAAGGTGGACCCAAATATCTATAAACTCAACATAAAAATTGCGTGGTGTGGGCCTTGCATGAGGGCCCCCAAACTTCTAGCTACGCCACTACCCGACCAAGCGGGTCTGGGTTCAATTCCCTGTAGGATCAATGTATTTTTTGTTTTACATTCAATTTGAGATCTAAGATATGGGTTTGTGATGTATATTCTTCTCGAGTTACTTACAAAAAAATATTATCAGATTTATCTCGCATAATCTTTATTTCAAGTTCAAAATATTTGGCTCATTGCTATAAGACGTAATTCCAAATATTGTTTTGAAAAATAAATAATTAATTAATGGAAAAAAACTTTGAAATTAATAACAAAGTGTACAGTGATTTTTATTTACACCACGGCTCCTGGACTTGATTCTTACTCTGACAGGCGATACAGGGCTTAAATCCCCGAATCAAAATGACCTTATCTATTCCATTATTTAATGCGTATTTATATTAAATGGTCAATATCTATATTATTTATCTGTGTTTTAACCTCAAAGCCAGTTTAATGTTGACAACCAAACCTAGCATAAAAAATTATAATCACAGCTATTAACCAAATTGAAAATAAATACCCACCTTTCTGGTAATGTTTGAACTGACCAAACACAATTTTTACATTGACCAAATATTATATTAAACTATTGCAATACTGACTAGTTAAATATAGTCATGTTAGTAAAATTATTATTTATTCTATATTATTTTTTAATATGCATTTAAAAGCTTTACCATCGCTGCCATGACACGAAACTACTTTATTGTGGAACGAAAATTAGATAAATAATTCATTTTTTTGCATCATGGCGGTCTTTGACTTCTCAGTGTTGTCTGTGGTGTGCAAAAAAAACAAATGGAAGATTTTTTTATGTCGTCGAACATTTGATTTGAGCCATGTGTAATGATGTCAAAATGACATTTTATTGTTGGTTGAAATGATGCCAGTAAAAAAAGAAAGAAGACTCATTGTATACGTTGTCACTCATTTTAGAATGATTAATTTATATACTGTCAGGCAGATTCTCACCAATATATAATTTGGTCCCTTATTGTATAAAAAGAACTCATGATAATGAATGGCGATTTTGTGTTATGTTTAGTATTGGACATACAATAACATATTTTTAAGTGACAATCAAAAACATCAAAATATACTATAAAATGTTATATCTGCCAAAACACTATTTTTTAGGAATAATCGCAGTCCTAGAACAACACCGTCACAAGCCCAAATTATTATGTTCTGAGTAGATCGCATTTGGAGATTTCAACATTCATTATGCTATTTTGTATGTATTAAAGTAGAGTTTGTCGGAGCTTACTCAGTTGACTTCCTTGCCAATTGAAAAAAAAATCTACTGCTTTTTGAAATTTAATTGTATTTTGTTTTTTCTTCATTGTAAAAGTTTGGCTTTAATCGAATACAGCGAGTACTTATTAAACTCTTGCATTCTGCCAGTAATGCTTTACGGTTGCGAATCATGGCGCTTGTCGAAGACTCATAAAAACTGTACTGAGCTTCGATAACAGATGCTTGCGTCGGATAATGGGGGTGAGGTGATTTGATTATGTGAGGAATTCGGAGATAAGGAAGCGTACAAGACAGCGCCCCGTCACGTCAGTGGTTATGGAGAGACGTTGGAACTGGCTGGGTCACGTGCTGCGGATGCCTCCGGAAAGCCTCAATCCTGCCTGCCTCTTCTTTCGACCGGTGGGATTCCGGCGCCCCGGACGTCCGGACTGAGGGATGCTGTCATGTCATGGGAGGAAGCAAAGCCATTGGCGGGAGACAGGGAAACATGGAGGTGCCCTGTGGCGGCCATATGCTCCACATAGGGAGCGAATATGGCCAAAGAAGTAAATGTTTAATATTTATAATTTGTCAATCTTATGCAATGTTAATTTTTTTTTTTTGTTCAATATAAATAAAAGTTAAACAGAACCAGACCCTATGTATGTTGGATACATGATATTATGCTTTTTAATATGATGAACATATCCACTTTATAATTATTGTAGTGTTGTTCCAGATATTATGAAAATATATAATACTGTAACACATTAATAATTTGTATACGTAACATACAAATGGTATGAGCTAGAGATAAATACTGACCAAGCAGTTAATTTGGCATTCACATCTAAAACCGACATATTTTGGTTTACGGCGGTATTTAACTAAGAGTGCGTAACAACAAGCTTAAATTTTGTGACCATGACATCTACGAGTGAGAAAAACAGTTTCTTAATGATTTGTTTACAAAAATTAGTGTAATTGATAAACTCTAAAACAAGAATATCAAAAACGTCTATTGATTGGGGTGTCGCACTAAATGTTTACTGCTTGGCTCGGAAAAAGCGCCAGTGTCGTGCTAAATATGTGATGTATTTTTTTTAAATAAATTATTGTATATTGACAGATATTATTGTAGCCGCCTGTGTGGTCGAGTGGTCAGCGTCGTTGGCTTCGGCTATGGAGGTCACGGGTTCGAATCCCAGTACGGACAGTTTTATAAATTGATTTTTCAATCGATTTATGAATTTCTGTTCGAAGGCATGGATGTATGTGATGTCTTGAATTTCCTCCTCCCACCCATCCTATCCCATGAACGGGGCGTATCGAGAGCGATTAGCTAACCACTAATCCTGTCCTAGCCCTATCCTTCTATTCCTACTCTCTTTGAAAAAAGAGAGGTTGAGCAACTGAGTAACAAACAGTTCTCGTAGAAACACTTCTGTTGAGATAAACTCCGTTAGGAGTCCATATGCTCCACATTGGGAGCGGACATGGTTAAAAAAAAAATGACAGAACGCAATAACAAAATTTGAAAAAAATATATAAACTCTGCCTAATAGAAATAGCTAAAAATCGTTTCTTATTTGATTATTTAAAGCTAAACAAATGTTGAAATAGCGACTGGTAAATGGAGCTTTGTATATAATCGGTAACTTCATGTAATTAATTTTCATTTTACATAATTTTATCTATATCCGACGCAACGTCGAGCATATGGACTATGTACCGAGCTTTTGAGACTTCTTACTCAGTTGCTAAATCTCTCTTTTTTCAAACATAGTTTAAATATAAGAATATAGCATCACTAATGTACATAGATAATCTTTTCCACCACACCTCGTTTTTAGAATCAGATTTAGACATCACAGACAAAAATGCATTCTAACATAAATTCATAAATCGCTTGAAACATATATTTATACAACTACCCGTCTTGGGATTCGAGTCCATGTGCATCGTAACCGAAGGCAACGTCGTTGACTTTTTGACCAAGTCCAACAGATATTTACATCAAATGAAACATCGTAAAGACACCACTGGTACCATATCCATCACAACGACTGTTGGTGCAATTGTATTTATAAGGAATAATTTGATCAATAGAGGCATTTGTCCTATTTATTTTATCAACAAAAATGATTATAAGAATTATATATCTTTTCTTTTATGAATTGTCTCACAATGTGAAACTTTTCTTCACATCATAATGACGATTGTTTAGAGAGTTTTTTTTGCGCTCTCCTAGAAAGTATAGAAAATACTGTGTTTGTTTTTAATTAAAAAATATATAAACATTCAAATATGATGAGTCATTTTTGCGATTATGCGATCGTTAACATTAATTAATTGGCATAAAATATTCCGTTCTTCGGGTCAACTATTTATAAAAATTGTTCAATCATTTAAAAGCTTATCTAAGAAAAATTAATTTAATTTTTCCTGTTTTTTTGTGACTCACCTAACTCACTCAATATTGTGGCAATTTCACATATCACAGGCGTGTTATATTATGTTTTACGTGTACAGAATCTAATCATTTAACCAGCTTCCAATAGTTGCATTTCGAAAAAACACAAACATTGCACAGCAAAAAAAACAAAAATACTAGACTTTAATAAATGTATGTTTAATATTCTATTCGTAGTTAGTTATACGTAGTGATTTTTTTACATGTAACGCCGTAGAACGGCGTTCCGGCACCTTTTTTCTCGACATGTTTAATGCTTCAAGTCAATATTAGTATTTTTTTAAATTAACATCTCCCAAAAAAGGAATAACAGTAAAAAAAGAATTATCAGAACTAAGATTAGACTTACAAGATCGATTTAATATACATATATCCTTCCCACTATTTCAAGTTAACAGAGTAAATTGAGAGCGATAAGTTAACCACTAGTCATGTACCTAACAGCCCTATCATTCTTGATTTACTTTCTTTTAAAAAAGGAGGCTGAGCAACTGACTACAAGCAGTTCACTTAAAAAAAACTTTGTTGAGATACATCCATTCGGAAGCTTTATCCTCTACATTGTGAACGGGCATGAATTAGAAAAAAAAGGAATTGAGTTACGGCACCATTTTTTTTTAAAGAAAGCACTGGTTATACATTCAATTAATTCATTTACCTTACATTTGTAAGAATAATATGTTACATGTTAATTAAAAGACTTCTTTATTGTGTTAAAAAAAATAATCAAGATCTCCTCAGATTCAATCTTATTTAACTGTTTGTTAGTAATTAACTGGAATTGATGTTTACTGCACATGTGCGTGTTTAATTTGGACAAAATTTATGTATTTTTAATGAATTTACTAAGCCGTTGATTTTTCAACGAGCATGCAATGGTAATATTATTATACATATTTAAATCATTGTCAGTAAAAACATGTAACAGCAAAAAAAAAACAAATCTTTTACATTTAAAATATCCACGATATTTTTTAGTTTAACTTATTCGTGATTTAAAGTCCACACGATTTCTCTTCACGAGAGCAGGTCTGAAGTTATTAATTTAACATTTATTAGTCTCCGATAGGAATTTACCTTCGCTGAAATTGCATCGCCAGTTTGACAGACGCGGCAACAGTAAAAATAAATTATTGCTCCCCAGATCACGATAAAATTTATAGTAAAAAATGCATTGAATAATTTACCAAGAAATCAAACATACAAACTTACAGGCGAGATGAAAACTTTCTTTAACGGACTGACAATATAATTGTTGTTATGAAAACTTGCCTAGATGAACGACGGACACCTGTACTGTAAGGAAACCAGGTCTGTGAATTCAATATCTAATTTGGACGACGTCAGTCCTCTTTTAAAATCATAACTTATATGTTGTGAATTATAAATTCCACATTGTGCATCGTTTCTGAGACGAGGAACATATTTTTTACCAATCTCTATTTTATATATTTAAAAAGTGAACTTTTTAGTGACTAATTAATATCAGCAGTGGGCTGCCAATACGTTAACAAAGGTCTCGCTAATCTCAAAACAATTCTCGGTGTTCGGTGGAAGGAGTGATTTTTTTTGCTCCAACTCCAATGCAACTATATGCAATACTTAAATAATTATATCCAGATCAAAACGCACAACTAAACTATTAAAAAAAAATAAACCTAAATATAAGATTCAATAGATTCATTATTTTTTTACTGATTATTAAAATAACTACAAATTTTATCACGCTTTTTTATAACCATGGCAGTTTCAAGTCAAAATATTAACGTTATTAATTGAATAATAATAAGAACTAGCTGTAAGCCCGTTGACCTCAACGGGGGGATTTTTGTTGCATTTTTAAGTAGTCAGAAAATTTACAGGCGTCAAAAATAAATTACTAACCTATTTATTGAATAATCCAGAAATTCTGATAGTAAAAGAAATATATCTGGGGGCGTATATCGACAGCCCTGCCCTGCAGTATTTAAATTGTAAATTATTTATTTTTGGAATCATGTTCTAGTTTGCCAACAACTATTTTTCGTAATAGCAGAAATTTCGTAAGTTATTGAATTTTTGGAATAATGTTTAAGTTTGTTAACTATTTTTCGTAGTAACAAAAAAAGTCCTTGTAAATTACTTAATTTTTGAAATAATATTTAAGTTTGCCAACAACCATTTTTCGTAGAAGCAGAAATAGACCTCGTAAATTATTTAATTTTTGGAATAATGTTTAAGTTTGCTAACAACCATTTTTCATAGTAGCAAAAATAGTCCTTGTAAATTACTTAATTTTTGGAATAATGTTTAAGTTTGCTAACAACTATTTTTCGTATTAGCGGAAATTTCGTAAATTATTTAATATTTGGAATAATGTTTAAGTTTGCTAACAATTATTTTTCCTATTAGCAGAAATATACCTCGTAAATTATTTAATTTTTGGAATAATGTTTAAGTTTGCTAACAACCATTTTTCATAGAAGCAAAAATAGTCCTTGTAAATTACTTAATTTTTGGAATAATGTTTAAGTTTGCTAACAATTAATTTCCTATTAGCAGAAATAGACCTCGTAAATTATTTAATTTTTGGAATAATGTTTAAGTTTGCTAACAACCATTTTTCATAGTAGCAAAAATAGTCCTTGTAAATTACTTAATTTTTGGAATAATGTTTAAGTTTGCTAACAATTATTTTTCCTATTAGCAGAAATAGACCTCGTAAATTATTGAATTTTTGGAATAATGTTTAAGTTTGCTAACAACCATTTTTCATAGTAGCAAAAATAGTCCTTGTAAATTACTTAATTTTTGGAATAATGTTTAAGTTTGCTAACAATTATTTTTCGTATTAGCAGAAATAGACCTCATAAATTATTGAATTTTTGGAATAATGTTTAAGTTTGCTAACAACCATTTTTCATAGTAGCAAAAATAGTCCTTGTAAATTACTTAATTTTTGGAATAATGTTTAAGTTTGCTAACAATTATTTTTCGTATTAGCAGAAATAGACCTCGTAAATTATTGAATTTTTGGAATAATGTTTAAGTTTGCTAACAACCATTTTTCATAGTAGCAAAAATAGTCCTTGTAAATTACTTAATTTTTGGAATAATGTTTAAGTTTGCTAACAATTATTTTTCGTATTAGCAGAAATAGACCTCGTAAATTATTGAATTTTTGGAATAATGTTTAAGTTTGCTAACAACCATTTTTCATAGTAGCAAAAATAGTCCTTGTAAATTACTTAATTTTTGGAATAATGTTTAAGTTTGCTAACAATTATTTTTCCTATTAGCAGAAATAGACCTCGTAAATTATTGAATTTTTGGAATAATGTTTAAGTTTGCTAACAACCATTTTTCATAGTAGCAAAAATAGTCCTTGTAAATTACTTAATTTTTGGAATAATGTTTAAGTTTGCTAACAATTATTTTTCCTATTAGCAGAAATAGACCTCGTAAATTATTTAATTTTTGGAATAATGTTTAAGTTTGCTAACAACCATTTTTCATAGTAGCAAAAATAGTCCTTGTAAATTACTTAATTTTTGGAATAATGTTTAAGTTTGCTAACAATTATTTTTCCTATTAGCAGAAATAGACCTCGTAAATTATTTAATTTTTGGAATAATGTTTAAGTTTGCTAACAACCATTTTTCATAGTAGCAAAAATAGTCCTTGTTATTTACTTAATTTTTGGAATAATGTTTAAGTTTGCTAACAACTATTTTTCGTATTAGCAGAAATAGACCTCGTAAATTATTTAATATTTGGAATAATGTTTAAGCTTGCTAACAACCATTTTTCGTATATATATAAATAAATAGTTAATTAAATTATTATATATTAAATTATTATATATAATTGAGCAGCCTTATACAGCCTCTCAAAACGCTGCAGAACGGTCAAATTCGTTTAGTGCAAGATTTCACCTACAGATGTCATTATTAGTTAACTAAAACTTTAAATAGAGTTTTTTTTTCGTAACCATCAACTGGACTTGTGGAGCAGTGTGTTAGGTGTCCGAACGTCGCGCATGAAAATTGGGGCATGGTATCGAATCCCACAGCTTGAGAGAATATTTTTTGAAAATTAATTGTTTTTACACATAATAAAATAAAAATGTCATGATTTCAAAAATTCACTCATGACGTCAGAGAAAAATGAAGAAATGAATTAATGACGACAGCGGGGCAGGATGGGGGGGAGGGGGACCGTCTTTCTTGACGTCATCGAAAAGGTGAAATCGCGACCATATACAAACGAAAAAAGTATGTATTTGGTATGAATAAAAAAATGGCGACAGCGGGGCTGGGGCGGAGGAGGGGGAGGGAAAATCGCGGACAATCATTCAGACGGACGGACATTATCGAGTATTAATATATAGATTGAAAAACCGACTTTCGCAAAAAATATATAATGAAAACCGACAAGTCCTCCCTACTGATAACTCTGTTTGATATTCCATATTTATTCGATTATTTGCTACAACTTTTATCAAACTATTAACTATTTTTTCAACTTCCAAATAGTATTTACATAATTTGAAAGCAGATGTTAATGATCGTTTTTTGAGTCCTATTTTTTCCAGTGGTGAAAAACTTGTGTTGTCGAACATTCAAAAAAGATATCGCTTTTGAATACTGTTTAAATAGAACATATCTTTTTCCGATGTGAATATGTTTGTAGTATTTCAACAATATATATAATCAAGTCAAAATATTTGTAAGGATATTGGGATGTGATTAGAAGTCCAGACTGCTAATTAATTTCTCTTGGACATCATTTTTGTTGAAGAGAGTAGAGATAGAAAAGATAGAGCTAGGACAAGACTAGTGGCTGACTTATCACTCGCTACTCCCCGTTGGGTGGAGGATTTTCAGACATCACAAACATCCATGCCTTCGAACAGAAATCGACAAATCGATTGAATAAATTATGTTCGTACTAGGATTCGAACCCGTGAAGTCTGGCGACATAGAGACCAACGACGTTGACCACTGTGCCATGGACCCGAATTGAATAGAAGTATTTTTAATCTGTTGATTGATCAATTCCAGAATCGATGAACATTTCAATACTGTTTTATTTTAGAAACCGTCAGTTATTTATGAAAATTACCAGTTTATAATAATTATGGTATATATTTTACTGTGCGGTATTTAAAATAATGTCTGACGTTTCAAAAAAATGAAGCAGTTAGTCACTTTTGCTTATTTTCCAGAGCAGAAAAATGATTGTATAATTAACAAAAAAAATAATATTAGAACTATTTTCAAACGGGAATTTATCGTATTTTTATTTCACTCACCTCCAAAATGACCAAAAGTGAGACTGTTTTATTCATCTTGACATCATACTTGAACGCGACCCACCAGTTCATATACTCTGTTCAACCTATGGCAATTTAAGTCTGTATATGTTCAAATATTAGATATAGTGAATCTCGGCAAATATTGTACAACACAAAAAAGATTGACGGAGATACTTTTTTTTTGGTCTGGCACTTAAATTTAGTTTTGATATGACCGTGTGAAAATTTCAATTCTATGGTATGTAATTAAATTTATATACGGTCTTAAAACTCATCTTGGATTAACGTACGGTACTATTATAATATATATATATTTACCCATTATACAAAAAGTGTTTTTAAACATTTTCACAAATATACCAAATTTGGAACCAAAACTAGAGATTGCAATGCCAGTACTGAAGTAGCTAAAATCGATTTTTGATTCTACAGAAACCATCACATGTTTTAATAAAATTGTTCTCGTTGAATTAAAATATTTGAAATCAGTTAAGACCAAGACGCGAATGACCAATTTCTATTTTTATAAAATGTAAGTTATAAAGAATCAACTAAAAAAGCACCCGGTAATGCGATCGGAATTAGGCGTGTTTTATTGCTTTATTCAATCTCTCTTTGTCATACCTTTTAGGGCCTCCAATCACGGTATCCTGAATCCCGAAATCTCGTGATTGTGATAGTACTAATCCCGATATTTCGGTATTCAGGGCATGAAGATCAAAATTCTCGTAAAATTGAGACATGTTTGAAATTCGCGCGAGAGATTTCAAAATCGTCGACCAAACATTTCTCAATCCCGAATTTCTACACGATTTTATGGTGAATGTTCAATCTCAGAATTGGAAAAATTGTCAATCGCGAGATTGAACATCCCGGAATTACAAAGAGGGTCCGGGGTTAGATACCTTAATACCTATATTGCAATCCTTAGCCACTACAAAATGTAATTCCGCGCAGTCATGACCGGAGATATTCATTCTCGACTTAACGTTTTCTGGCAAGTATACCGACGGTATATTTATCCGATTTTGAAATAGAGAATCATCACAAAAAAAAAACATGCTATATAACATCGCCGAGACAATGTAGGTAAATGAAATATGTGTATAAAGCTGTTGAAAACCAAAAACAAATCTACTGTGTACATGAAATATGTTGCATTCGTTCAAGTAAAATGTTATCTTTCAATACTAAATTGTATCCAATTTCATTTCAAATACTAACCAAGTCTTAAAAAATATATGAATGTACAGTCAATCCTCTTTTCATGCGGCAGATGCGTTCCACGAAATATTGCATTAAAAAAATCGCACAAAAAAAGACTTGACTTGAGGTTGTTCAGATTTTCTTTTTTCGATAATTAATGATTCAGAATTTGAATCATTTAGAATGAAATAATCATCTAATTTACTGAAAAGTTGGAGACCTTCTTGAACTATTTTCACAGTGAAGGGAACTGTGATTCCTTCCACTTCGTCATCGTTTTCTGGTTTTTTGTCAATAGTTAAAGTTAAATTAAGGACATCATCGTCACTTATAGCATTATCCGTAAGTAATTCGTCAAAATCATTTTCGTTAATTAAAGGTATCAAACCCTTCTCCGCCAAGTGCATGTGCTAAAGTAATCATTTCAGCAGATATAGCCGATGTTTCAATGGTTTCATCGATTGCAACACAACCAAATAGGAGGACTTAACTCAGCGATTGAAGATGCAACATGATTTAAACAGTCCAAAATCTTATTTTTTTCCAAATGTCAGTTGTGTTTATGATTCAGTATCTTTTCTTTCCGAAATACAACGATACATGCTCTCGATGTAATATTTAACATTTTTATATATCGTAAAATATAGTACATTTATTAAAAAATTGCATTTCTAAAAAACCGCATAACTTCGAAATCGCATAAAAACAAGATTGACTGTATAAGTCTGCACTACTATTTGCCGTTTTGCATCGCGTACAAACAATACTATTGAATCTGTTTGCCTATTAGAAATTCTGAAAACGTTTCTTATTATTTTACATGCAGCTACATCTCGATTCTCGAGTCATCAATAAAGTTCTTTATTGATAGTTTCCAATTTTGGACTTATACCGTTATGCTTATAAGAAACTCTGCATTTCTATACGAATTATCTTACATGTGATTATTATCCCCTGTGGTTGATCTATGCATAATCTGTCCCTACCAACTGTAACATAACCTAGCAAGTAAAATGCACCAGCGTAGTAAAATAATCGAAATAAACAACTGATTTCTCTGTGTAAGTTGGCAATTTGTTTTGCGGTCAAGTGTTCGGTTTCACTACAACCAAACAAAGTACACATCGCACCTTCGCTCTAATAGAGTAATAACTCAAAATGGGTATTTTTTTAAGAGTACAAAAAAACTATCTGAAAATGGTATTATCTGGTGAGTTTAGACTTAAGAGGAATGTTGTATATATATTTTAACGCGTCTTGAAATACGCTATTTCAATTAACACACAGAAAATCGAATTGGTCATTTCTTAACATTCAAACAGTCACAGCGTAATATCGTCACACTGCGGTATTCTTAAATTAATTAGGATCTGGACACTAATTAAGGGGGTCTTTAAACACCCAATAAGATTTTATCGTTTGAATCTTGAAACACTCTAATACAGCGACTTCCAACCTGGGAGGCGTGGACTATTGCAAAGGGAGGCGCGAACAATTGAAAATATGTATTTTCCCTTTAAAACGTGTCTTTATTACTATATGAAATGAAGGATGGGGAGGCGCAGTAACATAAAGGTTGGAAATCACTACTCTAATACGTAAAACAAGTCGACATGAATATATGTATGTACAAACATTTAAAAAAAACGTTGAAGGATAAAACAAACGACCGCTGCCGTTTGACAGATTGACCGCAATTATTCGATTTAAGTTATAATGAATTTATAAACCATATTCGAAGTATTGATTATTAAAAACTTGGTCATAATATACTTGAGTTAAAACCCACCACATTAGTGTTAAATAGTAAAGTTAATTTTTTGAAGCACATAACTCAAAATTATGTATTTTGACTTATGACTCTATAAAATCGGATGTGCGATATTAATATATGTTGCTGGCTCAACAACAAAATGAAATCTTTCGGTTTATTTCAACTCGACAAAAAGTCTACTTGAACTTAATCCGGGTTATCAGCTTGTATCAATTTGAAGAATAATGGATATTTTCTCAGGTTGCGCTATTGACAATTGTAAAAAAAATCTCTATTGGCACGGCGATTTTATACATTTTTGAACATTCAAAAATATTTATTTACTTACTCGAATATACAGTATGTCAACTTTGAATATTATATCAATGACTTATAACTATCTTACTTCACAACATCAAGATTTCTTCTGTCTGTCTGACTGTCTCCTTCCTCAAATTTCACACTTCACACGCAGTCTAGTACAGTGATACTCAAGTACCGGTCCGTGGACCGGAATCAGTCCGCGAACCGACACACACCGGTCTTCGCTCAACAATGTAAATACATATCGTTACCTATGTATAAGTATATACAACGTATAGGTTCTACTAAAAAATATATATATATACTAGTTCACACACCGATTTTTTTTTTTTGAGTAGCACTGGCAAGTACAAATATAATGTATACAATTGGCACCGGCGCCGCACCACTTACCAATGACGGCAAAACTGCTAAACTTTACTCGGAGGCAGGACCGAAAATCAAAAAACCCCTATTATTTCTAAACGATTATCGGAACTTTACCAACAGATATTTTGAACGAAAACCGAAACGAAATATATTACCGGTTCTAAACCCTGATATTATCTTCATTTTCGATTATGGGTAAACAACGAAACGGATCCTCTTACAAACAATCTTGGGCAGTTAAACTAAATGAAACAACCAAATTATTTTGATTTTAAATGAATACCACACGCGTTTAATTAAAAATAAACTTCATCTTCAAATGGTCCCATGTTATTAATTCTGTTTCTTAAACTAATCATTCTTAATTGCTTGTAAAATGCCATTAACTGTGTCCAGTACGCATCTTGTACACATAGGTATATCTCCTTAACAAATAGCAGCATATTATGTATAATAATAATATTAATTGAAATAATTATGTCCAATAAACGCGTGACTTAAGCTGACCTTAGTTTGTCGTCCACAATAATTAATAGTTACTCCTGAAATTCTGAATAGCATTAAGGCCTAAATGGGCGATATATCAAATGGCATAAACTATTTACGTAAGATACTGAACATTAAATAGTAATACGACTATATACAGTGCTGGGCTGCCAATACGTTAACAAGCAGATCGTTTAATCTTACAGCTAATCACTGTGTTTTGAGGGAATCGTTGAATTTGTATCACTCTTGTACAATTATACGTATCAATTATTAAAACAATCGATCACTACTACATTTATTATTTAACATTTTAAAAAAACGCAAACCCATAATTGGCAGAAAATCGTAACCGACAACTTGTAAATTTTACAGGAGGTTTTTTTTAATTACTCTCGTACTAAGTTCGATGAAGGAATAGTAATATTATACTGACTTCTTTCAGTTCTCTATATCAGCGTTTCTCAACCGGGGTCCACGTGGAACAAACGATAACAAGTAAAAAGCGATATCGGCCGAATGAGATAACGTTCTAAATTTTTTGTCACTGACACCCTAAGCCAGCGATTTCCAACCTGGGAGGCGCGGACTATTCCAAAGAGACAGCGATGGGCTGCCAATATCTTAACAAGGGGCTCGGTGAATCTCATACATTTTTTAAATCTATGTCCGCTCCCAATGTGGAGTATATGGCATCCTAATAGAGGCATCACAACAGAAGTTTTGTTTACGAGAACTGTTTGTTACTCAATCGATCAATCTCTCTTTTTCAAAGAATAGGGATAGAAGGATATGGTTAAGATAGTACTAGTGATTAACTAATCGCTCTCGTCACGCACAGTTGAATTGAAGGATCGGAAAGGTGGGAGAGAATTTTTTGACATCACAAACACCACTTGTTTTATAATAAAATTTAACCATCTACTGAAATTGCAGTTAGATGCAGATTTGATCTAAGACGAATGGTTTTCTTATCTTAACAAGGGGCTCGCCGGCCGTGCCGAAATTTAACAAGGGGCTCGCGCGAGCCCCCCCGAGCCCCCTCCAGCCCATCCCTGCAAAGAGAGGCGCGAACAGTCTTAAGTAATTATTTACCCTTTAAAACGTGTCTTTATTACTATATGAAATGAAGGATGGGGAGGCGCGAAGATATTTTATTCTTCAAAGGGAGGCGCAGTAACATAAAGGTTGTAAACCACTGCCCTAAGCAATAATTAACAATTATTGGCTTAATACGCAATTTACCTAATTGTGTCGCTTAAAATCTTTTGCAGATTATGGGTCGATATTATGTTCCTTAAATATATGTATTTTACGAGAAATTTCCAAAGGCAGTAAAATCTTTGTCTTCATAACACATTAAAAACCGTTTCATTAAACCGAAACATTAAATTCAGTTGGTCTGAGATTTTTTATTTTAAATTTACAAATGGCTCGCCGGTCTAAGTACAAATTAGCAAGAGGCTCGCTCGAGCTACTTCGAGCCCCCTCCAGTGGCGTAGCAGTGTGGTGCGGAAAGGGGCTGACCGCCCCAGGCGGCACGTTTTTGGGGGCGTCATTTTCAAAAATAAATACAACAATTTTAGAGAAATTATATTTATACATATAAAAAATTAACTATATATATATATATTGACTGTGGAAAGGAAAAAGGACGTAACCCACAGTATTTTTTAAAAATAGGTTTTTTTCGATAATCACAATGTATCAAACTTGATACACGTTCTATCAAAAGGATGTAAGCTGCAAATTCTGAATTAGAATCTAAATTTAGCTTTTAAGTTTAAAAAAGATGACCTTGTGAAACATTAAAACCAAGAAAAAAGACTGAAAATAAAAGTTTTTCCTAGACAATTTCTTTAATTAATAATAGATTATATCAAATTAACACCAGTTTAGAAGTCTCCGTGCACTCCAAGGTTGTGTATAATTCATAATTTGCATATGTCATAAAATCATCAAAACACGTTTTTCGCATCTGCTGTAAAATTTGATATGTGTGAGTTTAGTCCTTTTTCCTTTCCACAGTCGATATGTATAATCAAAATTGAACGACATAATTTAAAATAATAACGCTTTAGGGAAGAAGAAAAAAACCCACATTTTATTATTTTGATATAAGTTAACAACTTTTGTTTCTCAATGAGAAACATTGTGTTTATTTTTCGAAGAGATACTAATTATTACACTGCAAATACAATGGCTTATGATTTTATGAAGATATAATTATAAAAGTGGTAGGTAGTAGAAATATAGCAGCTGCAGGGCGAGACGGGACTCCCGTATAAACCGATGGAGCTTTGAGGAGGTCGAGGCAGATGGCAACAGTGGCGCCATGCACACACATGATATTATAATTATGCATGCCTACATGAAATGCAACTTCACAGTGTGATTAAAAAAATTTGTACGTCCGAAAGTTGAGAGCTTTTTAATATTCAAATTTGCCAGTAACGTGAAACGGTATCGAGAATTCGTGTTTGGAAAACATGTGTACGGAAGAATCATGTAACCATTTTCTACAACTAACCATACTTTATTATACAAACAATCGAACGTCAAATTTGAATTGTCTGAATGTTGTTTGATCGTCAGTCAACGGTTGACAGTTGAATTGCATGAACGGTAGCCATACAAACATTTATTTTTATATACAAGACCTACTGTGGGTTTATTTTAATATGCCTATAACCTTTCCGGGAGTTCAAGCAAACAGTTTGTCAAAGTTTTATTGCAATCGGATCAGCGGTTTGGTAGCCCATAGATTACGAACAAACAAACATTCATTTTTATATACATATTAGAAGATGTATTTATGTTTCTCGTGAAAATTCAAAAATACACTTCTGTGCTCTGTTTGTATGTAAAAATATAACTAAGTGTGAATTTAAAAATATTAAGTTCCGCATAAAAGTTTAACTGTAATTTAAAAAATAAAATAAAAATTGCAGAGCAATAAGTTCCATGATTCTTTCGTGCGAAATTCATCCAAATGCATCGGTATATTCTGTGTATGGAGTTTTATATATACGAAAGTTTCTGTATACGGAAGAATCAGTGTGCGGAGAATTCGTGTACGGAAGAATGCGTTCACTGAAGTGAATTAATCGTATGATTAAGAGGTGATGATGTATTGAATAAACGTTAAATATTGTGTATTAATATTTTTGTGCACACTTCGTAGCGTAGCACAAATGCAATAATGGGCAATAAAAGAAAAGGCAATATAAAAAAACAAGCTGTTTAACCTATAGTAGTAATATAGTTTATTATATTTTGTTTACTGTATAACACATATTGTTGAATCATGTCAATAAGTAGGCAGCAGATAAGTACATTATCTTCGACAATTCGGCGCCGTTGCCGTTGGTGGCGCCCGCCCCCACGCGTCAATCGGCGACGCAAACTGCATGCGAACAACTCGTCTCCAGCAAAAAATACCATATAAAAAAAATGCATACATATTATGAATGTCATGTTAAGTCATATAGAGGTTAACGGTAAGTGCAGCTTAAAGTATTAAAAAAAATACAATCAATAAATCATTTATTTTCCTTAATATTTTTCGTTTTTCATTGTTTCACATATTTATATAAACACTCGGCTATCATATAATGCCGTTTTATTTTTCCTTTACAAACAAGGGTTGAATATTTTTCTTTCTGTCAAAAAATCACTGTATGTTTATCAATAAATTCCAAACATTTATGATTTTTTTTAAATTTTCAACTACTAGATGTTTAGCTAAAATCGCTTTAATGTCATTGATGTAGGACAGAGATGGCGAACCTACGTTTGAGAATTCGGATGGCACGCGAACGATTTCCAAGTTCAGAAAAATTGAGCTTTTAAGTTTAAAAAAAAAAAAAAAAAAAAATCCGTGAATTATTAATTCATTCCAATTTATTGATTCTAAAATGTTTCGCAATATAAACGACAATCGCTTAAAATAATCAAACTTGTCTATTTTGTTAAAAAAAAAAGATACTGTTTGGGCATGCCACACAATCAACGCGGACCAAAAAAGTTTTGCCATCCCTGAGGTAGAACGTAGGTGTTTGGCTGTACATTCATTGAATATTGCGAATAACTCTATTTCGTGACTTTTGTCTATTGATCCCACTATTAATCCTTTATTGTAAATATTTTTGTTTAATATTTCACGTTTATCTACATATATTTTAACGCTGAATGTTTGTGTGACCATTTGGTCACGCTCATCCGTTCCACTGTCCTCAAAAAATATTACACGCGGCTTTTCTATACGACAGCATTATATATTTTTTTAAATATTTAAAGGTAAATTCAACATGACTGAAAATATTTTTTACTACTGAAAAAAAAGCTAGAAAAAAAGGTTTTTTTTCTAAAAAGTATCAATGCACCAAGTGTTTCACATTTTATAAACAAAATATATGTACATTTAATGTGAAGGTATCAAATAAAATATTGAAATTGAAATGGTCGGGCCGACCATTTCAATTTCAGTAATCCTACCATAACTTACATTTCGTTGTTTAACCCATTTTTGCCCAGTGTTCCAATATTGGAACAATTAATGTTTTTACTTCCACTCCATTTATGGCATGACGTAACAAAAGTTTAGATTGTATCTGTCTCAATCATTCTACAGCTAACAAGTGTGGGGATCGTTTCGTGTAGTATTTTTTCAGATTTGAACCTGTCGGAGTGAGCAGTGTTTTTTTACTTGCATCAATTACGAGCAAATTCGGGCAAAAATAGGTTAAGAGTGATTGATGTAGGTAAGTCACTTTGAATTTGAATAAACATCGGTGACAAACTGTCAGTAAACATTCATTTGGCACCACCTGTTGACGTCGCCTAGTACTTCATAGTTATGTACTTGCTTAATAAATTATTGTTGAGTCAGTCGTAGGAACTCTCCGGTCGCAGTCAGCGTCGCGACGCTCCCCGTCTTGGCGCCTTGACGTTCCCCAAATAATGCCTTTCCCCTCGATCCTAATATTAGGGTGAACTAGGGTACTGCTGACCTACGTCATGTTGTGGTGTCCTGGCACCGGTTAGGCTTGAACCGTATAAACAGCATTTAATTGAGCAGGCATTTATTTATATCTGATCGAAATTTTATTTGTTTTTATTAAAATAAACAATAAAAAATAACGTATTTATAAAACTGTATAATATTTATCAAATGATATGAGTCACGTATAATAATATTATTCATATTTTTAGAAATTAATATATTCGTAGGAGCGTCCCCGGTGAGAGTGTAAAATCATATTTATTTTTATCAATTTCTCGAAACGCTACAAGAATCAATTATTTTTAATCTATGCATACTCGCAATGTAATACATATGCACTTATTATTTAGCATTCTTACAGATCTTCTTTTTTACAAGAACTGGTTGTTATCACTGGTCACTCTAAATACGTCCATTTTCAGGATCGGATAGACTTAATGGAGAGGTATAAAAACATCATAGGTTTCCGTATCTTTAGAAACATGTATGCATGTCGGGTCCTATGGCGCAGCGGTTAGGTTAGGTTGGGTTGTTGGCTACCGTGCCGGATCTCACGGGCTTGAGTCGCAGTACGAACGCATTTTTTCGATTGATTTATAGATTTCTGTTCGAAGGTGTTTGTGATGTCTGAAAATTCTCTCCCACCTTTCCGATCCCTCAATAACTGAGCGTAACGAGAGCAATAAATTAACCACTAGTCTAGGACAGGACTTATTCTTCTTTCCTTACGACTCTTTTTGGAAAAGTGAGGTTGAGCGACTGAGTTAACAAGTCAGTTATCGTAGAAAAAGTTCTGTTGAGATTAGGATTACTCCATTAGGAGGCTATATAGTCCACACAAGAAGCGGACATTGATAAAAAAAATAAAACGACTAACCTTAACAAAAAAACACGATTCCGACTCCGGCTCTGACTTCGGTTCTGACTTTAAGAAAAAAGTGTTTTTTTGCAATCATTAACGTTTCTTCTTGTACATAATGTCATTATGTATCCATTCAATACGATGACTAGGCTTAATTTTCGAAAATACATATTTGACTTACTTATACCTACTGTATTTGCTTACGGATTACAATTTCTTAGGTGAATGGAGATGTTAATTCCATGTACAGTGGAACCCCCGCTGGTTTGAAATATTCGCCGCAAATCACCCGATTGCACGGTCGCATTCCATTATCGTTACTACGAAACGGTTGTCTGTGCCGCGCATACAGTCAAATGTTTGCTAGCGTCTGTGTATTCAAAACGTGCTAGGCTATACACGCATAGCTGAGCGTCTGTCCGTGTGCAGGATATCTACTACTACAAAAACAAAATATTTCGTCCATATTTTTGCAAAACTAAGGGAAATTTTAGTTTATCACTTTTAAGGTGTTCACACCTCACATGAACATTGGTTTTGGTTTCTTCGTAAATTTGTTTACCTGCGATTTTGATACAAATATGTTTTGGAAAAACCACAAGCGCCATGTTTCAAAAATTCTGTTCCACTTTCTCGCACACATAAATCACAGATTAACCCTTCAGCGACAGATACATTTTATTATTTTTTACAGCTTTAATTTAATTCTTCTTCGATCTGTATTTTTAAAATTATAGACTAGTTTTTTTTATTAACGCAGTGATTTTCAAAGTTGTTACATGTACACAATTGCAAAAACTGCAGTTTCGATCGGTGAAATCAAGCGTGAAAAAAACAATAGTCAAACGTCTCAAAATTCATTTTTTTTAAAAATCACATGGACATTATGTTCATAATACTATAAAGATGCCCACTCCCAATTTGAAACATATGAACTCCTGGTTGAAAATATTAACAGAAGTTAATTTTACTAGAGTTGGTTGGTGTTCAGCCTCTCAACATATCTCTTTTGAAGAGGGTTATGACGGTTAGTAGTCGGTCGGGAGTGAGGGAATACTCACTTACACCAGGCATGGGTAAACCGCGGCCCGCAAGCAATAATATATTTTTGAAAAAGATTCACGTTTTTTTTCGATTACGATCAAACATCACCGATGAACAATTACAAACAGTTTTAAAAATCCCAATTACAAAATTAACACCTGATTTTTTTAAAAATGTCAAAAGACGTAAAACAGTTCCATTCCTCCCTCTCATTAGATTGTTTTTTTTTTTGTAATATTTTTTTTTCATGATAATAAATAGTGTACAGTAAAACCCCCATTTATACTATAGTCGGGACCGTGCAATTGGGGGTGTGAATCTCATACAAAATTACGGATTTCGTTTTTTTTCGCGTAAAACGCAAATCTAAAATTTCCCTTAGTTTTTCAAAAAAAAATATGGACGAAATATTTAATTTTTGTTGTAGTAAATATCCCGCACATAGACAGACGCCCAGCTATGCGTGTATAGCCTGACACGTGTTGAATACACAGACGCTAGCCAACATTTGACTCTATGCGCGGCACAGACGACTGTCTCTTAGTAACGACAATGGAATACGACTGTGCAATTGGGGGATTTGCGGCGAATATTTCAAGCCAGCGCGTAATTCGGGGTAGTTTAATTGGGGGTTCCACTGTATATATAGAAATGGTATTTAACGCTATTTTTGAATTCCTGATTTTGGCTCTTCATCCCCCCCCCCCCTGACTTACACAAACAAGAAAAGTATAAGTTGATTAAAATGCACGTTATTCGAGCTAGACGGGTTAGCGTCATTTCACTAACTCGTTGTAAATTTCATATTATTTGGTACATTTGCCGACTCTATAGGTGTAATAATTTAGTTTTATCTCTTTCCAAAATTATTTCTATCAAAACTAGAATAATAAATTGCGCCTCGGGCCAAGTCTAAGTGTAATAATTTAAAAGTTGGTTCGGTTTCACAATTATTAATTGCAACAGATCCATGTCAGATTATTTTGATAGATTTCAAAACAGGCCCTCGGCAATACTAACGGGGTCTTGGAATTTTAAAAACAACGAAATATATCAACAGGCAATTTTACTGACTTCTGAATACGTCAGCATTTTACGCGAGAAGATTCGTGTTATAAGGTTCGGAAATTGTTTTGGTGATGGCGTGATGTCGAAAAAGCTTAAATCAACTATAATTACAAAATTAGTATGCAACTAAATTTGTACTTTCATTTTTGTTACATTATTATGATGGAGTTTTACAACCAGTGGTGTAGTTGGGCCAAGGCGCCGCTTCGGCACTTGTTTTTGGAAAAATATTTGTTCTTATTCCAATAATTAATTATTCGCTCATATATATTTTTATAATATTTCATACCGAAATGATTGAATACATAAACTGTGCAGTCTGACAGCTCAAGTTGTCTCTTTTATAATAAAAATACCTTGGATTATGCGTAAATTAATTATTTTTTAATTTAGCACTACATCACTGTCTACCACGTATATATGCCAATCGGTTTTCATGCCGTAGTAGTATTTTCTGTATTTTGTAAATTATTTTGTTTGGAATTTAACCATTTGTATGCCACATATTGTTTGTTTGATGGCACCGTGATTTATTTTATCATTTTTAAATTTACCTATTATTATTGGAAATATGTCATATTTTAAAAATTCAAAATCATTTTACGACATATGACAGTGTATTAAAGCCTATTCGATTTCATCCAAAACTTACGTGACGTACATGAATAGTAAATTAAATATGAAATAGAAAGCAATTACGCTCAGTTTGTATGGCCGACCTGAAATACTTAGAAATATTTGGTGTGATAACGCGCTTGTGGCACATGCATAACTAAAAAACGATCAGCAGTGTTATTCCCACGCGCATTCAAATATTTTTGACGGTCTGAAATACTTAACGCGTGATTGTGTTGAGTATTTCAGACCTTTCAAACTAAGTTATATGCACGCGGGAATAGCACTGCAGACATTATTTTAATTAGCACTGCATCAACAAAACAAATCAATATTCACTTGGTAGACACCATAATAATATAAAAGAAGTTTTTAGTCCCACAAAAACGATAATATATATTGTTGATTAATAAGTAAATTACATCAGGTTGCAGTATTCTTCTAAAAAACTTCTGTCACAGGAAATAAAGAAAGTCCAACGCTAAACAATCATTTCCAGTGTGAATGATATATTAGTCGATAAGTTTAATAAACTTGCATGACGATCAAAACTTAAAGGAGCTTTCCTGGAATAAAAGGCGAGACACTTCCCGTCGGGTGCGCTGTGGGACGTTGAAAGCGCTCATGACGCATTGACAAATCCCCTGCATCATCTGGCACTGCGCTTGTAAGCCGGGACAAAGAAGACATCTTCATTTTGTTTCGTTGACTTGGCGCTATTTCCGTGGCGCAGTGCAACCAACATAACTGAACCAAATTCCGAACATATTTGTAGGGAAAGGAATTCAGCTGCCAGAATATTTCTCTAAATACTCATAGATATACCATACTGTATGTAAATGATTAAACCAACACTAGGGCCTCCAATCCCAGGATCGCGTTCAATTCTGTGATCCCGAAATCCTGGCATTGTGACAGTACTAATCCCAGGATTTCGGGATTGAGAAAATTGGAGAAAGTTAAGCGAGGTGAAAATTAAAAAGGTTCGAAATTGTGGTTCTTTTTTGATAATTCTGTAAATTTTTGTGTTTCAATTTGTAAATCCTGGAAGAGCTAAAAATAAAAAAAAAGCTCCCACGCTGATAATTTGTTGGATTTTTGAAATCTACGTTAAATTGAAAAAATTTAGGATTTAAAAATTGCCGAGCAAGAATTTCTTAATCCCGAAACCCAATTTATACATGATTTTATGTTGAATGTTCAACCCCGGGATCTCGGGATTGGAAAATTTTGTCAATCTCGAAATCCCGGGAACACAAAAAGAGTCAGGGATTGGGTGTGTCAACCAACACCGACTTCGTACGGATACTTAGTCTAAAATGTGTGTTATATGTATTTATAATGATTTATTTTTCTCACATTACCATTTCCATAGATTATGAAGTCAGTATATGACGTTAATATAATTTGCGTTTGCTTATTTTAAATTTTCACTCCACAAATAGAAAAACAGTGGTTTATTTGAAATGCCCGCTTCTAATAAGGAGCATATCGTCATTTGACTGGCAGGAGTTAGTAAGAAACAAAACTGTCAAAAAATAATTAAGTATGTATACAAAGAGATACTTGGATATCAATTCATTTTCTGGAATAACTCAGTTTGTGCATTTATTGTACCGGCTTGTATATACTTATTTTGAACGCTCTGAAATACTCAAAACAATCACGTTTTGAGTATACAGACCGTCTAAAATAAGTATATGCATGAGGGAATAGCACCACAGTTTGGCAAAAACCATATATGACAATATTCCTCACACAAAGATTCGAGACAGATTCTACAATCTCAAATTATATCTTGTCTAAGTCTTGTAATCATAGTTTTTTTTTTTAATTTTGAATTATAAATTTTTGTATTCACCGCAACTGAAAAAGACCGACGACCAATAGCGTTTAGCAATCGGTTACATTTTATTTACATTAAATTTATATGCACGCTTACCGCTGCATCATGTCTTTCGGCACGTATTAAATTCATTTTTCTCTCCATTTGCAATTCTGAGTCACATCAAAGTGATCCCCGTAAACATTTCCGCGTTTAGGAGTCATTTGAGACTATTTTCAGCGATTACTCTTCGCAACTTGTTTGCAACAACTCTCCACACGGTATTAGACGTTACTTTTTACCAGGGCAGTAGAGTGTAAGTATTGATTAAATAATAAATTTAATACAATTAAAGTTATGCCTATTTTCAATGCGGCTTATAAGAAAATATGTCAATCAAATTGGGGGATTCCTGTCGTGTATAAAATAAACGTAATCTACTAAATGCAAATTGTTTACATACAAGCAATGAGCGTTAGCATTATCGAGTGATAAAAGAATACAATACTACAGTGTTATTAATACAAAACAAAATAAAATTAATAGGGTGTGACAGACAATTGGTATTTTAAAAGTAAATTTCAAATAAAGCTATAAAATATCAATAGGTGACACTAAATTGACTAAAATTAAAATGTTTACTACGTCTCAAACATAATTTCTAAAAACATCATAAAATAATTAAGCTAATTTGGGGAATAACGATAAATCAGTTGATAATGCACGTCATGAGCGAAACCGGTCCTGATCATAAATAAAAGTGGTATTAGTAAAATTAAATTTTTCCTTTTAAATGTAATGTCTTTCTACAAAATCTTGATTTTTTTTTTTTTTGGATATCAAATTTATGGAGCTTCAAGTACCAGGACGCGCCAGCGTCAAGGTTCTTCCAGTCGCCTTCATCGATAAAGATTAATTAAAACCCTAAAAATGATCAATGAATTAAATACCTACGGAATGAGATTCAATTTCTTTCTGGAATAACTCATTTGTTGCATTTATTCTACCGGTTTGGCAATGACAGCATTTTCTAATCGGTGACTATTATGCAGATTTCAATCAAGGCAATTACACCTGCTTAATGATTAATAACAATATTTTTGTCAGATAAGCATAAACTTATCTACATATTGATACCACAATTATCAGTGTTACATAAAATATCGAGTTTATGAGCTTTATCATAAAAGCTCAAATATAGCTTTTGCTATTTATTCAGAACTGTAAATTCGTCACTTACCTGCTTGAGGTAATGAAATGTTACTTCTTATTGATTTTTCTGCCACTCGCTTGTTCAATGTTTATTAAACTAATAAGATAATGTGTAGGAATCTATATAGGATATGTTCACGTATATCTTTACCTAGAGCCTTCAATAAATAAATTTAAACAACAATTGTGAGAGAGACTGGTGAAAATGTATTTTTCTGCCTGGCAATGAAATTAAAAAATTAAAAAATCAATTGTTACTACGTATACTTACTATTTCATATAAACTTTAGTTTTAAGTTTGAAGGTTATGTGGCATTAGCTGTTAAGTGTCGCTTATAAAAATGAGAGTCGGAGTTTGATGCAATATTGAATTCGGAGTCAACAGAGATTCCAGTGACACCACATCCCTGCATTTTTATAATACGTCACCGTTTTATAAATAAATAGTTTGTGATATGAGTTATGAATTGTTTCACCTTTAAAAATCTTGACATTTCATCACTTTTTGGCCTTCATACCAAGGCAGGAAAATATTAGTATATAATAGCGGATATTTCGATAGATAGATTACCAGAACTCAATTTCGGAAGATTAAAATCCACGGGAAGTAACCCACCGTTTTAGAAAAATATTATTACCGTAAAATTTATGTGCATTATTGAATATATAAAAAGGCCGTATACAAAGCTTTAATTAAGGTAGTTAAATACTTTCTTATTTAGTATAGTTATTAAATTATGATTATCATTATATAATATATACTATATTTATATATCGTTAGGTTTTTTTCAGATGATACCTACAAATATACCCTGCTTTTTTGTACTTGTTTTTTTTTATAATATTCTTCTTAGTAAAGTTTGGCTGTTTTTTCATAAAGAATAAATATAGCCACCTTTTGATCAATTTCATCAAAAAATATCTGCCTCAGTGAAACAACACCAAGAAGTCGAAGAATATAGATATTTGCAAGAAAGAGAATATTGGTTCAACAAATTCTTAAACTTTGCACTGCTAAGGTCACCATGAAGTGGTTTAAGACCAGAGAAGAATGTAACCAACTCGTGGTTACAATATTAAGGGGTGCTGAAAAGAACTAAATTGTCTCAGACAAAAATGTTTGAAACCTCTTAAATGTAATTACAAAAATCATCAAAGAGTAAATAAACAGGTCCTGGTCTTTTTAAATAAAATTAGAAGTACAGTGGAACCCCCTATTACACTATCCCGAATTACGCGCTGACTTGAAATATTCGCCGCAAATTCCCCAATTGCACGGTCGCATTCCATTGTCGTTACTACGAGACGGTCGTCTGTGCCGTGCATACAGTCAAATGTTGGCTAGCGTCTGTGTATTCAACACGTGTCTATACACGTATAGCTGGAGACAGTCTGTCAGTTTTGCATTTTTTGAGAAAAAAACCAAATCCCTAATTTTGTATGAGATTCACACCCCCAATTACACTACCCCGAATAACACTGTCCCGACTTTAGTGTAAATAGGGGTTTTACTGTAGTACAAAGGAATAATGTGTATTTTTAATTTAATGCCTTTCCACCAAGTATTTTTACACTATTTTTAGCTCAAGGCAGTTTCAAAAATAGTAGCAAAAAACATAATTACATTTAAAAATAAAAAATACAATTATCTATATCTTTTATTATCTGAGCTAACTTCATCCCCAATTAGTTCGCTAAATCGAAGTTCTACTGTATTATATTTTCAAAACTTTAATTTCAAATGTATGGCTGTCAATCCACTGTCCTTCATTTGCCAGATATGCACGTAGCACACGTCGACCAACGCAAAATAGCGACGAGTCAATTCTAATTTTTTGCAGTCATAATATATCCGGTAGTAAAGTTTATAATATGTTATTAACTATTCGACATAGACCTCTGTGAGATAAATCATGTTATTAGTTTTTGGTGTTGCTATTACTATGATATTTTCCCACAATCCAGAGGTACATTATTGTAATTTGATATGGCAAGACTTTATATTGTAGATACATAACTAACATTACAGGGGGAAGAACCGGTACGTTGAAAATAAACATTACCTTTGGTTTCCTGCAAATAATTCGTCTACGTCGAGGACCAATATTATCTATGATATCATCACGGTGCACCTCTATATATTGGTGGTAAAAACAGAAAGTTCTGAAGTCCTTACACGATTTTTATAAAAAAAATCCGTTTCTTTAATATAATATAGCATTAATGATATTACGCAGAATAGATTGTGTTTAATCAGGAGAACATTCACTATAAAAACGTGTAGAAACTCGGGATTCGGGATTGAGAAAATTTTTCCCGATCATATAGAAATCCTGGGAATATACGGATTGCCTGAAATGAAAAGACGCGGTGGTACCTTTTTTTGTTTTAACTCTTCCAAGATCACAATCCCAGTATTTCAGGAACACAAAATTGAAACGGGATTGGAGGCCATAATTGTGTTGCCTTCACTCCCAAAATGTCGTCGAATGACTTTCGATGTCAGAGTTTCTACTTAGAGAAAAAAAATACACTCTTCATTCCTTCATTAATTTCCAACAATAAATGCAAAAAATAGACAAAGTATGATAAGAACACCAGTAAAAAAATGATGAAATAGATGAGCAAAACTGGTCCTGATCATAAATGTGGAATTAGCACAATTTTTTTTTAATACTTATGACTTTCCGTAAAGTATTGACAAATGACAGTTAACACATTAAAAGTGATATAATAATATGTTTGGGTCGGATATTAGAGTTGAGGTGAGGTAGAATTAAAGATTTGGAAACGAAGCATGCAGGGGTCATGAAGAGGCTTGAAACTGGCTGAAATATAGATGACTCCAGAGCAGGGGTGGGCTGGAGGGGACTCGGAGGGGCTCGCGCGAGCCCTTTGTTAGATATTACTGAGGCCGGCGAGCCCCTTGTTAACTTATGAGAAAATAATATTCTCAGATCAAATTAGTATATAACTGCATTTTATAATTTATATAAATATTATCTACGACAACGTTAGTATACACACTAGTATATTTTTAGCTATTGAAAAGTACATTTTACATTGATAAGTTTACTGTAAATTGTATATTGTTACACATTTTACGTGTATTAAGTAACAATCGATTGCTTATTTAAGTATTGCATATAATTGCATAGGAACTATAAGAAAATTCACTTCTTCTTCAGAACACTAAAAATTGCTTCGAGATTAAGCGAGCCCCTTGTTAACGTAATGGCAGCCCACCGCTGCTCCAGAGAGCCTAAACCCTGCTTGACTCTCCTTCCGACCGGACGGATTCTGGCGTCTTGAATCTTCGTCGGATACACTCTATATTAAATAGAATCTATTGAATCTGTTGAAATGTCATAGAGGAAACCAGAGCGATTGGTTGGTGACAAGAATCTAGGATGCGGAAGACTTGCTTGTATTGTTGGCCTTCGATATAGTATAATTATTCTTTTATAAGTTACATTGTTTGTATCGAATCTGTATATCGTAAATCTAGTTTTGATTATAATAAATCGGAAGAGCTCTCGCCGAAAGTGAAGCGGCGCCATTAAATTTGGCGCCGGACTCTTAAATGCCAAGGAATTGTAATTTCTTCTGCAACAGCGCCGCGCCGTGATTCGCTTACACTTGACAGTGGACAAGCGAAGGCGAGGATGAATTAATGTAGCTATTAATCATTTAATACTTAACATTATACTATTTATCGCATACATAATAAAGATGAGATGAACATGAAATTGATTAAAGTTGTACTTGTCCCCAGTTTCTTCGTGTCTACAAATACTAAGAAACGAAAGCTTCGTAATAGACTATAATTTATAAAGAAAAGGAAAAAAACATTAAGGTCAAATATATTTTTTTTAACCATGTCCGCTCCCAATGTGGAGCATATGGACTCCTAGTGGAGTTTATCTCAACAGAAGTGTTTCTACGAGAACTGCTTGTTACTCAGTTGCTCAACCTCTCTTTTTCCAAAGATAGTAGGGATATAAGGATAAGGCTAGGACAGGATTAGTGGTAAGCTAATCGCTCTCGATACGCCCCGTTCATAGGATAGGATGGGTGAGAGGGGGGAATTCAAGACATCACATACATCCATGCCTTTGAACAGAAATTCATAAATCGATTGAAAAATTAATTTATAAAACTGTCCGCCCCGGGATTTATGTTACTCAGTTGCTCAACCTCTATTTTTCCAAAAATAGTAGGGATAGAAGGATAGGGCTAGGTAAGCTAATCGCTCTCGATACGCCCCGTTCATAGGATAGGATGGGTGAGAGGGGGGAATTCAAGACATCACATACATCCATGCCTTTGAACAGAAATTCATAAATCGATTGAAAAATTAATTTATAAAACTGTCCGCCCCGGGGTTTGAACCCGGGCCCTCCTTAGCCGAAGCCAACAACGTTGACCACTTGACCACACAGGTGGCAGGTCAAATATAACGAAGTTTTTTACCTCTGTTTTTTCATTTTATTTATTTCATAGCTATTTCAACTAAGATTAAGCCAATGACATTCTTAATGAACGAACAAATATTTGAGGCTATTATTTTCAAATTCGGCTCAATTCAAAATTGTTAAAACATGAACCATGAATGTAATTTAGTAGATAAAAATAAATTTTGAAAGTATTTTTAGAAATCAGTCTCAAACATGGCTTGATAGTATACAAAATATCATTCCAAAGTAATGCTGAACTAAAAAGACTTTTAAAATATGCATTGTTTTTCAAAAATTAAATTTAAGTTTCATTTTTTAACCATTTTGGAATGAGCCGTGTTTAAAAATAGTACCTTCATTTATTATTATTATTCACAAAAAGCTAATGTTATTATAGATTATTTAATTAGCTGTCAGAATTATTTAATAATCCCATATTTATCACCGTTTCTCGAAAAGTACACAGTCAGTTTATTATATTTCAATATAAATTAGGATATATTTGAAGATGAATTTTATATTTCTCCCAAACCAGTATATATAGCCAAACAAAATTAAGTTTAAACTTAGTTCCGACAAGGGCGTAAAACCGAAATAACTTCTTAATAAAACAATTGTAGAACTAAAACACATTGTTAGCTTGACTTTATTATAATAGAGTTTTACCATGTAAATGCCAATTCAATCAATACAAAAGTGACATCAAAGTAAAATTATACACGTGTTTTTTGTTAACTTATATTTTATCACCAGTTCTGTGCTAATTTCATAAGTTTAATCAATAATTTTAAATTATTTTACCCTTATCGTATGTCGACTATCGTCTTACAAAATAGTTCAATTTACAACCACAATAATTACTATCACAGAAAAACTGAATACTTCGCTTTTTTTACCTTATTAGAATAGTTCTCTATTTAGTTCAATTTAATTTAATCAATCATCTACAGATGAGAAATCGAAACTAATTATACACAAATATTCATGTAATTGATCAAATCTAGCATTTTAAAACACCCTAGTTGAGTAAAGAATTTCTTATTATTCCAATTTAAATAAAATGTATCCGTAAAAATAGATCAAGGAGCCAGTGGTAGGCTTAAACAGTGACGTCCTATTTTTTCACAATTCTTTATTTGACAGTTACTATTTCAACATTCCATTAGCTATGAATGTTCAATAAAATAGTCAATAAACGTAAAATTCAATCGAAGTGTTCGCAGGTAAGTGGTAGAAGCTCGTTATCTACAAATGATCAATCGTGGAGACAAAAATAAGGGTAATAAATGAGTATGTTTCTCGCCCAAGTCACTGTCACGTAAAATTCTGCCGAACATAAGCTGTGAGTAATCTCGCCCACTCCGAAATTTGGCCTTCCGTGATATTTATTGTGTTTTTTATTCAGCCGTGCCAACAATTTGTCTCTCACTCTTATTATTTGGTGGAATTAAGAGATCTTACAACTGTTATTTTGCAATTTTAGATCAATCGGTTTTGGTAAAACAAAGAAATCAATATTTTGCATAAAAAATCTAATAAATTAACTGTTTTATTTTTTAAAAGTAATTTATCATTTAAGATTTTGATTTTAATAAATTAATCATTGGTGTCGTACTGCTCCAAGTTGGTATATATTTTATTATCAAATATATTATGTTTAATACAGATTATTGGTAAGATCTAAAAAATTCAGATTTTACCAGTAACATTGACAAAGAAATGGCTTAATTTTCACAAAATTGTTGTCTGATTTTAAAATTGATTTAATGATAAAGATCTATTTAACTTTTGTATCTTTCAAATTTCGTAAAATTTATCCAGGTCACCATCAACAACTTTAAAGCTTTATAAAAAAAAGCTATTTGCTAAGCAAAAATCGGGTCGATACTAAAATTTTATATTTAAATTCCATCAAGTAACTTCACTCAAAATCCTAGATAAGGTGTGAATATCCAATAAATACATAAATCTTTTTCGCTTCTCTAATTTTCTTTATAGTTTTTTTTCAAAAAAAAAAAAATTTAGTTCAAAATTAAATGAAATAATGTATTGAACAAATAATAGGCCAGTGTGTAAGCACGTTACATTTGCCCTATCCATTTTAAACAGTTAACGATTAGTGAAATAGTTAAATACCCATTTTATTTCAGTCAGACGTTCTCAAATCTTTATTTTACCAATTTATCAATTATCACTGTATTTAAGAAAAAAATATAAATGTGCTAAATAATAACAATTATTTATGTACAACGTGTTAAAAATCAGACCAAAAGAAAAAAAACGGTGTGTTTATATGAATTAAACTAAATCAGAAGCTGCACTCATTCACTGTAAATAAAATTCGTCGAATTATTTTTCAGTTTTTATCTGAAAATATAATTTTAAATGAAAAGTTTGAGAACTGTTCATTGATTGAATTTGGCGCCAATTACAAAAACCAGATCGTGTTTTGTTATAGGCAAGATTGATTCCAGCGATTTTTAAAAAAAGAACATCGACTTATTGCTTTTCGCATGCAATAATCGCTATTTTATTGCGTGATGATAACTAATGGTTCTCAATTTGTCTTTTAATATACGATTAATTATCAGCTAAACGTAAAGTATACAGTTTGAAAAATGAGTTTTTTCTTTCACGTTGTTTTTTTTTTAAATTTAAGACAATGAACATTAAATAGATACCACAGTAAGCGTAGGAGCTTCTTCATTTAAATGCCATCAGAAAAAAAATGTTTTACTACAGTAAAAATACTTGTAAAATTTATTGACAATTTTGCAATTATATAAAGCACTAAAAGTTGGTAGACATTTATTTGTAAATAAACATGTAAAACAAGACGACTGGCTCCCCTCTATTGAATGTATTTCCAATTCCCTCCCATAAGCACACAATATTATTCTAGTTACTTCTAGTACATTAAGTACTTGCCCGATTTCATGCCCCTTCTCGCAAATTCACACATTATTTGAAACAATTAAAGAATTAAAATCCAAGTTTTTCCTATAGTATGAAAAAATTATGATGCTTCCCAGCGATGAGAAACGTGTGGTTACACATTGTTACACAACCAGTGAAATAAAATTAACTTAAATCATTACAGAATCAAAATTGATAAATTCCTAATTCCACTGATTGTGTTAAAAATAGCGACACTTGTTTCACCTCTTAAACGCGTTTTTTGCGCAATATTTTTATACTTTTTCATATCAGAATACACCGATACACAGTTATCTGCCGAATTTAGTAGTAGTACTGACCCGATGGGATGTGCTAGTGCTGTTACTGAGAAGCTGTGGTTATAATGTTTAAATATAACTTTTTTAGATGTGTCCTTACTCCGTATTATATACGGTAAGAATATTTCTAAAAAATAATTTATGATCGATCCAGTCAATGTGTAAAAAACATCTTCAAACAGCTTTTCACATAGGCGAAACACATGAAACAATAAATTAAAAAAAGAACAGTGGAATAAAACAGTTACCAATGTATGTTTTATATATTTTTTTTAAATTGCAGTTACCGCCGAATCCGTCTCAAAGACACTGAGTTATATATATATATATATATATATATATTGTAGCTTTATCGCTATACGACACAATTTATAACAACAACAATTCAAATTCAAAACTGTATGCTCCATGTGTTCTCAAAAATAATGTTTTTTTTTTCATCGCTGTCAACAAAAGGGCGTCAAATTTAGTGCCATAGATTAATATTTTATTATAACATGCATTACAGTAGAATGTTACGCTATCAGAAACAGATATCTTCCCACTGTATATTTATTATTTGGCGTATCGTATTGATTTCATTAAATAAATAATTTAAGAGTAGACTAATGCCACTAGAATTGGTGAGTGGCGCCACCCACACTTCAATTTATAATATCATTACGTTACTTTGCAACGGCTATTGGGAAAAGATGTTAAGAATCAGTGGTTCGAGAACAATATTTTTAAAGTTTAAATTACAATTTCTAAAGCAGTGCTTTTCAGTCGTAGAAAAATAGGCGATTACGACTATAACCTTTCTATTATTTTGTTGTTTAGTCAACCCTTCTATAGCGTACTCTCCAAAAGGGAATTTTCTTATAGTGAATGCGGCATTTTTTCGTACAGCGGTCTCTATTATAGCGAATTTTCTACAAAATATAGAACAAGATCATAATATAAAAATGGAGAAAATGTTTGATTTAATGATTTCGTTCAATTCATAATATATTATGGAAGAAAACCTAACCTCAAATGTTGTATGGGTGCCTAACCTTCTATATGGTATTCTTCTATAGCGTGACCTTTATCTGTACACTATAAGAGATTTGATAGTATTTATTTTCCACATTGTAGTTGAAGATGCCTAAAAAAAGTCGTTTCAAATATGATCTCTACTCTCAATGAGAGTTTCAATGGAGTATTTCACCAGATATTGGTTTTATGAGATCTTATTAACAATCGCTTCGACTTTCTTTTTCGGGTAGGATAAGAATCGAGACTGTGATCAGAATCGTCTATTTTTTTAAATTAAAATAAAAAGAGTTTTTCATTTTAGTAGTATTAAAAAAGCTCTTTTTAAAAAATCTTTTGAAATCGGATTTAGACCATTGCTCAATACCATAATATTAGCATTTTGTCAAAAAATATTGAATTCAATGAAAATAATATTTTTAAGCCAATATGCCAAAGCACGGCATGACACGTGTTTATAGACTGTAGAAAAGAAATCATATTCACTACATTATAGCTGCAAAAACATTGTTTTTCTTAAATATTTATTTAACGTTTAAAAACACTAATTACTTATGATACTTACAATTAATAATTTACCGCTTCTGCACTTGACTTGTGTTTATAATATTTTTTCTCATTTTCAAAGCAGATAGCTTAAAACTTAACAGTATTAAAATTAAATATTTTTTAAAAATAACGAAATAAATAATTTAATAGACTTTTTGAAACACCTTTCCCGCAATAGGCATGACTTAAGTCACGCTAGATTATTAACACATATCTTCAATCACCCTAGATAAAAAGTTTGTCTATGACTGTTTTATACGATTACGGTGACTTTTGGTCGACATTTAATGACATAATTAAACATGTCGAGGCGCCGAATGACTGGCTTTTATAATGTACCCAGGCTGAATCTGACGATTTCGGAAACTAATCTGACTCATCTTCCATTTTTTTTTATTTTACTTTTTCTCACACATTTTTTTCACACAAAACAGCATTCCTATAAAGATGAATTAAATTTCAATTAAAGAACAAACTGTTACTGCTGTTTTTTTAAAAAATTGCTGTGATTCCAATATTGCCCGTTAATATTATATATAATGTAAATGCAGCTAACGGCAAACCGAACTAATGACGGTGTATTTAATTATATTAAATAACAATTATTAATATTACACAAAACATTACTGAATTATCTTTTGTAATATGCGACAATGTTGACTTCTAGTTCTAATGAGCAAATTCTGCCAACGTGAAAAATAAAAAATAAGAAAACAGTATTCGTCTGAACTGAACTCAATTACGTCCACGAGGACTATTTCAACATCCGTATTAATATAATCAATGGCGGATTAAGCACACGATAGGCCTCAGGCGCAATAAAATTTGGAGACCCTGTTTTTTTTTATAACATATCGACTGTGGAAAGGAAAAAGGACGTAACCCACACATTCAAAAAAATACATTCACTCCTCATTCGCGTATAGGGTTAATACACCACTGAATATAATTAAACAATATTTAAGCACTTCTCAGACAAGTCACTATTAGTAGACTGGTCTCACACTTTGGAAGAAAAAACAATTGAAGATATGAGGCTTAGTGACTGAATGGAAAATCATCATAACTAACCACTAGTCCTTTCTAGCCCTCTTTTTCACACGCTCTTCAAAAAAGAGAGATGTTAAGCAACTCCATTACAAGTAGTTCTCGTAGAAACACTTTTGTTGAGATTAACTACATTAGGAAAAAAACTATTCCTGTTTTATATATCAGGGTGAGCGACTGAAAAATAATGAATTCTTGAATATATATTTTTTTGCTGATGTGCTCCATTACATTATAATAATTATTTCAATCTTATACCAAGGATGCCGCTAAATGGCTGACCTTTATTATAGCTAATTATTTGCTGTTTAATATTGTGGTATTTAGGATGAACGCATCGCATCGTGTACCGTTGCAAAAATGCAATTGCAAACTGAATGTGCTTATTATTTCTTTGCCGTTATGCATTCCACTCTTCAGACACGGTTCAACGATCTCAGAGTGAAAGTTTTTTTAGCAAAAAAAAAAACTATTTTGATTTCTATTGATGATTTTTTTCATACATACGTACAATCTCTTAAGTCTAGACTGTGGATGTGATTGTTATTTATTTGAATTATAAATGTTTTTTCAGATAATACAGTTGCTATTAGTCAAACACTCAATCATATAAGTAACGTTGCAACATTAAAAAAATGGTTTGACAGCATCACAAAAAGCAATTCCTTAAATCAGTAGCGAACTACTAACCATAGACTAATATGCTTATGCAACTGAAACTCACTTTGGGTTGATAGATTGGGATGTCCTTACGAAAAATTGAACTGAGCTATCATCGATAATGCAAAATTTATTTATAACAATTTACCGCCTGTGTGGTCGAGTGTTCAACATCGTTGGCTACCGCTACGGAGGGCACGGGTTCGAATCCCGGTACGGGCAGTTTTATAAATTGATTTTTCAATCGATTTATGAATTTCTGTTCAAAGGCATGGATGTATGTGATGTCTTGAATTCCCCCCTCCCACCCATCCTATCATATGAACGGGGCGTATGGAGAGCGATTAGCTAACCACTAGTCCTGTCCTTGCCCTTTCCTTCTATTCCTACTCTCTTTGGAAAAAGAGAGGTTGAGCAACTGAGTAACAAGCAGTTCTCGTAGAAACATTTCTGTTGAGATAAACTCCATTAGGAGTCCATATGCTCCATATTGGGAGCGGACATGGAAAAAAATAATTAAATAACAGTTTTAATTACGTTTTAGCACCGACTAAAATAAAACGTACACTGGAGGTAAAAAAAAAAGTAATTATTGTTGAATTATTTATGTAAAATTCCTTCTATACCATAAAAATAAATATTCGCTGATTATGAAGTTGCTTCTCAGAGAGATGAAGTACGTATTAAATATAGTAACACAACCAGAAGAATAACAGAGCTTTCAATTTTTATTTTATATTAAAATTAAATATTTATAAATTTACCGCTAAATCAAAATATATTTTTATTAAATCGAAACGTATTTATTAAAGATGGTACGAAATGTTATCCTTTACAAACATTACCATGAAAAATTTGTGAGTATGTTTATAACCTTTTATGGTGGCTATTTTCTTGCTTTCAGGCTTTTGCATACAATAGATCAGTTTTGATTTAGTGTCCTGTCGGAAACATCACTTGATTCGAAGTTAACGGCGATACTTTATAATATCTACTTTTGGCAGTCGGCTCTTTATAAATTGAGTTAACTAGTAGGTATACTTGAATAATAAATAATACACTTAAATAAAAAAAATCGCAGCATACAGCTCCGAATCTATTTTTAATTATGATGTACTGCACTTCGATTCAAATTCGTGAATAAAGTATCAACCGGTTGGATGCCGCATGATTTTCAAGACCCGAAAATGATGATAAATAATGAATTATCACGTTATTAATATTAATAACATATTAATGGTATTATCTCGTAAGTTCCAGTTTAAACTTAAGAAAATTAGATTTTTCAATTCAATGTAAAAAAAAGTCACAGCATAGAAATATCGAATATATTGTTTTAATTTTAAATGTTAAATAAATCATAAGGCTTAAAAAAAACGTTTTGTAAATTTTTCACTCAAATTTCACAGTCCATAGAACACCTTTGATTTGTAAAAATACCACACTTTTAACCAGTGGTTTCCTACCTTTATGTTACTGCGCCTCCCTTTGAAGAAAAAAATATCTTCGCGCCTCCCCATCCTTTATTTCATATAGTAATAAAGACACGTTTTAAAGAGTAAATAAATATGTTGGACTCTTCGCGCCTCCCTTTGCAATAGTCTATTATCAATGTGAAGTACATAGATTTCTTATAGAACTTATCTTAGTAAAAGTTTTTTTTGTGAACTGCTTCTTACTCAATTGTTTAAAGAGTGTGAGAATGGAAAGATATGACAGAACAAATGGTAAGCCGATCGCTTCTTCCACTATACCTTGTTTTTAGATTCGAGACAGTAACCGAAACATTAAACACTCTGAAAGCCTAAAAGCTCGGTGGAATTATGTTTTTTGTTTTTTGTTTTAGTGTACCAAAACCCAGAAGTGTTTATATCACTTTGTGTTGTACATAAGAATATGATTCTTTATACATTACTACGATCAACTGCTGTTTGATTAACTCTCATCATATTGTTCTCCGGCAAAATAGTCAAAAGTGAGTAATTGTTTAAGTGCCCACGGGAGTCGATTAGTACTTTTCATATAATGTAACGCAGGGGTGGGCTGGAGGGGGCTCGGGGGGCTCGTGCGAGCCCCTTGTTAAATTTCAGCGCGGCCGGCGAGCCCCTTGTTAAGATAAGAAAATCATTCGTCTTAGATCAAATCAGCACCTAGCTGCAATTTCTGTACATGGTTAAATTTTATTGTGAAACAAGACTTAGTAGACCCTTAATTTTTTCATTGAGCGTTGTGGGCTTTCGTGACGGTCCTCATGGGTTTGAGTTAATCACTAGTCCTGTCTTAGCCTTATCATTCTATGCCTACTACTCTCTTTGGAAAAGAATGGTTGAGCGACTAAGTAGCAAACAGTTCTCGTAGAAAAAAGACTTTTGTTGAGATACCTTCATTAGGAAGCCATATGCTCCACATTGGGAGCGAAAATGGATACAAATAAATGGATAAGATTTACCGAGCCCCTTGTTAAGATATTGGCAGCCCACCGCTGATGTAACGTGTTAAAGTTACAATTAAAATCTTAATATTAGTTCTAGTTACATTTATATCGACCACGTTCCAATCGAATTTTCGTTCAATATACGACGTGTATTTTTTATCGTACACTGTGCGCCCGGGATTCAATCGGTTAAATATGCTTTTTGCGCGCCAATCATCTAGCGTCGCTCCATAGACTAAAGAATTTCTCGCTACATCATGTTGTAGGCATATAATTAATTTGAATTGTCTATGGGCGATAGTGTATCATTTGGCTATCCGACCTATCATACAAGATTGATGCAAGGAGGGCGAACTACATTCCAAGCCTCAATCTATTAATTCACTAATCACAATACTCGAGCTACAACAATAACGATTCCAATCTTTAGCTCTAATTATCCGGTAAAAAACAGAGTACTGACTCCTCTTCTCCCCAGTGTGGGGTGGATATTATCTGGTTTTATAATAAATTGTATAGTTGAGAGCAGTGGCGAATCCTATAAGAGAACGAAGCGCGCGCTTGGGGCCTCCGAATCTTAGGGGCCTCAAAAATGGCTTATATTATACAGCAACTATACTTTTTGTTCAGATTTTTATTATTTTACATGATTTTTTTAGCGTTTTTATGTAATCCGAAAAACAAGGCCTCCAAATTTTATTGCGCCTCGGGCCTCTCGTGTGCTTAATCCGCCACTGCTTGAGAGGGTCAAAAGCAATGACAGCAATCTACCAGGAAGCCATTTTGAGAAAAAAACGTAAAAAACTTTAATTTATGTGTACTACTTTACAGTAGAATATTGTGATTGACAAGGAATTTTAAATATGTTTATTGTTTCAGGTAAGTTGAAAAAATACTTCCTTCCAAAGAATCCATTCTGACAAGGTAAATAGTATAAACATTGTTTTTTTTAGTTTATTCCACATGTGGGCAAAGATGCCATATACAATAATTTTAGACTGAAAATAAGACAATGTTATATCAAGATTGATTGTTCACAAATGAAATCTTGAATTAATTTTGTCTACGTATTCTCTCTCATGTTTCATAATTATTGTATTATACGATAAAACACTAGACAGCAATATAACAGCGTTGCACTATTCGATAGAAATGTTTAATAAAGATTTCATATTATTTTATAAAAGTCACTCTGGCAACGATGTAATTTTTGCCAATGTCTTGTTTACACCATAAATTGTGGTTAATATTAACTGTAATATACTTTGAATCTTAAACAAATATTCAAAACATGTCAGATGTTGGTCTCATTGTAAATTGAAAATCTTTAATGCACAAATCATGTTATTGATGTGGTATCTATTGAGGTGGAGGTACGGTATTCTAATTTTAGCGTTATCAAGTATGTACATACTCTTGTCAGCCATAAATTATATTTATAAAAAACAAAGACTTGCTCCCCGAAAATGCCAACAAATCAATGACAGTTAATTTATTGATTATACATATATAATAAAATTGACAGCTTCATATCTGCAAATGTTTTCAAACCGATGTGTTTTTTCAAATACATTACTTAGTATTGAAAGAATTTATAACTCTCTAAATATTCAGCGTTAAAAGTTCTTCGACGGCATTTTAATTGTATTATTGAGCACATAAATACTTAAAGAATGTCTATATGAAAGAGACAAATTAACATTGCGTTTCTTTTCATACTGCATCAAAGAATTGACAGACCATAAATTCCAAAGATAAAATTCATTATACGTGGCCTTCTTTTTAAGTTTTTCATAAGACGAGTTTTTTTCGTCTGGTTGGCAGACGTTGCTGTCAAAAAAAATTGAATTCTTGTGTGTTCTATGTCAAGTATTTGAATAATGAACATGCTGTTTATTTTATTTGTATTATATTTAAGTTTAATCGTTTGAAATTGTTTACTCATGATTATGTATTTTAATTAAAATGTGTTTATGGTGACGTGCACTGATTTAAGCCTACAATAATCATCCTAACATTACAGCGCAACGAATTGACAATCACTTTGAAAGACATTATAATAAGCATTCATTAGAGAAAAGCCAAATAAAAATATATAATATTATAACTAAAGATGCAAAAACCCTGCATATTAAAACGCGAAAGATTGACAAAAAACAGCCAAAATTGGGAAACTACGCAAAATATTATGAATAATTTACTTAGATAATTTTGAAGATATTTCTTTTAATTTTTTCAACATACTTGAAGTCCATGTGCACTAATTTTGTTTTGAATTCAAGTATACCTAGATGTCAATAGTCAATCTTATAGACTTATATGCTTTACATTTTACAACATTAGTTCGTAACCTGGCGCGCAAGAAACCATTTCCGGGGGTGAAGAAGAAGTTTTTTATTTTGACATTATTCAAATATACAGGGCCGGCGCCACAATACAGGCGAAATAGGCAACCGCCTTGGGCGCAAACTATTAAGGGGGGCATAAATGCCTTATTATTTATTTTTTATATAATGAATAAAAGTACATTGTATTTTATTTTTATTGTTAGTCGTATTTATGTATCTTTTTCTATATGATTCGAAAAAGAGAGATTGAGCGACTGAGTAACAGTCCACAAAGAAAAACTTCTGCTGAGATACCTCTATTAGGAGGCCATATGTTCCACTTTGTAAGCGGACATGGATATATTTAAAAAATGTTTCTAATGATTCCGATTTGTTTTTTTTTATTATTTTGAAAACATAATAGGACGATTTTTTAAAAGGGGGCGCGCCAATAACCGTTGCCTAGGGCGCTAAATAACCTCACGTCGGCACTGCAAATATATACATATGTATATATAATATGCACTAAAATGCAACCTAGCCATTAAAAATATTTTTTTTTTGTATTTATATGTAAATGTATTTTTCAGTAAAAAAAATATTCTACAATAAATGTAATATCTAAAACTGAAAACATGGAATATTTTTTTTAAAGGGAGTTGGAGAACATATTTTCTAAGGAATGCAGAACACTAAAAAAGTTAAGAACCACTGCTTTTCAACAACATTCATATTTACCTATAATAAGTAATACATGTCACGCGTTTTAATTAAGTGTTACAAAATGATAAAAATTATATTCTTAGTCATCAGATTTTTTTTTTAATTTTTCCCAATTTTCAAAATGTTCCGCGTCACATCAATGATTATAACCAATCACATGGTGAATATTACTTTGATGGGCTTTAATTTTTCATAGCATGCACCATACTGCCAGACCGATTTGATAGCTTGGTTAAAGGTTTTACCAGTCGACCATCGAGGTCGAAAATGTTAATCATAGATGGGCAATGCGTTACACCAATTTATTGTGAATTGTGACCGAGTTTATTACCATCCAGTTTGAATAAGAGTCGCCAAAAATTGCTCTTCCGCCAATAGTTGATATAAACTTACATACGTCATTTGGAAAACGAACGCAGACATATTATAATAAAACATAGCGGTACTTAAGGAATATTAACGTTTATTGCAAGATGAAATTAATTTAACGTTTTTCTTGAAGAGACTTACAAATTTCATTTTGAATCCTAAATAACCAACTTTACCTATGTTGCAGTCATCTAATGCAAACCAATTCATCAAATATGTGACATCTATCCATGGCTTACGATAGAACACAGGATAAAATTATGACGTTTTGCATTCCGTGGACCTCGTCGATCGCTCATGGCGAATAATCTATCGAATTAATCTTAATATACGAAGCAGCTATCCCGTTTCGCATATCTTGACCCCGACTCGAATAATCTAAGTGCACACCACTGAACAAATAGTTACCAATGTGCATAAAATATTCATTTCAAGACTTATTCTGTTCCTTCACAGCCATGTCCGTTCCCTGTTTGAAGCATATGCACTATCAACGGAATACTTCAACGTAAGGCTATTCGTCGAGTTATTCAAACATTATTTTTATTTACAGGAAGAAAAAAATTGAGTTCTGACAATTTACTATTTATAAGCTTTTCTGTATCAAATCTGATTGGAAGATGGAGACAAAAATTCATGCATAAATCGATTCGTCAAATGGTCCATCATTTAGGACAAGGGTCGGCAACCTTTTGTTGTAAAAGAGCCAAATATTTTACTTGGGGATTAGTGCGGGCCGCACTTGGGTGACATGCGTTGAGGCGAGAAACTTGCGGCCGCAGGTTGTCGACCCCTGATTTAAAAAATCAAACTTTTGACCGTGCAACCGAGTACAAGCTATGAAAGCTCTGGCACAAAACGAGGACTTAGGTTGATAAAACAATGTATGTATTTTTATGTAATACTTTTTTATTTATTATGTATTAATATGTTTTTGTAGATAGGCTCATGTGATTCTAACCTGCATTTTAAAACTGACAAAATAAAATGGAAGTTGCTCATAATTAGTGATGCAGTATTCCAGAGTAGACAGAAGGCTATCATGAAATTTGTACATAATATATACGTGTTGATTTCTTGTGGTAAACGATCTACCAACAACATATTAGTCTCTGTTCATTTATTCACATGTACATTAAAAAAGCAATACTTATTAAAAACGTATTGCTTTTGCACTGTAAAATATTGTAACATATTGTGAAAAAAAACTTTATTCCACGGTGTGCGTCAATTTATTCGATTGGGTGATTACTCATCATATAATATAAAAATAATATATTAAGTCGTTCAATTTGACATAGAGTTATAACACACTATCATTTCCGACGTGCTTGGCATTTTTGGCCCTATCTATTTTGGCCTCATTGCACGCCATTGCTTCAATTACGGGTTCGCATACAAACGCACATAAATAAATCGTTTTTCTCGGTCCGCTGCGAATGAGATCTACGGCATACAAATAAATCAAGACCTTTAGACCGCGTCGGCAAGTTATCAGATAGCAGATACGACCAGGCCGATATCTTTTACTGAACTGAATAATAAATTCAGGACGGTAAATGTTCTTACTCCAGACGCATAACTTATGTAGTGAACATCCCGTTCGTCTAATTAAGCCATAGTTAAGTTTAAACTTCTTACTAGCAATAACAAGAATGGACAAATAAATATTAATATTAAGTTATTCAAACTAAGAATTGAAAATGTCATACTCCGCACAGATCTCGGCAACTCCGCGACAGGTGGCAATCCTATATGTGAATCAAATGATCACTAAGCGACGCCTCTAGCCTTACCTGTCATCCCTCAATCGTTTTGCTTCCTCTCATCTTTCTGATCCCCTGAGTATATCCTACCGATAGAACCCGACGGTCGTCCAGGACACCGTAATCTCACCGGGTATAAAGAAGTACGCAGGATTGAGGTTTCCCGCAGGCATTTGTTACACGTAACCTAGCCAGTTCCAAAGTTTCTCCGAGATAGGTAGCCTGATCTCCACTTTCTTATTTACGTAGCGTTGGGTATATCACTACATTAAAAAGTGAAGAAACTTAGTAGTGTGTGCACACATTTATATCTTTCTTAATAGCTTTTCAATACTTTCAATCAAATAATTTCATAATATTTACTTTTAGACGTAGTCCGATAAGAGAAATAAAGCTGGCATTCCTTATATTTGATTAATATGTTTTCGCTCGGCTTAGAATCTTAAACGGAAAAAAAGCGTTTATTTAGTTGTAACACTTTGGTTTAAAAATTCCTCGAGACCAATTTTTATTTGCCCCACAAAGCTAGAGCGATAAATTAAGAACGGCACGAACTTGTATGCATGCATGGATACTGTGTAACCCGGGCTAGATCAGATATCCGTTCCATTTCGCATTTAAAAAAAACATTTCTTTTTAAATTCGCACAGTATTTTTTATTTAAATTTATTTTTACCATGTTAATAAAAATACAGGATTTCAAAGCATATATGAGGAGCAAAAATTCAAAAAGTGATTTGTCACACAAATACAGAGCTTGAGAAATGATGATTTGAGTGTTGGAGAAATCACGGATTGCTTGAATGTGTCAACTTTATGATTTAATTTTTGTATGAAAAAACCTTTTTGAACACTAATTGTAATTTGCATTCATAGACTTTATTATGGACTGTCATAACAGTTATTAAACGGCATTTTTCAAAATTTGTGACATCCTTTTTGAATGTTTTCTCTTCATATACCTAGGCCTACATATATTATAATATTTTATAATGAGGGTAAGAACCACAAATACCCCTAGAATTGACGAATTTTATTGTAATTTTTCTATGAAGTAAATAAGTTTTCAAAGGAAAATAAGTTTTCGTAAAGTGTTCACTAATTTTAAACGGAACGCATTCTGCTGTTTATGCTAATACCAAAAATATGTTGAAACGATTGGTAGACATTTTTGTCGGACGGACATCAAAATTCGAGGTGGCACATAAATGGAATATCGCTGAGTAGGAAAGCACCACGAGCAGCCAGATTGACTTTTTTTGTGGCCCTCGAATAGTTTTTTTAATTAAAATGGTGTATATAGTTTTTATTGTTTTTGTTAAATCATTACATTTAAAACATGTGGGCAATTTGTTTAATGAAGCAAAATAGATCGGTTCATAGAAATGGTCTTACTGATAATTTGGTTACGATTTTGCAGCCTAATACTGCAAATATTAAGTATAATACTAAAAAAATAGCCTCAAACTTATAAATACAAAAATCGAATCAACTTTTGAATTATAAATTCAACGAGATCTATAAATATTTCGTAATGTAAATATTTTTTGTGAATGAGTAATTGAAATTATTTATGTCCCAAACCCATATTTTGTATAGGTCCCACTAAAGTAAAAAGATTATTCATACCTCTCATATAGCCTCTGTTGATATGAATCCGGCTCTGATTTCAAAGTTGTATTAGTAGGCGACAAAAAAATATCTTTTTAGAATTTATCGAATATTAAAAAGTAAGATTTTCAACCTAAAGCTAAGCATAAAGAAATAGCTCTACTTTTCTAAGTAGTGAAACATTACTGTCAAACTACTAGTTGAGATCAATTAGTTTGAATCTTCTGAGATTATAATCTATTCGCCGAATGCTTATGTAAATTTGTGTTTTTATATTTTTTTCAATAAGAAAATATGTAACCAGAATGAATAAATACTTGAACTGAATATGTTAGCGTTTATTTATTAGCGAAGACATACCGCGTGAGAAACAGGGTATCAATTCTCTATGAGATTAAAACACGGACATATTTGACCTTTATCACTTTTCGTAGTGACCCACAATATTAAAACTAATGTATAAAAAATCAGCTATTAGAAGTTTTTTTACGTCATTAAAGCATATCGACCCGTAATCGGCAGAAAAGCGTAAGCGACAATTCATAAATTTTACAGTTTTTTCCTCTTTTATAATTAAAAAAAACTGTAATTTACCAAATATTATAATATATTTATTTCGAATAAATGCACAAACAAATTTCATCACTGTATATAGCAATCAAGAAAAATTTAATATTTGCAACGTGGAAAAATGATTTATTTTATTACTGAACAAAATAAAAACAATCTTTAATAAGAATTCATTAACTTCAGTTGGACCTGCAGACGAAGAACAATCGCCATTGTTTTCGGTTACCGTGTTCACGGGCTTGAATCTCAAATCCAGTACGTAAAATTTTATAAACTGATTTGTTAAGAGATTTCTGGATTTGTGTTCGAATGCTTGAGTGCTTAGATCTCCTCTAACTTTGCTAAGAGCAATAAACTAGTTTTAAGGTTTATACTGGCCATATCTATCTTCTTATTAAAAAAATAGAATATACGTTTGTACTAATTCCCACTTTTATTTATTAAGATCAGAACCAGTTTCGCTCATAAGGCATCTGATCAGTTGAAAGTTTATCCCATCTTTTTTGTTCTTGTTAGATTAACTAAAGACACTGTTCTTCATTTATTTGACTGTAAAAATATCCAACGATATGCCAACAAAGTAGCAGAACATTGTTTACATAATACACAAGCTAATTCATGATCGTAAATGTCACAAAATAACATAAAAGCAGTCACATCAAACAAACAAAGATGAACTTAGATCGGCCTCAGTGGATGGATGTCGCAAAGAATTTTTGGCGGGACGACAGGACGCCTGTACCGGGCCGGCGCCCGCCTCGACGCCGCCGCGGCGACCCTCCGACTGCGCGCCCTACTCTGCCCTTGTGTGTTACACGACGCCAATATTCTATTCTATCAAACGGTGCCCAAAGGTGACTAACACAAGAACAAAGATTGTGGAGAATGAGGCGACATTATGAAATTGATAAAAACAACGCGTAATAAAATCATGTTTAGTATTCCCTCGTCATAAAATCACACAGCAATAAACAGTCGTAATCGCAGTCCCCGACAAACTCAAACAAACTCTGATACGATTAGGTCAAATAATAATAAAAAAAAACCATTGTTAATTCAACACACTGATGGTGGATCTTATCGAATGTCATTTATATTTAATGATTTTATTTATCAATCTTAATGCTTCGCGTATGTCCTCCTAGTGCAGGGATGGCAAACCTACGGCACGCATGCCCGAGATGGCACGCGAACGATTTCGAAGTTTAAAAAAATATATTTTCAAGCTTAAAAAAATAAAAATTTGATTAAATAATACGTGAATTATTAATTTATTCCGTTTTATTCATTTTCAAATGTTTCCCAAAATAACCGACAATCGTTGAAAAAAAAACATTTGTTATTTTTTCTATGTTAATTTTTTTTACTACTTGGGCACGCCACACAACCGATAAATAATATTCGAGGATTTTTGGCACGTGGACCCAAAAAGGTTCGCCATCCCTGTCCTAGTGGATACATCTTAACAGAAGATTTTTTCTAATATAACTTCTTGTTACTCAGTTGCTCAACCTCTATTTTTAAAGAGAATGGAGATAGAAGGATAGGACTAGGACAGGACTAGTGGTTAGATAATCACTCTACCTACGCCCCGCATTTAGGATGGAATGGGTGGGAGGTGATAATTCAAGACATCACACACATCCATACCATTGATTAGAAATTCATGAATCGATTGAAAAATCAATTTATAAAAATTGTCCGTACTAAATTCGAGTCCGTGAATGAAGCGTAAAAACTTTAATTAATCGACGCCGCAGCCGGCAATATAAACATTGAACATTTAATATAATTTGTAAATATCCTGTATTAAATACTGTCCAACAAAATAATACAAGCCAATTAAATCCCGATTATAGACGGATACCGATCGAATATCATTCGCGATTGAATCGAAGCAAGCATCCCTGTTGTCGGCGCCCTACTGCCGACGCCGCTTAGACATCAGACGCCTGACTTTTAACGCCGCTGCGTCGTGACGCTCACAAAGACGACGCCAATGAAGTGCATTGCAAAGTGCATTCTCGACTTGCATAATATGGAGCGGACGCGAGTGCCAAATCGGGGCAATTGGGTCATACCTTTTAAACTCGATACTTTAATGGAATGCTTTGAGAATTCGATTTAGTACCAGGGGTATATAGCTTGAGTCGTATTCTGTAATAAAATAATTTATACGGATTCCAAAACAAAAACAATGTGATGAATACTATGTATATAATATACTTGAAACATACACAAATTTACAACCTTATTTCTATTTTATTTTATTCATGAGTCATCTTAACAGAAGTTTTTCTACGAGAACGGCTTATTACTCAGTGGCTCATCAACCTCTCTTTTCCGAAGAGAGTAATAGAGATACAAGGATAGGGCTAGAATAGGACTTGTGAAATAATCGCTCTCGCTATGCCCAGTTAAGGGTAGGGGGGAATTTTTAGACATTACAAACACCCATACCATCGAACAGAAATCGATAAATCGTTGGAGAAAATACTGTTCGTACTGGGACTCGAAGCCGTGAGATCCAGCACGGAAGCCGACAATGCTAACCGCTGCGCCATAGGACCCGAAAACCTTATTGCCCCCGATAAAGTATTTTTTGAGTTAAGTATGCATAGATACTTTTATTTTCCATTTTCGGGAACAATATACAAATTCTGTATTTCTCTTTGAAAACATTTGTCAGGCAAAAAAAAAGAAATGTGTAAATTACACAGTTTTTAATTTGAATCTTGTAACTTGATTTTACATGCATCCTTTTGTCAATTGTTACCTCGTCAAGTCTTCAATTTCATCTGGTCGCTAGATAGTCAATAAATTCTTACCGCAAAACAACATAACATTGATTACTCTGAGTGGATTTTTTTGAGGAGTCGAGTGTGCCTCGTTTAAAATATTATTTCGCAAATTTATTAAATAACTCAATGGGCTTAAAGTGGACTATTATTCTGAAGCCATTGAAATGAAATTGAAATATATACATTTAGTCAGATTAGTGTACACAGATGATTGATGACGATTTTTAAATAATTATAATTGATGTGATTTGATTATCTTGTCAGTCGCTCTTTATTGTTGTGCGCGGTCACGGTCTCCTGTAAGTAGATGGTTAGATAGTAGGCAGTGCTCACTCATCGATCATCGAACGCGGTTATCCCGCATGATAAGATAATATGTCCCCCAGCAACTGAGCTACCACGCCCAAGCACGCGGGTAGAGGTATTAGTCAAACCAGAACCGAACTCACAACTGCATATATTAATTCTAAAATCTTAAAATTTATAAAATCATAGAATTGCAACTTACATGGCAGAAGTAAGTTAACAAGTATAAATTTATTCTCAATCATTTTATTTTTCGGTCTTCAAATCGTCTTCTGCTGTCTAACTTCAGTTTTTCCAAGGCTTATAAAAAATCAACTTTTGAAAAAAACGGTTTGTCTTTCCAATACATATATCGTAAGACTCAGTGTAACCTAGTTTTCGATGTTTCATAAAAAATGACAATTCAATTAAAATAGTGAAAAAAGATTTTTTTAAACTCTAGTTATTATAAACACCGTTACAAAAAAAGTACTTCAATTATTTCTGTGTTCCTATTCGGAAGTAATACAGAGCCGTAGCCAGGCGCAGGCGAATAGATCGATCGTCTTGGGCGCCTAGGCGCTGAAGGAGCATAGAAACATTAGACATTTATATTGAAATTTTGGCTCAAAATATATTTTCTTTTTCATACGCACCGAAGTGCCCTGTTGAACTTTATATTATACGTGCATTTTACTTAGCATATGTGTCAAGAATCACAACAAAAATATTTTTTAAATAATAATAATAATATAGCTTAATAATGGAGGTATCTCAACAGATTTATTCTCAAGATGAAATATTTGGTATTATAATGTTGCAAATTAACTAAAAGAACGGTTTTACAAAACCTAGTATTTTAGATCCGAAGTCCTTGTTATTTTACAGTACAGAAGTCTTATCCTGTTGACCGTGCTCAGAAGGTGGTCAAAAGCGGAAAAAACTAGACAAAATGTATATATGTTAATATACTATTTGCACTCCTCGGACAAAGATGAATGTTATAGCTGTTCAGTGTAAAACCAAATACACTTGATTATCTTTCTGCGCGGTTTGTTTTGCAGGTTAACGACATTACACCGTTTGTCTTAAAACGGTAAGAAGCCTCTTGACTACGTCGAAATTTATCGCTTCATTATTTTCCGATAGTAATCCGATTGAAATAAAACATCGTTAATATATGTATATTAATCTAATCTAACCTAATTAATAAATTAACATAGTTAATTTTTCTGAAAAAAGATGTATGTACTTGAATTACAATATTTTTGTCTGTTTCCCTAAATAATTCCTTACTACGCTTCTGTAAATAACACGCGGAATAAATGCAGCCGTTTATACAATATTTTTTTGTTTAACCGGTACCGTATCTTATCCCATCCTGTTCTGCCGGCTGACACTCTTGACATCCACTTATCTCTGGGATAATATAATATAAAACTACTAGCGCCATCACAATGTATTATATTCTGACAACTTACTTGCACCACCTGCAGAATATCAGTCAGCAAACACTTCAGACATCACTCAACAAAACATTTTTTTTCATTTCAGCAACAGTACTGATTGTTATTTTTTTATGCGGCAACAGTGTGTACTTCACGTTTCTACTTTTACGCACTTCTTAGTGACTTGCTTTGTTTCCTGTTCTTCTGCAAACATGTTTCAGGCTATTAATAAGGCTAAGCATATGCCGAAAAACAGGCGACGCAGCTCAGGGCAGCACAGAATTAGTATATGTATATGTGCGACCAGCGTATGCCGTGGCAGCTGCGTCACGCAATACATAAACGAACGACACAGAATGGCATAATTTGAAAATATCTATTTATTTACAAAATAAAATTCAATGCTCATTTTTCAGTGAGTAATTGAAATAAAACTCAAAGATCTCATTAAATTCAAATAAAACAATACAAAACCTAACACTGCACACAAAAACACACTATTTGCGATTTGCAAAGTAGTGTTCATGCAAGTGACATATTGTATGAATGACATTAAATATTTCACAATAACTCTTTTAGTGTCTTTTCAGAGTATACAACATGAGTAGTATCGTATAAACAAATTTCAGTTCACACACGATCTGATTCTTCCTTTTAACATCTTATCGGTTCATACAAAATCTCAATGTTACTATCATTAAAGTGATAGCAAAATGTATGTCCGCTAAATATTTTCTCACTTAATTTCATGTATATGTATATAGTAATTAAAGACTAACACCAAACCGTCAAAGATACACATTCTACAATAGATTTAATCTGAAGCTGTTTGACAAACAAACTTTTAATTATAATAATTATAATATGTATACTATCTATATTGAAAATGAGTTTCTGCAAAGTGACCGTCGTATATATTGTATTAAACATATCGCAAATCAAAAGAAATATAATTCTTAAAATTACCCATCATTTAAATATGTAGATATTCCCATATTATAACATTTTAACGATAATCACATTAGTTTCAAAAAGACTATTTGCTAAGTAAATATTTCCCCAAGCTCATTGAACGCCATTAAAATCAAGTGCTTTTAACTTAGTGATACATTTATTTATTATATAAACACGTTACATTTATTTACTAACCGTCAGTTCAAGTTCGTCCGTGCACTTGAACGCCTGACGATGCCGAAAGGCAAAACCCGGCCCGTTTTGTTAGTAACAAAACCTGTATGAATGTATATAATTTGAACGATTCAAATTTTGTATTAAAATTCCACCAAGCACCTTCGAAATCTTAAATTATATAATATTTTTTATAATATATATATCGACTCTGGAAAGGGAAAAGGACGTAACTCACACATATCAAATATTACAGGAGGCGCAAAAAACGTGTTTTGATGATTTTGGGCCATATGCAAATTATGAATTATACACATCCTTGAAGTGCACGGAGACTTCTAAACTGGTGTTTAATTGACATAATCTAATATTAATTAAATAAATTGTCTAGGTTAAACCTTTTTTTGAGCCTTTTTTCTTAGTTTTAACTTTTTACAAGGTCATCTTTGTAAAACTTAAAATCTAAATTTAGATACCAATTCGGCATTTTCAGCTTCCATCCTTTTGATAGAACATGTGTCAAGTTGTATACATTGTGATTATCGAAAAAAAGGTGTTTTAGAAAAACTGAGAGTTACGTACTTTTTCCTTTCCACAGTCGATATGAATACATACTTACGTCAGAGCCAACATACATATTTAACTTACATTTTTCTTAAAATTATGTTAATTATAGATTGATTTCTATAAATTTACATGCGCTTTACTAACTAACACCTTATTTCATGATTTTATACGTTGTAATAATGGAGTTAAGCCAAAGCTATATTATTTTACATATTTTATTCTTTTCAAGGCCGCGATGAAGTTGCACGAGAGATAATTACCTTTTTTATTAAACCTATTATTAATTGTCTCTGGTACATTTATGTTTTTGCTTTGTGTAATATTAATAGGTAAGAACTCTAAATACATATAACGTGCGAGCGTGGAACGGTGGCGCCTAGCGCCCTGATAGCTCGCTCGCGTGTCGTTCCGCTATGACCGGCATACCATGCAACGATCACTGATAACTCAGGTGTTGCACACCTTTTAATTATATTTAGTAATATAATAACTAAAGTATTTTTAAACCGAACGCACCTTAAATTCTTTTTGAAAGTGTTCGATAAAGGATAAGAATCGTATGATTTTTTTCTCTGATGTTTGACGATTAGTCTACTCACTCTTCTTTTTTTCAAAAAATGCATTTTAGTTACATCTTTCCAACCTAATCAGTATACATTAAAAGAAATTGAATTGTATAACCAATTTTCTTTTTGCACGGGGGTACTTTCCATGCGGAAAATCAGTGTAAAAAATATAATATGTACACACAGATATTCAAGTTACGTTTGATAACTTTGGACTGTACAATTTCGAAACTGTGCAAAAAGAGAATAGATTTAATAAATGTCGTAAAAAACTGAGATTTTTCCAAAATTTTGGCTTTGCCAATTTATTAAGAACTTTTCACTGTCACTGTTATGTAAGATACAAACTTACCCTTAACCACACATACAAACATATTTTATTGACACGTTTACTACCATCGTTGGCTTCAGTTACGGAGGTCACGAGTTCGAATCCCAGTACGGACAGTTTTATAAATTGATTTTTCGATCGATTTATGAATTTCTGTTCGAAGGCATGGATGTATGTGATGTCTTGAATTTCCCCCTCCCACCCATCCTATCCCATGAACGGGGCGTATCGAGAGCGATTAGCTCCTGTCCTAGCCCTATCCTAATATTCCTACTCTTTGGAAAAAGAGAGGTTGAGCAACTGAGTAACAAGCAGTTCTCGTAGAAACATTTATATTGAGATAAACACCATTAGGAGTCCATATGCTCCACATTGGGAGCGGAAATGGTAAAAATAATAATATTATTTAGTAGCGAGCGAATAAATCAATATATCGGTATATATTGATGTTTCAAATTAAAAACAGCTATAAAAAAACTTACATCATTTACTGAACTGATAATACCTAAAATTTATGATTTATTTTGGATAAAAAAATATTTGCCTATATAATTCAATCCTGATCGGATATCAGTGTAAATGAATCCGGTAGCAAGAAAAGCTCACCCAGATTTACCTTTTTTTGACAGAAAGTCAATTAAACGTCGTCTTAGTGCAAGAAGTCACTAACTGAGAAATAAATTCCAATAAGCAATAAAAAAACTTTTTTTTGAAATAGTGATTTTATTTTGTTTAAAATCTTTCGGATGTCACGTATTAAAATTAAATAGAAGTCATCAATATTAAGTTTAGAAATTTCAACTAATGACTACTTCCACTATGCAAAAAAGATAACTGTACCGATATATATATCTTAATACAGGAATTTCGGTATTTCACAGTAACAGCTAAAATAATGAAATCTAGGTTTACCTGTATTACATTCACTAACGTTGGCAGTGTTGGCACTACGCGTAGATCGTGCACCAGCAAAGGGTATCGCTGTTCTGCATAACCAGTTATGTTTAATTTTATCGTTTGTTTATTTTGCTGACTATCCGGGTTCCCAGCATTTATTTCGGCTCCAGTCTGTTTACAACCGGCAGTGTGGGAAACGGGACTTTGACATACGACGTAAATATTTTTTGAACGGCGACGAAAGATATCTAACACGCAGCGTACAACGCTTTAGCTGTTTCCAATAACTGCCATAATGTCGAAGCAAACTTTCAAAGAGCTTTGAAAGAACCCGAAGCCTCGACGAAAGCTATGTTTACGCGATCTGTAAACTTACAATAATATTGGCAACGCCATCTTGATTGTCCTGGACTTCTAATGCTGCCTGTTTTTTTCTCAGAACCCGTATTTATTTACAATTGTTTTATGGTTTAGGAAATTAACAACAATATCTTTACACCGTATGTTGTATTCGTCGTGGATGGTCATCAGTGGTCTTCCATGACGGCGGAATCCATCCAGTTGGTAAAAGAGACAGGCGGAATTCAGGCTTTCTTGAGGCATCTGCAGCACATGTCCGAGTCAAATCCATCGCCGCTTCTTCAATTTCGACGTAATAACGAGCTGTTTAGTCCGTTCCTGACAAAGTCAAACCACCTATACAAAAATAATACTGTTAATTTATTAAATTATTTTAAAAGTATAATATTGGTTAAGTTTAGTAAGTACATAATTATACAAATACTACAAGTAAAAGTCATATACAAGAAACACTATTTAATTTATTTCAATGAGAATTTTACGGTAGCTCTGTATCCTTTACTACTGGAACTATATCAACTTCGACGTCTGTAGTTGCTAAACGCAGCAAATTTGATTGCGATTTATCTGTCAATAAATATCTGTATTTTGATTGAATGAATTTCATGGATGAAAGTGTATTTTCACAAAGATATGTACTTCCGAACATTGAGCGAATTTTAAGACTAGGGTTCCTGAATATAGAGTACCTCGTTTCTGGTAATAATTTAAAAAAAACTTTCTCTTTTTTTCACGTTCGTTAGTATAAAACAATCTGTTTGCAAATCGCTTAACTACAGCTAGAGATCGGATTTTCATTAAATCTGTCAAAGGTTGACTTCGAAGTAAAATATGTTGCTCAATATTTCTAAAATAGTTTCTCACAATCCGTGATGATATCTTCAATATACTTGAAAATGATATTCCTTCAAAACTCTTTATTTTTTCAAAATGGGTCGCGGCCTCAGCTTAAACTGCCACGTATTATAGCAATGATAATAGTTTGCATTATAATTTTACAAATAACTACTTAATATTAAAATAGAAAAAAACGGCACCATTTAACTGAGAAACTGAATCTTATCAAACTTCCAACATAAATTATGAATTTACTATACTATTATATCAAGCTTCAATTAAAAAATAAACTATCTCCGACCGAGTTTAATTTTTACAACATAATTAGATGTAAACTTTGCAAAATACTAATTGTCTTTAAACTTGTAGTTCGTATACGAAATGCATCCGTCGCCACCTAAGTCATAAAAATAAAATTCTACAAAACAAATGTGGCGCCGAGAAATGCATTGTAATATTTGTTTTTCAATCCTAAATGTCACATCATATTATCAACTTTAATATGGTTGCGGTTTTTTGTGTATGTTATTATGACTAGATATGTTTAAAAACTTTGGTGCAATAGATGCCATCGCAGTAGCGTCTCAATATTGTTAGTCAATGTTAATAATTATAAAATCCAAGTTATCGGTTATGGGAAAATTGTTTTTGTCGATAACAATGTACATACAGTGAATATTCATTATGTATAATTTAAAAAAAACCGGATTCGCTCTATCGTTAAATTTGTTAAGCTATAATCTAATTATATGAATATGTATGTATTATAACTAGGCTTGCAAGCTAACCAACCTATAACTCGCGTCCCCATCTGGGCTTTCTGCCAGGTCGCCAGCTGGTACAATTAACTGCAATATTTACCAACTAATTATAATGTAATCTTTGACGTATTCCACGTGGACGTGAGTGAGTTCAGACGGAAACTATCTCTGTTATGCTTTAAAATATCTTGTGTCGAAATTTACTCGGTTAAACTCTTGCCACCTGCCAATGATTATGTACTATGTCTCTATTACTCGTTGCATTGCAATAGCAACAATAATTTTAGGGGAGCCACAGCACAGTTTTTGGGGGCCACGGGCGAATCCATAAACTCCTAGGTTTTAAAAATAGGACAGCGAAAAAAAAATTTTTGAACTCCGCGAGAGAGATAAAAGAAAGGTTCCAGATTTTTGGCTATTACTGGTTTTTGAAATTGAAATTCCTTGAAGAGCTAAAAATAAGATCTCGTGTCATTTCATTTTGGGAATTCAATAAATTCCTGGGTTTTTAAAATCTGCCAGCGACCAAAATTTTCAAAGAACTGAAAATTATTTTTGAATCTTTCAATCTCTCACTTTTTTCGCTTTCTGATAATCCCGAAATAATGTAACTATTGTAGATTTCAATGCATAATAAGTCAAAATAATGTTACAACTTCGGTACATTAAACTTCCAAACTACCAAATCAGATAATAATTTTGTTTTTCAATTATAACACGCCACTGCTAAATGCTATTTACATCATTGTATGTAAGTATGTATATCATCATGAAGGATAAAAGAACCTCTCTAAATATGTATAATATTTTGCAGTCCGTAAAAAATGAGTCACAATGCACTTCACTAATGACAGGCATGCTTTATGCATCATGACTTTTGTGATTTATATCATAATAATTTTACTGTTACAACTGCATGCATGCTAATGCATATTCTTTTTGCATAAAATGCATCTTTTAACTGTTACTTTTTTCCTTTGTAATATTAAGTCGCTCCCAATATGGCAAAAGTAATTTACTTCCAGTTTTTTTTACACATTATCATCATATCTTTTATTATGCTTATAAATTAGTGTATTTTTTTATTTACACTCTTACGAGCTTACCCGACTGTTCCGATCATAAAACGTGTCATAGAGTGAGCGATATTTTCTCGCCAATATTTTAAGAACTCGTATATCCTTTATTTTAATGCGATCCGAGTCAACTAATTATTGCAATACCAAGCGTCTTAAAAAAGTTTTTTAATTTTGCAGTAATATCGTTTTTGTCTCTTCTGTCAAATTTATCCAAATTCAAGAAAAGTATTCTTGCAGTGCTGGTGTCGATTTGTTATTTTATGACCACACCTTTAAAGCACCGAGTTCACTTAGAATTGTAAATTTGTATAACTTAAAATTCAGGATGTCAGGGAACATCACTAAAAATATTTAGACACTTAATAGCAACAGCTATTAGCTATTATTGAGCTCTGTATAACCTGTAAGGTGTCCGCCAAGCAAAATAGGTGTAACTCTCGACATATGTACATATATACAAATTTTGAAATATGGTTCGTCATAACAAGAAATACTGAAAATAATATCATACAAGATTGAATAATTATAGTATTCCAAATAATAAAAAAGAGTTTCATTTAATTCGACTCGGTGGTTTCTAAGTTATAACACTTTTTAAAATCCCTTTAAAATTCTTTAAAAATAAGACTGGCACACGGGATAGTTTCACCTGATTTGGGTCATGGATAAAAAGGTTAAACAAGAGTATAAACTATTTTTGCAAAGAGATTTAGCATAGAAGAATGTTGCTTGGAATATTGTATTAATTAACAAACTGTTCTCACTTATATCCCATTTTGAGAATTGTATAAAAGTTACGTTTGATTATTTGTACTCAATTTATCGTTTTAATTCACATAATATATTGCTCTAAGTCTTAACATTTCGCATTAAAGTGACGTGAGATGTAATATTAGCTGGATAGAGTACGGCCCATTAGTTAAAACCTCGTATGGCATACTTCGTGCATGGTCAAACACGACATAACCTCACCTCACAACTCACAATGCAATTACCTTCTTCTGGAAGATGAACAACATAAAATCATAAAAGCACCTAAACGTTGTGCTTAAAAACAATCCGTCATACATATTCCATGTCGTTCTGAATGTATAAAATCTCCGAGACAGCATTTTTTTAAAAATAGTTTTCCAAATTTATATTTTGTAAAGATAATAAATAGATGAAAGATATGTGAAAAACTATTGTTTGGATGTGATAATATGTATAGCGTGTTTGAATAAAAATTTCACCAATAAACATATTCTAGGGCATCATAATAGGCAAATATTGTCAGTTCATAAACATGGTTACACCAGCTTTAACGTGTGCCGGATAATGATTATTGTTCCACTAATCCTATCAATCCAAACTTTAGCGTTCTTTTATATCAGGGATGGCGAACCTACGGCACGCGTGCCCGAGGTGGCACGTTTGAGAATTTGGATGGCACAATTTCCAAGTTCAAAAAATTTCATTTCAAAAATTAAAATTTTGATTAAATAATCTGTGAATTATTAATTTATTCCGTTTTATTAATTTTCAAATGTTTCCCAAGATAAACGACAATCGTTTAAAAAAAACTATTTTGTTATTTGTTTTTACTGCTTGGGCACGCCACACAATCGAGAAATAATATTTGAGGATTTTTGCCACGCGGACCCAAAAAGGTTCGCCATCCCTGTTATAAATAATACTTACCAACTTTTCATTTCTTCTATGTTATCAAAAATGTATCAATGCTTTTTTGATGTATGACAAAATCAATCGAGACATTATAACCTTTTTAATGAGCTGTATTATATTAAATAAACGATTGGTCATATAAATTTCAACGCTACCTGTCGTAAGTCTTCGCTTATAATTGTATAATATATTTCGAATAGAATTTAAACTGTACACTTCATATCTCATTTAACAGGTTATAATTGAGTATTGTATAATAATAGCTGCATCATATTAAATTGCTATTAAAGAATCGTTAACTGTCTAGTATAATAATTATTCTAAAAGTCTCGCAAACTATTTTCGAGTTGATGGTATAATAATTGCGATCAAATTGCTTTGTTTTTTGGCTACATTATTCAATGATACCCACTCTTGTAATCGAGGATCTATTCGACTTGATGGTCATTAAAATTATAATGCCTATCAGGCTATCATTATTATAAAAAGAAAATAAAATACTTACCATTTCTGTGACATTCCGCCAAGTCCCAAACCAGGCTGCATACAATTTAAATCATTCAAATCATTATAAATCTATACATTCGTATAACGAGTCGTTAATTATTTTAAAGCTGGAGTCGGAGTCGTCTTTTTTTCACGCGGACTCCACAGCCCTGGAAATCACTATTCGGGCCAAATAAAATAATGCATGTCTCTGATGGGTCACACAAAAATATTTTAAGCCTCAATAATAATATATTTTTTTATATTAATAGTAAACAAATATGATTGTTTTTTTAAATTATTTTACCATTTATTTCAATTACATGATATTTTTTAATGTCAACCGGTAACTAGGACGTCGCGCATCACAGTAGATTAGTTACATTTTCATCAGCACTTCGATTTTACGATTTTAAACTCTGAAAAAAATGACTAGCAGCGATATGTGGTGCCAAATGCAGTTCACATTGCTTATTGCGGTGACTTCGGAAATTTATCTTCAACGATATATTTTTGATAAAATTCTTGCATTAACCTTTAAACGCCCAGCGGTAAGGGACCAGTGATTATGGTATATTTCGCTATCGGATTACACTGATTTATGATAATAGCATTCAAAATATGAATATTAGCTGACATAAATGATGACTTTGAGATACCGATCCATAATTTTATTTTCAGTTTCGATATATATTTTCAATATTTTTGTCATATTGAGTAATATAAACATCTGCGTTACAAGGTTGACTCTTGGAATAGCGTTGTGTTAGGCGGACCGTAATAAATCAGCTTTATCCACACCATACAACATATTTCAATGGGGATACAGATTTCTTTACATACCTAGAAAATTCTCTTTTTTTTATTCTTTTATGGTTTAATTTTTTTAAGTTTTGTCCTAATTTTTATCGTTTAATTCTTTAACTTTAATGTATGATAATATAAAATGTGAAAAATTGTAAATAAAGCTTTTTTAAATTATAAACAATCTTTTATTTTGCTAATGCTTTTTATTTTACCCACATAGGCTGACTAGTTTTAGAGATATAATTATTTTTATAAAATCTACGGGTCGTGCAAATATTTCGCAAAAAGTCTACAATATTGGAATGCATGTCTATATGCTCTATTTGTAAATGTGGAGGTGCAGTATCCAAAAATTCGTTACAAATTTAGTAACACATTTTTGTGTGTATTTTACCAATAACAAAATGCAAAATGTGCCAAATGTGGCAAGGTTTAGGCATGCCTAGACTAGTATCTTTAATGCCCCTGACGGAGGAGTGCTGGCACGTTCGACAAACCAATTTGCAGTTTTTCAATGGCCTAAATTACGCAAGGACCCTCACAACTGAACAATTAATGCAGTCTAGTGGTAGTTACTAAAGTTGCGACACCACCCAGAACCGAGACTCGAATCACACACAATAAACATAATAAATATGCAATTAATTCGACCGACTGTCGATTTAACGGTCCGCCCGCATTTACGCAACTCTTGATCGCTGGCGGAGAATCACTTTCCATGTTATTACATACATTAGAATTTACATATTTCATGTGCCTATCTATTCGACCACCATTTTATCGTGTGCTGTGATTTTTATTGGATATATGACATTGGCGCTTGCTTCACTATGCGCCGCCCGTTGGCATGTTTCGGTATTAACAATAATTATGTCGTTTTCTGGAACAGGGTTGTGCCTTATATTTACTAAATACACATAATTATAAAATAAAACAGTTCTTCTTCTTGGACCACATACAAATTCAAAACGTAAAGCAAATATTCGGTAATTGACTTACCTTTATATCAGTGGCGGCCGGTCAATGTGGCATTGGATCAATGCACTCCTTGTATATGCAGGGGCGTTTATATTTCATGAAATAAAATTCAAATATAACATTTATACCATTCCCTCATTTTAAATTCAATAAAATAAAATAATATATAAAATAAAATATTTTTTTCTAAAATATTTATTATAGACAATAAATATATGAAGAATTCAAATTGATTGAATGGTATAAATGTTATGTTTGAATATAATTTCATGAAAATATAACCGCACCTGCATATACAAGGGGTGCATTGATCCAATGCCACGTTGAACGGCCGCCACTACTTTATATACATTGCAATTTAGTTTATAACACGTGTTTCACCTTTGTTAGAATCATCTTCAGACTATAAAATTTGAATTATTTTGATTCTGTACTCTCCCATAAGTTTCGTCGATAACGACCCGGGTTTCGTCTTTTGGCATTAGTTTAAGTGCAATCGTGCACTTGATGAAACCTGAAGATGCCGAACGGCTAAACTCGGGTCGTTATCGACAAAAGAGTAGAGAATCGAAATAATTCAAATTTGATATTGAAGTTCCATCAAGCACTTCATTCGAAGTTCCAATATATTGTATAATAAATGTTTTCGAGGATTCTGAAAAAGAATTTATCGAAGCCATATCAATCCTTACATGTATTTATTTTTTGGCTCAGTACAAATAGGCCTGTAATAAATGTATATTCTTATAAGTTTTAAATCCACGTGTTGAGTAAAACCGATACTGATCAAATTAAAAAAGAGTGCTCAATTCTTAGATCATAATGTCTTTTCAATGAGTATTGACTGAGAACACCTGACAAGTGATTGAATTTTCAATCGATTATTGGATTTTTATTCTTCAACCGGTCTTACGACTGGCTTAAAACTATTTAGTTTTACCAATATTCAATAATGTGTCCATATTCTACACATTAGCAGCAGACAAAACGTGAATTTCATATCAATCACACTTGTCATATAAATCTTTTTTTCGACAGATATGTGTAGTTGTGTGTTTTTTCATCTATTTTATTATTGGAATTGCTATCCAATATAAAATACGTATTATGTATCCAACAGGTCCATCGTATCAGCCTTTAGTACACCGCATCGGAGTATTTATTAATTTCATTAGAGTATCTTGAAAAAATCCAAAAAGGCTCACCCTTAATTTTACATTCTGAAAGCAAGGCATGTTTTTTTTATTATTTTCTCCGTGATAATTATAAATAATCTAAATACTCCTCTCTTATTTCTACAAAGCTACAAAATTACACGGTCTACTAACAATGTTCTATGAAACAAAACAAAAAAAAACCTCAACAATTACGTATTGTCTATGCTTAAACAGTGTAAATAAATAAAATACAATGCAATGTAAAGTGAAATGTATAATATAAGTTGCTAATTTTCCCACGCAGCCCTGCGTCACAAGCCAGCGAATTAGTGAGGGTCTTACATAACGAAAGTATCTATAGACTCGGTAATCGTTTCTATGGTAGGTACCTACATATACATATATTCTACAATAAAAATTGACGATCACTTAGGTAACCAACGAATTAATCATTCAATATTAGAAGATAGAATTTAGATTTTTAGTATGAAGTGTTATGCGGTAACATTTTAAATTTCAACTTTAGTGTTTTATTATAGCAGAATTGTATTTTTACCTATCCATTTGTTAAATAATTTCTAACATTAAATACAAATTTAATAACATTTAAACAGTCTTTTCTGGTTGATTTAGGGAGAAAATATTTTAGAAACACTCGATATTCGTATATTTTGTAGCAACGACTTTACCAGTACGTATTTTAATTTCTCCAGTGTGTTTGAACTAATTCTTACTCAGGATTGGCCTGTAGTCATAGAAAAGTAAGCAGTTATCTAGGGGCGGCTAGTTAGTTCTAGGCAACGGCAAATGATCACAGAATATTTATTTAAATGACTAAATATTTTAGACACACGCATTTGGTTTAGAATAAATATGATACTCTTATTATAGTTAACCATTTTAATTCACTACAAATCGTATGAAATGAAAGGTAAGCGAAAAACTATAGTCTAAAGACGGCGAAGGTACTATACCAAAAGACTGCACATATTATTGTTTTCTCTTCTCTTTTTCTGCTACTAATATCATTACTAGTATCGATTCCAATACCGTCGCGTATTGCGTTACTATAATTTTTTGATTCATCATTATTCCACCATGTTGATATGCACAATGCGTTCAACTTGGCGCCACCGTTCTGTTTCCGTTCCGTTTATGAAAACTTTTTATTCGACGTCGATAGTGTTAAATGCAGCATTTTATATTCCGAAGATTATGTGGATGAATAATAACGCTCGGTGTGTGCATATTTTGGAATTCATTATACCGAATATACTTTTGAACGATCGAATTATTCTAATTCGTTATGTAACTCGCAGCATGGTCACGCGTGTCATTATAGCACACAGTAGACGCCATCATTTCCGCTTCTAAACATCCACAAATTTTCTTGCCATATATTTTTTTAATGGTATTGGTACGTAAATTGGACGTTCGTTTATCAATGTGTTTTTTAAGCAGGTAAGTGCCGGGGGATACGTGGCATATTACTTGACCATATCCATACAATATTTTTGACAATGGCAATATTATGATGTCTTAGATGTCTCGTGACAAAAAAAAAATATGGGCACAAAAAAAAATCATCTGGTATGTGGACGTGTGATTACAAAATATTGTATTGCGCGACTGTCATCAAATGCTAGTACGAAGAAAAACAAGCAAATAAGTGTAATAAATATTTGAGAGAGAAAAACCAACACTTCCCATTCAAATCAGTCTTCATCGTTTCACCTCTGATTCATATGATCCCATAACTGGACTATCATTGTGAAGTATTCTCCAAATTTAATATCGAATTGTTTAAATTCTTCTTTTAAACTTTAAATATGGAAATCTACCTTCAAAATTTACAATCGCACTAGGAATCAACTACAGTTTACTTCGCGATTGACTGGCTGAGAACACTTGACATAAAAAGCCATTAGACGTTCAATATTATATAATCGATATGTTTAATTGTTTATTCGAAATTCAAAAATGGCAACTGTTATTGCGGATGCGTGAGCATTACTGTATTAAGATAAACCGTTTTATGTCCGCAATAATTTGATGGCGCCACTGTAATTAACCTAACGAAAAATATCATATCATTTTTTAATTTAAATTAAATATATAAAGCGATCAATCTCTCTAGATTTTAATACACTATTTATAACCTTGATTGTGATTTTTTAAATATCGAACTATAGCTTAAAATAATTGGCTATTCACAAATGCACTGAAAAGTTAATTTTATACTGTGCGTTCGGAAATAAGCCAAGTGATTTACAACGCACGTGTTCTCCGCAGCTTCGCTAATTTTACTCAACGCGTTCTAGAAATAAACTTCATTTAATAATAATAAAATTGTAGCGATAATTTTTGAGGGCACTCGTCTCCAAGCTTTGAAAAAAATGGCCGATTACGAATCAGCCCGTTCTAAACGTCAGTTTGACATTTACATGACATTAACGGGCGAGTTATGTTACTATCTGTTGTACAAAATGTTGTTTTTATCTTGACTAACATCTGCCCGAATCGTGCTGCGCTTTTTTTTCAATGAAAGCATTAAAATTAAATTCAATTCACTTGTGTTTTGCAACGTTCGCCAAAAATATCAATATATTAGATAACTGCAATTCGAACCATCCAGTCATAATACATAATATGTAACATATATTCATATACCCTGTATAAAATTAACTTTAATGGCTTTGCTATTCCATTAATTGTGTTACAAATTGTGACACGTGTTTCGCCTCTTTCAGAATCATCTTCAGGCTAAATATACTTATCAAAGCTATTCAAATTAGTCATAATATTGTGATAAATATAATTGTACATTACAAACGAATTACTACAAAGTTACCGCCGATTCATCGAAAATGTTAAATATACTTTTTAAATGATCCGTTTTAGTCTATAAAGTCGTGATTTGAGTAAAAAAATGAAATATTTATACTTTTTTCAACTTATACCGTCTGGCAAAATGTTAAAAGAATTTTTTGAAACGTTATTTGTTCGAGAGTTGTTCAAATAAATATTGCTGATAAAAGAAAAATATGTTTAATTAATTTGACTTTTTATTATCACTAAACATTCCATTTATACGCGGATATAAATAATATAATACAGGGGTAGCCAAACCATGGGGCATTGCATCCTTGCGCCTACTTATTATTTTGAAGTAACGTAAGCAGGTAAACCAGGTGCTGTAGTTGGATGACCCATCTGAACTCATCAACAAACAATTGGCGCATGGTTTGCAAGGATAGTCATCTCAAAATAATATTTAGATGCATATAGTAATATGTATAAATTAAAGTTTGCCAGTGTGAAGGCTATTTATCTGAAATCTTTTCCAGATCCTTACCCCAGGTTAAGAATTTAGACTTTTATCTAATAATGGGCGAATAAGACATTTTCGGGGGCGTGCAATACATTCCTCTTGCGTAACGACCTAAATGTTTAAAATATCAACGACTATAAAATTATGTCATTGTGAAATAATGAGAGCACAAATTTGACAATGTGAAATCATGGAAAACTTACGCAAGCTTTTTGGCGATATAATTTTTAGCTTAAGTTGAATAACAGTTTCTTAGCTCGTGTGTTACCTCTTTTCCTGTTCGATCATTCATTGTTTTGAGTGAAACATCGTTAAATATCTGCATTTAGCTTTGGTGCTATGGGTGCATATTGTTTGTTGACAACTGCGCCGCCATTACTAGAGCAATTGTTTGACATTCCGTTGGCAACTTGCATTCCCGCCAACATTACTAGACAAATTTACATACAAGCGGGTTATTTAGGACTCTCGCTGTACATTTCCAACCTCTTATCAACAATTGGTTTATAATATATTGAGTATTATTGCCAGTCGCGCACTCTTGTGATTTATTCCTGAGTGGGGTCGACGTCGAATTTGTAAATGGTTAATTTAGTTCATTGATTTTTCAATCGATTTCAACATATTTATCTGAAGGTCTAGATGTCTGAGATGTTTTCATTCCTTCTATTCACATCCTAAACCATTTACCAACTACCAGTCATCTTCCATCGCCATTCTTATATCCTTTACTACTCTGGGATTATCTTCTAAAAAATTAAAAAAAGGAAACGATATTTTGATGGAACATAATACAGATTAGAAGCAGACATGATCAGAAATCAAACACAACTGTTATTCTTCAAAAACAAGGAAATTATTATTAAAGAAACAAATTTTTCAAAAATTCTTGACAGCTGCTTTCTATGACGAATCAACGGACAAGTGTCAAAAGACTGTAAGCGAAACCTCTTTTAGCGTTTTCAATTTACTATATTTTGTTTTTTGGATATCAAATTTATGGAGCCTTAAGCACCAGGGCGCGTCCCTTACAATCGTTACCGACGGAAGGGCGTGATCGCTACAGAGGTGAGAAATCCTCAGTGAAGCCAGTTCACGGGGATTGCATTAATTTGCAAATCATAAAAAGAAGAGGGGAAATCGTGATGATATATTGAAGAAGCTCAGTTACCTTGATATAATATAGTACATATACAAACAAACATCTGTTAAGCTCTCCCTGATCGACGCATTTATAAACAACACAACTATACCAGCCACATCTATACAAATTTCAACTTACACGTACGAATAAAGCATGAAAACTTAAAAAAAATATTTAATCCTTGATTCAAGACATACATACTACTGAATTGGAAGTTTTTTTTTTACAGTAAATGAATATTCAGTAACTAGTTCATATTTTAAAATCGATACAAGATCATTGCGTAAGTAATAGTTTAACTATAATTTTACATGATACGTATATATTTTTCGAAAAATATATTTTCCGTTTCGATAGAATTATATAATTACATCCAGGGGTGGGCTGGAGGGGGCTCGCGCGAGCCCCTTGTCAAATTTCAGCGCGGCCAGCGAACTCCTTGTTAAGATAGGAAAATCGTTCGTCTTAGATCAAATCAGCACCTAACTGCAATTTCTGCAGATGGTTAAATTTTATTATGAAAAAAGAAGTACCCCCTTCATTTTTTCATTCAGCGTTATGGGCTTCTGTGCCGGACATCATGAGTTCGAGTTAATCACTAGTCCTGTCTTAGCCTTATTATTCTATTCCTACTACTCTCTTTGGAAAAGAGAGGGTGAGCGACTAAGTAACAAACAGTTCTCGTAGAAAAAAAACTTTTGTTGAGATACCTTCATTAGGAAGCCATATGCTCCACATTGGGAGCAAAAATTAATATAAATAAATGGATAAGATTTACCGAGCCCCTTGTTAAGATATTGGCAGCCCACCGCTGATTACATCTAATTAAGAATGGTTGAAATTATTTCAATATAACATTAAATAACAGAAATAAAACTGGATACTCTTACTTAAATAACTGAATTTTTCTTAACATTTACTCGTAGACATAACTGATTTAATTTGCTTTTGTTGTCTTTTACGGCAAATAAAATACGGCAAAATAAAGTCACATATGTAATTCAACCATCATTTTGTTTTCCTAACGAAAATCGCCCACTTGCTGACCAATCACTCAATCGGTACCTACAGTCGTACAACAGGATGAATACGAGTTCATTGTTTTGGAAAACCCCGAAAGTACCTTCATATAATGATATGCATAGAATAGTGTCGCGTTTATTATTCAATAAACGTTTTACTGAGTGCGCTAAAACGGACAATGACCAGGGACATAGCAGTCTTAAGTTCCAAGCAGTGCTGTAGAAAATCAGCAAATTCTGAGCTGGCCGTTGAATCCCTGCCTTTACTAACAAATTGTATGGCGGTTATACGTAGATCAACTCTAAATTCCAATTTATGAGCTTATTTTTCGTTAAATGTAACATGTATGTTTGAAAGATTTCTCGTATAGATATTCTGTGATTCGTTGGTGCTATTAATTTACAATTTACGATATATCGGAAAGGCCATATATGCAAATTAAGTAATGATTGTAAGAAATATAGCGAATGGAAAGATATGCTACGTGTGGTAAAAACCAATAAAAATTAACTTCCTACTATTAAGTATCACAATTAAATAGAATATAAATTATAAATTACATAAACGACGGTAACAAGTGGAATTCATATAATATTATATAAGATTTTGACGCCTATTGTGATATTATGAAATACATGCTACGTCTTTTATCATATAATAATGGCAATATATCCAAGTAAATGATGATTTAATCAATAACAATATAAAAAAAATAATGAAGTAAATTGTGCTATCCTAGTTTGACTTACTGATTTTTGATTACTGATATTACTTGAGAAATCTTATGGAAAGATTGAGTGACGAACCAGTGTGCACAAATAAATTTCGAGATTAATATTAATTGATTAAAATCCCAATAATGACGTTGGTTTTTTTAATGAACTATCCAACTTCATATTCTGTATTGAAATATTGTAAAAAAAATAATTTAAATAAAATGATTTGGCATCTTTGTTTGCTTTTGTTCTCAGAGATTTTTATTAAAAAACCTTAGAAAATGTGATTTTTTCTTATTTAAAAAATGATTTAATTGAAAAGATATATAATTACAATATATATATATGTATTTGCTTCAAAATAACAGTAATAAATGGTTTCATAATGATGTGATATTACTTTGAAAATTATGACGCCGGCCCGCTCATCTGAAAAAAGTACCTGTTTTCAACTCAATAGCATGGCTTTCATTATAGGGGGCTTTGCCAGGGATCGTTCCACAAACGGTGTTCAAAGGTGGCGCCACTGACAAGACTAAAATTAGAGCCAACCTAACGATTCAAATCCCATTTCAGCATTGTTCTATTTTTGTAATTCAAATCACGCACAAATTCGCTGCAAACAAATGGAGTTAATCCAATATTATTTTTAGAAATGTCAAAACCAACCAGGAAAACTGAAGTTGTTTACGGTGATGAATGATGACATGGCATAGACTGAAATTTATTGCTTTCTATTTATCTAAAATAAGAACATCGTTACTTCTGGACTTGTTTCAAAGTTTTTGAGTATGTGGAAATATCACCGTCAAAAAAATATTAAAATATATACGTTTAAAATCCAAAAGTACTGATTACTTGTCTATCTTTACTAAAGAGCAGGCATGCACAACCGTTTTCATCTAACGGGCCGCAAATAAAAATTACCTTTTAAGTACGTTCAATACTCTTTTTAAACAGTGTATCAATAAATGAAAGATAGTTTTTATTACATTCGACCGTGGTATTTCAAACCCGTCCAAAAGAGGATTCGGTGTAATTAATTTTACATATGTTTTTATTGATGTTGACCACTCGACCACACAGGCGGCGAACATCGTTGGCTACCGCTACGGAGGGCACGGGTTCGAATCCCGGTACGGGCAGTTTTATAAATTGATTTTTCAATCGATTTATTAATTTCTGTTCAAAGGCATGGATGTATGTGATGTCTTGAATTCCCCCCTCCCACCCATCCTATCCTATGAACGAGGCGTATGGAGAGCGATTAGCTAACCACTAGTCCTGTCCTTGCCCTTTCCTTCTATTCCTACTCTCTTTGGAAAAAGAGAGGTTGAGCAACTGAGTAACAAGCAGTTCTCGTAGAAACATTTCTGTTGAGATAAACTCCATTAGGAGTCCATATGCTCCATATTGGGAGCGGACATGGAAAAAAAAATGTTTTTATTGTGAAATATTTGGGAATACATGTCGTATTACTAATTTAAGTGTTAATACGACCTTTGTCTTTGTAAAATTTTAACTAATTCTTTAGAATTTGGCATAAAATTTGTAGTATTACGCTGTAAAATCAGTAATCTTATTTCTATGAACCAATTTATTCTGCATCGTCAACAGCATTTTGCTTGCTCGTATTATTAAATTCAATAATTTACTTAAAAATATGTGCTATATATTAATTTTGAGATGCATCATTCAATGGCCATAAAAAAACGGGCCGCGTACCAAATGCATCGATATATGCACGGGTTTTCCATCATTCATGGTTCAAGGGCATTATGGCTGAGATTAAGCGAGCCCCTTGTTACAATATTGGCAGCCTGCCTCTGCTGTCACCGGATTACTACAATCAATTTTATTACATATTTGACACTCTATTAACACCTTTTCACCTTCACCTACAACCAACTAGTGACGATAAACAATAAATAACTTTATTTTAGTTTTTTCTCTACAATATCGATATCAATCCGATCAAATTAAGATAAAAACGAGGCAAACATGAACGCTTACTAATTACTACAATCAAGTTTGCAAATTACTATATAAACAATCATTTATAGCACTCGGTTTAGCTTGATATTCATAGCTATTCTAAACTGAAGATTTGTATACCAATCGAGATTTTTATACGTAATTAAGGCAGCGATATGTGACTTACTATAATAATAATCGGTTAAAAACGATAAGCAGCACTGTGATTAGAATTGTCGTCTCATTAAAGTTTAATAATCACTCAATTAGCATTCAGTACGAGACTGTCGAATAAGATAAACAAAATGTAATAAAATGTGTATTTAGGTAGAACAAACCCACACGAGACGTGCCTGAGAATGACAATTAGAAATTCAAACATTTAGGACAATCATTATAGGTAAATATGCTTTACAACATGCTACTCTTTTTCTCCCTTAATACAAAACTAAAACTATAAAAAACAATGCAATTCTCTGTGAAGCTTAATTGCAGATACGAAAATATAAAAAAAAACAGTTTTTGAATCAAGGAAATCAATAATTTATTGCGAAAACTCGTCGACATATTTCAAATATGGTCCATGTTTTATGTTGATTTTTTCATACTGATATTAGGTTCGTATTTCGCGTAAATTATATTTGTCTATTTGTCTTTTTTTCTATTTATAATTAAATTTCCTACATAGCTGCATTCTTATTAAAGGTATTTAGTTCACTTACAGATAGGAAAAGAATAGCATATTGTAAAGTATATTTACCTCAATCTAATTCATACAATACCAATTTAACTCCACTCTTACCCTATTGATTATTAATCCTGTGTAACGTTGTATATAGGTATGATCACGTTTAAAAAATGCAATACTTTCAAAAACCTTTTAAATCAAAATTACCTACTTAAAATATTGTTGATAAATTCAAGTTAGAATCATATTATGGATCCGAATTTACTTTATCATAAAACTGTTCGTCAAAACATGTTGAAGTGTTTGTTGAATATCGTGTTTTCTTGGTTGTCAGATTTTCTGTTGTTTATATATTATTATATTATGTTGTATATTATTATATGTTTATATATTATTATATTATGTTGTTTATATATTATATTATTATACGTAAAATGGTTTAAATATAATAATGTTGTACCTATGTTGATGTCACGATCATTTTCTTCTCATCTGACAGCCAAGCAATTATTTTAACATTGAAAATACGATGAATTAACACTTAAAATATTTGAATATCACGCCAAGTTATTTATCAATACAAAAATTCAGTACATTGCCATTTTTGACTAACCACGTATCGAAATTTCACTCATGTACTATTTATTATGATCTATTTATTATGCATTTTGGATATATTGATACAGACAACATTACGCATCACTCAAGGATTTTTCTAATTACCATATTGTAATGTTTATAATTTTTAAGACACTTAATCCAACGTATTTAAAATTCACACTTACATATTGAATTTGTATTGTTGGATTTATTCTTTCCCAATACATATTTTCAATCGTCATCCACATTTTAGCGTCTCTTGGACCGACCCACTAGGTTTAGATTTCACCAAATTCCCAATCAAAATATCAATAATAACTAGACGACTTACACATCCGTTTTATCAGATTCATACACGAATTCTAACAATATATTCCGATTGGGAAGGTAAATAATAAACTAAAATTATATTTACAGTGGAACCTCGATTCTACGTTTTTCAAGGGACGGTAATAAATGAACGAATAATGCGGGAAACCGATAGTGCTGGAAATCTTCAAATAATACCAAAAGAATGTTTAATTTTCAAAAAACTTATTTATTTATATTATGCGATGTCAAACTATTTGAGCGAAAAAAAAATATTCTACAAAAACGGCCAATCAGGATAAAAATTGGGACGGGACAATAATATTTAGATGATGGATCGAGGAAATCGGCGAATGATAAACTAGGAATTATGAAATATCGTTATTACGGGGTCTTGGTCGAGTAAAAAATAAACAATCCATGCAAAAAAACGAAGATAGCGAGAACGGTAGATCGAGGTTCCACTGAAAAAAAACGTGAAACGAAATGCGAGGCAAAACTATTTATGAAAAATATTCAACGAAAAGGGTCAATTGGGATAATATTCGTGACGGTACCAAAATATTTAAATGATAGATCGAGGAAAACGGTAAATCGGAGAACGATTAATGCGGGATTCTTTTACGTTGTACTTATGGGTGTTTGGCCGGGACTATGAATAATAAACGATGCATGCGGGAAAACGAACAATGCGAGAACGGTAGATCGGGGTTCCACTGTAATGTGAACCTATTGATAATATGTTTAACAAATTTAATTTTTGGTCAGACATAACAGGTTTATCATTTCTTAAAATAGAATAATTATATTTCATCAAATAAATGAATATACATACTCACCTAAAAGCCAGTCCATAAACGATGAAAATACTGATTTATCTTGTTGTATTATGTTCAATAAACATCAATCTACGCAAATCATCACAATTTTAAATGTCAAAATTTAGCAACGTTTTGTTTTTTGAATGAATAATTTTTCAAAATTAGAATATTCCTTTTGTTATAATATTTGTAAACAAATTTTATATGAAATTGGCTTTTAATTAAGTCAAATGTATTCTTTAATATTATGGGAAACTTTACTCACATTCAGTGCATAATTTATACGTAAATTGTTTTTTTTTGTATACAGCAAAGAAACGAAGCATAACTAATTAATTAAGACAACACTTTACAAAGCCGATTATGAAACTCGATATGTATCAACCTTGCTGTGTTTATAATATGTTAATAAAATTAATCAAGAAAAGTTAATCGTTTTATAAGCATGCGTTAAAATCTAATATTTTTTTCCAACTTCGCTGTGTTGAATAGTTTATTGAATTCCCGTGGCGCGACCGACGTCTTTCAATATATTGAGATCAAAATAGCAATTAAACATATTGAATGGACCATTAATACGAAATGCATAAAACGCGAGACATTATAATGGATCATATATCATGCTTTATTGCATATGTTTTCAAATATTATTTATCTTCATAATCGATAAATCTAAGACGTAATTAGGTTATTAGGTAGGTAATATTAGTTAGACAATCTCGATGACTGAAAAAGAGATGAGAAACCTTTTAATGTTTACAGGTCGATAATATCGTTAATGTCGATAATACGTAGTACTTTTTGTTTATACGTTCTCCTTCGGATTTGTTTTCATGATGAGATAAAGTGGGTGGGAAAGTTTTTTATATTTCATCAGCTTAAAATGCTGCGTGTGAGAAACCGGTTCTGATCTAAAATAAAAATGGGAAAAGTACAAAAGTGTTTAGAATTGACGGTGACCTCTTTAAAAGTGACTGTGGGATATAATATTATATGAGTATATCGACTGTGGAAAGGAAAATGGACGTAACCCACAGTTTTTTCAAAACAGCTTTTTTTCGATAATCACAATACATCAAACTTGATACACGTTCTATCAAAAGGATGCAAGCTGCAAATGCCGAATTAGTATCTAAATTTAGCTTTTAAGTTTAAAAAAAAATGAACTTGTAAAAAAATAAAATCAAGAAAAAAGACTGAAATAAAAGTTTTTCCTAGACAATTTCTGTAATTAAATATTAGATTATGTCAATTAAACACCAGTTTAGAAGTCTCCGTGCACTTCAAGGATGTGTATCATTCATGATTTGCATATGGCCCAAAATCATCAAAACACGTTTTTTGCACCTCCTGTCAAATTTGATATGTGTGGGTTACGTTATTTTTCTTTTCCACAGTCGAATATTTAATCATTCCCTAATTTTGGTGAGTCCGCGGCTCTCTGGTGGTAGTAATAATAACAGATTGAAATTTAAAATTTTGCAGCGAGATGAACCTTTAAAACGGAAAACGCCGTCTAGCCTTGGGCTGAGGGTGAAACGTTACATTTTTTGGACGAAATGGAACCACGCACACGCCCCTCTCGTGTGCAGTTTATTAACACCGTCGAACCTGCTGTTTTATCATTTATTTATTAATAAAATAATAATGTCGCTATTAATACTTATCATTCTATTCATAACCAAAGCCATAGTAGTGATTTAAAAACAATGAAATTCGGAGATGTTATAAAATATTTGTTTTTAAGGAGTAAAGTTAATGGTAATCTTTTTATGATAGTAATATCTACGAATAAGAAAAAAATAGCTCATTTAACTATCCTTTTTATAATTTAAACCTATTTTCTTTAAATTTTGGAATTTTTTTGATTCATTGAGGTAACATCTATATAATATGAAAGTAATATTTTTTTAACAAATCATTTTTTCATCAATTTTAACGACATGTTTTTTGGTTGAAAGCCATGTCAAACATTTAGATTTAAATACAATTTGACAGCTTAAAGAAACTATATGCATTTTTTTTTATTATTCTTTCATAAGATCAATATGCGAGACGTAGAGACGATTTAAAAATTTCGGCGAGATAGATTTTATCAAAAAATTTCACAATCATTCATCAATATGTCACAGTTGATTTTAATTAAGGTTTTAACTCTTTTTGAGAATAATTGTCAAATAGAAAAATAACAAGTAACGCTAACCAAACTGGAAGCTTTAAATGAAATTATGACTTTTTAATAACCAGGACTGTGTTGTCGTGAAGTTGGGTGTTTTTGCCAGAGGCGAAGTCGGAGTCAGAACAAACGGAGAAAAATAATTTAGATAATTTATAAGATATTGAAAAATTGTTAGTCACTTCATCATATCGATTAGTGAAATCTACTAGAATTATTCTAGTAACTAGAATGATCTGATAGTATACAGATATGTAAGTTAAACTGAAATTATTGAAAAAATAAAGTCGGAGTTGATTTTTAATTTAACCCCAGAGACGAGAGTTTTTTCCGATAAAAAAAATATTTCTTAAGCCATATTGAAGTAACTTTTATTCCAAACCGAAATTTAAAAAAAAGCCAAGTCGTATAGAAACCCGCATGACTATATCGTCATTCTATTGCTTTTATTACCGGATAATATTGTTTACGGACAGTAGTAAGGACGAGCGTGACCGTACGGGCACACAAACATTTGGGATCGAAATATAGCTAAACGGGAAATTTTAAAAATATTTTCAATTTGACCTCTTTAGGTCAACATTATTTCAATACAAATATATAAACAAAAGAACTGTAAATATTTGGTGTTTTGATACAAAAAATAACTAACAGTTTCAAAAAGTAAATTTAAAAAAAAGGAAATTCAAAAAATCGCATGTGCTTTTGGTGGCCGTTTCTGTCGCCGCGGCTGATGACTTACTGAAGTCTGTATCATTCTAAACCAAAAATGAGTGAAAGCAACGATATTCAGATAGAAAAAGGATTAATAGTGGGATCAATAGACTAGGGTGATTACTGTGACCATATGGTCACGCTCGTCTTTGGAGGTTAAAGCCGAAATCGGAGTCTGGTTTGGGTAATATTATATTATACTTGCAAAAGCGTTCGGTTCTAAAAGTGTTAACCCTCAAAGACGACGCGCCACCGTTTATCTCTTCACAAAAGCCTGAGATTATTTTGGTTTTATGTTTGACGGAGACTTTCGAAAAAAATATATAAATAGGGTAAAAAATCTTTGTTAAATAACTACGAAATTAAAGCCATGATTCAGCCGTACCCTGACTAAAACAAGCTAAAGAAGAAAAAACTGTCTTTAGTTTACAGTACAATGATTGTTATAATATATTATAATAAATAAATCTGTAGCAATTTAATAGTTGTTGCTTACAGCATACGTTAACGATGATTGATAAAAAAATATTCGATTAAATATGTATTGCCACACTGTTTTTTTTTCCATCGAACAGTCTATCCAAAAGAACAATGTAAGAAGTCAAATTAAAATGTACTGACTGAATCGTACATTATTGGAAATATTCATGGTGTCACGACTATAATTCTATTTTTAGGCTTAGTAACTTTTGACACCAGCAATTTTAATACACACTTTTTTTCAAAGGTCCCGAAGTAATTAGTTTTTTCAAGTACGACTAGTTAGAACAGTCTGACTCCACGACTCCGACACCGGAACCCTGCTAAAAATTATGAGATTTGACCTCATCAATGTGTATTAAAATATTAATATTTGTCTTCATTTATCTGCCTAACTGTATCGCGAGAGGTATGCACAGCACACACACACACACATTGTGCTCATCGAGCGAATCTTGGTTAAGGCTTTACGATATATGTACATATAATAATATGATCAGGACCGCGTTCGCTCATGTCGAGCATTATCACCTGATGAATGAGCTGATGATGACTCGTCATGAGCGAAACTGGTCCTGATCATATTAAATAAAAGTGTAATTAGTACAAGTGAGTGTGTTATTTATTCTTTTGATATAATCCTTTTCACCAAGAATGTATCGACAGTGAACACCTTAAAAGGGGAAATAATATGATGCCAAACTTAGCACTTACATACACACATACAAATATGTACAATATTTGTTTTGTTTAATTTATTTCATGAACTTTTTTTATATTTCACTGTTAAGATGTTTTTAGAACAGCCACTTAATTTTATATTCCATAAAATACTGTCAGTTGACAGTATTAATTCACCAATGATTAATATTTACCAAAGTTCAAAATATAATTATCCTTAATGACCTTAATGTTTATAAAAACAAGTTTTATGTACTGTGAAGCATCTGTCATTGGGTTGTCATTGAGTCGATTAGAGCTTTTTTATCGTGCATTATAAGAGTCCAAAAAGCTTTCCCACCGTGTGCTGCAGCAATTAGATTACAAGCAAGTGAAGTGAGTCTTTTTCGGCATCATTATAAAAGCTCGACCGAGACATCATCAAACATTAAAATTTTGGTCGAGTCATCAGTCATTAAGTAATCATTGGACCGGTTAGCGGGACGGACCCTGTGGCAGGAAAAAGGTTATTGATTCTCAAACTGTATTTGAAAAATATATATGAATTAGTGATACATAATGCATTTATAAATAACATTATACAATTTCGCTTGAAACAAATCTTCTTTATAATATCGTGCGAAATAGTTTTTATGACTCTGATGATGTTGGTAGTTAGTAAGGCATGAACGCAATACGCGACAGTTATTGCATATAATATATATTTTTTTTAATTTCATTTCAATTCTGAAGATGTATAAGTAAGTTAATAACGATTGAACTAATGAATGATTATTTTAACCATGTCCACTCCCAATCTGGAGCACATGGACTCCTAATGGAGTTTATCTCAACAGAAGTGTTTCTACGAGAACTGCTTGTTACTCAGTTGCTCAACATCTCTTTTTCCAAAGAGAGTAGGAATAGAAGGATAGGGCTAGGACAGGATTAGTGGTAAGCTAATCGCTCTCGATACGCCCCGTTCATAGTATAGGATGGGTGAGAGGGGGGAATTCAAGACATCACAAATATCCATGCCTTTGAACAGAAATTCATAAATCGATTGAATAATCAATTTATAAAACTGTCCCGGTTTTTTTGAACCCGTGCCCTCCGTAGCCGAAGCCAACAACGTTGACCACTAGACCACACAGGCGGCTATTGATTATACCAGAGGCTAAAATAACTCACCTCCTATCCTTACAGTTTGAATTGTCTTGCAATGACGGATTAAGTACATGGGAGGCCTTGACTTTGAGCCGGTGTTGTTTTTTTATTTAAAGCTGGAGTCAGAGTCGTCTTTTTTTTTCACGACTCCACAGCCCTGGTCTGAACATTCGAAATAGCCCCCCGCTTTATTTTGGTATACAGATAGACCCTCCCCCCTTTCTGCTAGTGATACGTTGTCAGGTTTTCCTGATACTATGAAATAATGCTCTAAAGATCTTGATCGTATTCAGACATACTTTCAGATAGTCAAGATAGTCGAGGTTGTTATTTTTTAATAAAGGAAGAATTTGTGAAACTATTTTTTATTCCCTTTAACAGTTGTGAAACCTTGGGTTAACCCAAACCAACCCACATTAGACAATTATACTTGACTAGTTTGAGCTAAAACCAAAAAGCAAAACCTTAAAGTAATTCATTCTTAGAAAGAAAAGATCTTTGCTAATAATAGGGTTACAGATAACTTCACCACAGTATCGATTTGTATATAATCCATTTTATTTGCAAAACATCGGTTAAAGATTTCTAAATATAACTCATTTTAAAAACATGTATTTTTTATATTATTTGAAATATGTAATTTAGGACATCACAATGATAATATTATACAATCTTCTCAATACGTTTATATCAATTAGACTAGTGTTTCTCAACCTTTTTGAGAGCGTGGCCCCTTTTGAGTGTCTTTATTTGTCTGTGGCCCCTATACCATTGTTTTGTCTTCCCATGAAAATTATAATTTCAAAAACCCACTTTTGTATAGCTCTTTCGAGATTTTCGAATATAGAATGCCAAAAAATAGCTGCGCGTATCCTGTATCGTTTTATTAATCCCCGTACCCCCCTTAACTGTGCTGTGGCTCCCCAAAACAAAAATAAATCTCTGTGGCCCCCTTAGAACATGCTGTGGCCCCCCGTTGAGAAACTCTGAATTAGACTGCCAATAAGTTTAGTAAGGATATTTAAAAAACCATTCTGACATTTATTTTCATATATAACAATGAAATCATAAATTAGTTTTGATTTATCTGATATTATTGAATTATATTATATAATAAAAGGTAGCTCAAAGTACTTTATTTCGTTACTCAATTTTTCACTTGCACGATAAACAGTGCCATTTTAAAAATCTTTATATTTTCACCGATGCCTAAATGGAGTTCGAACGAACAATTTGTAGATTGTTCAGTGATGCTACATGTAGGCTGGAAGATCAAAATTAAGTGTTTCCATTTTTACAAACGGCATATTGCACCTTATCTCGATTCGGAGATCAGGTAAGAATTTATCGTCGACTTGCCACAACATGAAAAAGCTTCTTTCTTTTACCTGGATTCGACTAATTTCTTAGTAATGCGTTACTGGATGTTGTCAAAATCATTCGTCAAAGACAAAGATATATTATTACAGGTACAAATTAAGAAATATATTCCAAATATTGCAAAAAAGAGTGCGTGGGCCCTTTATAGAAAAATGACTCATTGGCTACTTCTAAACAAATAAATTAATCTTTAACTTATAAACTAAAGTACTTATAAATAATATATATATGAACTGGCCCGACCTGTAGCCGAATTTTCATCAACGTTATCATCGGTCGCAAAGTATTCGAGCTCAAAACCCAGTACCGATACTTATGATTTATATATATGCATGAATACATATATGTTGTCTATATATCCTACCACCCATCGATCCTAAAAATAGGACATAACGAGACTGAATGAACTGATTAGTAATATTATTCTTGCCTATTCGCCTATCTTCACTCTTTCTGAAAAAGAGAGTTTGGTCGACTGAATAACAACTAGTTGTCGTAGAAAAACTACTATTCAGATGCTCCATTAAAGTTAAAGTTAACAAAATTGTAAGTCATCTTTTTGTTGCCAAGACTAACTTTTCCGGTTCTAACCTCAAGAAATGCGACCCCAATACCCACATTTTCTTAAATATCTATTTTAATATGGGCGATACAATGTTTATAATTAAGGTTTTCTTATATCATAATTTTTTGGACCTTTTGTAGTTTATATAAATACGCGATAACGCGATAACACGATAAGCGCCCGCGATAAGCAATCGTTCGTAAGATAGCTGGGCTAATCTCGTCAGTTGCAATTTCATATGTGTGCTGTGATGACGTCTTTTTTACGCGCAACTTAAAATATGATTATTTATTAAAAAAACACGGATTTTATAAAAAAAAATGTATGAGGAATGAAACAGAGAGATATTTTAAAGCCCTCAGACTATTTTTTTTTTTGAAATTCATAAGAATTAGGCCAATAATGAGGAAACCATTGGGGTCCCTAAACGACCCCCATCGGATGAGAAGTATTTTTCAAGTCTCCGAGCCGCGAGAGCTAATAATGATTAGGTTGAGTGTTGTGATTTAAATAAATATACAAATAATGGGTTGACTGACTGGACCACCAAGCTATCGGGTTAAAATTTTATACAATTTTTATAAACTTCATTGATTCATTTGATTTGATTTTGTGGTGTCACAGTTATAGCACTTTTAGAAATTCTTTAACAAAAAATACAATTCTTAAAAAATAAGCCGGGCACACGGGATTGTTAGTTATACCTCATTTATAGAGAGACCCTAAAATACTATTTTCATAAACTTCAATTTCTAATATTGGTCATCTATAGATGTCATTTATATAGCTTAAGCGAAACTCTTCCGAAAGGAATCTTTTCCGAATTATTATAATAGTTATGCTAATCTTTGTGTTCTTCCTTTTCAGGTAAGCTAATATGTATGCCATACATACCGGATCTCGGACGCCTGCGATTTTAACAATAACTACAGTAAGTAAACTTAAACATTGTGTTGAAAAAAAAGTAGGATGTTAATACTGAAAAAAAATCATTTGAATAATTATTACTCATAATTTCGAGAACACAGCGCACAATAGACACAAAACCACATGGCTAAGCACAAAAATACTGATTTTCGAAAAATATTACTGTGCTTAATGCACTATTTTGATTTATTAGTCGAATACTGCAATTAGTTGACAATGTAATTCGTGAAAGTTGAACGATAACATTTCTGATATAAACAATATGTACGTAATAATAATAAAAACACAATATTTCTTTGTACTTTATTCCACTTTATTTAAATGGTCAGGACCGGTTTCGCTCATTGCGAGCATTGTCAACTGAGTCAACTGAGCATTGTCATCAGTTGACAATGCTCGCAATGAGCGAAACCAGTACTGTTCTTTAAATAAAGTGGAATAAAGTAGAAAAGAATATTGTGTTTTTATTAATATAATGCCTTTCCACCAATATTGAACACTCTAAAAAATGTAGGCAATACGTTTCTTTAACCGATTGGTAAAAAAAAAATAGCAGATCGGACAATGGTCTTAGTCAGGCCCGCACCTGGTAGGCGTGCGGCACGTTTGATGAATGCGGGCGGACGCTTTTAGAGGTGGCCAAAGGAAACAAGAAAAGTTTATTTTTAAACTAAAACAATTGCTTGGTGCAAAAAAAAAATACTTTTGCTTGTATTGCATCTTATTTTATTTCTCGGTAATGGTCAGGTATAAACTTTTCTCGCCAATAAAAAGAATTCGGTATTCTTTACCTAGAACTTCCATTATGCATTAGATATTTTTTAAGTTTTAAAACGACGAATACACTGGCTAGTGTCAGAGGGATGTTTCAGATTATTGGCGTAGCCAAAAGAGAATGAGCTCATGTACTTTCTCCATTGAGTATTATTTACTATTTAATCATTATAATGCCTGATATTTGGTCTGCCACCCTCACATGCCCTGTCAAACAGTCGAGTTTATAATTGTATATCTTATCTAAATATGGATAAGCATTTTTGCTGTGAATTCATTGGATAATGCATTTCTATTTTTCTACTGTACGATTTTTTATAATCCTCATTTCTACTATTTTGTACTTCTCAAAAAACAAAATTATCAGTTTCTGTCCGCTACAATATATAATTCATTTTAAAATAATAACTTAAGTAAAAAATACGAAAGATTTTTATGAGAAACTTTTTATTTTCCGTTTCTGGTTTATATATTTTTTATCTCGTTTTACACGGACTGGAGTTTTATAACATACCTATCATAGAAATCGAATGATATATACAGTTTTGATTTTTATATTTATGTAAATCGGGGCATCTTGTTTTCTCTCAGGCAGTCAATCACACAGGTACGTCCCTGCTCTTATTATATTTAAACATGTACTCAGTGGGTAAATTTAAAAAAAAATGTTTTTATGTAGAAATTATATTTTTTTTTAAATCAGTCATCGCTCGTTTGTCGGATATGGTAGTAATTTGAGCGCCTGGCGTTACTTTAAGATACCTAGTGTTTACTCAAATAGCCGAATGTCTGTTCGAGATAGAAGTCTAGACACACACTTGAAAAGACTGAAATACAACCCTCACAATAGATTGTTTCAACATTACGAAGGGTCGGGCACACATCCTACCGAGAGGCGGCTGAAAAAAAGCTTTGGGTACTTGACTCATAATAAACTGAAAGCACTTAATAAGAGCTTTTGAAATTTGCTCGAAAATTGATGTTGATGCTAAAATGCTACTTACATGTTTATCATTATTTTGCTTGTGTGTTTCTGCGATTTGAGATAAAAGATAACAATTTAATATACGTATATTACCAACTGTCTTTTTATTACTTGTAGGAATATTGCATACAATGGGAGTAATGGGACACTATTTGGTATTGAAAAAAAAAAACACGGAGCTGACACCACTTCTCAAAAATAACTGTCATTAATTGATAAATCAAAATCAAATAAAGCAGGGATGAAGACTTTTTTTTTATATAGAAAAGCCAAATTGAAAAAAAAACAATTAGGTATATTTGCTAAAAAACGTTACGTATCGTGTTTTATAAATGATTAAATACAAATAATTTTTTAAAAAAAATCCAGATATCCATTTATGGGAGAGAAAATGTAAAAGTACGATTAATAATCATTTCAGTTTCACGTCATCAAAATTTAATGTAATACAAATTTAGTAATATTGACGCAATGACTTAAAACCAAACCTCGTAAAAATTATCCATATTATCCATGTGGGTTGATTTATTAACCAACAGGACATGTACGTGGTGCAATAGTCAACATTATTGGCTTCCATGAAGAACCTCACGGGTTCAAATCCTAGTATGAACACCATTTTTTTCAATCGATTTATTAATTTCTGTTCGAAGGCATGGGCGTTTGTGATGTCAAAAAATCCCTCCCGTCCTTCAAATACTTAAATAACTAACCACTAGTTATATACTAGCCCTGTCCTCTGCATTTCTTCTCTCTTCGAAAAAGAGAGGTTGAGTGACTCGTAGAAAAACTTATTTTGAGATATGTGCCTTCATTTGGAAGCCATATACTCCACGTTGGGAACGGACATGAATTTAAAAAACCAATAACCAAATACCGATCTTTCTATCAATATTCCTGATGTGTTGTAGTAAAAACAAATACAGTAGGTCTCCTATGACATCGTTAAGTGAAAATACATATAACACTAAAACTGAGAATACATAAAAATGAATAGGGCAGGGCAGACTTGACTTACTTTGTGTGAAGTGGAAAAGGAGATAATTTTAAAACAGTTTCCATTAGTGCTCCTTTACGACTGTTTGCTGACGCACCTCACAGCGTGGTTACTAAATCACAAGAGGTGAGCCAAAACAATATTATACGTCATTACAATATAAATAACCAAATACATATAATATTTTGTCTCATAAGTCTTTATGTTGTATGAACTCGCATCTTGAACATAATGCGAGTTTGGCTGTCAAAAACATGTCCCGTCATCCACAAGGGTGCAGTACAAACATAACTAATATAATATATTATATTATTGAAATCTATCGAATTATCTAATATAATATATTATTGAAATCCAATTATTATCTAATTTATTATCAATTATTATCAGGGATGGGCTGGAGGGGGCTCGGGGGGGCTCGCGCGAGCCTCTTGTTAAATTTCGGCACGGCCGGCGAGCCCCTTGTTAAGATAAGAAACCCATTCGTCTTAGATCAAATCTGCATCTAACTGCAATTTCTGTAGATGGTTAAATTTTGTTATAAAACAAGTGGTGTTTGTGATGTCAAAAAATTCTCTCCGACCCTTCCGATTCTTCAATTCAACTGTGCGTGACGATAGCGATTAGTTAATAACTAGTACTGTCTTAGCCATATCCTTCTATCCCTATTCTTTGAAAAAGAGAGATTGATCGACTGAGTAACAAACAGTTCTCGTAAAAAAAACTTCTGTTGTGATGCCTCCATTAGGATGCCATATACTCCACATTGCGAGTGGACATATATTAAAAAAATGTATGAGATTTACCGAGCCCCTTGTTAAGATATTGGCAGCCCATCGCTGATTATTATCAATAATTATCTTATATAATATATTATTGAAATCCGTGAATTTCGTGTTATACATATATCGATCCTTCATGCTCATACGTATTGTAACATAACAATCTGAACTTTACAGGTTTGAAGATTCAAATATTTGATTATTTTGCAACAAAATTGCGGTGTTCATTTTTAATTAATTATAAAACATTGACCGATATAAGAAATTGGCCGATAAACAACTTTGTTGAGTCATTTGAATGTCATGTCAAATATGATCATATTTTTTTACCATGGTAAGTAAACTTTATCACAAAACAAACAGTTTCTGATAAAGATTGAACACTTTTGTTAACTGATAGAGTTAGGGCAAGATTATTGAAAAACTAATCGCTCTCACTACGCTCTATTACTTGGATTTGTAAGGGGGGAGGGAATTTCAGACATCACATACATTCATGCTCTCGAACAGAAATCCATACATCGATTGAAGAATCAATTCTTAAAAATTATCTGTACTGGGATTCGAGCTCGTGGGCAGGACAGGATTAAACATATATATATATTTTAATACCGCTCATCCTAACTGAAACACTTGTTATCCTTCATTTACCAGTTTACTCCATTATGCATCTGCCTATCTAGTTTATTTAACATTTAGAAAAGGATTCTTAAAACTAATAAAACAAATCAAATAACCTAGCTAAGCACTCACGCGCGAACGGGTGAAGGTGTTAATTACCAACCTTCCGGTAGTTGATGTAACACATCCTAAATGCATAACGATTTTTAAAATGACCCTTTGCTCTAATGCATTTCGTAAGTACACAATCTCTAGTGCTGTGTTCGTGGTCATCATTGAATGCACCATTACTTCAGGGTATTGTATGCAATTCATTAGTGCAATTATCCTGATTAATACGATGAGTTTCAAGCAAAAGGTCTGGATAGACAGACGCCAATAGAAATATATTGTGCCATCGTTTTTAATTATTAATATAATTATATAAACACATTTAAGATGTTCTTTGTCAACACTTGACAGAATGACACTTACACCAAAAATTAATAAAAACAATATTTTGTAGGTACTTATTAAACACAATTATTTATTAGGATCGGGACCATTGGTGAAGTGAGGCGGGGGCGCGTGGGGTCGGCGCTCACGTATTTTTTTTCTAAACGATTTGAAAATTTTGTGATAAATGTTTATTTTGACATAATTATAATAAAAAAACGTATGTAATAATATATTAGGAGGAGATATCGTCTTCGGTGTGATGCAGAAAGGAAAACAAGTTTATCGAATAAAAATATAATTAGGTGAACGTTTTGTTTGAAACTTGGGAAATTGGATCACTGCAGTTAGAGGGCATTAAAATATTATAATTAATCAGCGCTCTAAGACTTTATCAGTTAGCACTACATCACTGATCAGGACCAGTTTCGTTTATAATTTAAAACTCTAATGAAATCTTCTAGCGTAATGCTAATTCGTTTAAATATACGTACTTGGTTAATTAATTTAATTCAAAATACCATCATCAAAAATGTTATAATTATAAATTGTATTGCTTATGAAATAGTTTGTTATTTGTGAAAAATTAAAACAAACATTTTTTTATTCAATTAGAATACTTATACTTCACTATGTATTTTTATGTAATTATTCTGGCCGAATTATTTACATACATACATACATACATACATGAGATTTTAGCCAAATTTAAACGATCAGATTTTTCTATTGATCTTAGCAAAAATGTAAAATAAACATTAGCTCTTTGTCATTTTGTGTTGTCTTCATCTGGCGACAGATCTCCTACATAACTATTTCTTACAAAAAAAATTACAAGCAACAGTAATGCAGGGTTGCTCACAGTCGGTAAAAACGGTATTGCAATATACTCGGGATGTAAAATGGAAAGAAAAATACAAAAAGGAAAACACTTCAAATACATTAATAATTTTTAATTTATTAGTAAATTATGCTTTACCCCATAACTAATTTGTCGGTAAATGTCATTTTGTGTTGTAATACTCTACTTATGACTACTCCTCTAATTAGTTGTAAATTTTAATTTATATTATTATTTATTCATATTGCTGACCATATCCTGATGTTGCACATACCTTGTCTATAAGTCTAGTAGTCATGGTAATTTTTTAAGCTTTGTCTATTCCTTATCATGAGAACTGATATTGTATGGCGGTCAATCAGTCGGGAATAAAGAAATGATAAGAAAGTATGTTGTCACTCTTTCTAAGATTTGTTTATACTTCACGGAATACAAAAGTAATTTTTCAGAAGATCACAGAAATGTATTCCTTTATTTGTGATTAACTCGATTGAAACATCAATATATGATAATATTCATCTAGAAATCTGAAACTTTGAAAGCACAACGGAACAAAGGAACCGTGTGTTAAGTCGCCCGTTGTAGTCTAGTTGGTTAAAGCTTGCTCTACTGATCAGGTGAGTCTGAGTTCGATTCCCGATAAGGTCAATGTCAAATTGAGATTTTTTTCAATTAGGACGTAGGTGTTTGTGATGTCAATTCTACTAGAGTTCTCAATTGACTTACAAATAATTCTCATCGAATATATCTCGTATGATCTTTCAACTTCAAAATATTTGGCGCATTGGAATTAGCTGTAATGTCAAATATTTTTAGTCAAATTCATTAATAATCTTATTGAAAAATCTCACTTACTGACTGATATTGGTCTTTAATGAACAATTGAAGGTATTACTTGCAAACGCGGCTTATTCCAAAATGGTCAAAAATGAAACTTGAATTTCATTTTGAAAAACTATGTGCATTTTAAAAGTATTTGGGTATAGTGATTATTAAATAAAATTAAGTAATAAAATAGAAAATTAAAACACCAGAAAAAATCATTCCTCAACCCTGTTTCGCAATATTAATGGTCGCAATCGGTCCCTTTGTCTTTGTTCATTCTCGCAAAAACAAAATGTCCCATTCTATTCTTCCAGGTAACTTTTTAAACAGGTAACTCAAAAAACACACAAAATGCAGCCTTTCGAAGTTTTTGTGGCGACTCTACAGTTAACCTCTTACGACCGAAATAAATTCTTCCATTCTACAGCAATTCATTTATTAATTTTATCATTATTACTTATTTTTATATTTTATCAAAAATATTTAAATTTACACGTAGAAATGAAAACAAATCACAAATTACTACAAGTCAAAAAGTGGAATATATAATATAATAATGGCAATTTAACAACAGAAAACATCATCTTGTATTTTTTTAAATGAATGATTTTCCCCATTGAGCAACTTAATGTTAACATCTTTATATGCAATTCCTATAATATATATTTAAAAAAAACAGTGACGGTTATTTGGAAAGCGCTATTACGAGAAGTTACGTCAGTTTTGGCTAATAATAAAGAATCTATATATTAATACTCGATAATGTCCGAATGATTGCATGATTGTCCGCGATTTCCCCTCCCCTGCCCCTTCCCACACCCTCCTTCACCAGCTCCGCTGACGCAATATTTTTATTCATATTAAAGACATATTTTCCCAATACACTGTTTATTATTTGACGAAACAAATCAAGTCGCTGAAAAATTGAATTAACATACAAAAAAACGCCACGACCGTCGATCGAACCATCGCCTGTAGATTATGAGTTGAGATCGTTACCGCTCGGGCAAACACACAACTGTCAGAATTGATCTAATTTAAATATTATATATTAAGCACACATTTAAATTATTCTAAAAATTCCAAAATACGCATACTTCACATGCATACATAAACAGTTGAATTATTCCAAAAATTCAATAATTTACGAGGTCTATTTCTGCTAATAGGAAAAATAATTGTTAGCAAACTTAAACATTATTCCAAAAATTAAGTAATTTACAAGGACTATTTTTGCTACTATGAAAAATGGTTGTTAGCAAACTTAAACATTATACCAAAAATAAAATAATTTACGAAATTTCTGCTTCTAAGAAAAATGGTTGTTAGCAAACTTAAACATTGTTCCAAAAATTAAGTAATTTACAAGGACTATTTTTGCTACTATGAAAAATGGTTGTTAGCAAACTTAAACATTATTCCAAAAATTCAATAATTTACGAGGTCTATTTCTGCTAATAGGAAAAATAATTGTTAGCAAACTTAAACATTATTCCAAAAATTAAGTAATTTACAAGGACTATTTTTGCTACTATGAAAAATGGTTGTTAGCAAACTTAAACATTATACCAAAAATAAAATAATTTACGAAATTTCTACTTCTAAGAAAAATGGTTGTTAGCAAACTTAAACATTGTTCCAAAAATTAAGTAATTTACAAGGACTATTTTTGCTACTATGAAAAATGGTTGTTAGCAAACTTAAACATTATTCCAAAAATTCAATAATTTACGAGGTCTATTTCTGCTAATAGGAAAAATAATTGTTAGCAAACTTAAACATTATTCCAAAAATTAAGTAATTTACAAGGACTATTTTTGCTACTATGAAAAATGGTTGTTAGCAAACTTAAACATTATACCAAAAATAAAATAATTTACGAAATTTCTGCTTCTAAGAAAAATGGTTGTTAGCAAACTTAAACATTGTTCCAAAAATTAAGTAATTTACAAGGACTATTTTTGCTACTATGAAAAATGGTTGTTAGCAAACTTAAACATTATTCCAAAAATTCAATAATTTACGAGGTCTATTTCTGCTAATAGGAAAAATAATTGTTAGCAAACTTAAACATTATTCCAAAAATTAAGTAATTTACAAGGACTATTTTTGCTACTATGAAAAATGGTTGTTAGCAAACTTAAACATTATACCAAAAATAAAATAATTTACGAAATTTCTGCTTCTAAGAAAAATGGTTGTTAGCAAACTTAAACATTGTTCCAAAAATTAAGTAATTTACAAGGACTATTTTTGCTACTATGAAAAATGGTTGTTAGCAAACTTAAACATTATTCCAAAAATTCAATAATTTACGAGGTCTATTTCTGCTAATAGGAAAAATAATTGTTAGCAAACTTAAACATTATTCCAAAAATTAAGTAATTTACAAGGACTATTTTTGCTACTATGAAAAATGGTTGTTAGCAAACTTAAACATTATACCAAAAATAAAATAATTTACGAAATTTCTACTTCTAAGAAAAATGGTTGTTAGCAAACTTAAACATTATTCCAAAAATTAAGTAATTTACAAGGACTATTTTTGCTACTATGAAAAATGGTTGTTAGCAAACTTAAACATTATTCCAAAAATTCAATAATTTACGAGGTCTATTTCTGCTAATAGGAAAAATAATTGTTAGCAAACTTAAACATTATTCCAAAAATTAAGTAATTTACAAGGACTATTTTTGCTACTATGAAAAATGGTTGTTAGCAAACTTAAACATTATACCAAAAATAAAATAATTTACGAAATTTCTGCTTCTAAGAAAAATGGTTGTTAGCAAACTTAAACATTGTTCCAAAAATTAAGTAATTTACAAGGACTATTTTTGCTACTATGAAAAATGGTTGTTAGCAAACTTAAACATTATTCCAAAAATTCAATAATTTACGAGGTCTATTTCTGCTAATAGGAAAAATAATTGTTAGCAAACTTAAACATTATTCCAAAAATTAAGTAATTTACAAGGACTATTTTTGCTACTATGAAAAATAATTGTTAGCAAACTTAAAAATTATACCAAAAATAAAATAATTTACGAAATTTCTGCTTCTAAGAAAAATGGTTGTTAGCAAACTTAAACATTATTCCAAAAATTAAGTAATTTACAAGGACTATTTTTGCTACTATGAAAAATGGTTGTTAGCAAACTTAAACATTATTCCAAAAATTCAATAATTTACGAGGTCTATTTCTGCTAATAGGAAAAATAATTGTTAGCAAACTTAAACATTATTCCAAAAATTAAGTAATTTACAAGGACTATTTTTGCTACTATGAAAAATGGTTGTTAGCAAACTTAAACATTATTCCAAAAATTAAATAATTTACGAGGTCTATTTCTGCTAATAGGAAAAATAATTGTTAGCAAACTTAAAAATTATACCAAAAATAAAATAATTTACGAAATTTCTGCTTCTAAGAAAAATGGTTGTTAGCAAACATAAACATTATTCCAAAGATTAAATAATTTACAAAATTTCTGCTTCTAGGAAAAATGATTGTTAGCAAACTTAAACATTATTCCAAAAATTCAATAACTTACGAAATTTCTGCTATTACGAAAAATAGTTGTTAGCAAACTAGAACATTATTCCAAAAATAAATAATTTACAATTTAAATACTGCAGGGCAGGGCTGTCGATATACGCCCCGAGATATTTCTTTTACTATCAGAATTTCTGGATTATTCAATAAATAGGTTAGTAATTTATTTTTCACGCCAGTAACTTTTCTGACTACTTAAAAATGCAACAAAAATCCCTCCGTTGAGGTCAACGGGCTTACAGCTAGTCTATATATTAATACTCGATAATGTCCGAATGATTGCATGATTGTCCGCGTTTTTCCCCTCCCCCTGCCCCTTCCTTCCCCCTCCCTCCTCACCAGCTCCGCTGACGCAATATTTTTATTCATACTAAAGACATATTTTCCCAATACACTGTTTATTATTTGACTAAACAAATCAAATAGCTGAAAATTCTCATACAAAAAAACGCCGCGATCGTGGATCGAACCATCGCCTGTAGATTATGAGTTGAGATCGTTACCGCTCGGGCAAACACACAACTGTCAGAATTGATCTAATTTAAATATTATATATTAAGCACACATTTAAATTATTCTAAAAATTCCAAAATACGCATACTTCACATGCATACATAAACAGTTAAATTATTCCAAAAATTCAATAATTTACGAGGTCTATTTCTGCTAATAGGAAAAATAATTGTTAGCAAACTTAAACATTATTCCAAAAATTAAGTAATTTACAAGGACTATTTTTGCTACTATGAAAAATGGTTGTTAGCAAACTTAAACATTATACCAAAAATAAAATAATTTACGAAATTTCTACTTCTAAGAAAAATGGTTGTTAGCAAACTTAAACATTGTTCCAAAAATTAAGTAATTTACAAGGACTATTTTTGCTACTATGAAAAATGGTTGTTAGCAAACTTAAACATTATTCCAAAAATTCAATAATTTACGAGGTCTATTTCTGCTAATAGGAAAAATAATTGTTAGCAAACTTAAACATTATTCCAAAAATTAAGTAATTTACAAGGACTATTTTTGCTACTATGAAAAATGGTTGTTAGCAAACTTAAACATTGTTCCAAAAATTAAGTAATTTACAAGGACTATTTTTGCTACTATGAAAAATGGTTGTTAGCAAACTTAAACATTATTCCAAAAATTCAATAATTTACGAGGTCTATTTCTGCTAATAGGAAAAATAATTGTTAGCAAACTTAAACATTATTCCAAAAATTAAGTAATTTACAAGGACTATTTTTGCTACTATGAAAAATGGTTGTTAGCAAACTTAAACATTATTCCAAAAATTAAATAATTTACGAGGTCTATTTCTGCTAATAGGAAAAATAATTGTTAGCAAACTTAAACATTATTCCAAAAATTAAGTAATTTACAAGGACTCTTTTTGCTACTATGAAAAATGGTTGTTAGCAAACTTAAACATTATTCCAAAAATTCAATAATTTACGAGGTCTATTTCTGCTAATAGGAAAAATAATTGTTAGCAAACTTAAAAATTATACCAAAAATAAAATAATTTACGAAATTTCTGCTTCTAAGAAAAATGGTTGTTAGCAAACTTAAACATTGTTCCAAAAATTAAGTAATTTACAAGGACTATTTTTGCTACTATGAAAAATAATTGTTAGCAAACTTAAAAATTATACCAAAAATAAAATAATTTACGAAATTTCTGCTTCTAAGAAAAATGGTTGTTAGCAAACTTAAACATTATTCCAAAAATTCAATAATTTACGAGGTCTATTTCTGCTAATAGGAAAAATAATTGTTAGCAAACTTAAACATTATTCCAAAAATTAAGTAATTTACAAGGACTATTTTTGCTTCTATGAAAAATGGTTGTTAGCAAACTTAAACATTATTCCAAAAATTAAATAATTTACGAGGTCTATTTCTGCTAATAGGAAAAATAATTGTTAGCAAACTTAAAAATTATACCAAAAATAAAATAATTTACGAAATTTCTGCTTCTAAGAAAAATGGTTGTTAGCAAACATAAACATTATTCCAAAGATTAAATAATTTACAAAATTTCTGCTTCTAGGAAAAATGATTGTTAGCAAACTTAAACATTATTCCAAAAATTCAATAACTTACGAAATTTCTGCTATTACGAAAAATAGTTGTTAGCAAACTAGAACATTATTCCAAAAATAAATAATTTACAATTTAAATACTGCAGGGCAGGGCTGTCGATATACGCCCCGAGATATTTCTTTTACTATCAGAATTTCTGGATTATTCAATAAATAGGTTAGTAATTTATTTTTCACGCCAGTAACTTTTCTGACTACTTAAAAATGCAACAAAAATCCCTCCGTTGAGGTCAACGGGCTTACAGCTAGTCTATATATTAATACTCGATAATGTCCGAATGATTGCATGATTGTCCGCGATTTCCCCTCCCCTGCCCCTTCCCACACCCTCCTTCACCAGCTCCGCTGACGCAATATTTTTATTCATATTAAAGACATAT